>VDFB02047230.1:273777273-274401668 GCA_007258455.2 Sequoia sempervirens
TTTTGTTGTAAACCCACTGGCCGAGCCATAACAAATGGCTAAATAAGCCAAAACAAACAAAAACTACCTCTAACAATCAAAACCAACAAACTAAATGGAGATATCAGAAGGTTGTACGAGATATAGAAGGGGGTTATGCAATTAATTTGGTGGTTAGGCCAAATTAGGCAAATTTTATGTATAAAAAGAAGGGTGTAGGCCTTGTTTTTCCAAGTCCAGGTGGTGAGAACGAGAGAATGCTCGGGAGATTTTGCAGACATTTCCGCACATCAGAGGAACGTTATGCTGTTGTGCTTGAAGGAGATAGTCATTGAAGCAATTGTAACTAATTTTGGAGTATAATCGGATCGGTCACTCCGTTGGAGAGGGGCCCGGAGACGTAGTCCTTAGGGACGAACTCCGTTATCAATTGCGTTTGTCTCCTCTTTATTTTCTCTCTTTCTTTTCAGTTCATTATCTTGGCAATTATATTATGTTCATTTATTCATTTGAGCATTGTATTAAGTGATCTTTACGTTATGCATTCTAAAAGCAATTGTCCTAGATCTTAAATAGGATCGCAAGATGTACGAATATCATTCGATTGCTAAGCAGAGTGTCAAGAAGAATGTGTGAAGTGTGAAGAAGTGTTGAGATTAATTGGAACTATAATCAGGCTTGTGAAGAAGCTATTTTCTTAGTTCACAAATCTTGGATGGTTTTAATCCAAACCCTATTGTTGGACAGTGAGTCCTCTTTTGTAATTGAGTTGTGAGCTCTAGGAATGCCCGAATGCATGTGCATTCCCATTATTATTTATTTTTATAATTTCAGCGTAGTATAATCTTGTGGACTAACATCCATCGTGGTTTTTCTCCAATAGGGTTTCCACCCAAAAAATATTTGTCTTCTTTGTCTCTCTGATGTGTTTATTATTTATGATTATTGTTTGTTCATTAGATCTGAGATTAAGTTAAGATTAGGAAGAAGAGTTTTAGTTTTTGTTACAGCTGATTCACCCCCCCTCTTAGTTGTGTGTCCTTGTTTTGCCAACATATTCAAGGTATGCCATGGAGGAAAGAAAAAGGAAATAGAAATCCAACAAAAAGGAATGATAAATCATTTCGAGAAAAAAATGTTTGCTAGGAATTCAACTTTGAGTTGATCCAATGTAGTGGAAAAAGATGGAGTAAGATGTTGCTGAGTATGTAGCAAGTTATTGTCCAATATGCTAGGAAATGAGTACAAGATGTCATCATTGAGAGGACATGAATACTCTCTTGAGAATCCAGTGAGGGGAAGTGGTAGAATATGGGATAGTTAAATCTGTCTATGTCGGTGGAAATGACATAATATTGTGGTGAACAAACTTGCCAAGGTAACCAATGCTGGTTGGAGATTTGATTTATGGGATTTTGGTCCTAAATAATATTATGTGTGAATTAGTTGCTTAGTATTCTTGAGAAAGTTATCTCAGTTGTGAATGAGAAAATAATGATAAGGTTGTGTAAACCATGATCATCTCGAGAAATTCAATTGAACGAATGGTCAATATATTATTGTGGCCGAATAAGAAAAATTAATAAACTAAATCTTGAATGATTTGTAGAATACTTATAAACTTCTACCATTGAGGTTTGATCCATTATATGGAAAGGAAGGTTGAAAACTCTATTAAGCTGAAATAGGCTAAGAAATGGGGATAACCTTAGACCTACCTAGAAGGTTAAAAAAATATAATAAGAGATTGAAAGATCAATGAGAAACTTTGTTGATACTAGGCTTCAAATATGAAGTAGTATCGTTATATTCAGAATTGACAAGTGTCCAAGAGAAATGATATGCTCAAGATGGACAAGTAGTCAAGAGCATTACTGTTATGATTAAGGAAAATAGATGTGTAAGTGATGGGTGGACTTGGCTTCTGAGTTGTCTAAAGGTGTAAATACCAAAGAGAAGGATGGGACCCACAGGTTAGTGCACAATGCACCAACATTCCTTTTCTATTTCGATTATACTAAGGATAAACTCATTATCCAATGAGAATGTGTCTTCTAGTCATTGTAGTATAGGTGTCACGTGTTATTCATATATTATTGTACTTGGTATGTACATATGAGATATTGTGAATACAACACATAAGCTCTTTGAGAGAGAACGTATGTATAAGGCACACAAGTTCTCCCTAAGCATTAGTAAGGACACTTGATGCAAGGTCAAAGAAGGACAAGATTTCAAGGAGTGATGCTACAAGGGAAGATTATCTTATAATTCTTAAATGAATTGGAAAAGGTAAGTTAAAACTTATTTGACTTTATCTATATGTTAAAGTGCTTCAAATCATCGGGGACGATGATTCACAAGGGGGGAAGTATGTCACACCTAGTCTTGTTGTTACTGATTTACTTTTACCTTCATGGGTAAATATGATGGTAAATGCAATCATGATTTTGATATATTTGTAAAATGAATGGTATATTGAAATAGGTATTAAGGTAATATTTCCTTGGAAGAGTAATTGTGTTTACATTGATGTTGAACATGTATTACTATATGAATATGCTTAAATTTTATGATGCATATGGATTTATTATGAACGTCTAACTACCATTGCAAATGTGCTAAACTAGTTGCACGAACAGGTTCAATCCTATGGAAGTGAGGGGAAGTATCACTCAAGAGAAGTGATTGGTTGGATAACCTTTATGAAACCTATCTAAGCTTACACAACACGCTCATAGTAGAATGGTTGAGTCAAGTTATTACGTTGGGAATTGGTAAGTCATCCTTTAGTGTGAAGTGTTTATATTAGTAAGGGTCATGATTACTATTGAATGCATGCTTGGATGATGGTTATATGTTTAGAATTTATGAGTTCTTCCTTATGTTACTATTTTTGATTGTATGGTTGAATGGGTGTTTGAGATATATGCATATTGCATATATATCCACATGTCAATATACACGTACATCGGATATAATGGGATGTCACAAGTAGGTCAACATATGTATGATTATGCATATATGTATATAGATATTAATATGATGTTATATGAATGAATTCTTCCTTGTGTGTTTTAATCTATGATATGATATATATAATGAGTATATATATGTATATAAACATATACATGTGTGTAAGTATAAACGATAACCCATGCACGAGTACATCATTTGCATAAGGAAATCGAGTAGACTTATACCATACACATGCATGTGTATATATTTATATGTATTTGATATATCAATCATTCGATGAGAACGTAGTTGCTACGTACTTCTTATATAGTTATATACATGTATATATATGTTTAAGTTAGATAATAAGGAAATGATATATATATATATATATATATAATGCATATATATATTTGAATGACCTTATATATATAATTATCTAATTGTACGAAAATATATGTACGTATATATATATATGTGGTATAGCGTTAATGTTGTTAATTGACACATACATATATATATATGGTAGTTACTAAGGCCGATTTATACATGTATTCTACAAAGAATAGAGGCTAATTTATATCAGCATATGTTTGGTCGATATGAGTGATGTATTGTGCACTAATTAATAGCGCTTAAATCAAAGGTAAGGCACATGAAAATTTGTAGAATAAATGCAAAAGTATTGCACAACAATAAAGGTCGATATGGGATAAAAAATAAGTCAATACTATTGTAAATGCAACTTTGAATTATTAACAGTGAATACTCTAACTTGGGCGTTGGAATACCAAGCGATGGAATATTTATGAGCTACAATATAAAGTGTAAAAAGTACGATAACAGGGAAAACATATAGCAAAATAGGAAATTGTCAAAAGCACCTTTTGAGCACTATTTTGAAGGTAGATTCATCTTTGATCTATTTCCCTTTGAAACCATCACTAAGTTGACATTGTGTAAGTGTCACTTGTAAACTATAGACTGTTCCTAAGAGGAATAGTGGCTACAACATGACACCAACTTACGGATACTCTTAAGTCTGTAGAATTCTATCTTGGTTGCAATTCAACTGTCATCATTTGAGCATGTGCACTTTTGAATTAGTCTCTACTTCTGTCAAATAGAAGGGTCGATCTGTAGCATTTTGTGATGAGTTTACATTTATTTTGATGTCACCTTTTAGCTGTGTGGTATGAGTAGAATTGCATGGAGAGAGTTGTCAATCAACATGCCTTTTCTATAGGCTGCAAAGTCTCCATTTTCTTGTATAAATAGAGAGGCTAGTACTCTCACTTGGATGCATCATTATGTTGCATTCTTCTACAAACTTATTTTGTTGCAATCATTTTGAGAGCTGTGATTTTTTGTGTGAGAGCTATAAATTTCTTTGTGAGTGCATATTGTTATCTTGTTGTGAGTATTGGTACCAAAAGAACTTATATTTGTAGATGGTCTCACATTTGGTGCTACAATAGATCAGACATCCCTTGGCCTTAATCTTCTTAGAAGAGTAGGGTTTCCTCACAAGGCACTCGTGAGGGCACTTAAAGATCTTCAAAAGGCACATTTTATTCTTGGCATATCAGATATCCCTCTGCTTCCCACTCACATGTGATAGTTCTAAACATCCTTACTATTGTAACTAGAGTTGTTGCTTGCTCCAGACACCATTATGACACTGCCCAAACAGAGGGTTGTGATAACCACTCATATCCCTACAGAAAAACCCATTATCTCCTTAGTATTGAATCATATTAGTACTCACAAAATCAAGATAAATAGAGAAATAGAAAACTTAAATGAAATGTCTGTTAAATTTGCACAAAATGTGTAAGGGTAGCAATCAATACCAAGACTGCTCAAAGAAGGCGAGAGAGAGCCCCCGATGCTATTGGTTTAAGCTCCTCCAAACTCTGCCTTGTTGGTATTGACCATTCACTTCTCTTGGCGAGTTGCAGCCTAAAAATAAGGGTTTGACGAAGGTTATAGAGTATGTTTATTAAAATGACAATTATGGCCAAGATCCTAAAATGGGCACATTTAGGTTTTAACATTACAACACCCTTTACCCTATGTTGTATACACAAGGGTGGTCGTTGCTGCTATAGGTTTCATCTCTTCCAAACTCTACCTCACTGGTATTAACCTTTCACTTCTCCCAACAAGATGCAGCTTGAAAATAAGGCTTCGACTAGGGTTTTAGAGTTTGTTTATTTAAATGAAAAATTTGCCACCTAATTTGCATCCCCTGCCCGCCCCAATTTGCTTTAGCAAATTTTTAAATGGAATTCAAAGTAAATAAATTACAATACATAAATCTTCCCATGATAAATATTATTAAATATTATATTATTATATAATATTAATATATTATTAATATAATATAAATATAATATAATATTATATTATAATAATATAATATAATATTATATAATATAAATATTATATTATATTATTATATAATATATATAATAATATTATTATATAATATATATAATAATATTATTATATAATAATATTTAATATAATATTATATTATATATCAGATAATATATATTATAAAATATATTATATAATATCATATTATATTATATTGTATTGTAATATAATAAATTATTATATTATTATATTATAATACAACTCACTCTCTCAATTCCAAATATTTTTTTAATTATCCGCTTTAATATCATATTGTCTAATTTTTATTTGTGTGACTAATTATTTAGTTGTGCTTTTTACCCCATGATCAAATTAGTCACTTATGATGATCAAATTGGTCATTTATTTAGTTATTTATAGTTTTGTTACGAAAAATGAGTAGAATTTAGTCATCTTTAGTTGTTGTGACTAAAATTTTTAGTCATGTAGTCATTTATTTGCAAAATTCTACTAGTGAGACATACCATAATTTGACATGTTGTAGGTGCTCCTCCTCTACCTGGTCTAAGTGTCGCACCTAACCTCGAACCAGACGAAGTACGCGCCCACCAGGATGCTCTCTAATCTTGAGGTAGTCCTGCAAAAAATGAAAAAATAGTTGTATCAACACACTTGACATGGAAAATTCTATCTTCTACATTGAAAAATTCTAACTCTAGCCTCTCGAATGTAAGCACTCCGTGAAAAAATTTGCACGATGCATCTTCATCTGAGGTCCACCATTGATTGTTGGTTGGATGCCAATGCACCTAGCAGACTCCAATGCATGAAGACATTGCCAACACGCCAACAGGATGAATTCGCGTTGTCGAGATGCTTGCACTATGATTTTCTCTTAGAAATGGCTAAAATTCTATTAAAAAACTCAAAAGACAGGGTTTTTAGACTTATCTGATCAACCTCTGTGTGCTCGGAAACAACCCGTCTCAGTTGGTTTAGCCTCAACTCCTCGTAGTCTCATCTGCATGGCATTTTGCTAACTTTTCTCTCACAAAAGTCAACAAAACTCTCATAGTGAATAGTGAAAATTATCCTTCTAAGGGCCCACCCGGGTATATATAGGCCCCCAAGGGCACATTTTTCTTGACAATTGTGGTCCCCAGTTTTTCCTAATTTTACCCCACATGGTTGGGGCCAAAACTAGGAGGGGGCATATAGTCACCTCTTTACCATTTTTTTTCTTCTGAACCATCGAATTTTTTCTTGATCATTCTTGTCGCCTTGGTAGCTTCCGATTTTTGGACTGACCTAAAATTTGAATTTTTTCATAACAAAATTTTGTGTGAGCTTTCATGTCGAATGTTGTATTTTTCACCGAGTTTAATCACTAGGGGCATCTTTGGTACCTGCTTGCTCAACCGCTGTGACCTCTATAGTATCCTTTTTGGCACATAAATCCATAAAATTTTCAAGTTTTGGTGCTTGTTTTCTTTTCTACTTTAATGTGGCCGATTTTTCCCAAAATCTCCCACTAAAGTGGGGGAAAAATGTAATGTCATAAAATTGCACATTAGGGGAAATTTCACATTTGTGCATTTGGCCTTGCATTTATTACATTTAAACACATTTATGGCAAGAACCTTATGGGTTAAAATTTCACGAATTCAATGTCACAAAGACCAATGATGAAGCAACAACAGTCTACCACCTCATTTCTCAAAAAATGATTAGTTGGATGCTGTATAATCATAAAATTGCACCCCTCACAATATCACATACATTCTTGTGTCTGCTTTAGTGTCTACTCCCTTAGCATCTTGAGTAGACTCATTTTGGCCCTTGCATCAGCCTTCTTCCTCTCTTAGGATGCTCCAACACCCCTTTTCAGCAGCTACCCTCATGTGTCAGCTTTGCATCGAACCTTGTGATTTTCCCATTCATGACATTTTGTTGCGTGATGTGTCCAGTCACTAGCACGTTGTGTGGATGTCTATGCAGTGCGCTAGTGTTTTGTGACATTTTAACGCTCAAACAAATGTCTCTGAGCATGTTTTCCACTTGTCTTTACCTTTTGTTAGTGGTAACAACTGGGAACGCCTTGTAACGGCTAGAGAAGCTTCTTTTCTCTCCTTAAAAGCAATCTTTTCACTCCATTTGCATCTTCTAACTTTTTCTAACTTCTACTTTTGGCTTATCTCTTGCTTTGGCTTCAACCTTCTACTATCTAAATCTTGCTTGCACATAGCTTTCCATAGTAGCCTCAAGCACTTCCAATCTCTCTTAACTTCACTCTTGCAACTTCATCTCCCTCATTTCATGCTTCTGAGCTTCTTCTTGGTGATGATTGGGGTCCCTTAGACTTTACAGATTCCTTCATTCAGGAATATAAAGCCAACCCGATCCACTTAGACTTTCCAATGGCATCATTCACACTTGCTATCGAAGATGGTTACTCTTTTCTATCGTGGGCTAAGGTGAATGCAAATTGTAATGTCTTGGTGTTGATCCTCCTTCTAAGGAAGATGATCACACTTTTGATAAAGAGGTTAATGTTGGTAGTCCTGTTGGGGAAGATGATGGTGATCTTGTAGAGGAGTATAATCCTCATTGTCAGAATAATACTCTCCATGTAGATCCTCCATTGTCTTTTACCTTCGTATCTTCTTCTTGTAAGTAGTCAAAATTTTCTCCACAAGAGAAAGGTTTGCTTCCTGCTCCTCATTCCTTATCTGAGAAAGAGTTTATCTTGTTGAGGCTTCTCAAAGCCTGATTGATTACTCTTCCTTCTCCTACATGCAAGAAATTTCATAATCATGATAATGAATTTTTTTTTTTATGTGCATACCATTGAGTGCTTGGCCATTCCACTAGTGAATGTAAGGCCTTAAGTGATAAAATACAACAACTTTGTGATTCAGGTGCCATCAAACTCTCATTTGATTGGTGCACCTGCCTCTTCTTCTAATGACAAATGATATTGAGGTTTCCCTCTATCCTTCATGTTCTAAGTATATTGCATGGTTCTCCTCCCCTATCGGCGGTAGTGATAATTTTTTCTAGAGATGTGAGTCCTTTTCAAGGACCCCCTCTCTTCTCTGTCTTTCAAATGAAGTGTCCCTTGAGTGGGCCCATTTTCCTCTTGAAGGGTTCCCAAGGGATCCCCTTTGAAAGCTTCTCCTTCAAATGAATTCTTTGCGTCTAGCTTGGGGGCAGCCTGAGTAGAACTTTCTTTTCAAATAGCGCATCCCTTGAGTGGACCCCTCTTTTTTCATGCCAGGTTCTCAAGGGACCCCTTTGAAAGTTTTCCAACTTGTTGACAATTTGCGTGACTTTCCATTTACTTGCCTGCATGGCCGCTTTCTAACTGTACAAAGTTCATTTTCCTAGGTTTCCTCCATGCGAGAGATCTTGGGGGATACCTCCCTTCATATCTAAGAACCTTTGGGGCACTTCCTTTGAGCTTCCTACATGTGAGAGATCTTGGGGTGGCTCCCCTGCAGGTTTGCGGACCTGTAGAGTGCTTTCCTAGGTTTCCTTCATGCGAGAGATCTTGAAGGATAGCTTCCCTGCAGGTCTATGGGTCTATAGGGAAATTTCTTAGCTTCCTCCATGTGAGAGGTCTTGGGGGACACTTCCTTATAGGTCTACAGGTCTATGAGGAACTTTTTTGGGTTTCCTTCATGTGAGAGATCTTGGAGGATACCTTCCTTGTAGGTTTGCGAATCTGTAAGGAACTTTCTCAGCTTCTTCCATGTGAGAGATCTTGGAGGTTGCCTCCTTGTAGGTTTGAAGGCCTGTAAGGCACTTTTCTCAGTTTCCTTCATGTGAGAGATCTTGGAGGACACCTTCCTTGCAAGTCTACGGGCCTGTGAGGCACTTATATTCTCTTCTCTTCTCTTGTGTATATACCAGATCAAAGATCTACATCTTCTTCATCCTGAGTATATGCCCTTCCTCTCTTCATTTAAAATTTCTTCTATGTGTTATTATTTTGGGATGACGCATAGTACTAAGACAACCTTCTACATTGAGGTCTCTTTTACTTTGTTGACTCAAATCCTTTAGTTTTTTATGTGCTGACATTGTTATTTGGTGCAGGTCTTTCTTGTCTAACATATTGGTTTTGCAAATCTTCAGCTTGGGGGCATGCTTCCTTGGTTCAAAGTGTTATTTGCTTCCTCTACAATATAATTTTGGCATATGATGTTATTTATGTTTAGTATATTTCCTTTAGCGTGCATATTAATGTAGATTCATATGCTTGCTAAAGTGGGGGCAAAATGTATAATCGTAATATCACACCCCTCGTAATTTCGCATACATTCTTGTGTCTGCTTTAGTGTCCACTCCCTTAGCATCTTGAGTAGACTCATTTTGGCCCTTGCATCAGCCTTCTTCCTCTCTCAGGATGCTCCAATGCCCCTTTTCAATAGCTACCCTCATGTGTCAGTTTTGCATCGAACCTTGTGCTTTTCCTATTCATGTCATTTTGTAGAGTGCTGTGTCCAGACACTAGTGTGTCGTGTAGATATCTGTGTGGCACGCTAGCATCCTATGACGTTTCAATGCTCAAACAATTGTCTTTGAGCATGTTTTCCACTTGTCTTCACCTTTTGTTGGTGGTAACGGCTGAGAACGCCTTGTAATGGTTGGAGAAGATTTTTTCCTCTCCTTAAAAGTAGTCTTTTCACTCCATTTGCATCTTCTAACTTTCTCTAACTTCTTCTAGCTCCATTCTTTTTCTTTTAGCTTCTATCTTCCTTTGGCTTCAAGCTTCTACTATCCAAATCTTGCTTGCACATAACTTTCTATAGCAGCCTCAAATACTTCCAAGCTCTCTTGGCTTCACTCTTCTAGCTTCATCTCCCTCATTTCATGTTTGTGAGCATCTTTGGATTTCATATCCCTTATCATTTGCATACTTACTTGGTGATACAGGTTCTCCTCCTTGAGCGGGGTTTGCTTTTATCACTCACATTTTGTGGCGTAGGTTCTACTCCTGAGTGGGTCTTGCTTTCACCACATGCTTTCTTCCATTTCACTTCATCTCTCTCTTTCTCTCTAGTTATCTATGGAGGTGGGAACACCAAAACAGGGGTTTGACTGAGGCAAACCCCTATACAGCTCCAACAATTTCTCCAGTTATTACACTTGTAGGTACTGAAGATATCTACTAGTTGGAGGCTTCATCACTTGCATGGTTGTGAGCACTTTATTTCTCCTCTTTATATTTATCATTTATCTTGCTTCATTTCATTTCTATCACTTTCTATTACTTCATCGCATTCTGTAAATTCTCAGTATAATCAGAGTAGAAGTAGTCATTTAGCTATTCTCTATTATATTCTCACTTTTTGGTCCATACGAGATGCTAGTGGACCTCTGGGATGCTAGTGCACCATGTTGTCATATGTTTCCTGTGCTAATGTCCTTTGGCCGAGAGCTTGTCAGTTTTTCCAGAGATTCTTTGTGACCTGCTCTTTCTAATTCTAAAAATTTTGTGTTGTTCCTTGAGGTAGTTTAGGATGGTTCGCCCCATGAGGCTCTCTGAATGAAGAGAAATCATGAGTAGTGAATCCCCCTCTTCTACAGATGCCTGCATAGTGTAGAGACATCTACATAGCATGCTAACATCCTCCATCTTTTCCTTGTTTGAAATGTGGAATCTCAAAATTTTGACTCGCAACACGTGTCCCTACAACTAGATTTCTAAGTGTAATGGCTCCTCCCGCATCTTGCAGCAACAAAACTCTCCCTTTTCTCTCATTTTAACACTTGAATCTTTCGATCTCACTCTATTCTCTACTTTTTTCTCTCTCAATATTGCTTCTACAACAAAGCTCTGCTAGATTGAGGTCCCTACAACAACCAAATCTCCTTTGCAAGCTTAACAATGCATCCGTGCAATCAAGAGGGGGTCGTAGAATATTGGTAATGCTCTCTTGCTCCTTGTCTATTTGCGAATAGATAATTTTCTCATTTTCTATCTCATTGTATGAGTTCTCCTCCTTGAGTGGGGATTGCTTTTATTACTTTCTACTTGTTTACTTTGTGCACTTTTTCTTTCTATCTAGCTATTCGTGGAGGTGGGAACACAAAAGCGGGGGTTTGACTGTGGCAAGCCCTGAAATATCCCCAAGATTTTTTTCTTGTTTGTCTTGTGTGTAGGTTGTCTAAGCAAAGCTTGGAGGAAGATCTCGAATGAATGACTTGTTGTAAGCTTCTCCTTCATTCTCATTTGTACTTTTTAGCTATTATTGCTTTCTATTACTCTATTTTGTTAAGTAGACCTCAGATTAGAACTCGTTAATAGAATAGTGGTATTTATGTTTTATGGTTTAGCTCTCTATTTGTACATGATGCCAGTACATCCCTTAGACTCCAGTGCATCGTGTTGTCATCTTGAACCCGCACCATTTTCCTTTTCCGGATAGGTATTCTTTCTGTAATAGAGATTTGTTGATTCTACTCTTTTGGTCTCTGAAGTACTTAGTCTATATTGGATTCCTGATATCATGTTCTTTACAATTTCTTCATTCGATTCCCTAATCTGATTTAGCTAATCTTGAGGTAGTTTAGGGTAGTTCACTCCTTGGGATTCTCTACAGAATGAAGAGACTCACAAGCATCGAATCCCCCTTTTCTACAACTTGATAAAATCCTTGACGGTATGTGGTGTAAATACCAATAAGTATGTCTTTGTATTCAACATTAGGTTGATAACTAGGTGAAGATTCACTTATCTTATTGTTCCTAAGGGACATTGTTCATTCTTGGGAGTTGTTATGCCTTGCATAACAACCCCATTTTCATTTTGATCAAAATAGGTCCACCACTTGTGTTTTGGTGTTTTTATTTTTTTGCCTTGCCCTTTTCTGGTTTTGCTTACCTTTATTTATTTTTTTCCTAATGGTTGTTTCCTTTTTGGGATTTGATTTCTTTTTTTTTTTTGCATTTTGTTCGGAATTGGAATTCTGGATTGAACTTGCACATTTTCTCAAAAAGTGCAAGTTCTATTTCATTTTTCGACTCCACATTGTTTTTTTGTTTGGAATTAGAATTCTGATTCTAGAACTTGAACCTTTTCTCAAAAGGGTTCAAGTTTGTTGTCTTTCTTCAATTTCATTCCTTTATTCAGAATCATAATTTCAAATATTACCTGCATCTTTCCTCAAAAGATTCAAGTTTAGTTTGTTTCTTTGTTTTTGTGTGTTGTCCTGTCTTGCCTCTAGTCCATTTGGAAATGTGATTTCCAATCAAAAATTTTTGAAGACAGTCTGGTTCCAAGTCCAATTCTAATTTTGAATCCTATTCACCAACTACATTTAATGTTAATTACTCTGCACGTACAAACCCAATATTTAATCAGATTTCATTTATGATTATGCTCATAAGTGCATTTCGTTTTCACTAGGAGTAGAGCAAAGAGATAGAAGAGCATTTGGGATTGGGTATTTGAGGAATTGCTATTTCGAGTCACCGTTCATTTCTTTGAGGTAGGATCTTCCTTGTTTTTCATTTTGTTTCCATTATTGTTTCACATTCTTTCCCTTTTCTTCCCATTTTTCATGTTTCTTTTGGCATGGTTTCACATTTTCTTTTGATCATTTTTTGTCTTGTTTTTTTTTTGTTTGATTTTGGTCTTCTGGGTTTTATTGTTTTTGCATTTCAATTTTCTCATTTTTCTATTTTGGTTTCACTTTCTTTTGTTTTTTCTTTCTCTCAGTTCGTGTGCCTCACTTTTTAGAGGTTTGTGTTTTCCCACCTTATCCTAGTTAAGGGTTTTCATACAAGTTTTAGGTCTGACCACTAAGCTTTAAATTTTAAGTCCTTCAAAATTTTATTTTTCGCGCCAACATTTTACAGAATGGTCCAAAACCTAAGTGAAAATCCAATTCCAAAATTTGTATTCAAGCTTAGTGTATTTTGTCTTAGGGACTAGTAAAAAATCCAAGCTCTAGATGAATTTTATCCCAAAAGGGTCAGGTGCAATATGCTTCTCCGATTCTAAAATCTAACCTTGTGTCATTGCATATTTTCCTAAATATGCCATTTGGAATTTCAAATTTTGAACAAATTTTTTGACTAAAGGGTCAAGTTCAACGTCCTTTTCCACTTCCGATTACTGAAGCATTTACAAGAGGTATGGGTCCATCAAGATTTCATAACTTCGAAGGTCATTTTAATGCTTTGGTCTGATCAAAATTTTGGATTCTGAATGGACCTATGAACCAAAAGTCCATGTTCTAAATTCTTTTTCAATCTCAACTTTTGATAAGATTCGAACCTTAAATGCTTTATTTTAGTTAAGTTTGATTGGAATTCTAAATTTTGATTGGACTCTAGAGAGCCAAGAACCAAGTTTCATGTGCAATGTTGATTCTGATTTCCACTAACAATGAATATGGTTCCATCAAAATTTTGAGTTCTGAAGTGACCTTTTTATCCAGGGTTCAATTTCAAAGTGCTTTTCTAGCTCCAATTTCTAGTAGCAACAAACAAATTTTATTGCTTTTTAAAAGTGTTCTGTTAGAGTTTATAAGTCCAATAGAACATGTTTTAGAGGGATTTTAGAGGGTAAAATTTGTGATGTATTTTTTTTTATGTTCTCTTTTGTGTGGTTTCTTAGGTATCATAAATGTCTGATTCAGAGGAGCAACTTGGTGCTGAAGAAGTGGAGAGAGAGCAAAAAGCTAAGTTAAAAAATTTGGATCAAACTCACTACAAAATGAAGTTTAAATACCAAGGTGCTCATGTAGTATCTAAGTTCACCTCCAGGGTGATGAAGATTATGGATACAATGTTGGGACACATTGATTTTGGAGATGTTCAAGAAGGACACATTTGATGACAATGTCAGTCCAAGATCTAAGAAGATAACATATTTAGGGCTTGCTCATGTGGCATATTTCCCTATTGCTATTCAATGTCCCAAAATTATTCTAGCAATAGCATAAGCTTACAATCCTACCCAATGTAAGTGCATTGACCAATGGGGGTACGAGATAATTGACTTATATCCTACCATGATCAGGATAGTATTTGATTTGCCACCTTACCCTCAACTAACTATTGTAACAGAATTCGAGGCACTGCAACAATATGAGGACGTAAGAAGATACCAATGACACATGAATAAGAATTGGCTAAAGGATGGTAAGAAGTATCTCACCAAGTTTCCTACAAAGTTCAAGAGATCATATTTATTTTTAGAAATAGGGGATATTATCACATTGTTGAGTAGAGCAATGGGAAAATAAAGATCCCATATGTATGAAAACTGTATGTTTCATTTTATTGAGGTGATCTTAAAAGGACCAGTGTACTTGGACTGGGGGCAGATTGTTTTTGATAATATACATAATCAACTCACCAACGTAAAGGACTCAAAACAGTTCTATATATCATTATATATATTATATTGTGTAGCTAGGATGGGAAACTTCCCAGATTTGAACATTGTGGGAGTTAGAGGTGAAGGGCCCAAACAAAGAAAAATATGGGAATACTATGACTAGTTGGAACTCAAAACGTCAAAGAAACATTTTAAGAGAGTGAATAATGCTTTTCTCTATGTTATAATTACTCAATTGTCAAGTGATGTTGGGTTCAGCTTGACTACATAAATTACACATTGATGTCAATGGGGGTAAATACGAAACTTACAATCTAGTTGATTCTAACCTAGAAAAGAATATCCTCATTGGCAAGACTTGTTCGATAGATATTTGTGAAAAAATTCTAAGAGTATTGAAAGAAGAAATTGCAACCATCACATTGGGGTATGAGTATTTGAAGATATTTGATACCTCAATAATAACCCATACTATTCCCTTGAAGCCTTAGGTGAAACCCTTTCACCAAATAAAATGACCAGATAACGTTCTATTTGAACCTCTTATTCTCAAAGAAGTACAAAAGTTGTTATCACCCAGGATAATCTTTCCAATTAGGAGCTCCACATGGGTAGCTAATCTAGTGCCAGTAAGTAAGAACAATGGAGAAATCAAACTATGCGTTGATTTTAGAAATCTGAATAAAGCTTCAAAAAAGGATAATTATCCTCTTCCTTCCCTTGATGAAGTCTTGGAAATTGTAAATGTCTTGCAGATGATGTCATTTTTAGATGGTTATTCAAGGTATAACAAAGTATTGGTGAAGTACGAGGATCAAATGAAGACTGCCTTTACAACCAAGTGGGGAACGTTTTCCTATTGGAGAATTTTGTTTCTCCTTATCAATGTTGGAGAAAATTTTCAATGTGCAATGGATGTAGCTTTCAAAGATATGGTAGGAAAATGCATTATTATTTATATAAATAATTTGATCATTTTTTCAAAAAATAGAGATCATGTTGATTTAGCAAAAGTTTTCGAAAAATGAATAAATTATAATGAATTATTTTTGGATTTGATTGTGTATAGATTTTTTGCATAAAAAAAACCTGTACACAATTGAATCCAAAAATCAATTCATTATAATTAACAAGGATTGTGGAAAATTGATATCATTAAAATGCATAAAGTTTGATGTATCATTGAACTTGAAGAAATGCATATTCAAGGTTTTAGAAGGAAAGTTGTTGCGACATATAATTTTAGAAAGAGTAATTTCCATTGATCCCAATAGAGTAGAGTCAATTCTGAAGTTACCTATGCCTCACAACAAGAATGAAATGAGATCTTTCTTTGAAAATATAAATTTTGGAGAAAATTTATAATTGGGTTTGCAGAGATCATCAAACCATTGAATGAGATGATGAAGAAGGATGCCAAAATTAAATGGAGTAATGAGTCAAAGGCTATCTTCTCGTAGATTAAGCAATCTATTTAAGAATAACTAGTATTAACTAGTCCATACTACTTGCAGCCATTTTTCATCTACTCTTTTGCATTTGAACACTTGTGCACTACTATTTTGGCACAACGAAAAGAACATGGGGACGAATGACCAATTACTTTCATGATCACCCCTTTTAAAAATGTGGAGGTAAGGTATCCACCATTGGAAAAATGGTCCTATTCATTGGTAAGAGTTGTCAAGAAATTTCAACACTATATCTTGCATGGAAAAATTATAGCCATCATTCTGGATCCAACAATAAAGCCCCTACTCATGCAGAGTGAATTAGGAGAGCAAAGAGGGAAGTGGATATCAATCTTACAAGAGTTTTATCTTCAAATCCATCCCAAGAAATTGGTTCGAGGACAATATTTTTCTAAGGAAATGGTTGAGGTAGACTCTAAGATCACATGTAAACCATATATAGTGCAATCCTTTCACTGGAGATCCTTGGTACACCAATTTAATCTTTTTGTTGTTGAATAACAAGTGCCCAAAAGGGATGAATGCAACATATAGAAGAGAATTGAGAGTGAAAAGTTCTCATTATATGATTAAGAATGGATCTTTGTACAAAAGGAACTTTGAAGGTGTGTACTTATGTATTTTGGACCAGCAATAAGCAAAGCAGGTCATGGCAGTATTTCATGGAAAACATGGTACCAGACACAGTTCAGCAGATGCCATGGCTCACCAAATTGTGAGATCAAGGTATTATTGGCCACACATATTTTTGGATGCTCACCAACATGTACAAGCATTCCATACTTGTCAGACATCGACATCTAGATAACACAACCCAACAATGCCACTACAACCAGTGTACGAGGTAAGGCCTTTTTCTTAATGGGTGTTAGATTTTGTTGAAGTGATTAACCCAAAATCCTCTATAGGTCATAAATTCATCTTAACAACAATGGATTATTGCACATGGTGGATGGAGGCTTAGGCATATAAGAATTGTACCACTGACATAGTTATCAAGTTCCTAAACAATCATATTATTACCAAGTTTGGGGTACCCTTCTCTCTCGTATGTGACAATGACCTTGATTTTTCTTCTGTACAGTTTATTCAGTGGGCCTTCAAGTATAAAATAGTCTTGAAATATTCATCTAACTATTACGCATAGGGCAATTGGGTAGCTTAGTCTACCAACAAAAATCTATTGGAAGTTATTAAAAGGTTATTACAACACAATCCTAGGGACTGCCATACACAATTAAAATTTTCCTTATGGGTAAATATAATCGGAATTAAGGTTGTTTTAGGAAATTTTCCATACAAGTTAGTCTACAGACAAGATCATGTCTTTCCTATAAACTTGCAGATTCCTGTTTTACGATTTATGCATGAATTTTACACTAGTGATGATAGGATAGAGGTCAAATTGACTAACTTACTAAACTTAGAAGCATAAAGAGATGATTCTCTACAACAATTCTCTAAACATCAGGCTATAGTCAAGCATTAGTTTGACAAGAGGGCCAAGATCAAGGCCTTTAGGATAGGTGATATCATTTTGATGTGGGATAAATATAGAGAGAAGAAAGGTAATCATTAGAAATTTGATAGATTATGGTTAGGACTGTATCAAATTGTTGAAATTATCGATGAGAGTTCTTTTTAGTTCATTACCTTAATGGGAGAACCTATTCCATTGCCCATCAATTAGTAGTTTCTCAAACACTACTTTGGCTCATGAAGGCCTGAAAATTCTTCCTTGGTATATATTTTAGTTTTGTTGCTTTTGCTCTATTCTGTTTTCCCTGTTTTTGTGTTTTTGTGTTTTATTTGTTTCTTCTTGCTATTTTCTTTTGATGTGGGGTTTGCTTTTTAATCATTTTGGAATAGTGGGTAGTTACTTAGAGAATACTTAAGGAAACTATGGTAGAGAAGTTGATTTAGGTATTTTGAAAAATTATTGTAGTTCTTTTTTGTTCTAGAATTTATGTTTTATGCTTATTTTAATGAAAGTTTGAAAGGTTAAAACAAATGGGTACATTTTAAGTGATCTTGTGAAACACAGTTGAATCTGTCACTCATTAGTTAAAATCATTTTAATTCCCCAAGATTCTAGTTATCCTAAGGTGGTTGTATTCCTGTTTTGAGTGAAAAATTCAGTGTCATAACATTGCCATGATGTCCACCATAGTTCTCAACCTGATCTTCAGACTACAATGCTTGAACATTGAGGAAAATAAAAAAAATTGCTTCAAAAGAACCAATATCTCAAAAAAAATGAGAAAAGAAGAAAATCTGGAAATAAATTCAATCTATAAGGGTGATTTAAGTATCTCTACCAGGGATATGGATGTCTGGTTGGTAGTAGAGCAATTCTTTGAGAAAAAAAGAGGTATCTCCATTAGGGCTATAAACACTTGGCTAGCAGTGGAGAAATGCCTAGGATATCATTGTGTGACAACTAAAATTACCCACCTCATGTAGCTTGAATGGGAATATAGTCATTTCGGGGATAGTTAAAGTCTTTGGGGGAGAGAATGAACCACAAGCACACACTCGAATTTGAAATTTTATAATGATGCACAATTTGATATTTTAGCTTAATCTTCTTTGTTGTAACTAATTGGGCTCAAGTTAAGGAAATCATAAACTAGAGGTTCTGGGGTGACTGAATTCTTCAGTATCCTGAAAATGGATAAACCATTTTCCCAATTGAGTCATGATTTGTTATGCCTTGCATAACCACCCCATTTTATTTTTGATCAAAATGGGTCCCCCACTTGTGTTTTGGTGTTTTTTTTCTTTGACTTCCCCTTTTCTAGTTTTGTTTTCCTTTCCTTTTTTCCCCTAAGGGTTGTTTCCTTTTTGGGGCTTTGATTTCTTGTTTTTTGCCTTTTGTTCAAAATTGGATTTTTGGATTGAACTTGCACCTTTTCTCAAAAAGTGCAAGTTCTATTTATTTTCCGACTCTACATTATTTTTTTGTTTGAAATTAGAATTCTAATTCAAACTTGAACTTTTTCTCAAAAGGAGTCAAGTTTGTTGTCTTTCTCTGATTCTATTCCTTTGTTTGGAATCAAAATTTCAAATCACACCTACACCTTTCCTTAAAAGGGTCAAGTTCGGTTTGTTTCTTTGATTCATGTGTTGTCCTATCTTTCTGCTCGTCCATTCATAAATGTGATTTTCGATCTGACTTTTTCAATGATGGTCTAGTTCCAAGTCCAATTCTAATTTTGAAGCACACTCACCAACCACATTTAATGTTAATTAATCTACACGTACAAACCTAATATTTAATCAGATTTCATTTGCAATTCTACTCAAAAATGCATTTCACTTTCACTGGGAGTAGAGTGAAGAGGAAAAAGATCATTTGGGCTTAGGTGTTTGAGGAATTGCTATTTCGAGTCGTCGTTCGTTTCTTTGAGGTAGGATCTTCCCTGTTTTCTATTTTCTTTCTGTTTTTGTCACATTCTTGCCCTTTTCTTCCCATCTTTTGTGTTTATTTTGGCATGCTTTCACATTTTGTTTTGATCATTTTTTGCCTCCTATTTTTTGTTTCATTTTATTTTGTTCTACTGGGTTTTATTGTTTTTGCATTTTGGTATATAGGTTTTCACATTTTTTGTTTTGTTTGGGTTTTTCTTTAGCTTGGTTTGCGTGCCTCACTTTTCATGTGTTTTTGTTTTCTTTCCTTTTCCTAGCTAGGGGTTTCGTACAAGTTTTAGGTCCAACCGTTAAGCTTTAAATTTTAAGCCCTTCAAAATTTTGGTTTTCACACCACCATTTTATACAATGGTCCAAATCCTAAGTGAAACTTTGATTCTTCAATCCACATTCAAGTTTAGTGTATTTTGTCTTAAGGACCAATTAGAAATCCAAGTTTCAAATGAATTTTATCCCAAAAGGGTTAGTTACAATATGCTTCTCTCATTCCAAAATATGATCTTCTATTTTTGTGTATTCTCGTGAATAATCCATTCAAAATTTCAAATTCCGAACAAAAATTTTGACTAAGGGGTCAAGTTCAAAGTCCTTTTCTACCTTTGATTTCTAGAGCATTTACAAGAGGTATGGGTCCACCAGGTTTTCATAAATCTGAGGTCATTTAATGCTTTGGTTTGATTCAAATTCTGGATTCCCAACGGACCTATGAACCAAAAGGCCATGTTCTAAATGCTTTTTCGGTCCTGACTTCTGATAAGAGTCAGACCTTAAAAGATGTATTTTAGTTAAGTTCGATCAAAATTCTAAATTTCTATTGGACTCTAGAGCTAAGAATCAAGTTCCATGTACAAATCTAATTCTGATTTCCATTAATAATGAATATGGTTCCATCAAAATTCTAAGTTCCGAACCGACCTTTTTATCCAAGGTTCAAGTTCGAAGCGCTTTTCCAGTTCCAATTTTCGGTAGTAACATACAAGTTTTACTACGTTTTGAAAGGGTTCTATTAGATTTTATAAGTCCAATAAAACATGTTTTAGAGGGATTTTAGAGGGTAAAATTTGTGATGTATTTTTTTTTATGAAGTTCTTTTTTGTATTGTTGCTTAGGTATCATAAATGTCTGATTCCAAGGAGCAACCTAGTGCTGAAGAAGTGGAGAGAGAGAGCAAAAACCTAAGTTGACAAAATTGGATCAAACTCACTACAAAATGAAGTATAAATACCAAGGTGCTCCTGTAGTGTCTAAGTTCACCTTCAGCGTGATGAAGATTACAGATACAATGTTGGGACATATTGATTTGGAGGCATTCAAGAAGGACACATTTGATGCTGATGCCAACCCAAGATCTAAGAAGATAACAACTTCAAGGCTTGCTCATGTGGCATATTTCCCTATTTTTGTTCAATGTCCTAAATTTATTCTAGCAGTAACAAAGGCTTACAACCCTACCCAATGTAAGTGCATTGACCAATGGGGGAATGAGATAATTAACTTATCTCCTACCATGATCAAGACAGTATTTGATTTTCCACCTTACCCTCAACTAAGGATTGTAACAAAAGTTGAGGCATTGCAACAATATGAGAAGGATGTAAGCACACACCAATGACACATGAATAAGAATTGGCTAAATCCTGGTAAGAAGTCTATCACCAAGTTGCCTACAAAGTTAAGGAGATCATATTTCTTTTCAAAAATAGGGGATATTATCACATTGTTGAGTATAGTAATTAGAAAAGTGTGTGAGGGGGAAAGAATCCATTGGGAAAGATGCAAAATCAAGATCAAATGTAAGATTGAAATCAAAAACTAATCTAATTCAAAAACACTTAATCTATCCTATTCCATCACTAATGAAATGTGCAAATCTAAGCTATTTGAATGAAATGAGATCCTAAGATTAACAAAACCAATTCAAAAAACAAAAGAAGAGATTACCATCCCATGTTGGAGTGTATTTTCATGATGTTGGGTTGTTCATATCACTACAAAACCTCCATTGCTTAGTGCAAAAGCTTGATGATTGATGCTTGGTTGACTGAAAAGGTTGAAGCTCTATCAATGGTGATATTGACAGCACTTCGTTGCATAAAGTAAGTTAAAATTTTGATCTCTATTTGTGAGGAGACAAGTTTGTTATATAGGAAATGAGATTTTGAATCAATGGTAAAGATCACATTGGAGAATATCCAAATCAACAATCAAAAAGAGTTGAGAGTGTAGACACATAAAAATGACCTAGGCCTGCAATCTCTATTTTACCACTTTCGTCCTAGCATAATTATGACATTTAATTATGTCCTTGGTCCATATTCGACTGTTAATTAAATAATTTATAATTATTTAATTAATTCATATCTCTTTTATTCTTCATGATTATTAAATAAATAAATTATATTTATTTATTCAATACGTCACTAAGGGTCTATTGTCCTCTTACAATTAAATAAATTTCTTAATTTATTTAATTACCTTTATTCATTTATGTCTTCTCGATTATTAAAAAACTAAATTTTATTTATTTATTTAATATGCCACTAATTTTCATAATTAAATGAATTTATTAATTTATTTAATTATCCGTCATAATCCTCTAAATTAAATGATTATCTTTAATTATTTAATTACCTAATTTAACATTTCTCTCATTTTAAATAAATGAAATTATTTAAAATGATTTCATTTTATTAATTGTCACTTCATTTTGGTAAATACTCTGAAAATCAATTATTTATTGTCACACAAAATCCATATTTTGAATTAATTTAATTCAAAATGGTAATCTTCTTCCAAAAATCAAGTAATTGAGAAAATTCTTGATTTTTCAAATTTGCTTTTCAGTTCAACCTTTATCCTCTTGATTTTTTGAAACTTACAAATCAAGCAGTCTTTATCTTCTTGATTTTCAAAAATCTTTATCTTTTTGACTAATTGTCACACTTATTCTCGACCGCCGATTCAATTTTCTCAAGTGACATCTTGACCACTCATTTAATAATGTTTCCCTAACCCTAATTAGGGATTGTCACATGAAATATCGTCCACTGATTTTAGGCTTTGTCAGCTTTCAATCTCGTCCGTCTGTCCAAAATTGCATTTTCTATAAAATGCCAATTTTGCTCACATTCTTGGGATGACTTCATTATTCTGATGCATTTATGCTTAGATTTTACTCACATACTTTGCACTTAGCTTATTTTAATTTGATTATAGTCATTTGTCATAGTCATAGGCAGAGTCATTATTTGTCATGAAAATCCTTCAAAACTTGCATAAGTCAGAGTCATAGTCAATTGCTCACAAACTTGATTTGAGGGCAACAATCATACACTGCAAGCTAGAAGGTGCTATGGAGGTGAATCATGAAAGCAACGAATATCCGGTATACTCGTTTATGTTTTAAGCTTTCTTTGTATTCCATAGTTTCTTTGGGTTTTGTTTATTAATCTAATTTTCTATCCTTACTTGAAAATAACCCATTGATACATTGGTGAACCTGACTTGTTATTGTTTTTGCTTCTGTATAGTTTTCAGTTTTATGTCTTTTTTTTGCAGGTATAGGTACGGAACGACGCATTCACACTTTGTCAAGTCGCATCCACTGCGTCATGACGCATTCGACACCTGAAACACCGCACTCACTTTGCTAAGCTGCAATCGAAGTTAGAAAAGCTGAATTTGAAGATTCAATTGACGCATCTACCTGTTAAACTGGAACACAAGAAAGAGACGCATTCGCTTTGTTGTGATGCATTTGCTTGGTAAAATTTCTTTTCAAATTTTGCATTCGGGTTTTTTCGTTTTCTGTTCTTAGTTGTTTTACATTATGGTTTTCTTCTGCATTCTTCCTAGCATAGGGGTTTTTCGTGTTACTAATCTTTGTTTGCAGCGTGTGGTGGTTACA
Organism: Sequoia sempervirens; assembly: GCA_007258455.2. Classification (NCBI taxonomy): domain Eukaryota; kingdom Viridiplantae; phylum Streptophyta; class Pinopsida; order Cupressales; family Cupressaceae; genus Sequoia; species Sequoia sempervirens. The sequence goes on from VDFB02047230.1 coordinate 273,800,756, forward strand.
TTTTGTGGGTCCAAGTCTAGTTGATAAAACTCCTAACTTGTGCTTTTGTAGGTTCAAGTGTCTAAGATTCATTTCAAAACCATTGTGCTTGTTCTTTTTAGAATAGAAAACATTTCTTTTGGTGCATTTAAAATGAACATGTTTTCAATTTTTTCTGATTGTGTTTGAAAGTGGTAGGCGAATATGCTCTCACCCTGTGCAAACTAGGTGATTAGAAAGCTAGACCCACTTTGTCCCTGTGTAACCTTGATACAATAACTGAAGTATCATCTCCCTTTGTGCAATCACGCGATCCTAGGTGTAAGAGAAACAATTATTGCCTCTAGGAATTGGGCCTACCAGGGGATTTCATCACCTCTAGGCGACTCAAACCAGCAACGAAGCTAAAGCCAAGCTAGCCCTGACCAATATATAAATGTGAATCTTAAGGGAAAACCTAAGATTACGAGTATGGATTTTTCATATGGAGCAAGTAGTACTCCTTGAAACCCTATTGAGCTTAACCTCTTCAGGATGGAGTGCCTCCTAAACAGAGATTAATCTTGCACCCAATGTATGGCCACTTGAACGGGGGTCCCAAATTAAACACCTTTGCGTAGTAGCCAAAAACCTTCTATTTGTTAGTGTAGCACTGGTCGGTGTGAAGGAATCCACATCTTCACAGTATGTAGTAGAGGTGATCAATATGCCATGGGAGTTTCATGGGGGTTGGAATCTTGATTGGCCTAAGAAGAGAGTGCACTATAAGGGAGAGCTCATGCAACCAAGCTTCTGAATTCACACACTATTGATATGCGGCAAGGGAAACCCATGTGGAATCTAGCGAATATTGTCCTGGCCTAACCATAGGATTGTGCTTGTCTTATTTGTGTTTGGTTACATTGAAAATATCATGCTTTCCAAGTGTTTTTTGGATTCTGAAACGAAACAAACAACATTCAAACATCTAGAAACAAACAATTCAAATTTTTGGCCAAAACGCCAAACAAATTATTAGACTTTTTGCATTCTGCAATGCATTTCCTATCTCAAACACCGCATCTAACTTGTTGTTCCGCATTTTCTATCTTAAACACCATATCTGACCTGTTGCATCGCATTTTCTATCTTAAATGTCGCATCTGACCTGTTGCACCACATTTGCTATCTTAAACATCGCATCTGACTTGTTGCACCACATTTTCCATCTTAAACGTCGCATCTGACCTGTTTCACCACATTTTCCATCTTAAACGTCGCATCTGACTTGTTGCACCACATTTTCTATCTCAAACACCACCAAATAGAACACACATCTTCCTGTATGTAAACCTGCGACACACTAGACCTTTTGCAACACATTTTCCACCTCTTGCGACACATTTGTTTTTCATAATAAAATCCCTGTCAAAACTCGAGCCCATACAGTCAAACTATTGTAACTCATTTGCATTCCTGAAACACAATCGATACTTTAAACGATGCATCTAACAAATTGTAACGCAATTGACACCTGAAATGACACACTTTCCTGTGATCTCAGAAAATATTATCATTGTCAAAAAACCCGAGGTTGAACAATTACAAACATATTCCAGACATCTTTTTCTGTAGCCTTTGTCAACAATCAAAACAAGAATTTCTCAAATTCCTCCATCCTTGCATGTTAGGTTGCAGTTTTAGTTTTCCAGAGGGCTATCATTACATTTCCTTAATTGGATCCTTGGGATTTACCATCATTTTAGGTCCTCATTTTACGGATTTTTGGATAGGAACCTTGCCATTCTTTGTCAAATATTTTCCTTCAAAATTAAATTGTCATTGGACTTAAACAAAATCACCTCTTTTAGTCTTGGTCCTTTTGTGAGCCACTTCCAACTCAAAATTCTAGTGTGGAAACCTCACTTTTTCCTCTTGGCATCTTGTCATTTAGTCCTTCAAACAAGTCCCTTGACAATCCAAAATTGATACATTGACCAAACTTTGAATGGTTGAGTATACCTTTCCATAATTCTGTCAAAATTGATTACACCTTAGAGTTCCCTTAGACCTAGCATTTTTCACTTTAGTCATCCATCATTCATTTTGTTTCTCATTATCACTTTTCATTTAACATCCTTTTTAAACAACATCATGACATCCACCACCTTGTCTTCCCTTCAACAAACTATGGATAGGCTTGCTAGTCAAGTTGAATACTAGTTACTCCGTAGAGGTCAATACCAACAAGCCTTCGACTTTAAGAGAAAATTCCTCCAAACTGAAAATCAATGCCCTTCGTACCAACAACCCATTAGTCCAAGTTCTCCATCCATCAACCCTCACTTTCAAATGTCTCTTAACACAAATCCTACCATTAATTCACAACAAACATCCACTTATTACCCATATCCTAACCTTGAAAAGGGAAACCAACTATCCACTAGTCTGTTACAAGTCTCCACATCATATGCTAGTCCTTCACCTATCAATCTCATCCAAGTCTACATGCCTTATCAGCTATCTACCAACTCATGTTAGGTCCCCACATCATACCATATCGATCCGGTCCAAGTCTCCACATCCTATTTTAGTCAACCTTACACTAGTCCAGTCCAAGTCCCCATGTCCTATCCTAGTCCTTCACATACTAGTCCAATCCAAGTCTCCATGTGATATCCTAGTCCTTCACATTCTAGTCCAGTCCAAGTCTCCATGTCTTATCCTATTCCTTCACATACTAGTCCATTCCAAGTCTCAATGTCATATCCTATTCCTTCACATACTAGTCCAGTCCAAGTATCCATGTCCTATCCTAGTCCTTCATCCATTAATCCTTTTCAAGTCACTCCCTCACAAGCCACATTTAGTCATGAAAATTCTATCATTACTCAAAGCCACATCCCATTGTCTAAACTTGAGGATACATGTCAAAATGAAAACCCAAAACATGACATCATAACGTCACCTTCATGTCAGGATCAAGGTAGTCCATTACATGACCCTATCTTAAAGTCCATTCAAGAAGTCCTTCAAGACAATCATGACATCCAAAACACACCTATCCTTAACAATAATTCTATTTCTGATTATATCATCCATGACAACCCCATCTTTGACCAAGACCCTACCATCAACCAAGAAGTCCAAATCCATGACAACCCCATCTTTGACCAAGACCCTACCATTGACCAAGAAATACAAAACGATCCACTCCTTGAGCTTTACGCCATTTATGAACAAACACTTGAAAACCCTATCTAGGCCACAACTATCGACACTTTCCAAGATGAGACACTTTCCTCCATTGGACCCATAGACGATCTTCCTCTAGAAAAAGAGTCTTCCACTATAGACATATTTGCAAATGATCAAGCTATAGCTAACTTTATGGGACTATATGATAATGACCATCAAGACGGTTTTGGCATTGAATTGGAATCACCAATAGAATCAACTGAACCTGACATGTCACAAGATCAGACCAAAGATATCAGTCAAAAACATGTCCAACATGACAATAAAGCTAAGACACTTTATCAACTAGGGTCATCTTTCTGGCTTAGAGCAGGTTTTCTCATAGATGAGAACATTACAAGTGACAGTGTACACATATACAATGATGGGTTAGCATCTTGCTTTCAAAACAACAAATACCCCATCGCAAACAAAATATGTCAAAGCATGCAATATCAAGGCAAAGGACTCAGAATACACAAGCAAGGAATTCAAAAACCAATACAACTCCAAGAAAATTATAGACATCAAGGTCTTGGCTATTCTTCAGTCAACAAATCTAATGATGTTAGTGGAACCTCCTCAATACTGGAGGAAACCTTGTCAGATACAAACGTCAAAATAGAGTCCATGAGAAATCCTTGTCATAAGGTTGTTGCCAACACCCCCTCCACCCACACCATAAACTGTCATTCCATCATAAATAAACCTTCCCTTTGGAACCAACAAAAACAAAAGTCATACAAATCAAAAGATCAAAATAAAATATCAAAGGCCATTGAATCAAACAAAAAGACAAGTGGACAAATGAAGTTAAAATGGATCCCAAAGAAAAGTGGATCAAGCAAGTCAAATACAAAATTCAATCAAAATGTGGAGCCACAAGACAATAGGACTTCCACATATAACACATGTCCACCTCCTTCGAAATGGTCATCAAGCAAGGCATCTAAAGGTGTTGGTTCCAAGTGCCATCCCTCCAAAATCCGTCATCCACCATACCAAGTTTGAAAAATAAAAAGTGATTCATCCAAACATCCAAACAACCTTTCCACGTCTACCATCATTTGTCATAATCCTACATCTCATCTAAATTCCAAAGATACCATGTCACAAATCCATTGCATTATGGCAGCAACTCTTTATCACAAGGACCCTCATGGCACTCTATTGCGATATGTGTATTCTGATAAGGCCAATTCTAGTGTTGACAAGGATCACAATGACATCAATTAGTTGTATGCAAGTGTTATGATCCTGACGCGACAATTGCTTCAGAAAGGTCATTATTGGAATATCATGAGCCCAGTATCTACATCAACACCATCAGTGGATTTAGAATAGTCAATAGTCATCTAAAGCATCAAGGCTATCTGAAAAATATTAAAAAAAAAAAAAACTAAAAAATGATAAAAAAAATTGTCACCTTGATAAAAAACTGGCAAATAGGCGTCTTGGTGACACCAAAAAAATAAAAAAGTCAAGAAAATAGTAAAGAGAAAAATTTCGTCCAACGGTGAAAACCTGGAAAACAGGCGCCCTAGATAAGTACCATGATGAAAACCTGGCAAACATGCATCATGTGTAAAATAAATTGTCTATGTGCACTTTTGCACTTGGGGGAAAGTCATCTCATTTCCCATGCTTTCCTCATGAAATTGACATCCGACAATTTCATTCATATCATTTTTGTCCATTTTCCCACCTACCTTTTTTTTGAGATAAAATTGGCACACATAAATCATGCTTTGGGAAAACACTTGACATGTCTATCCTTTAGTCATACATTATAAATGAAACATCATGTCATTGCTGACATAACCTCATTATCCTTATGCAACATAGTCCTTTAAAATAATATGGAAATTCCCTTAGTCTCATGTCCCCCATCCTTTACCGAGGCCACATCTCATCCTTTCATGTCTGTCACCTATTTTGGCTTTCCCTTGTCAAACATTCTAAGGATACTCATCATCACTTTTAGTCCTAACCAATTCATTCCAAATGCAATGAGTCTAATCCATACAAACACATTATCCAAAAAATTACTTGACTTTGTTCCTGGCCCGGCTGTAGACCTCAATACTTTCGTCACATTATCATCATCCTCACGTTGTTTCGGGATACGTCCTTCCCATGTCAAACAACATTGTCATCACTTGTCAATTGGTATTCAACTTGACTAGGGGCACACTCATGTTTGTCCTTGGATTCTCATGTGTAGGCATCAGTCACATGCATTTTTCGTGATCCTCTTAAAACTTTCAAAAAGAAAAAAACATCATAAAATGTCTTGAAAAAAGACCTAAAAAAAAAACCTAAAAATAAAAAAACGTCCGAAAGAAAGACCTAAAAAATTCAAAAAATGTCCTGAAGAAAAACACAAAAACATCCAAATCAATGTCAAAATCCTAAAAAATAGAGTCAAATTTAGTCATATCAGTCAATCCATGTCATTGTCGAACTACGTTGTCTCTACACATTTGTTACGTAGGCAAGGCCATTAGTCAATGAGTCCCTGAGACATTAGGTCAATCCTTGTAGGTTTGTCCAAATTAAATCATGGCATTTGTCACAATCGTCGCATTGGTCAAATAAGTCATATTCAAACTCAGACACAAGATAGTCATTTGAACGTTGACAATCCAATCGTGACCTAATAGACAACATAGTCCAATCAACCTTATAGTCAACATTAGTCAACTTGCCAAAACATATTAGTCAAAACAATGTCAATCTCAACACTCTTTGGTCCTCTTCAAGATGTGTCCTTCTTGGAGTTAGACCTCGTCAGAATTTCCTTTTCCTTTTTTAGGATGTGTCCTTCCTAACAAAAGGCCCCGTCAAACCGTCAAACCATTAAAACTGTCAAACTATCAAACTTTCAAGAAATCAATCTTTGGCAAACAAACATTGGCAAACAAAATTAAATGGTTGTTAATCTTTCTAGTCTATCTTGTCTTATCTTTTGACTACTTTGTCTATTTTTGTCTTATCTTTTTAATTTCTTTTCTTTTTGGTCATGTTACTAGCTACCTCGAGGATTTCCCATGAAGGATTTAGAGGTACGATGATGTCTCCTGACCTATTTTATTTTCTTTAACTGTTGTCTATGGATTGTCTTGACAAAAATACTAAGGCAACATGACCCTTAGTATGAGTTAGGACATTCCTTGTCTGTGACTGTCTGTTTTTCAAGTGGATGACCTTGCACACCTTGGTCTATGTCATACCATGGTGTTTGTTGTCCATTTGTGTCATTTTACCACCCAATGATGATTCGAGCAATGTCTATTAGTACTTTGGAAAGTGTTGAAGGATTCTTTCCCGTCCCACCCTTCTTTGTTTCCCCTCTAACATTTCATCTAGTCTACATCTTCATCATCCATATCTTTTGCACTAACATTTTTTTGTCTTTTCATATTCTCATCTTCTCATCATTTTCAAGAGCACACCCATGTTCTTGGAACCCGTCTGTCCTCTCGAGGGGGCATATCGCTACCTTCCTCATCATTTCTTCCTCATCTTATTTTTCACTAGGGCATATTTTTGACTTATTTTTTTCATCACAATGCAATATGCTACATTATGACAAAGAGGGGAAAAATGTAGACACATAAAAATGACCTAGGCCTACAATCTCTATTTTACCACTTTTGTCCTAGCATAATTATGACATTTAATTATGTCCTTGGTCCATATTCGACTGTTAATTAAATAATTTATAATTATTTAATTAATTCATCTCTTTTATTCTTCATGATTATTAAATAAATAAACTATATTTATTTATTCAATACGTCACTAAGGGTCTATTGTCCTCTTACAATTAACTAAATTTCTTAATTTATTTAATTACCTTTATTCATTTATGTCTTCTCAATTATTAAATAAATAAAACTTATTTATTTATTTAATATTTCACTAATTTTCATAATTAAATGAATTTATTAATTTATTTAATTATCGGTCATAATCCTCTAAATTAAATGATTATCTTTAATTATTTAATTACCTAATTTAACATTTCTCTCATTTTAAATAAATGAAATTATTTAAAATGAATTCATTTTATTAACTGTCACTTCATTTTGGTAAATAATCTGAAAATCGATTATTTATTGTCACACAAAATCCATATTTTGAATTAATTTAATTCAAAATGGTAATCTTCTTCCAAAAATCAAGTAATTGAGCAAATTCTTGATTTTTCAAATCTGCTTTTTAGTTCAACCTTTATCCTCTTGATTTTTTGAAACTTACAAATCAAGTAGTCTTTATCTTCTTGATTTTCAAAAATCTTTATCTTTTTGACTAATTGTCACATTTATTCTCGACCTCTGATTCAATTTTCTCAAGTGACATCTTGACCACTCATTTAATAATTTTTCCCTAACCCTAATTAGGGATTGTCACATGAAATATCGTCCACTGATTTTAGGCTTTGTTAGCTTTCAATCTCGTCCGTTTGTCCAAAATTGCATTTTCTATAAAATGCCAATTTTGCTCACATTCTCAAGACAACTTCATTATTCTTACACATTTATTTTACTCGCATACTTTGCACTTAGCTTATTTTAATTTGATTATAGTCATTTGTCATAGTCATAGGCATAGTCTTTATTTGTCATGCAAATCCTTCAAAACTTGCATAAGTCACAGTCATAGTCAATTGCTCACAAACTCGATTTGAGGGCAACAATCATATGCTACAAGCTAGAAGGTGCTATGGAGGTGAATCATGGAAGCAACGAATATCTGGTATAATCATTTATGTTTTAAGCTTTCTTTGTATTCCATAGTTTCTTTGGTTTTGTTTACTAATCTAATTTTCTAACCTTACTTGAAAATAACGCATTGATACAAAGAGGATTTAGACATGAGAAGATTGTTCAAAGTTGATTACACAATTAGGGTGATTGAAGAATAGATTGGCTAGTCAAGGTTTTGATTTTTTAGTTAGCAATTGATTGATCAGTTAGGATTGAGTTAGGAATTAGATGGTTGAGTTAGAAAAAATAGATTACTTAGTTAGCAATCCATGATTTTCTCAATCAAAAAGTGGGTGAGAAATATTTAATTAATTAATTCCTTTTTTATTTTGATTTTGATTTTTGATCATTTGAATAGTTTAATTTATTGATTCAAATTTTGGAGGGAAAGTGAGATAATTAAATTATTATGATTTAATAATTCAATTAATTAGTGACAATCAAATAATCGGTGTCATTTGAATAATTAGGATGAAATAAGATAAGATTAGGACTTTATTAAATAAATGTAATTTATTTAATTGGTTGAAATGATGAAACGTGAATTAATCAAATAATGTTGTATTATTCGATAGAATAGTAGAATTAGGGTTTTCAAGACTTTATTAAATAAAATGGTATTTATTTAATTTGTCAAGAAATGATGAAAAAGTGAATTAATTAAATAATGTTCTGTTATTCAATTAATAGAGGAAATTAGGGTTTCATATGTTGTTCAATGCATTGTGAGATGTCATGGGATGATTCGAGATGTTTCAAAGATGTTATTAGCTAATTTCGAGATGTTCCGAGATGTTTCGAGTTGATTCAGAGTCATTCTGAGTTGATTCAAAGTCGTTCTGAGACGTTCTGAGTTGATTCAAAGTCATAAGATGCTTCGAGTTGATTCAGAGTCATTCTAAGTTGATTCAGAGTCATAAGATGCTCTGAGTTGATTCAAAGTCATTCTGAATTGATTCGAAGTCATTCTGAGATGTTCTGAGTTAATTCAGAGTTGTTATGAGTTGATTCAAATTCATTCTAAGATGTTCTAAGTTGATTTTGAGTCATTCCAGAGTTATTCCAAGACATTTTGAGTTGATTTGGAGTTGTTCCGAGTCATTTAGAGTCATTCCAAAGTCATTCCAAGATGTTTTGAGTTGATTCAAAGTCATTCTGAGTCGTTTCAGATGATTCTAAGTATTTTTGAGACGTTTTTGAATTTGTGATAAGTGTTAAGTCAATTTTACATGTCTACATTTTACCTCTCTTTGATACAAAGTATTGGTTTCTTTATTTCAAAGATTCTATTTTTAAGATCAAAGTTTTTGAAAAAAAATTATGCCCCACTATGCCCCAGTGTTTCATGGAATGATGGTAAGACTTTGTGCTACCCCCTCGAGAGGTTGACTGAAAATTTCAAGTTTCAGGTCAGGCTCACAACCTCGATGGAAAATTCAACTATAGAAAAATTGAAAACCACCTACACCATTGCAAAGATCATGAAATTCTACCCCATTTTAAAAAAAGCACTGAAAAATACTTTCGTATGACCAAGATATGGTCATTTGAAGATAGGCTAAAAAAAGGTCTTGATTACCAGTCAATAGCGAAGTTTTCATGATTTCTAAGAATTTTCCTTGGTTTCCTTGCTTTTGCATGTTGAGAATCCACAATGTTGATTTATTTCCATGCTTTTGACTTATTTCCACACTTTTGACTAAAGCATTTGACCTAAAAGCTTTCCGTTGATCAGAAAGCTCACTTTTGATTGCTCCAGGTTCTTAATCCTTACTTTTGATTGAAATCCATGCCTTTGACTGAAATCCACGCCCTTTTTTCCTCGCCTTTGATTGAAATCCATTCCTTTGCATGAAAATCTCACTTTTTCTTGGTGACTTCTGAGCTTTTTCTCAAAACCCTTGCATTTGAATTTAGCTTTTGCTCTAAACCCTAGCATGTGTTTGTTTGTCATTGTGTTTTGTGTCATTATGTGTCACTTACCTGTTTAGAGTGAAACCCTAACATTGTGGGTTTAAATGGTTGCAGGTGGTCATCTTGTTAGATAGCCAGATCTGGATGGTCGTCCATAGCCTAGTTTATAGAATGTTTCGCTTTTGGTTGGGCAACATACTTGATCTTTATTATGTTGTTCAGAGACATATTGTAGACATGATTTTTTATATATATATTCACTAGCCTAGTTGAGGCCTCATATATATGTATCATTTTGTATTATCCTATCACACTTTGTTTCACTGATGATGATGTACTCCCATTTTTATGATGATATATAGATATACCTTCTTCAATTCATTCTCATTTTATGCTTCCCATATGATGATGTATGCATATCGTATGGATGAATCATATATTGTTTCATATGATGTTTTATTATGGATGATCAATATATCGTTTTGATATATGATGTTTATGTGGTGTTGATATACGATGGATGTATGCCCCATACATGATACATGATGTTTTATTAGTTTATTATCATCATGATATGTACTAATGACACTATGGATGCAAGATGGATGTTAGTTAGAAGAAATATTATGATGATGGTTAGAATTGTGATGTTGTTAGTAGTGATGAGTTGGATTCATTTTACTTGGAGGCTTCATAGTTTTTGAACAATCCTATTTGATGTAGCAAATAGATATGATGCACCAGGGTATTAATGACCAAGGTGACTTTGTATCCATTGCATGGACTTTGACTTACAAACAAAGAGTATTCTTTCTTATACCAAACATATAGAAACTTTGTTTAAAGTATATAGTTGGGTTGTGTTAAAAAAAATTTGGACCAGTCATACAGAGAGGTATAGGACACCTTGACATGAAAATGCTACACGAATTTCAAACCATTTACACAAAGAAGTATGAAATACCTAACATGCAACTGCTACACGAATTTCAGACCATTAACACAAAGAGGTATGAAATACCCAACATGTAACAACTACGTGAATTGTTTCAACACAACTTCCATACACTCAATAAAGCAAGTATTCGCTATGATAACATTACAAAAATATACACAAACAAAAAATCGAAATGACGCTCAATTTCCCCCATTCTTTCTTCTCTAAATACTTATGGACATCCTCGAGAGATCCTGGGAATGATTCAATAAAATAAATCATAAAAGATAAGACTATAAAAAGATTAAAACAAAGTTACAGTATCACTTGTCATATCTATTTGGGGTGGGGCTATTATTCGGTGTTGATCATGTCTATCATAGGAACGGATCCGTTAAGGCATATATCGGGATGTTGTTGGGACTTGTCAAAAGATAGGTAGTTGATACTTTGGCATTGTTTTCGTCTGTTTATAGCCAAAGATTTTGTGATTGTTTGCTTGAAATTACTAGTTGTTGATGTTTTCTTTGTTTGTTTGTTTGTTTTGTCAAAGGGTGAGTGTGACAATTTGTTTATTGTGGGTGCAAAGTTTATTGTGGATTTTGATGGACGGGATGGGTCTTTTTTTTAATTTTTCTAAGTTTTTATGATGCTATTTTTGTTGTTTTATGGGGACTAACCTAGGGTCTCGGGGGGTCATCAAAGATAAGCCTTGCCTACGTTGTACATGCAGAGGCTCGTAGTTCACTTGGTTTGAGTGTTTTTGACCTTTTTTGGTTTGTGAATGTTTTTGGATTTTTATATTTTTTGACTGTTTTTGGATTGTGTTTTGTGACTAAGTTGAAATAAAGCACGTTGGAAACCTAAGGGGATGACCTAGGGTCTCGGGGGCTAATGAGCCTTGCCTACGTTGTACATGCAGAGACCACATAGTTCAACCTTTTGACACAAAGCATAAACTATTTTTGGGTAAACAACATTTGATAATCTGGATTGATATTCCACTTTTATGTCTAGAGGATATGTTGTGGGAAATCTACTTGAACTATCTATGAGGTCCAAGAAAATTTTGATATCCTAGACTATTTGAGTGAAGGAATAACCCGATGATGTTTTTTTTTTTTTATGTTTTCCAAATGTTTTTTTCTTTTGTTGGTTTCTAGATGTTTTTTGACTTTTTGTTGTTTTCCATTGTTTTTGTTCTTTTGTTGTTTGCATGACCATGATAGGATACTCAAAGATCTAACCCATGACTAGCTTTTTGAAATTTCCCCTAGTTGTAGACAAGATGACTTTCCTTAATGAGTGAGAAGCCATGGTTAGATACCCTGCTTTATTATGAAATGAAATGGGTGGATGTCGTGGATAATATCGATAGATAATGATGCAAGTTTATTCAAACATAGTGCTTTTTTGCTAGGTTTTCACTATGGTACCTATTCTAGCAGTGCCACATAATGGTTTTCACTCAGAAAACATTTTATTTCTCTTTACTATTTTTCTTTCTTTTTTATTTTTTTTGTATTTTTATCTTTTTTGTATTTTTTTTTATTTTTACCCTTTTTCCTAGGGTGTAAGATACTGAAAACCAGGATTGATATTGCATTATGTTTTTCTAGAGGATATGTTGTGGGAAAAAGTTTACTTGAACTAGCTATAGGGTTCAAGTAACTGTTGATACCTTAGAATTTTTGAGTGAAGGAATAATCCATGTAGTTTGTATCTTTTAAGGTTACCTTAGTAGTGCATTGGTGGTACACCTTGTTTTTGGGATGAACTATTTTGATTTTTTTGGATTTTTACCCTCTTGCCTAGGGTGATATAAGATGTTGACAACTTGGATTGATATTTCACTGTCTTTCTAGAGGATATGTTGTGGGAAATCTTACTTGAACTAGTTGTGGGGTTCAAGTAACTGTTGATATCTTAGAACTTTTGAGTGAAGGAAAAAATCCATGTTGTTGGTATCTTTGAAGGTTACCTTGGTAGTGTGTTGGTGGTACACCTTGTTGATGGTACAAATTATTTTGAAGGCTACCCTGATAGTGCATTGGCGGGATACCTTGTTGATGGAATGAGTTGTCTTGAAGGCTACCCTGATAGTGCATTGGTGGGATACCTTGTTGATGGTATGAACTGCAAAGGGTACCATGGGGAAAACCTTGTTTTTTGCATAATTCCTGGATCACAATGTGAGTTAGAAGGCATAGATCAAGATTTATTCTAAAGAAAGATAGAAGGACCCCCCCCCTATTATCTAGAAATGATAGGTTATCTTGTGATAATATAGCTTGTTTCGATAGAGTATGCCTCTTTTGGACAATGACTCATGATTCAGATAATGCTGGATAGGATAGGATCAATGATAGTGACCCATGTTAAGATATTTTCCATAAGCAAGTGTAAAGTATTCACCAAACATTTGTCAAGATCAATACATGTTGGATTGGGATAAAAATGGATGGGATTTATTATGGATGAGCTGAGATGCTTCCCCCTAAAATGGTGCATGTAGATGCTCGATTTATGCATGACGCTTATTTTCCAGGTTTTCATCATGGTATGTGTCCAAAGCGCCACCATAGTGGTTTTCACTAGAGGATTATTTTTCTCTTGAATATTTTCTTGATTTTTTGTTTTTTTTTTTTGATGCCACACAAAATGCCTGTTTACTAGGTTTTCATCATAGTGATGATTTTCTACTCATGTCTGAACAACCTAGTGGTGCTGATTTAGATGCTACTGGTGCTGATATGGTGGTTGTTTTTGTCATGACATGCCAACGATATCCTGCTAGGAGTAGTTGTTTTGATAAGATACGAGTGCTTGAAAGTATCCCCTAATAATCCTTATCTTCCTTGATGATACCAGAGTTAACCTTACCTTGATGCGTACATCACGATAAAGTTCCCTTAGAGTCCTTATGACAAAGAGTTGTTTCCAATGCATGGTTAATGCGAGATTTGGATATCATGGATGGAAAAATGCATTGAGCGATATGATATTTAGATGGATTGGTCAATCGTTTGGAACCTTTTACTCTCCAAACTTGGGATGATGAGCAATGATGGGTGGAAATGGAGATTCTATTGGGACCAACTTCTTGTTATACCTTGTAGGTCACTCTTGAAGCTTTCTTTTTCATTGCTAGACTTTTTTGATGGATGAAATTCCCTTTTTGATTTTTCTCCATAGTTTCTTTTACTAATGGAGTTTGATAGGGATTATTTTCTTTCTTTTTCTTTTGTATCCATTTGAATCTTTCTTATCCATTTTGTTTTGCTGATTCATTTGCTTCAATGACTTGCTACTTTCTTTAATATAACTTTTTCTCTTGTTGTTGGTCCCAATGAGAGGGTGGAAAAATACATGGATGATGATTCATGATATGGCTAGTTGTAGCATTGGTAGCAATTTCATCATAAGGACTCTTCATTCTCTCTATGTTGATGCTTGCATTAGATAAAGTTTCCCCCAGTATTATAGAGGTATCCCTGATATGTTGAGGTCCCTTAATTGTTGAATAACCAAGACCTTGATGCTTAGGATTGCCAATAATTTGCACTGGTGCTAAGATACCCTATTCATGTAGGCCTAATCCTTTGTCTTGATAGTGAATTTGTTGAGAAATTTCATTTGCAATAGGATATGTCTTACCTTGGAAAAAAGGTGCCAATCCTTCTCCGCTCTGTTGTGGATCTTCAAATGTGATAGATTCTTTATTGATAGGATCCTTCATATGTGGGATAACTTCCTGATTGATATTTTCAACTTGATCTTGTGAAATATCATAATTTGATGGCCCTTCAAAATATATCAGTGCTCCTTTGACAAGTGTATACCCACTGCTTTGTTTCTCAGGATTGTCCATTATCTTTGTTGATTTTAGGATACTGTGCTCCATATTTTCATGCTCGATGTCTTCGACCTGCTTGGAGGATGTTTCTAATTTCAATTCTTCTTCTTGATCACTTTCTAATAGGTTTATAGATTCTGCTATATCTTGATCATGTGTATAGATGTGAAGAGTAGGTGACTCTTGTTCCATGGTAATGATATCAAGAGTATGAGACTCTTGTTTTGGATGAAGATCATCTACATGTCCATTAGGAGTAAGCATCTCATGGTAGATGTATGTGTGCTTGGCATATGGATGTGTTCTTTTGGAAAGTCTAAGATGTCTTGGAAGATATCTACCAATTCATTATAGTATTTTGATGGTAAGAATTCTTGATCTTGACTTTGTGTGGTATCATCTTTGACATGCTTTGGTTCACATTCTTGACATGGATCAATTTCAAAGAAAGGATTTCCTATAAAAGATCCTTGGATTTTCTCAAATTGTGGGCATATGGGTGATAGCTCTTGGCTTAGATTTTTTTCATTGGGTATAAGCGTTGGATTTAGAGTCTCTTGATCCTCAATATACTGCCATGAGGTTGGATGTTGTCGATATATCTTGGACTGAATCATTGCTAGACTTGGGCGATTGATTTTAATCATGCTGGGGAATAACTTCCTGATGTATGTCCTCTTCCTCACTGGATGATGTAGAGACATTGTCAATGTGATCCATGATAGATAGCTCTTGATTGTTGTTTTCAAGTCTTGAGGTTGAGACATTATCATTGTTGTCATTGGTTGATGGCCCTTTAATAGTTATTTCTCTTTGATCAATGATGTCTTGGATGAGGTTTTTGAGTGTATCACAATTGTTCGTTGTGTGACCCTTGATTTCGTGGAACTCAAATTGTTCGTACTTGTTATACCAAGGGATTTTAAAGCTTGGTTCACCATAAATTGGACTATCGTTGATCTTGATAAGTTCTCATTGTACTAGTTCATGCATGGTTACCTCTAAAGTTTCTCCCAAAGGGGTGAATTTCCTTCCCGGTTGGTAATATTTCTTCTGTGGCTTTTCTTGATTTTTTTTCTCTTGATTTTGTTCAACTCCTTGATACTGTGTTTGAGGTATATTTTGATATTGCACTTGAGGTACACCTTGGTGTTGTAGAACTTCTTAATATTGCAAATATTGGAAGCGTGGTTGATGTGGATATGGAGGTGTCTGTGGAATAATTTCTGTTTGTTGTGGATATGTAATTTTCCAACCTTGAATAAGGCTTTGATGATATGTTGTATTTCATTTTCATTTAATTTTCTCAAGATCTCTCTCAATTTTATCTAGGGTAATTTGATGTTTTGGATTTATTCCTTGATCATGATTTTGAAATCCCTGATATGTTGTGACCCTTGATAAGAGTAACTTGGGTAATAGATTGACATCAGTCTCTTCCACTATTTGTGGTGTTTGTTGGTGTGATGCTATCACTTATTTTGTTGGCTTCCACGTTCTTTCTATGTTGTGATCTTGTGGTTGTCCTAAACAACTACCAAGCTTTTGTGATTTTTTTCCTTGGCTCCTATTCTCTAGAAAAGATGTGGCCTATTGGTGCAAAGCGATAATAGAAGTGATCTAGCTAGTTTTAATGGTTGCAATATCTCCTTGAGAATAAACCTTTGGAAAATAAATTTGTAGGGCGATTCTTTGAGAGCCTAAGTATAGATTTTCTCTTAAAGATCTTGCTCTTACTAGGCCTAAGGAATTTTTTCTTTCCAAAAAGCATGAGGTATGTATATTTATTTCCACGCAGGTGGTGGTAATATAGGTCTTCCAGCTACTAGGTCTGCCTTTTCTTTTTCATTATCTAAGATGATTGATGCAGTGGGAAACTAACAGGGTGTTTCATTTTTCTCAAATATAAAGGTTCTCAAACTGCTTATGATGTTGGTTTGTGCACCTTCAATGTACGTGAGACTAGGTTGAATAATCAGTGCTACAAGGCCCGGTTGTTGAATTGGAGCGGTAGATTGCTAGATGGTCATAAAGTGTGGTAGTATGGGGTGGTTTGCTATGAAACTCAAAAACCCTAAAGTTTGAGTGTTGTTTTGGAATGTAGCTACTTTCTTTGGAAATCAAAATGTTGGAGAAACAAGGGTCGATATTGCACTTCCTAGTCTAGAGGATATGTTGTGGGAAAGATACTTGAACTAACTGTGAGTTCCAAGTAACTATTGATATCATAGACTTTTTGAGTGGAGGAATGATCCTAATGTTTTTTTGGATTTTTATTTCAAATTAGTATGGGAATAATGGGTGTGATAGACTTTGTGACCAATCTAATTTTCCAAGTATCTTGTTCAAGTAATGACCTTATAAGCAACTTCAGTTTGTTTTTCCCCTAAGTGTTTAACAAAAATATTGTTAGAAACCAATATCTGATTGAAAACTAGAATAGACCTTCCACAGAAGAGAAAAACAAAAAAGCAGAAGTTTGCATGAAATGTGCAAATTGATATATCCGAAAAGACCAAATAATACAAGAGATAATTTGCTTTATAAAAGCAAAGATGCCTAAACCTAATCTTATCTTGAGCAACAAGATAGCTCAAAAGATAAAGATGAGAATTAATTAACCTAGGAAATAAATATTACCTAAGTAAACTTATGCAAAGTGTAATTAATAATTAATTACACCAACACCCCCCCATATGTGCAACTTAGGGAGAAGTAGATTATTATGCAAATATGAGTCCCAACAACAAGGCCTGATCAGGTACTCATGTATAAATGTAAAGAGAGAGAAAACCCAGTGGGAAAAACCCCCCCTTCAGTGAGATGAACTGCTGCGAAGAAGCACTGGAAGAACTCTGAAGAAGCAACACTGGAACCCCAAATCTGACAAGCAAGGAAAGATAGTTCTGTTTGCAAGATACCAATCAGAATCACAAATGCAATAGCAGACCCGATGCCAAGGAACACTAGAAACTCACATACTGGATCAACTCTGGAATCTGTAAGCAACAATAGATGAAAGGATGAAAGGACCCATAATGATGACAAATCTAGAAGTTGTGTCTCTCGAAGCCAATGCTAAACTGACACTAAAACTTCCCATAGGATGAGTACCATCAAGATCTTGGAACATTAACCATAAAAACATGGCCCTCAAATGAGAAAGATCTGAACCAATGTGGATCAAGAACTGTAAAATCCCAAGGTGAAGTGTGAACTGAAGCAAACCAAAGATGTGTCCAGCTAAGCAAGAAAGAAGCTAAGGGAAACAACAGGAAACTAGAAAAACTCATGCAATTTGTCACCAACATGAAAGATGGATGCAAGAACCCCCCTTAATGGAACTTTATATCAGTTCGTTTATTACAATACCCAATGATTGTATAAGGAGATAATGCAAAAATACAGAAACATAGGAGAAAATGCAAACCTAACACATGAAACAAAAAATGAATGCATGCATAAAATAAGTTACACATTTTCTAGAAATGACCTTAGATCTGTATAGAGGCCGAAACCAGCTTTCTAACCCCGTGAAAATTGAGAAAAATGGATAAGCGAGTCAAAAGATATGCGTCCTGGAGTGAAAATGGCAACATCTGACTTCCGAGGTAGTAAAAGACATCAAAAAAGAAAAACCAAAAAATCAAACCTGCACCATTGTGTAGAGCTTGGAAACAGCTTTCCGACAATATCTCGTTTGCAAAAAAATGACATCGTATGTGAAAGTTATGATCATTTCCATGAAAGTGCTCAAAAAATGTCTGATTTGGCCCCCAGAAGCCCTCATGGGCTAAAAAATAGGGCCCTCGGTCACATGGGCGGACTAGGGGGCTGGCAACCAAGGAGCTGCGGTGCGGCCCCTGGTCACCCATGTGACCAAGGCGGGGGCTAAAAGCCGGCAGGGGGCTGCGGCTTGAGCTCTGGTCGCCAATATGACCCTGGCGGAGCCCGTGGGGGCTCAAGGAGCTGGGTGGCGCATGGGTGGAGGTAACTGGCAGCGGCGGTCTCGTGGTGGCCACCTAGTGGCCGCTGGGTGGCGGGATACATTTTTTCTGGCTGCGCAAACCCTGCACTAATTTTTTAAATTTTTTTAATAGTTTTTTGAGTTTTTTTTATATTCGTGCCTCAGAAACTGTGCCTGGGGGCCGTACGGCCCTTGGGCAAAAAAATTTTGCTTCTTCGAACGACTATGTCCAAATCGGACAAATTTTATATGGAAATAGGGGTTTTTGGGCGCTGGAAATCCAACGGCGAGGTCCGTTTGGGCCCAAAGTGCTCTGAAAATCAGACGACCCCCAAATCTATCAGAAAAATCATCGAGCTTGAAACCCTCATAGATCTGGCAAATGGTGATGAAAATAAATGAAATAAAAGTCATTTCTGACTTTTTCCAGTGCTCTGAATCCAATGGAAAACCCCGATCTGATCCAAGACGCTGCATAATGATGCTCAAGGATTGAAACCCTCGAGGGACCTCGAACGAGCTCTGCACTATATTCCTCCGAAAATACTGAGAAGGGGCTGCGAATCGAGGCTTTGATACCATGTTAGAAACCAAGATCTGATTGCAAACCATAATAGACCTTCCACAGAAGAGAAAAACAAAAAAGCAAAAATTTGCATGAAATGTGCAAATTGATATATTCGAAAAGACCGAATAATACAAGAGATAATTTGCTTTATAAAAGCAAAGATGCCTAAACCTAATCTTATCTTGAGCAACAAGATAGCTCAAAAGATAAAGATGAGAATTAATTAACCTAGGAAATAAATATTACCTAAGTAAACTTATGCAAAGTGTAATTAATAATTAATTACACCAACAAATATTGTGAGTTTGAATGGAAGTTTGTAACCTCTTTGTGTTTGTTTCCTTTGTGTCCTTGAGTATGGAAAATGATATAATAGCACTAGACTAACTCAAAAGCATGGACTTTATGTGACCTGAATGTCTATAGCTCAAGTTGTGAAATCACAACACCCAATCCATAGTTACCAAAGTGTTTACTTTGATCAATGCAACCTGAAAATAAAAACCAAAATGTTTGGAAACCTTTAAGGATAAATCCTTTCAAGGAGTACAAACATAAGGCTTCTTTCACAAGTATACACTAACTAAAAGGGTTTTTGGTTTGACCAAATTGTTCAATGTTTGTTTTGATGTGTTCTTTTTCTTTAAGTCAAACAAAAAAATTGATGTCACAATTGTTTTTGAATGTAATTGGTCTAGTTTAACATTAACAAGCAATTACAACCCTAGTGGAGAGAAACCATCCTCTTAGGTGGGCTTGCCTCATGCTATGAAGAAATGATTTTACATGCGACTTATGGCATAGGCCTGTAGTCAGACATGGAAAGTAACTTCTCAGAAGTAAATTCCGATGCACCAATTTCAAAGAATGTTTTGGATAATAGGGTGGCTTCTAAAACAATTGGTTCTTAGTCATGTTATGGGGATATTATTTTTTGGCACGTACACATGCGACGTTTTGTTCAATTAAGAAATTTCTAGCCCTTTTGGGTTTTTACGCATCACAAGGATACTGAGGAAGAATACATCGGTATAGGACATCCACACATGGCAAGTGATGAACTTTCCTCACACTCACAAAAGATTTATATAGCGGTCCAGAATGAAAGTACTGCTTAGGTTGCCTATGATTTCTCTAGCGCGAGATGTGTCTCAATAGGCAAGCCCTCTAAGAAGGTAAAATTTAAAACAAATGTGAAGCTTAAAAATGTTCTTCACTCACCCAAGATTGCCAAAATGGTGCGAGGGGAGAAGAGAAAAGACTTCAACTTGCCAATCAATGCATTCACATAAGACAATTAATTGCAAATTGATTCATTTTAAACACCTTGAGCGGTGTTATCCCTAAGAATATGTGAGTAAAATGAAATGTTATTTTTATCTTTGCACCAATTGAAGTGTTCATGACATCAAGTAGTTAAGATAGCAATGGTGTGAAAATAGCAAAAACATTTTTCCCATTTTAAGCCCCAAAGTTGAAATGTTTCTAAGAAAACCAAGCCTGGTCATTAAATGGTAAACAAATGTAAATCGTACATGCATCAACAAAGTGAAAAACATTTTGCGCTCTTTTTTATGCACCAAATTTAAAGGTTCCTAATTATAAAAACATGAAATGTGTTCATTTGTAGAGCCCAAAATTGAAGATTTTTATGTTCTTTTTATGAGCACCAAAAGAGAATTCCTACTTTAGAAACCTTCGAATTTTTTTATTTTAACAACACCAAATTTGAAATGTGAGAGTTTTGTTGCTCATTTTTAGAGCACCAATTGGAGATTCCTACTTTAGAAAGCTTTGAAAATGTTTATTTTAACAACACCAAGTTTGAAATGTGAGAGTTGTGTTGTTCATTTTTAAGCACCAAATGGATATTCCTACTTTAGAAAGCTTCAAAATGTTCATTTTAAAAACACCAAATTTGAAATGTGAGAGTTGTGTTGTTCATTTTTAAGCACCAAATGGAGATTCCTAAGTTAATAAACAAAATTAATTGGTATCTCCAAAAATCTTGGAACGATCATCTTCTCTACATAAAACAAGTTAGTATCTTTCACAATCCTACATAGAAATCCATTAATTCCTGCAAAACAACCAATATGTTAGCAAGAAGGGTCATTACATTAGTGCAGGATTCATGCACTTGTCTTCTAGAGAAAATGCTTTGAAGAAAAATAAAAAGCTTAGAATTTTTTTTACAAAAGGTCAAAATTCTGGCAAAAGCTCATATTTTCCATACAGGTGCAAACCTAGAAAAAAGCAATAGCTCAGAAAAAAAGAGAAAGCACAATTCCCATGGCAAAGGCGCTGATCTTTTGCAAATGCTTAGAATTTTTGTTAGTCAAAAGCAAGCTTTCCTGGGAAGTTTGTGAAATGTCTCTAAAAGCTCCTGGAACCCTGTAACTTCAACTTAGCTCATAAAAATGTTAGTAAGAAGGACCTAGGTCCCACCGGGTGTGCCAAAATGTGTTAGGGGGAAGGAATCCATCAAGAAAATGATACGAAATCAAGATCAAATGCAAGATTGAAATCAGAAACTAATCTAATTCAAAAACACTTAATCTATCCTATTCCATCACTCATGAAATGTGTAAATCTAAGCTATTTGAATGAAATGAGATCCTAAGATTAACAAAACCAATTCAAACAAAAAAAGAAGAGATTAGCATCCCATGTTGGAGTGTATTTGCATGATGTTGGGTTGTTCGTATCAATACAAAGCCTCCATTGCTTGGTGCAAAAGCTTGATGATTGATGCTTGCTTGACTAAAAAGGTTGAAGCTCTATCAATGGTGATCTTGACAACACTTTGTTGCATAAGGTAAGTTCAAATTTTGATCTCTATTTGTGAGGAGAGGATTTTGTTATATAGGAAATGATATTTTGAATCAACGGTCAAGATCACATTGGAGAATATCCAAATCAGCGGTCAAAATGAGTTGAGAGGATTTAGACATGAGAAAATTGTGCAAAGTTGATTGCCCAATTAGGGTGATTGAAGAATAGATTGGATAGTCAAGGTTTTGATTTCTTAGTTAGCAATTGATTATCAGTTATGGTTGGGTTAGGAATTAGATGGTTGAGTTAGCAAAATTAGATTACTTAGATAGCAATCCATGATTTTCTCAATCAAAAAGTGGGTGAGGAGTATTTAATTAATTAATTCCTTTTTTATTTTGATTTTGAATTTTGATAATTTGAATAGTTTGATTTATTTATTCAAATTTTGGAGGGAAAGTGTGATAATTAAATTATTATGATTTAATAATTCAAATAATTTTGAAGAATAAGGTGAATCAGTGAAAATCAAATAATCGGTGTCATTTGACTAATCAGGACAAAATAAGATAAGTTTAGGACTTTATTAAAAAAATGTAATTTATTTAATTGGTTGAAATGATGAAATGCGAATTAATCAAATAACATTCTATTATTCAATAGAATAGTAGAATTAGGGTTTTCAAGACTTTAGTAAATAAAATGGTATTTATTTCATTTGTCGAGAAATGATGAAAAAGTGAATTAATTAAATAATGTTGTATTATTCAATTAATAGAATAAATTAGGGTTTTGGATGCCATTTGATGCACTGTGAGATGTTGTGGGATGATTTTGAGATGATTCAATATGTTTCAGAGATGTTCTGAGTTGATTTTGAGATGTTCTAAGATGTTTCAGGTTGATTCAAAGTCATTCTAATTTGATTTAGAGTCATTCCAAGACGTTCTGAGTTGATTCGAAGTCATTCCAAGATGTTATGAGTTGATTTAGAGTCATTATGAGTTAATTCAGAGTCATTCTGAGATGTTTCAAGTTAGTTCAAAGTTGTTCTGAGTTGATTCAGAATCATTCTGAGACATTTTGAGTTGATTCAGAGTCATTTCGTAGTCATTCTGAGATGTTCTGAGTTGATTCAGAGTCATTCTGAGTTGTTTCGGATTGATTCTAAGTTGTTTCGAGACATTATGAATTTGTGATAAGTGTTAAGTCAATTTTACATATCTACAAAAAGAAAGCTACCATATGTATGAAAAATTGGATGTTTCATTTTGTTGAGGTGATTTAAAAGGAGCAATGTACTTGGACTGGGGGAAAATTGTTTATGATAATATCCATAATCAGCTCACCAAGGTAAAGGACTCAAAAGAGTTCTACATGTCATCATATGTAGTATATTGTGCAACTAGGATGGGAAACTTTCTAGTTTTGAATAGTGTGGGAGTTAGAGGTGAAGGGTACGAACAAAGCAAAATCTGGGAATACTATGACTAGATGGAACTCAAAGCCTCGAAAAAACATTTTAAGAAAGTGAATGATTCTTTTCTTAATGCTATAACTACTCAATTTTTTGGGTGATGTTGGGTTCAGGTTGACTACAAAATCCATGGAATTAGTAAATCAATGGGGAAATTGGTTCATCATGTATCCTAATTCAACCTACATCCACGTGTGGGGGTATGAGGGAGCACCATTTCTACTACCCAGATGTTGTAGTAATGAATTGATTTTGATTGAGTTCTCCTGAAAAATGAGGGAGATTAACCTCAAGTTAAAAAACATGAATAAAGCTAGGGAGGTTAAGTATCCTATTGACCTTGGTTATTACCAATGTCCATTTTCGGAGCTACCAAGTCTACAAATGAGAAGATACAAGCCATTAACCTCAAATTATATTAGGGAAGGAAAGATTTCAAACCAAAAGGAAAAATGAATAACCTATATGCATCTTTGTTTCCACACCATGTCCCAACATAGAAGACTTTTCAAAAGATTTACAAGATGAATTTGATGCAAGGAAGAGGAATATGAGAGGTTGACCATCCCTCTATAAGGAAAGACTCTAGTGCAAAAAATGCTTTCCTAATGTCAATTCATAGGGGAATAATGCAGAAGTACTTTTAATTCCAAATCACAGAGCATTAAGATTCATACATAAAAGGAAAGAACATAATAGACATTAATACCAACAGAGAATGGACACCAAATTTATGTGGGAAAGCTCTTTTGGGAGAAAAACCCACCACCAAAGAAAGACCACTTTATTCACAGTAAAAAATAATTACAATAAAGTTACAGATAATTTCTTCACAGGTATTTGTTTTCTAATAACACACAACTATACAATCAGCCAACCACAATCAATCATATCATTGTTACAATGTTCTTCTAACATATAGTATTCTCAACCGAGACCAATCTCTTAATTCTCTCTCAACACGCAACTCCAACCGGTCTGCTATTTTTCCTGCTATACAACCTTCGACCCTTCAATTTCTAGGAATCTCCTGTTCAAACCAATTTGTTTCACTTAATTTCCAAGAAGCTCAACCGTCGACATTATCCCACATTGACACAAAATATTAATAGTCATTAGTTTATAGACAAAAGCTCGAAGACATTAGGTATCCACAAGTTAGTCCTTTTATTACCAACTCACCCATACACCTTTGGTCAAAACAACCATCAGCATGGTCCCACCAAAGTAAACACCCATTGGCACATCACTCAAAATACTAACTTCATAACCACCGCATACAAGTTCAGACTTTCCTAATCCTCGTGACAAGCCGATACCACTGTCGCCCAGTCAAAGAAACCTTGAACTTCGTAACTCCCATTGCAGGTTAAAAAATTTCCAAATGTCGTGTCAATGAAGGAGATCAACCAGTCAAGAAGTTACAAACTTCCAAATGTCGTGCCAAGATTCTTAAATTCTAAGTCTTGAACAAAGATACAAGCCAGCAAGTTGAGGTACAATTTCCAACAATCTCCCACTTGACAAAGACTTACTGGCTTCCTCTAAACTCAATCTTAATGAAGGTCATGGGCTCCAAGGCCCATCAAACTAGCACACCACCTGTACTTATCTATGCTCATGGGCTTTGTCAACACATCTTCAACATTTTCCAGAGTATCCACTTTTTCTAAACAAACCTTTCCATCCTCCACCATATCTCATACAAAATGATATTGCACATCAATATGTTTTTTCCTTGCATGGAAAGTTGAATTTTTCAGCAAACAAATAGCACTCTGATTGTCACAAAAAGTTAAAAAATTTCTCGCACTGAACCCAACATCCAAACATAAATGTTTAAGCCATACAACTTATTTGCAGGCATATGTTGCTGCCATGTACTCAGCTTCAGTAGTGGATAGAGCGACTACAACTTACTCATCCAACTAATTGCATCACCATTCAACATGAAAATATATCCACTGGTGGATCTTCAGCTGTCAATATCCCTTGCCCAGTCAGAATCCAAATAGCCTCGAATGTTGAGAGAACTTTGTGATCCAAATGAGTTACCATGATAACACAAAGCATACTGTGATGTACCTTTTAAATATCTAAAAACTCTTTTCACAACATCCCAATGTGGCCTTCCTGGATTCGCCATAAACCGGCTAAGAACTCCCACTTGGGAAAATTTTGGCCTTGTGCAGACCATTGCATACATTAAATTTCCAACTGCACTTGCATAAGGCACTCTGGTCATGTCCTCCATCTCAGCGGGAGATTTTGGACAATCTTCAACATATAGTTTTGTTCCCTGCAAAATCGAAACAACTAGCTGCTTGCAATCACTCATACTAAATCTCTCCAAAATAGTGTTAATATATTTACTCTGGCTGAGCCAAAGTCTTCTACTCTTTCTTTCCCTAGTTATTTACATCCCCATAATATACCTAGCTGCACCAAGATCTTTCATTTTGAACTTTGCAAACAACTGAGATTTTAGATTAGAAATCATAAACTTACTATTCCCTATGAACAACATATCATCAATGTAAAGGGAAATAATAAGAACATGATCATTTTCAGTCTTGTAGTACACATAATGATCAGATTTTGATCTTACAAATCCCAAAGACAAAAAAAATGTGTCAAATTTCTAGTACCACATTCTAGGTGACTGTTTCAAACCATACAGAGATTTCTTTAACTTGCAAACCAGATTTTCTTTACCTTTTACCACAAAATGCTCGAGCTGGACATATAAATTTCTTCTTCAAGATCTCCATGAAGAAACATTGTCTTCACATCCATTTGTTCAACTTCTAAGTCATATGTTGCTGCAAGTGACAAAAGAAATCCGATAGATGTTAGCTTAGCTACAGGAGAAAAAATTTCTCCATAATCAATTCCCTCTACCTGGGAATAACCCTTCGCAACCAATCTTGCTTTATACTTTTCAACACTTTCATTCAAACCAATCTTCTTCTTAAATACCCACTTACAGCCAACAACTTGTTTGCCTTTAGGCAAGGGCACCAGACTCTAGGTTTCATTCTTCTCTAATGATGCCATTTCTTCATTCAGGATTCCAACCAAGAGTTTGAATTAGGCATTCTAATTGCTTCTTTGATAGTCCTAGGCTCATTAGTGCCATTAATTAAAGCATAGGCATAGTTCGAATCTAACACAAAATACCCATACCTATCAGGTTGATACTTTTCACATGTAGACCTCCTCACAGGCTAAGGCTGAGGTTGTGGTTCTTCTTCTTGTTCAGAACTCTCAGAGCTTATCAAACTCTCCTCAGATTCAGGTAAACTTTTGATTTGTTGCTCCTCTTTTTTAGGTGTTAGGAATTTCAACACCATCACTCTTCTCCTTGAATTCTTTCATCCCTAACCGCAAATCCACTGAAGAAGGTTTTAGGTCATGAAATATTACACTTCTATTGTATGCCACCTTTTCAGTCACAGGATTCCAAAGCTTGTATCCTTTCACACCAATTCCATAGCCAATGAAGATACACTTAACAACTTTTCTCTCCAATTTAGTTCTCTTTTTATTCGACACATAAACATATGCTCCACAACCAAATACACGAAAATGTCTCAGAGAGGCCTTCTTACTAGACCAAGCTTCCATAGGCATTTTTTCAACAAGTGTCGAAGAAGGCGATCGATTTACAAGTAACATGTTGTAGCCATAGCCTCATCCTAGAACTTTTGCTCCACACCAGCACTGCTCAACATGATTCTTGCTCTCTCCATCAACATCTTGTTCAACCTTTCAACAACTCCATTTTTATGTAGAGTGTAAGGTGTTGTTTTATGCCTTTTAATTCCATGATCTTTGCAATACCTTTCAAAATCTGCAAAAAAAAATTCAGCACCATTGTCTGTCCTCAAGCATTTGATTTTTTTACCATTTTGATTTTCAACCAACTTCTTGAACTCTTTAAACTGAATGAACACTTCTGATTTACTTTTTAGAAAATATACAATGCCCTTCTCGTATAATCATCAATAAAGGAAACATAATATCTTGATTTCGATAATGAAGGAACATTTACTAGACCAAAAAAATCAAAGTGAATATAATCCAAAACACCAGAAGATTTATGAGGACTAGAGTAAAAAGAAACATGATGATGTTTTCCATATATACAATGTTCACAAAATTCAAATTCTAGGTTACAATCTTCAGGCCTCTCAACCAAGTTTTTATTTTTCAAGGCTTTTAATCCTTTCTCATCATTGTGACCAAGCTTATGATGCCAGAGCATAGTCTTCTTTGTAAGAATTTTAACTTCCAAAGAATTAGCCCCTATAGGAGGTTCAGTCTCCTTTACACGAACAACATTTTGTGACTTTGTAGAGACACTGTTACACTGAACAACAAGAGTGTCCAACTTGTACAGAGTACCAATCCGGGCACCCCACCCCTAGCCAGCACCAATGAGCCTCTAGTCATTTTGCAACCATTGCTAGAGAATGAGACTTGCACTCTATTGGTGATTTTTCTAGCAAAAACAAACAATCCCCTAAGAAGTAGCCAACTCCTATGATGAAGAACTATTAGGTTAGTGGCCAACACAACAAGCATAGTATTTTAAAGTCTATACTCTTTCACTTCAGGATCTACGAAACCTAGGAGGGTAATCCAAATTGCATTTTTGAGCAATATAATTAATTAGTAACACATTTATACACAGATTAATTCCTTTTGTAGTAGATGAAATCAATTTCATTGAAGATTTGGCATATTTTCAAATGAAGCATTAGCCATCTGCTAGGAACTGAAAATAATTTCACTTCTACTATCCTTGGAGAAATTTTCTATTTAAGTATTATATTCTCAGAAGTCTAGAGCCAGGAACACTATTTGTTCATCTTATGCAAGATTTTCTCACAAAATGGCCAATTTCTAAT
This sequence comes from Sequoia sempervirens, assembly GCA_007258455.2. NCBI lineage: Eukaryota > Viridiplantae > Streptophyta > Pinopsida > Cupressales > Cupressaceae > Sequoia > Sequoia sempervirens. The sequence goes on from VDFB02047230.1 coordinate 273,829,130, forward strand.
CAATTGGAGCAACGGAGTCACATACCGAAGAGGATCAGTAATACACAAATTACTTGTTTAGGAGAGAAAAAAACTATTTTCATATTGCTTTACATTTACAAAAACTCATAGTGCACGAAACATTTACTTCTTAGCTATCCTAAGCCATTCCTTACAAATTTTATGACCCTATTCAAGCGTTTTAATTAATTCTTTGAATTAAAGCTAAAAACAAAGTAATACATTCAAATGAAATATTTGAAGATGAATGATAACACCATTAGTATTTCTCATTCATGACTTTGAAATGAACATACATAGGAGAGTATCCATTCCTTAACTGATATTTTGTTTCGATATCAGTAATTTCTATAGAACTTGTTTAAAATCATTACATACATGACTTCTTATCCAAGACAAACTATTGGCCTACTTAAGAATTCTATCTTAAGTGCCCTTTCTAAACTTAGCTTTTACCTAGAACCCTATTAAGACTTCAGAATCTAACCTCTGTAATAAGCCCTAAAATTCCCTTTTATAGGATAAGGGAGCAACAAGCATCAGGCTTAATTACATTTACATGTCATTTCATTTTCACCAAAATTTGTGATATTCTTAATTTGTTACATGCAATCATTTGAAGAAAATGGAAGAGTAAAAGACCGCATTCCACATTCCATGAATAAAGACACGCCAGCTCCTTGAAAAGAAGAGTTTGTTGTAACCGTGTTGAATTCTCATCCTTGTTGACCAAAGTAGATAATCCAATAGCAGCTCCATCACAAAACTGTATATTTTCCAGATACAATATACGTGCCACCAAAGTTAGCTAGTTTGGAACTTCTCCTACATACCAGCCCGAAAACATTCCACCTTAGCACATGAAACAAAAAATCACATGAGTGTTGAATAGGAAAATCCTAACAGAAAGGGCATGGTATCATAAAAAAAAAAATAGGGCACAATCATCACTTTGATTCATCAACCTCAAAGGATATTCACCCATGTTTTATTCGTGGTGGGACTGGAGAAACTGTCACCACCTTATTATCAAGATTCCTCGATAGTACTAGGGAGTGGAGAAAATATTTTCCCTCTGATTTAGTGTCACCCTCACTATCTGAAGGGTTATTAAGAGCATCACATGGAGAATTGCATTCCTTTGGACATGCCTTATAATGTTCACTTTCCATCCATGCCCTCTTTTCATATTTTACCATCCTCTTTTCTCTGTGTTTGACTAATTCTTCTGAAACTATCTCCTCTTTTGGATGGTAATTTTCCTTGATACTATACTACTTGAATTTCCCTCATCCTATTCTTCCTTTTGGCGTACCAAGAACTCCATGCATTCTAGCTATATTCCCAAGACCTCCCTTAGGCTCAAACAAACACAACCCCTCTGATTCTTGAATCATCGCGACAGGCCTACTTGCCTAGAATGTCTACACACTTCTTAGGAGAATTCAATTCCAGTACACTTCTTTATATCAACCTTCAACCCTCATTCACTGCAAAATGAATCATGACATGCAAAATTACTCAAGTAATCTTCATTAAATAGGCCATTTGAAGCATGCAAGATTAATGACTCGAAATCTCCTTATGCGAGAAAGTTGGTAACTTACAACTCAAGATTGAATCTAAGTCGTTGCTTTTAAAGCAATTAAAACTTCATCCATGGGAAACAACAATTCCATCTCAAGTTTTGCGATCTTTCAATTAGCATGTATCACTAACCTAATCTGTGCTCTTCATTAATATCTGAAAATTACATAAGGCCAATTTAGAGAGAAACTTTCCTTGCATGCTTCCTTGCTTCATCGCTGATCTTTCCCTAATCCTGAGATGCTCATTAGTGATAAATTTACTTATGCTATGGCTTTATGTTCACTGGATCATTGTTCTTTATAGCTTCATCAATAGTTCTCCAATTCTTTCGCTGATTTCTTTTCTAATTTGTGCAAAATCCCTAGGATGTTGCCACGTTTCTCCTTCCATTAATGGTTATCACCCATCGCCAATCCACTTTATGTTCACCTAAATCTATCAACGATGAAAAAATCCCTGAGATGGCCTTTAACCCTTGATTCTATTGGCGATGTGAGATATTGTGGAAACATCAAATCTTGGACACGTGTACCTACATAAAAGAAATGGTGCCAAAGACATCGCCCATAAGATCATATCAAATTAGTGAAAGAAAAACCCTTTTAGAAGGCACCCATCGCTTATCACTAGTTTAGAACTTAAGTTCTGAGATAAATCCGCGATGAGCGATAAGACCTCTGTTCATCGCCGATTCTCCTCATATATTGTGCAAGCAATTAGCGATGAATGGTTTACATTATTTATAGGGTTCATTGCATATCTCTAATGTGAGAACTACCTTTTACAACATATCCGCAATCATATGGTGAGACAATGCATTGCTTATGGCTATTACAAATTTTCTCTTTAATGGCCATTTGTGATGGGTAATAAGAGCATAAGGCTGAGAACATCACTCATCACTATTACAAATTTGAGGGATCAGATACCATTAGCGATGAGCGATATCAAAGAAAAGTACCGCTCATCGCTATTTCAAGGTGTAAACTTAAGAATAAATCAGCGATGAGTGATATAGTTACAAGGGCCATCGAGACTTAAGTGAAAGTTGTAGGCACATGCTCATAAGTTATTCTTATGAAGGGGACTTCCTAGGACAAAAATTAAATTAAAGAACTCCAAGTTATAAAATATAAAAAGTGGAAGGGCTCAAGGATCCTTACCCAATTTTATAAAATAGAAGAGTCCAAACCTCCGCTAGAAAGGGTCAGTTACCAGATGACAATGAATGACTAAAGATACATTAGAATAACTAGCAATAGGTAACAGGGAGTCAATGGGCTAATAGAACAATACAAGCTTTTGCAGATAGCAACCCTATGTCCAAATGCAATAAGGGTTTTAACATGGAACAAGGAAAAAAAAATTGAGGGTTCCATTAGTGGCTCCGAATGGGGACACATGCCTCTTGTAGGCATGGTGAGATCTCAAAATTTCAGGTGAAGAAGACTGGGCACAAAAAAAAAAACAAAAGAAACAACATATGTACAAAATTTACATAGGAAAAGGAGACCTGTAAAATGGAGATCCAATCTCCATCCAACCAACACAAAAATTTCAAAGATGAAAACTGTATTATGCATCCCTTAGTTTAACCAGGTTTTACCCTAATGATTGGTGGCACTAAGCCACAAAAATACTGAATAAGCTCCCGCCTCTGTAAAAAACCAGCCTTCTAAAGGAGCTGATGTTTTTCCATTCACATTTTTCCTTATTGTACCAATGAAGTAAGATCAATTTTAATTCTATCAGAACAAATGTTAGGCATCCTTTTAACAAGTGAGAGTTTTTCTGATTACAGTCTTTGTTATCACCATTTCTCACAACCTTTCTGAGTATAAAATTGTCAATGTAACTTTCATCATCCTATAGAGTAGAGTTAGGCATAACATGAAAATTTTCATCGTTACATGACACATATGTGCTATATTAATAATATGAAACATATTTATTCTAAAAATAACATTCCTTTCTATTTATCTCATTGTTATGCTTTGTCAAAATCCCCTCCCACTGAACTAGAAACTAGAAACATTCATACTCTTCTATGCAGCTTGCATCTTGATACTCAACCTTATTTGCAACACCTGTATCAAATGTAAAAAATTCGTATGCAATTCCTTTGAGGAGCTCATCAATGTGTTGCTTCATTTTCTCAAGATCACACTCTAACCCTATACCAAATGTATCATTAGCATCCTCAACAAAGAGTGGTTTATATCTGCACCAATAAGGATCATTATTTCTTATCTCTGGTGAAGATGAAGGCTCATCATACAATGGATTTTCTATTACACTTATTGTTGACATAGGAGCCTCATTTTCTCAACATGGATGTCTAATTCCTCCAAGTCATTACAACATCCAAATTCATTGTAGTTATTAGAAGAGAAAATAGACACATTTTCTAATGCACTTAAATAATTATCAACACATTTCTCATTTGCAACAAATGATTCTATTTCCTCTTCATGAGGACAATCAAAATCAATAGATATTTGACCATACTCAATGCTATCATCATTATTATAGCAAGAGGACTCATTAATATTGCAACTATGTTCAAAATTTTTAGATTGAGTGCTCAATCTTATGTCATCCATAGGAGTATAGGTAATGGATCCTTCAATAGAACTAGAATCACACCCTTTATTTACCTCATTGAAGTATGTATATTTAGCCATTGCTTTGCTATCTTCCTCATCATCTGATATCTCACTACTCAATTCCTATAGAGCAGTAGAATCATTATCATTGTAATTTGGAGACCTGATGGCTTCTTGATGATGTGTTTGGGGCTTTATGAGATCAAAATTACAGAATGTTGTGCAAGCTGAAATAATAGGGGTGAAAATGCTCCTATATTCATTTTTGACTCCTGGTTTACACCATTTATCAACAATAGGTATTCTATGACAGTGAACACTTGTATCCAAGTAATTCCTTTGCATCCTATATTTTAAGCTTTTTTCAATGCTTATGGCTATCCCATAGGCCTGATGTAAGGTTTTGGGGTCTTTATCTCTTAGTAGATAGCTCATATTTTAATCAAAAGCCCCTAAATAAACAACCAAACATATTGCATCACTTAGATCCAAAACATTAGGAATATCCCTTAATGTTTTAGCAAATCTTCAGTTAAATGTTGGGACTAGCTCATCATCTTCTTTCTCAATGTTCATAAATTTATTGAGAAAAGAACTAGCATTGATTTTTTCACAAATTGTTCCATGAACCGGACTATGAATTCCTCCCAAGAGTAGACTAAGCATGCTAGTAAATCAAAGAACCAATCTCTTGAATCTCCCTTTAGGGACTGAACAAATAACCTCATGATCACGTCCTCATGATCTATCTCATAGTCATCCATTAAATTACTGAATTCTTGCAAATGCTTACTTGTTGACTCACTCTTTGTACCACTAAACTTTGGTAGCTCATTTTTATTTTATATGGAATAGCATTTGGGTAACCAGAAATGTCATCAAAATTTATGGCCATGTACCTTTTGATGCTGAAATTTGTTTTGTTACATGAGAGGGGCTGCACACTAGGATGCATAGGTTGATGATACATTTTGTTATAGCTCTATAATCATTTTTGTATCAACTTTGCAGTTACACTAGGAAACTCGGACTTCTTTCACAAGATGACCTTAAGCTTTTACAATTCAAAATTTTGTCTCAAATTGCTTAAGATCTTCTAAATGGGTTTCTTCAAAAACATTTAATACTTCTCTCCATATTAGATACTACAATCTAGTAATACAAAAGTATACAGTAAAATTCCCTATTATTCCCTTCCTTAGTGCTAATCACTGAATAGGGAATCAAATTTTTACAAGACTTACAGGTATGGTTTTCATATACAAGTTTAAATTTCTTGAAAACCAAAAATTGAAGAATACCTAGAAACTTGGAGCAGCTGCTAACCTTTCTTCTTCACTAATTTTTTTTTGTAGATTTGAGACTTTCTTCAAATCTTCAGTAGGTTCTTTGGATAGAGTTGCAATCTCTTTTTAGAGGACTAAACTTCACACAATATGAAGCTCCTTCAAAGATGAATATGCTTATAAGCTTTCTCCCAAAGCAGAGTCACACATTTATCTTTTGAAACTTTCTCAATAGGAATATTTCCAGGTTTAGTAATTCCTCGGTATTTGAACTAGATGTTAAGACTCACCAATTTCCTAACCCTAATAGTCTACAACCAGAGATTCATAGTATATCCCCAACAGAGTCGCCATTTTTGTTGGTGACTTTTCTGGAAGAACCAAACAATCCCCTAAGAAGTAGCCAACTCCTATGATGAAAAGCTGTTAGGTTAGTGGCCAACACAACGGGCATAGGATTTTAAAGTCTGTACTCCTTCACTTTAGGCTCTTTGAAACCTAGGAGGGTAATCCCAATTGCATTTTCGAGCAATATAATCAATTAGTAACACATTTATACATATATTAATTCCTTTTGTAGCAGACGAAATCAATTTCATTGAAGATTTGGCAGATTTTCAAATGAAGGATTAGCCATCTACTAGGAATTGAAAATAATTCCACTTCTACTATCCTTGGAGAGATTTTCTATTTAAGTATTATCTTCTCAGAAGTCTAGAGCTAGGAACACTATTTGTTCATCTTATACAAGATTTTTTGATAAAATGGCCAGTTTCTAATCAATTGGAGCAATGGATTCACGTACCCAAGAGGTTCAGTAATACACAAATTACTTGTTTAGGAGAGAAAAAAACTATTTTCATATTGCTTTGCATTTATGAAAACTCACAGTGCAAGAAAAATTTACTTCTTAGCTATCCTAAGCCATTCCTTACAAAGTTTATGACCCTATTCAAGCGTTTTAATTAATTCTTTGAATTAAAGCTGAAAACAGAGTAATACATTCAAATGAAATATTTCAAGATGAATGATAACACCATTAGTATTTCTCATTCATGACTTTGAAATGAACATACATAAGAGAGTATCAATTCCTTAATTGATATTTTGTTTCGATGTCAATAATTTCTATAGAACTCGTTTAAGATCATTACATACATGACTTTTTATCCAAGAAAAAGTACTAGCCTACTTCAGAATTCTATCCTAAGTGCCCTTTCTGAACTTAGCTTTTACCTAGAACCCTATTAAAACTTTAGAATATGACCTCTATAATAAGCCCTGAAATCCCCTTTTATAGGATAAGGGAGCAACACATGCATCAAGCTTAATTACATTTACATTTCATTTCATTTGCACTAGAATTTGAGATATTCTTAATTTGTTACATGCAATCATTTGAGGAAAATGGAAGAGTAAAAGACCGCATTCCACATTCCATGAATGAAACACACCAACTCCTTGAAAAGAAGAGTTTTTTGTAACCGTGTTGAATTCTCATCCTTGTTGACCAAAGTAGATTCTCCAATAGTAGCTCCATCACAAGATTGTATATCATCCAGATACAATATGCGTGCCACCAAAGTTAGCTAGTCTAGCACTTCTCCTACATACCAACCTGAAAACATTCCACCTCAGCACATGAAACAAGAAATCACATGAATGCTAAATAGGACAATCCTAACAAAAAGGGCATGGTATCATCAAAAAAAAAAATAGGGCACAATCATCACTCTGAGTCATCAACCTCAGAGGATATTCACCCATGTTTTATTCGTGGTGGGACTGGAGAAACTGTCACCACTTCATTATCAGGATTCCTCGATAGTACTAGGGAGAGGGGAATATATTTTCCCTCTAATTTAGTGTCACCCTCACTGTCTGAAGGGTTATTAAGAACATCACATGGAGAATTGAATTCCTTTGGACAAGCCTTATAATGTTCACTCTCCATCCATGCCCTCTTTTCATATTTTACCATCCTCTTTTCTTTGTGTTTGACTAATTCTTCTGAAACTATCTGCTCTTTTGGACTGTAATTTTCCTTGGTACAATACTCCTTGAACCCTGACCCTATTCTTCATTTTGGTGTATTAGGAGATTCACACATTCCAGTTGTATTCCCAAGACCTCCCTTAGGCTCAAACAAACACAACCCCTTAGATTCCTGAATCATCATGACAAACCTACTTGCCTAGAATGTCTACACACTTCTCAAGAGAGCTCAATTCTAGCACACTTCTTTATTTAAACCTTCGACCCTCACTCATTGCAAAATGAGTCATGACATGGAAAATTACTCAAGTAATCTTCATTAAATAGGCCATTTGAAGCATGCAAGATTAATGACTTGAAATCTCCTTATGTGAGAAATTTTCTCACTTACAACTCAAGATTGAATCTAAGTCATTGCTTTTAAAGCAATTAAAACTTCATCCATGGGAAACAACAATACCAACTCAAGTGTTGTGATCTGTCAATTAGCATGTATCACAAACCTAATCCATGCTCTTCATTAATATTGGCAAAGTACATAAGGCCAGTTTAGAGAGAAAATTTCCCTACACGCTTCCTCACTTCATCGCTGATCTTTCCCTAATCCTGAGATGCTCATTAGTGATAAAGTTATTTATGCTATGGCTTTATGTTCACTAGATCATCTTGCTTTAAAGCTTCATCAATAGTCCTCTAGTTCTTTCATCAATTTCTTTTCTGATCTATGCAAAATCCCTAGGATGATGCCATGTTGCTCCTTCCATTAATGGTTATCACTCATCGCCAATCCACTTTATCTTCTCCTGGCTCTATCAATGATGAAAAAATCCCTGAGATGGCCTTTAACCCTTGATTCTATGGCCTGACTTTCAGTCACATCTATCCCTTCATCGTGCATTGCCAATTCAAACTTCATCCCTAGGATCCTATCGGCGATGCGAGATATTGTGGAAACATTGAATCTTGGACACATGTACCTACATAAAAAAAATGGTGCAAAAGACATCTCCCATAAGATCATATCAAATTAGCGAAAGAGAAACCCTTTTAGAAGACACCTATCACTTATTGCATTTTAGAACTTAAGTTCTAAGATAAATCCGCAATGAGCAATAAGACCTTCATTCATCGTTGATTCTCCTCATATATTGTGCAAGCAATTAGTGATGAATGGTTTAAATTATTTATAGGGTTCATTGCATATCACTAATGTGATAGCTACCTTTTACAACATATCTATGATCATACGGTGTGACAACGCATCGCTCATCGGTATTACAAATTTTTTCTTTAATGGCCATCTACGATGGGCGATAAGAGCATAAGGTTGAGAACATCGCTCATTTCTATTACAAATTTGAAGGATCAGGTGCCATTAGTGATGAGCGATATCAAAGGAAAGTACAGCTCGTCGCTCATCGCTATTTCAAGGTGTAAACTTAAGAATAAATCAGCGATGAGTGATATAGTTACAAGGGCCATCAGGAGTTAAGTGAAATTTTTAGGCATGTGCTCATAAGTTGTTCTTATGAAGGGGACTTCCTAGGACAAAAATTAACTTGAAAACCTCCAAGTTATAAAATATAAAAAGCATAAGGGCTCAACGATCCTTACCCAATTTTATAAAATAGAAGAGTCTGAACCTCGACTAGAAAGGACCCATTACCAGGTGACAATGAATGACTAAAGATACATTAGAATAACTAGAAAAGGGTAATAGGGAGTCAAAGAACAATATAAGCTTTTGCAGATAGCAACCCTATGTCCAAATGCAATAAGGGTTTTAACATGGAAAAAAGAAAGTTTTTTGAGGGTTCCATCACACTCCAACATCATACAACTTACTTAAAAAAAGTAAATTCTAAGCCAGACATGGTATATGCATTATGCCATCAATTCCCTTAATTCTTCCATTGGGAAACTGAATTCTGACTCTTCCACGACCAATTATTTCTAGAGATGAATCGCTTGATAAATACACCTTTTCACCATCATATTCTTCATACTTTGTAAACCAATCTCTATGAGACATCATGTGGAAAGATGCTCTAGAGTCTATTAGCTAGACATCATCAGATGCCTGAGTTGCCAAGGCTGCAATGAAGGAATCAGCTTCGCTCTGAGAAGAATCATTATCAAAAGAGTTCTTCTTTTTCTCCTCTTTCCAATCCTTTCGAACATGACTAGGCTGCCCAAAATTCTAGCACTTCACCTTGGAATTTTTGCTAGGAGACTTTGATCTTCCTTCAGATTTAGATTTAGAATTCTTGTCCTTCTTCTTGCCTTTCTCATTCGATCTGTCACGAACAACAAGAGCCTCCTTCGCCATCTCAAAAAATTTCTTCTCATCTCTTCTGACAACAAAGAAGCAACCACATCTTCCATCTTGATAGTCATTGGTGTTCTCCCAATTGCCATCACTAAATGATCTCAAGAAATAGGCAAAGAGCACAAAAAGAGCATACAACAATCTTCATCATCAATTTTCACACTCACAGATGTTAATTGAGAAATAAGCGTGTTGAAATTATTCAGGTGATCAGCCATAGACACCCCTTCCTCCATCTTCAAAGAGTACAAATTCTTCCTTAAGAACAACTTATTCACCAAGGAATTTCCCTGATAAATGTCCCCAAGCTTCTTCCACAAAGATGTGAATTTCTCTTCATGAATGTTCAAGAGAACAGAGTCTACCAAACAGAGTCTTATCAACCCTTTTTCTTTTCTATCTATTAGATCCCAATCTTCTTGCTTCATTCCTAAGGGTTTCGTTCCAGACACAACAAGCCAAAGATCATGATCCACCAACAGATCTTCCTTTTTAAGTTTCCACAACTCAAAATTGCTACCATTGAATTTCTCAATTTCAATCTTTCTTGACATGCTTTCCATCTTAATCTGCAATCAAGATTACCAAGTTTCTATAAAACTCCCACTTTAGAATTGACACAAAAAACCAACCCAACCCACAAGGATAGTACAATTGGCCAGGCTCTAATACCACTTATAAGGAAAGACTCTAGTGTGGAAAACGCTTTCCTAATGTCAATTCACAGGGGAATAATGCAGGAGTACTTTTAATTCCAAATTACAAAGCATTAAGAATCATACATAAAATGGACACCAAATTTACGTGGACACCAAATTAAAAGTACCAACAGAGAATGGACACCAAATTTACATGGGAAAACCATTTCGGGAGAAAAAACCACCACCAAAGAAAGACCACTTTATTCATAGTAAAAATAATTACAATAAATTTACAAATCCTTTCTTCATAGGTATTTGTTTTCTGATAACACACAACAGCTATACAATTAGCCAACCACAATCAATTGCAACACTGTTACACTGTTCTTCTAACTTACAGTACGATTAACTAAGACCAATCTTTTCCTTCTCTCTCAACATGAAACTCCAACTAGTCCATCGTGTTTCCTGCTATACAACCTTCAACCCTTTGATTTCTAGGAATCTCTTTTTCAAACCAATTCAGTTTGCTTAACTGCCAAGAATCTCAACTATCAACATTATCCCACATTGACGCAAAATATTAATAGTCATTAGTTTATAGACAAAATCCTGAAGAATTTAGGTATCCATGAGTTAGTCCTTTTATTACCAACTCACTCATACACCTACGGTCAAAACAACCATCGACATGGTCCCACTAAAGTAAACACCCATCGATGCGTCACTCAAAATACTAAATTCATAACCACCGCATACAAGTTAGGACTTTCTTGATCCCCATGACAAGCCGATACCACTATCGCCTAGTCGGAGAAACCTGGAACTTTGTAACTCTCATTGTAGGTTAGAAACTTTCCAAATTTTGTGACAACAAAGGAGATCGGCCAGTCATGAAGTTACAAAACTTCCAAATTCCGCGACAAGGTTGTTAAATTACAAACTCTAGCGATCAACTAACAATGAAGACCAAAGCAAAGGTAAAAATGCTAAGTCTTGAACAGAGATACAAGCCAGCAAGTTGAGGCACAATTTCCAACACCCTCAAATGAGAGCATTTAAGATAAAAGAAGATATTTCTAAACGGATGTCAAATAATGGCTTAACCCTTGATCCCCAATATGATAGGGAACAAGTGGATACTCAAACTTCGGTACCCATCAATTGGATGGAAAAAGAGGAATGTGACATTGATAAAATATCTACAACTGTGGTGGAAAGAAGTTTGAGATGGATTGTTGAACAATTGGAAGATAGGAAGAGCAAGGGAAAGAGAAAAGGGACACAAGGACAAACATCTTCCTCTCCTCCAGCAAAAAAATACAAGAGGCTTAATAATCAGACCCCACAAATCAGAGAGGGAGAGATTACAATGGAAAAAGTCATAGAATCCTTCTAGAAGGCTATAGTTTCTTATCAAGCTACTACTACTACAAGAGTAGTCTCAAGTTTGAGTGTCCAACCCATTTCCATAATTACCCAAAAATTGAGACTACTCAAGAGGTTCCTTCTATTGTTCCTCCATAAGCTGAGGAAACAATGACTGAATAAGCTCCCTCTACTCCTCCTTCAACAATAGAAATGGCATCTAAAGAAGGAGAAGAGACTCCCGTAATAACAGTCACAAAGTCTCCCCTCCCTTTAGGTTTTGAAGAAACTCCTCTTCGGGAAGACGAAAAGGAAGAAAATGAAGAGGAATCTGAAGAGGAAGATGTAGAATTTCAAGAGGGAAACTTTTGGAGAGAAGCAAAAATTGAACATATCTTGACTAAAGATGACCAGTAAGAGATTATGGAAAGTGCTAAGAAGCAAGATGCTAAGGACAAGGCTACAAAATAGGAAAAATAGATAAAATAGATGTAGAAGAAGCTCAAAGAAAGGAGATGGAGATAAATAAGACAAAAAAAATAAAAGCTGAGAATGAAAGGCTTGAGCAAGAAAAGGTTGAAAAGGAAAAGCTCAAGCAAGAACAAGCTGAAAAAGAGAAGTTAGAACAAGAAAAATATAAACAACTACAAGCAGAGGTAAGTGGAGGAGAAGAGCATCCCCAACAAGAACAACAAGTGGAAATAACTACTAGAGCTCCCACTTGGCTTAAATTGAATCTAGAAAAGAGGCAACAAGTAGTAGCTCAACCACTAAGTTGGGATGAATTGATGAAATAAATCAAGACTACAAAACCAAATAATTCAAGGACTATACACTCGACTACCATGAATGAAGTAGGTGAAGTAGTGGTAGAAATAGCCACTCTAATAGTGGACAAAGATGATCAGGAGCTCCATGAATCTGATTATCAAGTAACAACAGTTAATCTGCATAAGCAGAGCCGTTCTCAACAGATGATGCTCTTGGATTTGGTAGCTACCTTAATAAAGTCCAAAATGGATAAGGACAAGCAATCCAAAGATGAATTGAAGGATCACCTGGACCACATGAAAAGGTTTATCAAGGATCTTGCCTCTCCACTATTAGAAAATCCATCTTCTTCTGAGTTACCTATATTGGTGAGTAGAAAAGAAGTTGAGGACCTCGCAGACATGAAAAGGAAAGTGTATATATTTGATAATTTTACTAACCAATTGAAGGTTGAAGTGGAAGTGCTACTTGAAATTGGGTATAAGTTTTATAGTGAAGCATGTGCATTGAAGAGATAGATGATAGATCAAATATTTGGCTAAAACCATGTGGGATGAGGAGGAAAAGTACCGTGTGTACTTAGAAAAAGTAAAGGAAATAAATAAGTTGAGTGCAAATGAGCTTAACGAAGTAGGGATTCTGGAGGATGAAAGTATGGATTACTTAACCAAGTGCAATAAGATCATGGTATTTAAGTTGGAGGTGATGATTGAGCAAAGAATAATATTGTTGAGACTATAACAGGAAATATTGAAACAAACAAGGTTGTTTGAAGAAATTAGTTATTTGGTTACCACCCAAGATTTACTGTCAAGTGGTAAGTTAGCAGAGTTACAAACCATCATGGAGGCTTGGAACAATAGGTGGAAGACATTGATAGATACTAATGGTGAAGGTATTCTCATCAATAGGTTTGCAGGCATTAAATTTGATACCCATCATGCTATGGGTGACATTAGCAATCTAAAGGATATTATTGAAATAACCACTGATAGGTATGAGAAAGAAAAATTCATAATTGAATGGTTAGATGGGCCCAATGAAGAAGTGTTGACACAAATTTTTGCCAATTATGAATAGTATAAGTAGAAATAAAAGTATAATGAAGATACATTTCAAATTTTGAAGGAAGAATGTGTTATTTTGACTAGATTAAAGTAAAAGGTGTAACATTTGGAGCAATTCCTATAAAATAGGAAGGTGCAACAGTGAACTAAAGGTCATCTCCAGTCAACAAAGATAGAAGTGCCACTTCCCTACGTATGCAATTTTGATTATGTGAACACTCCATTTGAACTTAAACTCCTCCTATAATTGTGGATCTAGAGTCTATGCACCTTGCTTTTGAGGATCGCATATTTTGAATAAGTTTTTTGATACACTTTTCTATAAGTTGTATAATGGACATCATTGTACAGGGTTAGAAAATTGAAGTCATATTTGTAGCCTTAAGTTAGACAATTTTTAGATTTTATGTAGTTAATTAGCTTTCAGAAATTTCTTAAGTTTATTGATGACATTGAAAGACAATGGTTTTTTCATGTTCCAATGAATTTTGTTGGACATAAATGCTACTTAATTGATTGAAATCAATAGAAGGATCCAAATTTAAAACTATCAATTGTGTCATTTGTGAATGGTATTTTCCTTTTGTTTGTTTATCTACAAAACCTGTGATGAGTTAATTGAATATGTTTTTTCGTTAATTTTGGTAAAATGAATTGCAAGTATGCTTATTAAATCTGCACTATGAATTGATATAAATGCATAAATGATTATGAGTTGTTTCATTCATTAGTTTTAACTTTACAGAAAAGCTTGTTACAAAACTGCATGTCTAAATATAGGAATAATATGTATTCATGTTTTTTTGTTCTAAAACTTGTGGAATATCTTTTTATGCTTATTTAAAATCTGCTATTAGAATGTTTAAAATATTAGTTACTTGCTTTTAACTAGTAAAGGCCCCTTGAATATTATAGTCATGTTGACCATTGAGTAATATAGTATAGTTGTGAACCAGCTACCAAGACCTTGGAAGATAGGTAACTTTATTACTAGTTATCTTTTTTAGGGGAAGTAGGGTAGAAATATCTTGCTTAACGTTTGTTGTTTCATTTTGGCCATTAACAGAACTAGCACTAGGAGGGTCTAAAGGGAAAAATTGGAGCGAATTAGGTCCTTTTCACCTGACAGGTTTGAACGGGTTCTAAGATCTACTCTGAACAAAGAGTCATTTTTAAAACTCCAATTTCCTACTCGACCCAAAACACGTAGAAATCAAACCCCGCCGCCATTAAAACCTCTAGTAACTCCACCAAGATTTACAATTATACCATAATTTCTGCAACCTAACCTACTTCCACCAATGGCATTCTTCACAAGAAATCTGTCACCATTGGGAACCATTCCCTAGGGTATTCATGAGATGCCTAAAATCCCATAATGATTCTACCCTAGATATTCCCATGGGGAATCATGAAGTGTTGAGGAACACATTCAATCATTCAAAGATGCATGCACTAGGGATCAGATGGAACATCATGATGTATCCTGCAGGTTGTTCCCATATTCACTAGGAGATATGGCATATAATTGGTACCTTAACTTGCCCATGGGTCCATTCTTAGCTGGATAAATTTGGAAAATGCATTTATTAACCAGTTTTGGGTCTATGTAGACCCTACCATCTTATACCATCAATTCACCACTATCAGGAAGGAACCCCATGAACCCCTGTCTTTATTCAACACCTGATTCCATAGGATGTATAGGCGATTGCAACCACCCTACGTAGTTGCTGAGAATATTGCAATTCAAGCATATCTCAAAGCTATAGACCCATTAATTGGTCTATTCTTGCAAAGAACTTACCCAGATGTCGATATCGATTCGTTGGCCAAAGTATACCATCTAGCCATTAAATTGCAACAACAAATAACCCCTCAACTAGGTGGTATGGGAGGGACATTGCCTTTGTTGGGATATCCTGGGATGCCTAACCAAATTACTACAATTAATAATGTGATGACTAATGGAACCCCACTCATAAATACAATTCTAGGGATGCCAAATTCTACTTACAAACCACTTGTTGAAATACACCATTCACCCCAGTTGCCATGGTTTACCAACGGAAACAACCATCCTCGGACCAACATGATAACTCCTAGGACCTCAGATTTCTTCTAGCAACAACATACTCAAAATTACATAGGAGGACATAATTCTCAAACAAATATATGAACTAAATAGTAGACCAATCAAAATGGAACTACTACAGACAATGAAAAAACTACATGTTTGTCAACAAAGTTGGAGACTTTGAAGAAAACTATGTCCCAGGTTACAAATGAGATGACCCAAATTAGACTAAGCCCTCCCCAAAATTAAAATCAGTACCAAAATCAAGGGGTTTATCAAAATTAAAACAATTATCCCAATCAAAACAGTAATTATAATTAGAGGATTTCCAAAATCAGAATTATCAAAATTAGAAAAGAGGATATAATTAGAGACTCAACAAACTGACAATGGGATACAAGGCCAAATAATGGAGTCCCACATAATAACTAGGATAATGAGGATAAAACTCACACTGCTAATATAGCATATTTAAACTTTATGACCAAATGGTGTAGGTTACATGATACTGCTACTCATTCTAAGGTAAATTGCTCATAAATGGAAAAGATGGTTAAAATAGCTAAAGTTGATTCTCAACTAGCACAAGGCAATGCCAACAAGAGTGGTAGATCTATAGATATTTGCATGCCCTTTGAAACTTATGATGAGTTTAAGTTTCCCTTCCAAAAGGAAACGAACTTGAAATTGATACTTATGATGCTCAAGCCTTCCAAGCTAAAGTAGTTCTTTTTATGAGAAACCAAAAAAAAGGACCATTCACCACATCTTCTCCTCCTACTACTAACATGGTACCCCCAAATCCTAGTGCAAATAATGTTGCAAGTATGAGTAAGTTTGGTTGTGTTGTCATTG
Source organism: Sequoia sempervirens (assembly GCA_007258455.2). Lineage (NCBI taxonomy): Eukaryota > Viridiplantae > Streptophyta > Pinopsida > Cupressales > Cupressaceae > Sequoia > Sequoia sempervirens. The sequence goes on from VDFB02047230.1 coordinate 273,845,715, forward strand.
ATGTTGTCATTGATGTCAACACAGTATAGGATGTTGCAAATTATGCATGTATATTTGAGAAGTTGTTGAGATGTTGTGGGTACATGGAGCTATCTTTATGGTGTTGCAGGTGTGTTGATATGATGAGTTTCCAGAGAAATAGTAAAGATAGACTTGTGTGTGTTCAAAATGTGCTCCAATTTTTGCTTCACATTTCTTTTGTATTGATCATATGCTTGTGTGGATCTGAAGTGTTGTTTATGGGAATCTGATGGTGATATCTCCTGGATTGTGGCTTCTGGTTTGATGGAGAGTGAAAGTTGTGTTCACTAGTGTGTGAACTGGTATGGCAGAGTTGTTTGTTTGTGACTGGGAGAAATTTTTCTACTTTGTAGTCCTCTATTGTTCTATTTCAGATCTTGTAGATATGGTAGAAGGCTTGTAATGATGTTTTCTATGTCTTGGTAAAGGCGTTCATGGTTTGGTGCTTTGGAAGACGAGTTTCAAAACTTTTGTGTGTCTATGTAGTCCAAATGGACTGGTGAGAAGTGTTCTAAGTGTGAAGGTGTTTGCATTTGTTTCAGATGTATCTAAAGCTATCCGAGATGTGTTCCAATGTATGGTGAAGCATGTTGTGTCATCTGCATGTTATCATTTTGTTGGGGAAGCATGTACTTCAAAGTTCATTTGTGTTTTCACTAGGTTTGGCTGACCTGGTGTTTACACTTCATACAAAGATTAAGTATCAAATAAGGAAGCATGTGTTTGATCTGAGACATTTTTTTGGGTCTTGGTTAAGTATTGGTGTGGTCTTCTCTCATTCCTTTCCACCGCAGGAATGTCGAGTTTCTGACCTAATTTGAATTTGCAAATTGATGTGTGTGTAGTCGACCTTGGAGAAAGTTTCTAAGGTTGATGATGGTATAAATACAAGTCAAGATGTTATGAAATATAATTGATTAAGAAATTCCACGAGTTTGAGAAGCAAAGTGTGTGAAATTGAATTGAGGCGGCAATACTTTAATGTGTTAGATTCCTGAAACCAGTGAGCTGACAGTGTCTACAACTCTTCTGAGCAAGTTGTGGATGTGTGTAATCTATTGTGGTGGATTATTTTCTATAATATTTTGTATCTATAGGTAGTGATCCTACTTGTTGGATAGTGATTCCTTTCTATAGGAAGTGAGCCTTGTATCTGGGCAGTGAGTCCTTGGCAGTGAGCCTCTTTGTATTCATTTTTGGAATTACTTTATATTGTGAGTTAATCCTCACCATGGTTTTTCCCTTATTAGGTTTTTCATTTAAATCTAGTGTTTATTGTGTTGATTTTTCTTTCTATTATTTGCATTTCATGTTCACACTTAATAACAAAATAAAGTGGCTTTGAAGTTGATAAGTGTTTGAGATTTGAGATTGAGTTTGGTGACAACTAATTCACCCCCCCTCTCAGTTGTCTTGTGCCTTTCAACATATAACAATCCTCATCCACCCAAAGGACCAACTGAAATTCCCAGTAGAGGGAATCCTACTTTTTCTCCTAAACAACAATACAACAACAATAATAAAGAGTATAACTTGATTAGGGAGATGCAAAAACAAATGACTTTCTTGTCTTTCTTTGATATTTTGAAGTGGTGTCCTGCTCAATGTGAACTCACGTTGAAAGCTTTAGTTGAGGTAGATTGGTTGAAGGGAAAAGCAAAGGTAACTCCCACTGTTGAAATGAACACAACTTTATATAGGGGGAAGACAAGATTGCCTCCATTCTTGTTGCATTTGAGAATCTTTGGAAAAAACATACACAATTGTCTGATAGATTTTGGGGCCTTAGGAAATGGCATGCCATGTTTATTTATAAGAAATTAGGCCTAACCCTGATCCAAACTCACAAAAAGGTCATACAATTGGATAAAACCAAAGTAAATATTGTGGGAGAACTGAAAGATGTAATTGTGTAGATTGGATCAGACCCAAGGATCCAACAGTATATGGATATCCAAATTGTTGATGTCCCTGAAATGTATGGTATGTTGTTGAGTAGGGATTGGGAAAAGACTATAGGATGCTATCTCGCATTGGAATTATCTCATATATGGATTCCATGGAAATGTATGGCAAGTCAGATTAGGATAGAGAGTGAACCTTTCCTGAAACACATGATAACAGAATATGATCACCCCAACAAGGTTGCTTACTTTAAAATTCAACCAAGATTCTATAGGGTCGATGAGATTATGACCTTTTAAGTACCATGTAGTGAATGGGTACAACCTTTAGAAAATCTTGATCGTATGGCTTCCCTTAGCCAAGATGTGTTAATCCAAAATCTACATCAAGAAAAATTGGTCCTTGGAGATGAAGCAAATTTTTGGAGTTTATTACTTCCAAACTGGTGTAGAGTACACTATCAAAACCATTCTGAGTTAACTTTTCAACCTTGAATAGATATTCTAAATCAGGTTTTTTAGTTAGGGGACAGTCAAAACAAATATTTTATAATAGTCCCATATCAGTTTCCACTTGAAACCAACATTAAATCTATTCTGACAGAAATTAGTGACACACAGGAAGGTGTCTCAACATTAACTGATCAACCCCATAACTTGTCTGGGAATTTACAAATTAAGGTTAGAAGACCATAGGAAATACTGTGTACCCCTTATCCCACTCACCTTTTGATTCCAAAATAATTACTTAGGGGTACAATGAGTCACAAGATTGATAATCATGAGGAATTATGAGAAACTATTTCTACACATCTGCCTATTCTAAAGAAAGTATTTGACACACTTAGATACATTAGTCACCTGACCTTAACATTTTTTATCAAACAAAAAAATCATTCACTCCCCTTGTGCAACAACCTAAAATGGATCTTAGGAAGGAGGCTTCATCCCAAAACCAGTTATGGACCCTCAAATTTGATGGTTCTAAATCTAAATAGGGGAGTGGAGCTAAAGTTGAATTGACTAATCTGAAAGGGAAAACATATTTTGATTCTTATAGGTTGTAGTTTGGATGCACTAATAATGTTGCAGAGTATGAGACATTGGCCAAAGGACTCATGTTTTCCCACCAGAAGAAAGTGCAAAGCCTTATAGTGTTGTGTGACTCAGAAGTGATTGTAAAACAGGTTCACAGTCAATATACATGTCATAATAAGAGATTAGATGCCTATCATAATAGGGTGTGGAACTTAATTGAAGACTTCGATGCATTCGATATAAAGTTTATTCCCAGGGAGAACAATCAAATTGCAGATGCATTAGTAGTAGTAGCAAGTACACTCGAGCCCATGAAAGATTCTAAGATGAGAAGATTTTTGATGGAGTTAGTTTCAATCCCAACTATTCCAAACAATATAAAGAACTGTTAGGTTTTTTATGATGATCATCATATTCTTGTCTTTTTGGAAAGTTTATATTTTTTTGAAGGATAAATTATTGATGAATTTGATAGAGATCTAGGATACTGAGAATTAGAGGATTTGGATAAGGAAGGCATTATCAACTTGAAAACTAACAATTAATATTCCTAAAGGAATGGTAGCACTGTAGAGGATCTTTGACTATAATCTTCAAGCCCAAGAGAAATTACCTACTGATGTTGATGGGGGTAAATACGAAACTAACAATCTAGTTGATTCTGGCCTAGAAAAGAATATCCTCATTGGAAAGACTTGTCCGAAAGATATTCATGACAAAATTCTAAAAGTATTGAAAGAATACATTTCAACGATTGCATAGGGGTATGAGGATCTGAATACATTTGATACCTCAGTAATAACCCATACTATTCCCTTGAAGCCTTAGGTGAAACCCTTTTGTCAAACAATGACTAGTCAATGCTCTACTTGAACCTCTTATTCTCAAAGAACTATAGAAGTTGTTAGCAGCCTAGATAATCTTTCTAGTTAGGGACTTCACATGGGTTGCTAATCTAGTGCTAGTATGCAAGAAAAATGGAGAAATCAGATTATGCGTTGATTTTAGAAATTTGAATAAAGCTTCGAAAAAGGATAATTATCCTCTTCCTTCCCTTGAAAAAGTCTTGAAAATTGTAAATGGCTCGTAGATGATGTAATTTTTAGATGGTTATTCAGGGCATAATCAAGTAATAGTGAAGCATGAGGATCAAACGAAGACTTCCTTTACAACCAAGTGGGGAATGTTTTCCTACCAGAGAATGTCATTTGGCCTTATCAATGCTGGAGAAAATTTTCAACATGCAATGGATGTAGCTCTCAAAGATCTAGTATGAAAATACATTATTATTTATATGCATGATTTGATAGTTTTTTCCAAAAACAGAGATTGTGTTGTTGATTTTGAAAAAGTTCAGGAAAAATGCATAAAGTTTGGTGTATCATTGAACCTGAAGAAATGTGTAATTGGGGTTTCAAAAGGAAAGTTGCTAGGACATATAATTTAAAAAAGAGGAATTTCCATTGATCTCGATAGAGTAGAGTCAATTATGAAGTTACCTATACCTGGCAGCAAAAAGGAAATGAGATCTTTCATCGAAAAGACAAATGTTGTGAGAAAATTTATAACTGGGTTTACGAAGATCGTTAAAATATTGAATGAGATGATGAAGAAGGATGCCAAAATTAAATGGAGTAATGATACAAAGGTTTCCTTCATAAAAATTAAGTAATCTATTTCAGAAGCATTGGTCTTGACTAGTCCAAACTACTTGCAGCCATTCTTCATCTACTCTTTTGCATCTGAACACTCGTTTGTTGTTGTTTTGACACAAAAAAAAGAAAAATGGGACAAACGACCAATTTCTTTCATGAGCTCCCCTTTTAAAAATGATAAGGTAAGGTATCCACCATTGGAAAAATAGGCCTTTACATTAGTAAGAGCTATCAAAAAAAATTGACACTATATCTTGCACAACAAAATTACAGCCATCGTTCTGGATCCAGAAGTAAGTCCCTACTCATGAAAAGTGAGTTAGGAGAATGAAGAGGGAATTGGATGACAAGATTACAAGATTTTGATCTTGAAATCCATCCCATGAAACTGGTTCAACGATAAGTTTTGTCTAAGGAAATGGGTGAGGTAGACTCCAAGATCACATGTCAACAATATATAGTGCAGTCTTTCACTAGAGATCCCTCGTACGCTTATTTAATCTTTTTGTTGTTGAATAAAAAGTTCCCAGAAAGGATGAATGCTACACAAAAAATAAAATTGAGAGTGAAAAGTTATCATTATATGATTAAGAAAGGATTTTTGTATAAAAAGAACTTTGAAGGTGTGTACTTACGCTATTTGGACCAACAACAAGCAAAGTAGGTCATGGCAGAATTTCATGGAAAACACGATAGCGAACACAATTCAACAGATGCGATGGCTCACCAAATTTTGATATTAGATTATTATTGGCCACACATATTTTGGGATGCTCAACAACATGTACAAACATGCCATACTTGTCAGACATCAGTATCCAAAGAATGCAACCCAGTAATTCCACTACAACTAGTGTACGCGGCAAGGCATTTTTCCCAATGGGAATTAGTTTTTGTTGGATCGATTAACCCAAAATACTCTGCAAGTCATTAATTCATCTTTCCTATGATGGATTAATACACATGATGGATGGAGGCTCAAGTATATAATAATTGTACCATCGACATAGTTATCAAGTTCCTAAATGATCATATTATTACCAAGTTTGGGGTACCCTTCACTTTGGTATGTGACAATGGCCCCGCTTTTTCTTCTACATAGTTTATTCAGTGGGCCTTTGAGTATAAAATAGTCTTGAAATATTCTTCCAACTTTTACCCACAAGGAAATGGGGTGGCTGAGTCTACCAACAAAAATCTATTGGAAGTTATTAAAAGGTTATTAAAACACAATCCTAGGGATTGACATACACAATTAAAATTCACCTTATGGGAATATAGAACCATAATTAAGGTTTCTTTAGGAATTTTTCCATACAAGTTAGACTACATACAAGATCTCATCTTTCCTATTAACCTCCAGATCCCTATTTTATGATTTATGTAGGAATTTTACACTAGTGACAATAGGATAGAGGTCAAATTGAATAACTTACTAAACTTAGGAGAATAGAGGGATGCTACTCTACAAAAATTCTCTAAACATCAGGTTGTAGTCAAGCGTTGGTTTGAAAAGAGGGCCAATATCAAGGCCTTCAAGATATCAGATATTGTTCTGTTGTGGGATAAAGCCAATTTGAAGAAAGGTGATCATTAGAAATTTGATAGATTATGGTTAGGACCATATTAGATTGCTGAAATTCTTGAGGAGAATGCTTTTCAGTTGATTACCCTAATAAGAGAAGTTGTTCCATTGCCCGTCAATGGGAAGTTTCTCAAATAGTACTTTGACCCATGAAGGCCTCAAAATTGTTCCTTTGTATATATTTTTGTTTTGTTGTTTTTTCTTTGTTATGTTTTCCGTATTTTTGTGTTTTTCTTGTTTCTTCTTGTTGGTTTCTTTTGTTGTGGGGTTTCCATTTTAATCATTTTGGAATAGTGGGTAGTTACTCATAGAATACTTAAGGAAACTATGGTAGAGAAGTTGATTTTGGTATTTTCAGAAATTATTGTAGTTCTTTTCCATTCTAGAATTTACATTTTATGCTTATTTTAATGAAAGTTTGAAAGGTTAAAACAAATGGGTACCTTTTAAGTGATCTTCTGAGACACGGTTGAATTCGTCACTCATTAGTTAAAATCATTTAATCACCCAAGAGTCAAGCTATCCTAAGGTGGTTGTATTCTTGTTTTGAGTAAAAAATTTGGTGTCATAATGTTGTCATGATGTCCACCATAGTTCTCAACCTGATCTTCAAAATGCAATACCTGAACATTGAGGAAAATAAAAAACTGCTTCAAAATAACCAATATCTCTCCAAAAAAAAGGAGAGAAAAGAAGAAAATATGGGAATAAACTCAATCTATAAGGGTGATTCAAGTATCTCTATCGGGGCTATGGACGCCTGGCTAGTAGTAGAGCAATGCTTTGAGAAAACTAGAGGTATCTTCGTCGAGGCTATAAACACCTAGCTGACAATGAAGCAATGCCCAAGATATCATTGTGCAACAACTAAAATGACCCACATCATGTAGATTGAATGGGAATACAATTGTTTCAAGGATAGTTAAAGTCTTTGGGGGAGAAAATGAACCACAAACACACACTTGGATTCAAAGTTTTTATAATGATGCACAATTTGAGATTTCAGCTTGATTTTTTTTGTTGTAACTAATCAGACTCAAGTTAAGGCAATCATAAACTAGAGGTTATAGGGTGACTGAATTCTTCAGTATCCTCAAAATGGATAAACCATTTTCCCAATCGAGTTGCCATTTGTTATGCCTTGCATAACCACCCCATTTTCTTTTTGATCAAAATGGATCCCCCACTTGTGTTTTAGTGTTTTAGTTTCTTTTCCTTCCCCTTTTTTGGTTTTTTTTCCTTTCTTTGTTTTTTCCCTAAGGGTTGTTTCCTTTTTTGGGCTTTGATTTCTTGTTTTCTACCTTTTGTTTGGAATAAATTTTTTTGATTGAACTTGCACCTTTTCTCAAAAAGTACAAGTTCTATTTCATTTTCCGACTCTATGTTGTTTTTCTATTCAAAATTAGAATTTTGATTCAAACTTGAACCTTTTCTCAAAAAGGGTCAAGTTTGTTGTCTTTCTTCGATTTTGTGCCTTTGTTCGGAATCAAAATTTCAAATCACACCTACAACTTTTTTCAAAAGGTTCAATTTTAGTTTGTTTCTTTGATTCTACTTGTTGTCCTATCTTGTCTCTTTTTTGTTTGGAAATGTGATTTCCAATCGGACGTTTCCAATGATGGTCTAGTTCCAAGTCCAATTCTGATTCCAAAGCCCACTCACCAACCACATTTTATGTTAATTACTCTGCACGTACAAACCCGATATTTAATCAAATTTTGTTTGTGATTCTACTCATAAATGCATTTCATTTTTACTAGGAGTAGAGCAAGAGGTGAAAGAGCATTTGGGCTTGGGTTCTTTAGGAATTTCTATTTCGAGTTGCCATTCATTTCTTCAAGGTAGGATCTTCCCTATTTTTTTGTTTTCTTTCCATTTTTCTTTCATGTTCTTTCCCTTTTCTTCCTATTTTTTATGTTTCTTTTAGTGTGCTTTCGTATTATGTTTTGATCGTCTTTTGTCTTGTGTTTTTGGTTTTGTTTAATTTTGGTCTTCTAGGTTTTATTATTTTGGTTTTTGCATTTTTCTGTTTTGGTTTTGTTTTGTTTGGGTTTTTCTTTGTCTCAGTTCATGTGCCTCACTTTTCATGGGTTTGTGCTTTCCCTCCTTGTCCTAGCTAGGGGTTCCCTACAAGTTTTAGGTCTGACCGCTAAGCTTTAAATTTTAAGCCCTTCAAAATTTTGTTTTTTGCACCAACATTTTACACAATGGTCCAAATCCTAGGTGAAACTCTGATTCCAAAATCCGCATTCAAGCTTAGTGTATTTTGTCTTAGGGACCAATCAAAAATCCAAATTTCAAATGAAATTTATCCCAAGAGTTAGGTTCAATATGCTTCTCTGATTCCAAATTCCGACCTTGCATTGTTGCATATTTTCTTGAATAAGCCATTCAGAATTTCAAATTTTGAATAGACTTTTTGACCAAAGGGTCAAGTTCAAAGTCCTTTTCCACTTTTTATTTTCAAAGCATTTAGAAGAGGTATGGGTCCATCAAGTTTTCACAACTCTAAAGGCCATTTTTTAACACTTTGGTATGATCAAAATTATGGATTCCGAACAGACATATGAACCAAAAGGCCATGTTCTAAATGTTGTTTTGATCCTATCTTTTGATAAGACTTGAACCTTAAATGCTTTATTTTAGTTAATTTTTATTTCAATTCCAAATTTTCATTGGACTCTAGAGCTAAGAACCTAGTACCATGTGTAAATTTGATTCTTATTTCCACTAACAATGAATATGGTTCCATTAGAATTATGAGTTTTGAACCAACCTTTTTATCCAAGGTTCAAGTTCAAAGTGCTTTTTTAGTTCCAATTTTCAGTAGTAACAGACAAGTTTTAGTACTTTTTGAAAGGGTTCTATTAGAGTTTATAAGTCCAATAGAACATGCTTTAGAGGGATTTTAGAGGGTAAAATTTTTGATGTATTTTATGATGAAGTTCTCTTTTGTGTGGTTGATTAGGTATCATAAATGTCTAATTCAGAGGAGCAACTTGGTGCTAAAACAGTGGAGGGAGAGAAAAAAGATAACTTGACAAAACTAGATTAAACTCACTACACAATGAAGTATAAATACCAAGGTTCTCCTATAGTGGCTAAGTTCAACTCCATGGTGATGAAGATTACAGATACAATGTTGGGAAACATTGATTTGGAGGCATTCAAGAAGGACACATTTGATGATGATGCCAGTCTAAGATCTAAGAAGAAGCAGTTTCAGGGCTTGCTCATATGGCATCTTTCCCTATTGTTGTTCAATGTCCTAAATTTATTCTAGAATTAGTATAGTAGAGGCTGACAACCCTACCCAACATAAGTTCATTAACCAATGAGGGAAAAAGATAATTGAATTATCTCCTTCCATGATCAAGAGAGTATTTAATTTTCCATCTTACCCTCAACTAACGATTGTAACAGAAGATGAGGCACTATAGCAATATGAGAAGGATGTAAGCACACACCAATGACACATGAATAAGAATTGACTAAAGGCTAGTAAGAAGTCTATCACCAAGTTGTCTACAAAGTTCAAGAGATCAAATTTATTTCCAGAAATAGGGGATATTATCACATTGTTGGGTAGAGTAATGGGAAAAGAAAGCTCCCATATGTATGAAAACTAGATGTTTCATTTTATTGAGGTGATCTTAAAAGGAGAAGTGTACTTTGACTTGGGGAAAATTGTTTCTCATAATATACATAATGAAGTCACCAAGGTAAAGGACTCAAAAGAGTTCTATATGAAATCATATGTAGTATATTGTGCATCTAGGATGGTAAACTTCCTAGGTTTGAACACTGTGGGAGTTAGAGGTGAAGGGCCTGGACAAAGAAAAATCTGGGAATACTATGACTAGTTGGAACTCAAAACCTCAGAGAAATATTTTAAGAGTGTGATTCTTTTCTCTATGTTATAATTACTCAATTTTCAAGTGATGTTGGGTTCAGGTTAACTAAAAAATCCATGGAATTGGTAAAGCAATTGGGGAACTAGTTCATCCAATATCCTAGGTCAACCTACATTTGCTTGTAGGGGTATGAGGGAGCACCATTTCTTCTATGTAGATGCTGTAGTAATAAATTGATTTTGATTGAGTTCTCCCAAAAAATGAGGGAGATTAATCTCAAGTTCAGCAACAAGCATAAAACTAGGGAGGTTAAGTATCCTATTGACCTTGGTTATTACCAATGTCCATCTGTCGGAGCTGACAAGTCTACAACTAAGGATCTATAGGTCATTAACCTCAAATTATATTAGCGAAGGAAATATTTCACACCAAAAGGAAAAATGAATAACCTGTATGCATCTTTGTTTCCACACCATGATCCCAACATAGAAGACTTGTAGGAAGATTTGCAATATGAATTTGAAGCAAGGAAGAGAAAATATGAGACGTTGAACATCCCTTTGAATGAGATCATTTAAGATAAAATAAGATATTCCCAAAGGAATGTTAGATAATGGCTTAACCCTTGATCCCCAATATGATAAGGAACAAGTGGATACTCAAACTTCAGCACCCATCAATTGGATGGAAAAAGAGGAATGTGACATTGATAAAATATATGCAACTATGGTGGAAAGAAGTTTGATATGGATTTTTGAATTATTGGAAGATAGGTAGAGCAAGGGCAAGAGGAAAGGGGCACAAGGAAAAACATCTTCCTCTCCTCCACCTAAGAAATACAAGAGGCTTAAGAAGTAGACCCCACAAACAAGAGAGAGATAGGTTACAATGGAAAAAGTCAACAAAAGCCTTCTAGAATGCTATAGTTACTTATAAAGTTGCTACTAGGAGTAGTCTCAGGTTTGGGTTTCCAACCCATTTCCATAATATACCTAGAAATTGAGGTTGCTTAAGAGATTAATTTTGTTGTTCCTCCACAAGCTTAGGAAATAATGAATGAAGAAGCTTCCTCTAATGCTCCTTCAAAAACAAAGAAAACATCTAAAGAAGGAGAAGAGACTCTCGTAGTAATAGTCATAGTCTCCCCTCCCTTCAAATTATGAAGAAAATCCTCTGCGGGGAGAGGAAAATGAAGAAAATGAAGAAGAATATGAAGAGGAAGATGTGGAATTTTGAGATGGAAACCTTTGGTGAGAAGTAGAAACTAGACATATCTTGACTGAAGATGAGTAGCAAGAGATTATGAAAAGTTATAAGAAGAAAGCTACGAAGGACAAGCATGAAAAATAGGGAGAACATTAGAAAAGACATGAAGAAGAAGCTCAAAGAAAGGATATGGAGATAAAGAAGATAGGATAAATAAAAGATGAGAACGAAAGGCTTGAGCAAGAAAAGGTTGAAAAGGAAATACTCAAGCATGAAAAAGCTGAAAAAGAGAAGTTAAAACAAGAAAAAGCTAAACAACTACAAGCAAAGGTAAGTGGAGGAGAAGAGCAGCCCCAACAAGAACAACAAGTGGCAACAACTATTGGAGCTCCCACTTGACTTAAATCGAATCTACAAAAGAGGCAACAAGTAGTAGCTCAACCACTAAGTTGGGATGAAATGATGAAAGAAATCAAGATTGCGGAACCAAAGAATTCAAGGACTATACACTCAACTACCATGAATGAAGCAAGTGAATTAGTGGTAGAAATAGCCACTCCAACAGTGGAAAAAGATGATCGAGAGCTCCAAGCATCTGATTATCAAGTAACAACAGTTGATCTACATAAGCAGACCTGTTCTCAACAGATGATGCTCTTGGATTTGGTAGCTACCTCAGAAAAGTCCAAAATGGAGAAGGACAAGCAAGCCAAGGATGAATTGAAGGCTCAGCTAGACCACATGAAAAGGTTTATTCAAGGATCTTGCCTCTCCACTGTCAAAAAATCCATCTTCTTCTGAGGTACCTGTATTGGTGAGTAGAAAAGAAGTTGAGGACCTCACATACATGAAAAGGAAAGTGTATATTTTCTAATTTTACTCACCAAATGAAGGTTGAAGTGGAAGTGCTACTTGAAACTAGGTATAAGTTGTACAATGAAGCATGTGCATTGAAGAGATAGATCAAATATTTGGCTAAAACCATGTGGGATGAGGAGGAAAAGTACCGTGTGTACTTAGAAAAAGTAAAAGAAGTAAATAAGTTGAGTGCAGATGAGCTTAACAAAGTAAGTTGTCTAGAGGATGAAAGTCCATATTACTTAACCAAGTGCAATAAGATCATGGTGTTTAAAATCGAGGTGATGATTGAGCAAAGAGTGATATTGTTGAGACTGTAGCAGGAAATATTGAAACAAATAGGGTTATTTGAAGAAATTGTTTCTTTGGTTACCACCCAGGATTTATTGTCAAGTGGTAAGTTAGCAAAGCTACAAACCATCAAGGAGGCTTGGTACAATAGGTGGAAGACATTGATAGATACTGACGGTAAAGGTATTTTTCTCAATAGGTTTGCAGGCATTAAATTCGATACCCATCATGCTATGGGTGACATTAGCAATCTAAAGGATATTATAGAAATAGCCACCGATGGGTATGAGAAAGAAAAATTCATAATATAATGGTTAGATGGGCATGATGAATAAATGTTGAATTTTTTTTTGGCTAATTATGAAGAAGTATAAGTAGAAACAAAAGTATAATGAAGATACAATTCAAATTTTGGAAGAAGAATATGTTGTTTTGACCAGATTAAAGTCAAAGGTGCAACATCTAGATTAGTTCCTATAAAATAGGAAGGCATAGAAGTGAACTACAAGTCATCTCTAGTCAACAAAGCAAGAAGCACCACTTCCCTACACATGCAATAATGGTTACATGAACACTCCAGTTGAACTTGGGCACCTCCTATAATTGTGGATCTGGAGTCTAGACGCCCTACTTTTTGAGCATCAAGGATTTTGAAGAATATTTTTATGATACACTTTTATATAAGCTATATAATGGACATCATTGTAAAGGGTCGAAAAATTTAATTCAGATTTACAGCCTTAAGTTAGACAGTTTTAAGTTTTTATGTAGTTAATTAGTTTTCAGAAATCTCTGAAGTGTAGTGATGACATTGAAAGACAATGGTTTTTTGTGCACCAATGAATTTTGTTAGATGTAAATGCTACTTAATTGATTGAAATCAATAGAGGAATTTAAAACCATCAATTGTGTCATTTGTGAATGGAATTTTCTTTTTGTTTGTTGATCTACAAAATCTATGATGAGTTAATTAAATATGTTTTTTCATTAATTCTAGTAAAACAAATTACAAGTATGCGTATTAAATCTGCATTGTGAATGGATATAATTGTATAAATTATTATGAGTTGTTTCAGTCATTAGTTTTGACTTTAAGGAAAATCTTGTTATACAATTGCATGTCTGAATATAGGAATAATATGTATTCACATTTTTCTATTCTAAAACTTGTGGCATATATTTTTCTATTTATTTAAAATTTGCTATTGGAATGTTTAAAATATCAGTTTGTTGCTTTTAACTAGCAAATTCTCCTTGAATATTATAGTCATGTTGACCACTAAGTAATATAGTACAGTTGTGAACCAACTACCGAGATTTTGGAAGATAGGTAATTTTATTGTTAGTTATCTTTTTTAGGACATGTAGGGTAGAAATATCTTGCTTAATGTTTGTTGTGTCAATTTGGCCATCAACAAAAGTTAGTCAAATAAAACTTTACATGGATTTGTCTTGGAATATAGCTTTTGGGATGTGGTGATTATAATTAAAATAATGTAAATTCATGGCATAGTGTCTTGGTCTAGTGATAAATATGATCGTTCAAACAAATAGAAATTCTTGTTAAGTAATCAATCTAACCTCTATTTCATAGTGATGATCTTATAGGATGTTTTGAAAATATATATATATATATATATATATATATATATATATATATATATATATATATATAATCAACTAAGAACTTACTATAAACAATGGTTAATTATTTGAATAACTCTATGTTCAAAATTTAAGAGAAATAAGGAAGAAATGACTCCTAGATCAAATCTTTAGCTGCAAGATAACCTTAAAATATGAACCAAGAATCAGATATAATTAATGTGGGCCTTGGATCTTGGTTGCATAATATTTTAAGGGTGACTTCATTTAGTGGCACTACAACCACACTTAATAAACATATTTTTAATGTTGAAATTCAAAACTTTTGATAATCCATTAATACTATGGGAAACACTTTATATGGCTACATGATGTCTATCAATCTCTTAAATGCGAGAACCTTGGCATTGGAAATATCATGTGAATGAAAAAATGATATTAGATCTAATGTGAACCGTAATATGGTTGCATACTATAAATGGAAGGTAACTATCATTTAATTTGATTATGTGGTTGAAATTAAGTTAACAAATAAACCTATGAGATCATGTTATCTAACATCTCTTGTGACCTTACTGTTGACCATCATAGTCAAATTTAGTATAAATAAACTACCCAATCAATGAACTAGACTATTACAATAATATGGGGTGCTCCATAGGGTAAAGGAAAACTAGATCAAGAACATTATTAGTATTATTATTAATGGGTTATGTTTTCATGTATTGGTCTAATGGATATACTATTTCCAAGTTTCTTAAGTAGGATTTAGGGATTGATTATAAATTAAAACAAGCTCCTAAATACTATTGCTTATCCTTAGAAGGTATCTATTGACCCCTTGATTATAATAGCCCCAATATTGAACCTATTATATGAGTTTCAAATGGAAATGATTTCCTGTGGGTTTGTGTGAACCAAGTCTATTTTAAAAGTATTGGATTCGACTTAGATGATAAAGGATATTAAGAGATTAAGAATATATTATTATTATATGTATGTACTTGGATGATGATTCAATAGATATCTAAGATCACCAAATCATGTTTTGAGCCAAAATAGAACACTATGTTATAAACTATATTGAATTATCATTAGGGTACCAAATGTGGCACAATATCCTTCATAGGAAATTGTAAGGGGCTCGAGGATGTTTATATTGAATTAAAAATAATAACTATGGTGAGGTTTAATTGAGATCTTGTCATATGTGGGTGAAAGTGTAACAGTATAGGTTTACTAAATTGGGAATGGTGTTGAAATTCCCTACTGTCGTTATTCACTATCAGTTATTGAGAATCATTTAAGGGAACCTTGTTGGAATCAAAATAGTTAATGAAACCTTGAGTATGAGGAAACTTGAGCATAGGCATCCCTTGAGAGACCATGTGAGGAGAACTATGTGTTACTTTGATCTAGTTGGAAGCAAGTATGTAGGCAGCCCTTAGGCGAAGGATTCCCCTATGACCTCAAGTCCTTAGGGGGAGGGTTTAGGGGGATAAATCCAAGGGTTGGGGTTGTTCTTAATTGGTTTGACCTTCTCTCTTTAGTAGGCTTCAGTTTGAGACTGAAATTGGTACCAAATGGGTAATGATCAAGTTAAGGAAATTTAATAACTTTTATTTAATACATAATATGCTTCTATATAGTAAATGAAATGAAGTAAGGATTTTTCTACTTATAGCTGATATTTATGTGCATGTTTGGTAAAGGCCATTTCATGTTGGTTCTGTGTAAATTTTATGTTTATGAAGTTCAAATCCATATCTAGAGGTTTGAGACTGAAATTGGTACCAAATGGGTAATGATCAAGTTAAGGAAATTTAATAACTTATATTTAATACATAATATGCTTCTATATAGTAAATGAAATGAAGTAAGGATTTTTCTACTTATAGTCGATATTTATGTGCATGTTCGGTAAAGGCCATCTCATGTTGGTTCTATGTAAATTTTATGTTTTTGAAGTTCAAATCCTTATCTAGAGGTCTTTATGTATAGGCTCATGGATTTTTTGATTGTGATATATTTTGATTATTATTGTGATTCATGTTATGTATGACCTGCCCAAGTGTGAACCACTGAGATATTTGAGCAATGACAGACATTCATTAGACCATGCTAATGATCGATGTCTAGGCTACTACTAGGGACTAGCTAGCATTCACCTATTCACCTATTTCACATAGGTGAAGGTTGCTATGGGCTACCCTGGTTATGATATGGTAATGGTTGCAAGAGTAGGGACCCATCCATGCAGGTAACGGTAATTTGATGCTAACTATTGTATCAAGAGGGTTCATTAGCTATCACTAATAAGCACAAAAGTGACTGATGCCAAGTGTTACTTGAGATGTGAAGAAGATAGCTAAAAATATCATGAAGGTCACAATGTGGTATATGTTGGGAGCTACTTCTTCCTTGGTGGACAAAATTTTCATTGGTGGCCTATAGGCGATTGAAGTCAGAATTTATTAGGCTATGGTAGGTTCACTACTTGTGGAAAGCCTTGGGATGGAGGATGGACCCATAGTGTAGTATGTGATGCATTGAATCCCCTTCCCAGTTATTAGAATGTATACTTGTCCTTTTTTGGTTGAGGATAGACCCACAATGTAGTATGGGATGTAGTGAATCCTCTTCCCAGTTGCAGAAGACTAGAGGAAAAGATGGGACCCATGGTGTAGTGTGCAATGTATCAGCATTCTTTTATTTCTAGGATACATTATGGGCATGTGTTAGTCAACCATTGAGATGTGTAAGCTAGTCACTAAGTATATGTGATGTATGTTGGAGCTAATCATTGTGGTACTCATGATGTACATATGAGTTAGGAACCATTGTACTTGTAATGTGTTGGAGATAGTCACTGTGTATTTGTGATGTATGTTGGAGTTAGTCACTAATGTAATTGTGATATGTGTATGGGCCAATGACTGTTGTACTTGTGATGTGAAAATGTGGCAATCATAGTTGTACTTGTGATGTACATATGAGATAATCACCATTGCACTTATGATTTGTGTATGATCCAATCACTATTGTACTTGTGATGTGTATGAGCTAGTTGCCTTGTGTATGTGTGATGTATTCTTATAATACTCATTGTGTATGATCTTTGGGATTATGGTATGATATTCCCCTTGTGAATATTGTGAATTTTGTACACTAATACTTGGTAATGTTTGGTATGGACCCAGCACTTGATGGAAAAGTTATTATCATTATATTATAATTGACTAAGTTGATAACTTATTCTTAATGAATAGTCATGGTTTAAAGATGGGATTATAGATCTCATACAAGAGGAGAGAATGAACTCCCTATGACGTTGTTGGGAAAAATTATGAAGCCTCTAATTCCCATGAGGGGATACGTAGGAAAGGTCACCATGAACCCTCAAGGTTTAGGTTTGGGTCTAGGGATGATCCCATTAGTAGGAGCTTAACACTTTTAATGTAAGCTTATAAGTTGTGAGGTTGAGTTGTTGTCATCATGGTGAATAAAGAACTATTGAAATTAACACTTTAAATTTTGATGAAATATTCTTGGTTGGTTAAGTTGGTAGTTGTTGTGAATTATTATAAAAAAATGTAGCACCTAAGGGGTGGAGTTTACACTATTCATCTAGTAATTCTTATAGTTGGTGATCTATTTGAATTATAAGCTTGTTAAATTAGATTTATAGACCTTGTTTAATGGTCAATTTATATTTGACATTATTGTTTTTATTATTAGTTGAAATGTTTGCATAGGTATTATTGGTTCATTAGTTTTTTATTATAGGAAAAGAAGTTTTTGAAGGGGCCCTGAAACCCTGTACAAAAAATACCACTGCTTTTAAAGATAATCAAAACATGCAAAGCAACCACCCATCAGCAAAAAAAAAGTGAACAACCAGCCAAAAAATAGGACAAAACCAACAAGCAATTATAGATTTTTTAGAATGTGAGTTGCTTCAAGATCACTAGCTATTATCTTCTTGTGCATTTCCATTACCTCAGCAACCTCCTTCTCAGAAACTCCCAAATTATTCTTAGTATTTTATGCATACATGTATAGGGGCCCTTATCACTGTCTCCCCCCTTTGAGTCTTTAGGGAGATCCGCCACACTAGCAAAAAAACCTTTCATCACACCTGTAACATCTTTCACCACACCTGAAGAGTCCCCTTTCAATAGCCTAGCCTTTTCATTGAGAAATCGGAGACCCTCAACATTATTATGTAGATATAACTTACTAACTTTAACCATAGTTTCCAGGTTCTCATACGCTCTTGACATTTTATCTTCCAAGACCGAGATTCTAAACTCAAAATCTCTCTTCAATTTCATCATCTCATTAGTAACTATCTTCAAAACATCAAACAATTGGTTTACCTGGTCCAAAATAGAAGACCCTTGAGGGTTGTTATTTACCCCAAAATTATTAACCAAAGATCAAACCTTAACATTGGTAAGGTTTAGCTCATTAAACATCCATTTAAAAAATTCTAAAGCAAATGATAGAACCATCCTTCACCATGCCCAACACATTTGAAAAATATTCTCGGTTGCAATTGAAAATATTCCTATCATCAGCCAAATTATCCTCTGGAGCATCCTAAGTGTCCTACACTTCCTACAAAACTTCATTACCTTTATAACCATGATAAATAAATTTATTTTTTCATTTAGACTTCTCCACCTCAGCAACCTTAAGAATACCCAGCTCCTTATCCTCCTCAAGACCTTTATCAACAAACCACTGGAGGTCATCACTGGGACTCTCATTAGGAACTTCACTAACATCATCCTTTTAAGGCCTAAATCTCCTACTACTAGACTGCACCTTACCCTTTTCCTTCTTGAGACTATTACCATCATCCATCTGCATCTTCCTCTTCCAATTCAAAATAGGGGACTCAGTCTCCTCACCCACTTCATCAACCTCAACCATCTTCTTCTTATCAGAGGGGAGGCCTTCACCCTTCACCTTCAAATTATTAATAGCAAGGGCCGAGAATTTTCCTTTCTTAACCTTTTTATTTTTAGCAAAGACTGCAGGAACCTCGTCCTCCTCGCTACTAGTAAGATACCCTTCTGACCTAGAGGGTTGATGAGAATTTTTTACTTTTGTTTTTCAGCTTTGGATAAAAATCAGCATGAGGCTCTGAAAGGACCTCCATAGAGGCATCTGACCCATCATTATAATCCTCATAGGTAGAACCCATATCAGACCCTGTATCATAACCAAACTTCAACTGTTTAGGATGAATTTTAATTATTTTCTTGGGTTCATCCAGAATCGAGTAGGACTTACCATAATCCATAATGAGTAAAATTAAACCCTCATGAAGAATGGGGTTCTTAAGGTTCCTCTTAAATTATTTAATAGCATTTTCTAAGGAGGCCAACAAATAATAGAGGAAAGACACCCTATTCTTATGTCTAAAATGGTTTAATAGTACAAAATGATAACCAACAAGAATAGAAAAATGACCATCCAAAGTAATGTACCTCATAATTTCCATAGCCAAATCACCCAAAATGGGCTTTATGGAGCTATGAGAAAAGCCACATTTAGCCTTCTATAATTTCTCCCTTTCATTCCTCTTGAAGAAGGACACCATGGGAGTATTAGACTCCTTTTTATCCCCATATACCTTCCTACCCTCAATAGCCATACTAGTAATACTTCCAATCAACTCTTCAATAATACTGAATTCTAGGCCAAACACCCTTAGCACTCTATTTTTCCAACCATTGAAAAAGGCCTACAAAATCACTGGATCAAAGCCATGAATTCTTTCAATGTGAGTGATGCCACCCTCCTCCAAAATACTACATATCTTCTTGCTTCTTTTGGTAGTGTCTCAGGAAATAGGCTTAATTAGATTCCTTTCACCACCCATAATGAACATAGAGGAGGGCCACAATAGCTTCAAGTATTTGCAAATAATACAAAAGAGAAGAAACCTCAAGAAGGAAAATTCTCTACAAACACCTAAATTCCATGTGGAAGTACCGAAAATATTGGGAATCATCATTATCCTTAAATGAAAATCTTCTTGGACATTAGCAACATCATTAAAATGAAACGAGCTCTCCTCAAAAAATCACACTGGGACTTGAAATTCTGCATGAGAATAAGCATGTGACTTAATATAATCATGAAGGGAACCCCCTCCCTAAATAGCTTTCATATCATGATTGATAATAGTTTGAATATCAATGGGAAGGGGGTCAATCCTATCCCACACTTTAGGCTCAAGAACCCAAAAATTTGTAAACTTTTCCACTAGCCCATTACCCTCACAGTAAATTTGAGAGATGAAACATTGCTCAAAGGTATTCAAAATAGCCAAAGAATCAATAATAATAGGTTTAATAGACCAACAAGGGTGGGGAATATTTTTAAGGAAATTAGTGATATTTAAAGAGTCACCCTCAATTCAAACCTTCCTAAAGCCTTTAGACTGAACAAGTTTTCAGACCATGGTAGGAAACTGATGCTTCCACAAAGTGGTTTGTCTGGGTTCCAAAAGGGAGTGCCACCATGGAAACAAACCTACCATTATAGTCACACGACACTCTCCCACAACTAGCAAGTCCTGGATTACCTTTTCCAACTCCATCAAAATTGGATTTCATCCAACCAGTAGGAGGAGCTCACTAAAAAACATCCTTCCTATAATCCTTTCCTTTCATCAAGGGAAGATAAATATATAGGGGAGGTTCCAATTCTAGGAGACAAGAGAGTCACAAGAAGAAACTACAACTTTAGGCCCATTCTGGAAAGACACCTCAAAGAGAAAATTTTCTTTGATGGTATGAAAAATCTTATAAGAAAGCTTGATAGGGGGAAGAGAGGCATCTCTAAAAATTCTATTGTTTCTTTCCATCCAAATTCCCCACACCACATGAGGCAAAATAAGAGATCAAATGAAGGCTAGTGAAGGATTGGAAGACAAACCTGACCATTGGGACCAAAGATCCCCAATAGAAGAAGCGAAGACCTAGCACAAGTTCCAGAGAGAAAGCACATGGGCACAAACATCCACCACATACCTGCAACCAACTATAATATGGTATGCATCCTCTGTAGCCTCTTCACAAAGAAAACATCTGTTAGGCATCATAAAACCCCTTTCCAAAAGGTTATCAATAGTGAGAACTTTGTTTTGGAAAAAAAATAGAAAAATAAATTTACTTTAGCAATCAAATTATGGAACCAAAGAGACACCCAAAAAGGAGAAGGGTGAATCAAGGGAAATTGGTTAGAGAATGCCAAAGAAATATAAATTTTTCCACTCGAAGACAATTGCCACACCACCTTATCAGTTCGATAAAATTTTAGGGTATGAACTAAAGATAAAACTTTATAGAGAACCTCCAAGCCTAGACTACTAACATGAAGCCTTTTCTTGGAGTTGTCAACAATGTAATCAATAACATATCTTCCAAAAGAATGAATACAAAGTTCCCAAAAGGGAAGTTCCCAAAGCTCATCTTTGAGGGGGGCATTACCAATCCAATCCTCCTTCCATTTCCTAATTTCCACCGCAACCTCTTAGAGATAATAATTCTAGACTTAATCATGAAATTCCATAGGTCGGATCTAGAAGGGGGGGTAAAAACACTAGTAAGTAGATCCCTAATATGATCAACACCCTGAAGATACTTGCTAGATAAAATGTGAACCCATTCACTATTACCAGAGATAAGGTTCCAAAGTTTCTTAGTCATTAAGGCAAGGTTAAATTATTTAATTTTAGGGACACCCAAACCTCCAAACTTCTTAGACCTAAAAACATCATACCAAGACACCAAATGCATCCTTTTCTCCTCTTCAACCCATGACCAAAGAAATTTTTCTAAATACTTTTAATCTTATCAAAAAAATTCCTAGGCATCTGAAAAAGGCTCAAAGCATAAACCGAGAGGTTTTGGAAAGTGGATTTAATCAATTGAACTTTACTAGCTTGGATTTATAAATCTCCCTTCCACCTAGTCAACTTAGAATTAAACTTATCAACCATACCACACTAGAATGAGTTAGGAACAACATTAGATCATAGTGGGAGACCCAAGTATGAAGATGACAGATCCCTAATCTGACATTGCAAGACCCTCAAATTTTGTGTTGCCTATGCTTAGGAGTATCGATAAAAAATAAATTACTCATTGGGAGACTGATTTTCTACCCCGAAGCAACATCATACTTCTGCAAAATAAGCCTGATAGCTTTTTCCTCTTTGATGGAAGACTCACCAAGGATGAGGGTTTCATCCACAAATTTCGGGTAGAATAGATTTGATTACTAGAAGGAGAAAGACCTATCATCAAGCCAACATTAATTGACTTCTGGATTAATATCCCAAGAGATTTCACCATAATGATAAAGAGAAAGGGATAAATAGGGTCTCACTATTTTAAACCCCTTGCACAACAAAAGAAAGAAGAGGGGGAGCCATTGATTATGAAAATTTTTGAAGTAGAAATTAACTAGCTAACCAAGAAAATGAAGTTCTCCCCAAACCAAAATGCTTTCATAATCTTAAGGAGAAACCCCCAATCAACATTTTCACAAGCTTTAAAAAGATCTAGCTTCAAAATAACTGGTAACCATCAAGGAATGGATATTCTCATGCACAATAAGAATCAAATCAAGGATTTTCCTACTAGGCAGAAAACCATTTTGTTGAAATTGAATGCTTTGGGGAAGAACCTTTTGTAATCTCACTACCATCACTTTAGAAAATATCTTATAGATGGAATTGCATAGGCTAATAGGATGAAACTCACCAAAAGAAGCCCTCGTCTTCTTCAGTTAAAGAACAATAAAGGAGGAATTTAATTCTTTCAAAAGATTATTGCTTACAAAGAACTCTTTCATAGCATCTGACACATCCTTGGCCACAATATCCCAATAAGGCTTGAAGAACATAGGGAAGTCATCAGGCCTAAGTGCCTTATTTCCTTCAAAAGATAAAACCACACTTTTGATCTCATCATCCAAAGGGATACGAACCAACTTCCTGTTCACGTCTTCAAAGTTGATGTGAGGGATGTCAATTAAAAGATCATGTTGACATGTAGGGTCCAACACATTATCCATAGACAACAAGTCAAAGAAAAAAGAGGTTGCAACCTGCATGATGTCCTCATCATTTTCCAACACCTAATTATTGAACCTGATAGAATTGATATGGTTTGAGGCCCTATGTTTTAACATTAAAAGATGGAAAAATATGGTGTTTATGTCCCCACTTTTTAACCACATAACCCATGATATTTTTTTCTAGAATTCTTTATCCTTAGCAACAATGTTATGCAACCTAGAGAGAAGAAGATTCTCATGTCGAATAAGAGAAGGATCATAACTAGCCAATTGAATAGATTGTTGAACAATTTGAAGCTCTTCCTTGATAGAAGCTTTATCATCAAAAATTTGACCAAATGAGCACCTATTCCACTTTCAAACATTGAATTTGACATTAGCCAACTTTTTTGCCACCCTAAACATAACAAAACCATCAACTTGAATGTTCCACTAAGACTAAATTTTATCCTTGAGCTCAGGATGAGAGGTCCACATTTTCTCAAACCTAAAAGGAAAGTGTTTCCTTCTACCCAATAGATCCATCAAAAGGGAAAGAGGAAAGTGATCATATCCCAACCTGTCTAGGGAAGAGAGAGCACATGAATATGAAAGAAACCAATCCAAAGAAATAAGATCATGATCAAGCTTAACCTGAATAAGAGCCTCACCAACTCTTCTATTCATCCAAGTATAAGAGGCTCCTTGAAGATCCAAATCCAACAAGGAATTATCATTAATATGATTCATAAGATCAAACCTACTATCATATGTAATTTGGGACCCCCCTTCTTCTCAAACTCATTTAAGGGGGTATTAAAATCCCTCATAACCAACCATTTATTGAAAGAAAAATGAGATTTAAAAGAGCTTAGAGTTTCCCAAAATTTCTTCCTGCCACCCTTGCTATTGGGAGCATAAATATTAGAGAGTCCAAGAAAATTTATCCCGAACATTCTTGAAAGAAGTATCCACATGATTTATATCTTCAAAAATATCCAACCCTAAACCACCTTAGGATTCCAATAGTTACAATACCACCAGACACACCCACTACCTCATAATAGTGTAGACCATATTCTTTGAAGAGCTTATTATTGATTTTACTCAACTTATCAATCCCCATTTTAGTTTCTTGAATCAAAATAATATCAGGTCTATGATCACATACCAATTTAGAAAAGAGATCATGTTTGTGAGGGTTATTTAACCGTCTCAAGTTCCAAGAGATTATCCATGATAACTTATGAGGGGTTCCCTTTAAGCACATCTTAGGTAAATTCCTTTAAGTACCATAAACTATATCCATTCTACTTTCCTTATCTTGAGTAACCTAGGAAGGAGGTCTCCTCTTTCCTCTCGGCTCTGAAACACATTTAGATATTTGTCTATTCTTAGTAGAAACTCCTAGAGGGAGAGAGTGTTTCTTTCTATTTATACCTTTCGTCATTATAAAAGGAGGATCATCTTGATCACCACATTCCACCTGAGAAGATTTGATATTCAAACATTGGACTTCAGATCCTTCCACCAAAGAGGAAGAATCATTAACCACAAGGGACGACCTCAAACCACTATTATCTATTAGAAACCAAGATCAGACATGCAAACCAGAAAAACCTTCCATAGAAGAGAAAAATAGAAAAAAGCAAGAGCTTTGCATGAGGATGTGCAAATAATATTATTTAGGAATTCAGAAATTACATGAGATGATTTTCTTTATAAAAGAAATGTATGCATAACCCTAAAGGAAACCCTAAAAGGAAACCCTAGTGTGCACACTTAATAATTAATAATTAATTAATTATTAATGTGCCTAAGTTTAGCTTAAGTAACTAAAGTGATAAGTGACTTAATTAATTAACCAATATGATGTAATTAATTAAGTGAAATAACTTATTACTCTAACATTCTCTTGGGTTGCTAAAGAGGAAGCAACCTTGCACTCCTTAACATAGATAAAATATCCTAACAGATCCTTTCAAGGAGAGGGAAAATCAACAACCACATAACCATTCTCCACCTCCTCAACTCCCTTAGTTTTAGGAAGAATCAACTCATTAGAGACCTCATTTTGAACTTGACCAAACATAAAATCAAAACAGTGCTTTTTGAAAAAATATCTAGTAACATTTCCTCCTTGTTATCAAAGAGAATTTGTATTACCCACTGAAACCTTGTTAGCAACTGCAGGTGCCTCAGCCTGCTCCTTATCCCTCCATTCCTTCACTGGGGGCTTCTGAACCTTCGATGGACAATTTTTTTTCCCAATGCCCAACTTTGTTGTAGACAAAACAGGAAAATGAAATGGACTCAAACTCCACCATTTTCTCCCAAACACCAAGTTTAGATTTAATCTTCACAACAAGAGGAAGGTTAGTTGATTGCTCAACATTCACATAGAAACAATCAAACACCAAGCACTTTCTCGAAGCAATCATTTGATCAATAGATAATAAGTTGCCAAAGGTTCTAGAAATCCCTTTAAAAACTTCTTCATCCCAAAATTCTAACAGGATGCCTATGTAATAATTGTGAAACAAGCACAAAACCACGAGCCATAGGATCAAACAACAAACTAATACACCTTCCACGCAAGAGATCTGAAAAAAACAATTTCTATATTCATTAACAAGGAAATGTTACAAAAGAATCTTTCAAGAAGATATGAAAGCCGTGATATTTCCCGTGAATAATATCTGAGTGATATTTACAATAAGGGTTGAATACTTATAAGAGAAAAGTTGTAAATGAGAAAGGGATTAGATCATGACAAGTGTCAACATCACATGAGATGTGACATAATGATCTAATATAAGCTCAACTAATAAAGCATTCCTAAGTTTAGCTAAAGTGTGTGAGAATAAATTAGGCTAATAATCAATTAAAGATTCATTAATTATTAGCTAATGTATGATAACTCTAACAACCTAGAAGTCTCACCCAAAATGAGATGATTGAGAAAGAGTAAAAACTAGGATTAAACCCAGGTTCCCATCTTTTCAGCACCAGAGAAGACTTTCCAATAAACCAAGGTGTTAGAATTGTGAAAAACCACAAAACCATGAGCCACAAGATCAAACAACAAACAAAGACACCTTCCATGCAAGAGATCTACAAAAAAAAAATTCTATATTCCTCAAACAAGAAAAAGCTTCATAAGCAAGAGACTTATCAAAAAGATATGAAAGCTAAAGAGTAATTACAATGAGGGTTGAGTGCTATATAGGAGCAAAACCCTACAAGCTTAAAATCACTCCTAAGTTTAGCTTAAGTGCATGAGAATACATTAGACTAATAATCAATTAAAGATTATTAATTATTAGCTAATGCATGATTACTCTAACACTCCCCCTTAAGATGAACTTAGGGAGTAGTTAAAAACCCTAAAAAGAGAATGCATGATGGGTCCCGAAAAAAAAGGCCATGTTAGGTATCCATGTACAAACAAAATATCTCTCAAAACAAGAGAAAGAGAGAAAACCATGGTGGGAGAAAACTCCTTCAAAAAGAGAGAAAGGTGAATGAAGGACTAAAAAATCCTCCAAATCAAGGTGTGAAGGACTGAGAAGCCTCCAACCAAAATAATATCTTGAAAAAGAGGAACATGTAGAACATCACAAAAGCATAAAGAAGTTGTAGAATATTGTTGAAACATGACTGATATGGTGTTGAAATGAAGAACCTATAGAAATAGGAATGCAAGAGTATCCATATGGTAAATGATCCATCTCATTGAAATGCAAGTAACTAGCCATTTATGTACATTGCATCTGAAAGTACATAGGAACAAGAACTAGATACATAGATCACTCAAATGCAAAACCAAGGAAGCATTAGTATAAATAGTACAAACCCCCCCATAATGATGAAAAAGGTAGAGCCAAGATAGGTACACTAAAACTGTATGAAACCAAGAAGTGCATGTAGGAGAAACAACCTGCAAATAAAAGGGTGTGCAAACTAAGGCACACACACATGAGGCAAGAATAACTAGGGTTCATTGTTGTCACGAAAGGGACACTCACTTGAAAAAGGTGTGATGGAAAACCAAAGGTGAACGCCAATCCCCCATGGAAAATCCCCCAAAAAATTATACACTAGAATGGCACTTTATCGCAATGCGTCTACAAAAGATAATTTTTGCATAAAAAAAGATGTCTACAATGCCCAAATAGGATATAATACTATAAATACATATAGAATAGCCAAAAATGATTCATCCCATGCAAAAAAAAAGCTTCTAGAAGCTAAGACATCCAAGTAATTCACCAGAGTATGAAAACACAAAAAAATAAATTAAATGTACTTGGAGAGAAATCTGGGAAAAATGCATGGATGGAACTAAAGAGCTCTGATACCATGTTAGAATTGTGAAAAAATGAAGAGAAATAATTGGTTTTAAACCTAGGTTCCCATCTTTTCAGCACCAGAGAATAATTTCCAATAAACCAAGGTTCACCCGTAAGGGTCATAATGAGGCCATCTTCACAGTTGAAAGAGAAAGAGAAAAAACCCTTTTCCATAGCAGCTACATCCACCTGGCCCTTAGGATTCCAACAGTTTAAGGAGAACTTATGAACCAATTCAATATTAGGATGAGGACCCAAAAAAATTCCCAACATCATTTCCATATTTGAAACACTCTTCTAGATAATGCAATTAGGAATTGAGATAGAGAAATCACTATTAGATGAATTAGAATGAAAACCCACGGGAGGTGAAGAACTTTTACCTTTGGGTTTAGTGCCAAAAAGGTTTGACAACTTGAGAGAAACCTCAGAGGACAGCTCGTACCCTTTCTTGTCACCAACAGGAAGCACAGGCATAGAACAAGAAGATTTGAGACCCACATCCATAGCAACCTCTAGTTTGTTATTT
The DNA here is from genome assembly GCA_007258455.2 of Sequoia sempervirens. Lineage (NCBI taxonomy): Eukaryota > Viridiplantae > Streptophyta > Pinopsida > Cupressales > Cupressaceae > Sequoia > Sequoia sempervirens. The sequence goes on from VDFB02047230.1 coordinate 273,873,694, forward strand.
TGTTTCTTGGATTTTTCTTATTTTGTGTTATTGTTTATTGATTATTGTGTGTTTATTTTATTGCCTATTCTCCCTTTTATCCTTTATTTTTGGTGGATGTTCTTGCTTTTCCCAATTTTATTGTTTTTTCTTGGTTTCTATTTTCTTTTGCTTATCTTTTCTTACTATTTCTTTGGTTTTTGCTTCCATTTTTTCTCTTAATGGTCTTTATTTTTCTAACACTTTTATTTCCTATTGCTTGTTTATTTCAATTCTTTTGCTAATTTTCATTTTCTCTTAATTCTTATTTTTCTTCTCTCTCACATCTCCACCCCACCCTTTATTAATCTCTATCTACACTCCTTTCTTTCTGTTGTTTCTCTTCCCGATGATGGATCACTGAGTGTGATCTGAAACATCGACACAAAAATATACACAGTTGAAACCAAAAGCTTGCATAGAATTCTAGCCTTATTCAAAATTTTCTTACACATGTGTGAGCATGCTATCTTGGAGGCATGATAAGCCTCCACATCACCCCTTGACCTTTTGACTTATCTCCACTCCTTTTCTCACACATGTGTGATTGTATCCTCAACCTATTAAATTTTCCTCACACATGTGTGAGAATTCCTATCTCTTAAACCTTGTGTGACACTTGTCACATGACTACAAATTCAATCCTTTCCTTCATTATCCTCAAATCCTAGCCCTCCATCAACATTCCATTCGTGCCCCTTTATTTTCCTTGTGGAAAATCTAGATAAATTGGAGGCCTTCCCTTCCATTTGAGAATCTTCTCATATGATATCCACATGCTACCATTTTCTTGATATATCATCCTAATCCAAAAAATTATGTTCTCAATTTATTAATCAACCACATCCCCCCATCCTTCATCATAAAGATAAAATCTAGTAGATAATTTGGGTGCACTCTACTTCTACTTAATGGAAGGAGAGAATTAAAACAAGGTAAAATATTTGTTTATTATTAATTCTTTTGTGTTTATTTTCCTTGTATTTACTTCTAACTATATGAAGATTTGATCTCATCATTGTGATTATATCTTCTTTGCATCTATCCTATTCCTTTACCAAATCCACCTATACCTTTAGTTGTTCGCTATTTCCTTTTTATTACTCTCTCTATAGATTTCAAGGTGTACTGACATGGCTCTTTGATAGCTCAAAACATCATCATACTTAGCCCATCTTGAATGTTCATATTTATTCCATTGACGTATCAGGCTACCTTTTTGTAATCTAACTAAATTTGATCCAACTTGATGAAACTCCTATAAAAATCATTAGTGCAGACTTTCACACTTAATTACCTTTCCTATAAATTTTATAATTTCTTGAGTAAATCAAACTGATAGTCAGTTGGTAAAATATTGGCTTTCATCTTACTCACCATTTGACCCATCTAGTGATAAATTCTCCCTATCATTTGTCCTTATCTTGGCTTGTACCTCCTTCTACCAGAGTGTCGCATGTCCCTTTAGATTAGTTTTGAGCAACCTTCACTCTCTTGGGCTCCTCTAACTTTTCATACTCAAAATAATCATCCATTTTTTTCAACCAATCAATTAATTCATCTACTTAGAAACTATCTAATAATTTTGGCAACTTTATCTTTATTCCTTTCTCAATATCATATATGGTTACTAATAACCTCATTTATCTTGCATCCATTTCTACATTTGTATTTTTATCTTCTCACCCCCTACTTCAATTCCATCTTCATGATCTCACTATCAAATATTTCATCTACCAAACCTCTTCTCATATTTTCCTCAAGTGCTTCCACTCTAACCTACACTCCCCTTATGATTTCTACTACCTCATCCATTCTTCCTACTATTTTTGTTACTATGGAAAAATCTACCACTCTTCTTCTCAGAGGCATCATGTTTTCCTCATTGTCCTCCCTACTACTACAGCTCTTCTAGTTTCAACCCTACACAAGGACACACAATAACTATTGTATTGGACTCTTGCCAACTCTAATCCAAGGATAATTAACCCTTTCCTATAATTATAGCTGACTCTAATACCATGTTGATGGTGCCACCCTATATGTAGTGATTGGAATTCAAGTCCATAATTCTATTTGGTTGTTAGTGGTTACAAGTTGCAAGTTTATTTGAAACCTAATTTCTTGAATTTTGTTGTAATGGAAAATTCACAACCTTTTCTACAAGTTCCCCCTACAACTTCCAAACAAATTTTTATGGACTCAAATTAGAATTATAGTGGTTACAAGTAAAGGAAGAAAAAATATACACCTAAAAAGAATTTCATGGACTGTGAAAAACTCATTCCAACTAAGGTTAGAATGCTCACACATGTTGGAGCATTTGAAGGATGATGTGGTATTCAAAGATTACTCTAATAGTGCATTCTCACACATGTGTGAGCAAGGAGTGGGATAAGGAAACATGCTCACACATGAAGACATGGGAGGAGAGGGAACACATGTCAGATGATGACAAGTTTAGATTTTAATCCATGCAAATGGATATAATGGTTAAAATTAAATGGACAAGGAGAAATGAGGAAATGGAATAAAATATTAGAGGAAGTGGTAATAGGGATTAATTAGTCTTAATTATTTAACTAATCATAGATTAACTAATTAATCAAGTTGAAGGAAATAGGGACTAAGGCTAATTGATTTAATTTAATTAATCAACCTTAGGGAAGATTTAATTAATGATGAATTATGAAGAAAATTAATTAAATAATGATTTATTTAGTTAATTTATAGGAAAATTAGTATGGTGAATTGGTGTTAAATTTGGGATGTCTACAAGGACAATGAAGCTAGGTGAACATCTTATCCTTTGAGAGGCAAAGGTTAACCTAGAAGATATTGAGTTAGAAGTTTGTAGGTGACTTTTTTTTATGTGGATAGTTTGGACATCAATTTTATGATTTCCCATAGTGTAGCAAAGAAGGGTCAATGAGGACTAAAGCTATAGGTGTGCATGTAGCCAAATAAGATGATAACTCTAATGGGTCTGTTATATAGCTAGATGTAGTTGAAAGGGGAGAAGCACTTATGATGAAGAGGACATTGTTGAAGTTAGAAAAAAGGGAACATGGACATGTTTAGAGAAGAAATCTATTTAGAATGTTGTGTAAAGAAATCTATAACTACTACAAGTTCATAATAGATAGTGGTAGTATGGATATTTTAGTCTCAACTAAAATGGTGGACAAGCTAAGGTTAAAAATAATGGTTCAAACAACTTATAAGATATCTTGGTTGCAAAAGAGGTGCTAAATTTTGGTTTATTAATAGTACCCAATCAATTTTTAGATAGGAAACTATAAGGATGAAGACTATTGTTGATGAGGGTACTCCCCTTACAAAACCCCACACACACAACTAAACAAGAGAGATAAACAAAAATACAAAAAGAAACACCTTTCTATTTTCTCGATGAAGTGAAATTACAATACTCAGACAATATCATACTACAACCACATGGGCCTTCTCATTACAAAAATTTGCAAGCCAAAACCACAATCTGCACTACGACAGCTCCCTTTTGTAACCCATGTTCTCCCTCTTTACCTAAGAAGTGTAACTACCTTAGAATATTCTAGAAGGTGTAACCCCATTTTGGTACCATAAATTCCACTGTCTATTTCCCACTGTAGAATTTTTTTTTATATTTATATATTTACAACTTCCTGGGGTCATATCTTTCAATCCGACCATCAGATTTTAGATTGTAATATATCATTGGAAAGCTTGTGAAGACATCTACAACAATATTTTTTTCAAATCTGAAATATTAGAGATTGTGCACCCTATTTTAGGGCTCTGAAGGGCCTCAATTTTTAGTTTTAAACTCCTTAGTGTGATTTTTGTGTCCATAGGAACCTGAATAGGTTGACTTACGTAAAATAGTAGGTGAGTATTTTTGGTTGTTTCAAACTTCTAACCATCCAAAAGACTGCATGAGTCACCATAGGCCTCAAAAAAACTAAGGAAACTACAAAAAAAATGAAAATACAATATTTTTGGGTGATGCAAGATTTCCCTTACACCACTGGATGCTCTTGCATCAAACACCTAGGGTAATTTGAAAAGTGACCTTGTCACTTCTTAGGTGTTAGAGGGATTTAACCAAGATGGTTAACCTCAAGTTCAGATAACCATGATGAATCTTCAATAGTCCTTGCTATCCATTTCACCAAGTAATTTTCGTATTGCCTATTTCATGTGCTTCTAGCCCCACAGCTATCCAAAATTTCTTCTATCTCTTCCTTTTCTGACGTAGGTGTCAAAATGTTCTGCTATGCCTTTGTCAATTCATTCTCCTTAACTCCACAATATTCTATCAAATCAACAATGTTAAACACATGTGAAACATGAATCTCACTCAACAACTCAACCTCATAAGCATTTCCTGAATCATGTTTCTTTAGGATCTTTCATGGTCCATACTTCTTCATCTTTAACTTATTGTATGTACCAACTAGAAACCTCTCCTTTGGAAAATGAACCATGACTTCATCTCCTACCTAGAACTCCTTATACCTCCTTTTCTAATTTTCCTTATCCTTATACTAAGATTTCATCTTATTGATATGTTTCTTCACCTCTTTATATAAATTCTTTAGGTGATCAACAAAATCTTCAGCCTCGACACTACTCTTCTCTCCCTTATCTATAGATTTCTCAGTTCAAAAGCAGTTCTTGGACTACTCCCATAAACAATTTGGAATGGTGATTTACCAGTGCTCTTGTTGATAGAAATATTATAATCAAATTTTTCCTGTGGTAAAATCAAATCACATCCCTTTGGTTATCTCCTACTAAGCATCTTAGCAGGTTACCCAAACTCCTATTCACCACCTTCATTTTTCCATCAATTTGTGGATGGTGTGTAGAAATAAACCTAAAATCATTCTTCAAATTCTTCCACATTGTCCTCCATAAATACCTAACAAACTTGGTATCTTGGTTAGAAACTATGCTTTTGGTTAGACCATGTAGTCTCACCACCTCTTTGAAAAATAACTCTACAACATGAACAACATCACTAGTCTTATGACACAGAATGAAGTGTTCCATCTTTGAAAATATATCCACCACCAAAAATATGGAATCATGCCCTCTTTGTGTCCTCATAAATCCAAGGGAAAAATCCATACCAATGTCCTCCCATGGCCTCTCAGGTATAGGTAATGGCTGATACAATCCATTATTCTAACTTTCCCCTTTTGCCAGCTGACATACTATACAACTTTGCATGAACTTCTTCACATCTTGCTATAATTGTGGCCAATAGTACACTAGTATAATTTGGAAAATAAATTACTACAGGACTAAAAAATTTAGTCACGACACCTAAAAATAACTAAATTCTACTAATTTTTTGCAACACAGCTATAAATGACTAATTTGGTCAAGGGTAAAAAACATAAGTAAATAGTTAGTCACATAAATAATTTCCAATCAACCAAATCATTCCTCACCTAGCGGATAAAAATAAATTTTGAGTTCATATTTAATATTTTCATTTAAAGGCTTGCAAAAGTATCACAGCCAACTCACGTCGAATACCTTGTCTCGAGTTCAAGAATCTAAGCACAAGCTAAAACCCCAAAAAATTTAGATTTCATTTACTATGAATAGATTGAAGCAACAATTATAGAAAGATTGGTTTTGGTTCACATCATTTATATAAACTTCTGTTGTGGTAGGGTTTCATACTTTTATTGCAAGCTTTGCCTATTTTCTATCATCGACATCTTCAACAACATGAGACAATTTGTGTAGAAGTTTGAGGTCAATTGCATGGTTTCAGTGAATTTTATTTGTTAGAATCTTTATGTTGTTGGATCAAATTTGTTTTGTTTTATTTCAACACAATTATGTTGCTATCTTTTAAATGAAGGGATTGGTTCTATCGAAAGTCATCTCATGTTGGGAGAAACAAATTTTTGGAAGTTGAAACATTCCTCACCCCATGCCTGAAAACAAACTTTAACTCAACCAATATTTCTGTTTAAAAGCCCAAGAAAGCTCATATTCCCAATACTTTATGTCTACACAGGTGTAGTTCTCTACAGTTTATTGGTTCTTGGGATTTTTTTAATTTTAGAAGCTCCAAGATGGCTGGTAAGATTCGATGAAATTAGATTCTCTTTTAATGTGGTTTTGAGTTTTAATTATTAAGAGATTGACATATTTCACCATTGTTAAAACTTTTCCTTGTTAATATGTGTTTATGGGATACATGCTAAGATTGGTAAAGATTTAGACTTTGAAGCTTCCTTACAAACACTTCGTGGGTTTGAATTTGATGTTTCCATTGAGGCAACTAAAATTAGGGTAATTATTTTACCTAAAATTTGATCTTCCATTTATTTCCTTTATGCCATGTCCTTACTGTTCTATCAAAATAAAAATAGAACAAAAATATTCTTACCATTCCTTTTGGCTTTGCATTTGGTGGATCAAGTAGAAAGAAACATCTTATACCATTTTTCCTTTACCAGAACATCTTTGTAAATGCCTTCTTAGTCTTTAATCCCCTCAAGCAAGCTATTCATTTTCCTGAGCAAAACCTACAATTGGGAATCAGTGGTTGTTGTCATGAAGGATCCTTTGCTACAAACAATGCGTAACTTTATTGTTCTTTAGAGTGCGATGGAGCTAAACAGGAAAGAACCAAATGTCAAATTCTCTGAGTTATGCCAGAGGAGATATGCATTCTCTCTTACTATAAGTATTCTTATGTTCCAATTTTAATGCAAGAAACTACAATGTAACCTTTATGTTTTGCACATTTGTATATGAAATCTCTCTATGCTTATGGTTTAAGATGTTGGAATTAGGATGGCCTTTTTGGAGTTGTTTATAATGTTATGATGTTTTAAGACTGATGCTTTGTCATATGTCAACAAAATGGAAGTCGTTAGAACTATACCTTTAGTTATCTCTACACATGTTTTTCCTAAACCTTGCTTCCAAACTAGTTTCTAACTTGTATTCTCCACGAGAAGCTTATTGCAATTCATTATTATAATTTAATCTTCCATTCTAGTACCTTGAACACTAACCAATGTACTTATAGATTAATATCTTGTTTATATTATAGTACCCACAAAATCACTATAATTAGTAGGTAACATAGTTTTATCAAAACATCCAAGCTTGTGAATCTTAAGTTTGTCCTTCCCCATCTCCTCTGTGTAGACATTAAACAGGGGCATAGTCCGTTGAGTTTGAAATCCACCATTTCCCTTTTGTTATCTTTTAAACTTCAGAGGAACAATAAAAATAGACATCTTTTGCATTAATTAGACTACATTAGTATGAAGAGATTCTTATTTTATTATTAAGCCTTATCCTTGATTGATGAAAAAGTTGACTACATCTATATAGCAAGAATCACTTTGATTGTTTCCTTGGATATATTTTTGGAAATGCTCCATGTTCTCCATCATATTTTATGTAGCTAACAATTGGTCCAAGTCCTAGAACTCTCGTAGTGCACATAAAATTTCTTTTGATCAAGAATTGATAATCTCAATCACTAAAAGTGTCTCAAATGAGTAATTTTTGTGGCATTAATTGAATTCATAAGTACTAAGAATATCTCTAGAATTACAATATTGCGAAGCGTTTTCACTTTCATGATACAAGTTTTCCAAATCTGATTAAAGGTATCCTCCAATGAAAGTGTATTTTCATTATATGCCCATGCCCACATTTCTTCATATTTGCATGCCATTCCATTTTATAACCATATTAGCTTCTAAACTATATCATTTGTTTCAAACACCAACAAATCCATGATCCACGAAAGTTCTTTGATTGACTTCCTCCAAACTTTTTTATGCTAAATTGTGGCCAAATGCCTCACATTGTCATTGTGAGTTCTACTACCCACATTGATAGTAATATCTACTAGATCTGAATCTTCTCTAGAATTCATTTAGCATAGTAGATTTCAGATTTATACATGCTTTGCTACATCTAATTTCCTCTTTTAGAATTGATTCATCTATGTATCCTAATGGTCACCTTTTTAGACCTTGATTGATTTATGTGTACTAGCATTGTTCTTCAAATATTTTATTGATAGAAATCTATGATGTAAGAGTATTATTGTTTAAGAATGTCTATTGTCATATTGGAATTGGGTTGTTTGTATTGCAGTAGTTGATAGGAATAAGTGGAAATATGTTCTACAATACTTCCATTTTATACATTTAGTACTTTTGGGATCAAATTAGTTCTAAATTTTTTCTTTCACGTTTTGAATTGGTAATGTCTTCCCTCGGGGCAACCTTTGGGCTTCAATGCATAGGTCAAAGTTAGATGAACCTTGACTTGCACTTTTCCCCTTTAATTTATTTACTTGGTTTAAATTTTTATCCATTTTCAGCATTTAAATGTATGTCCTTTGGATTTGATTTTGGAGCTTCATTTTGGAAGCTATACTATTCTACTTCTTGTGTTCATCCCATTCCAAGTGTCATCCCTGGTTCTCAATAGTAAAAGTTTACAATAATCAAAATTATTGGAGGGCCATGACCCATTATGTGACATCCTACCCAATTGCAACATCTTTTATCATGTTTCTCAGGCCTTTTCTTTGGAAATCTACTAGAATTTATGATTTGATGTTGGTGCTTGGATTTTTTTTTCTTTTTAATGCAAGATGATGATCTAAATTGGGTTCTTAGCTATATTGGTGAGTGCAGATCTTGCTAAAATGGATCAGTTTGGGATTTTAAACTTGTTTTAATGGTGCTCAGGGGATCTTATATATATATATATATATATATATTATTGGTGCAGGAGCACTCTGGTCATCAAATGCTTTTCAAATTTGTAAAAAGATGAACGTTCAAAATTGCATTGTAAAGGTCATGAGTTCATGAGTCAATCACAAAATGTAATGGAAAAATTATGTAAAAGGTCATATGAGGTCTTATTTGAATGTATTTAAGGTCATGGGTAAGTCCTATGGGGTCAAAGTGGAAAAACAATGTAAAAATTGCAATAATGCAATGTTGTCAAGTTGCTAAATTGATCAAAATAGGGGAATTAGGGATGTTAAGAGTTAAAAGGTGGTTTCAACCAATGGGAAGTTGGGATACAGTTGTTAGGAGGGAAAGAAATATAAAAAATCAAGTGTAAGGTGAGGAAGGGAGAGATCCCATTGTATTTGTAATAAAAATTGGAGAAATAAAGGCTCTATCTGCAAAAATTATGTGTTCTCCTCTTATTAGTCCATGTATGGACTGCATTGAGATTTTTAAGTTACCACTTTGCTAGTCTGTTATGAGGCAGTGAATCATCTCTTATTTTGAAGTGTTCTAAGAGGTTTCTTTCAATTTAAGGAGTTTTAAAACAATAGGATTTATTAAACCCTCAAAACAGGGTTTGAGAGTCTTTTAAATAAATAGGTCTCCAGCCCATCGATGTAGGAAAGGTAGGTCGATGGGATGGATTGTATTTAGTGTCTTTCTATTGTGTTTAGTGTTTTGAATGTTGACAAGACAATGGGAGATGAAAATAGAAGAATATAATGTAGTTTCAAGTTAAAATATGAGTTTTCCATGCAAGAATGAAGGTTTCAAGTATAAAAAGGATAAATGGCGCATGCATGGGCTTGGGAATGGTGTGAAAGGTTGTGGCGGACATATTGAATCATGTTCCAAGTGATGGCCAGAGTTTTGGAGATCTATGAGCACGTATTTCATGAAACCCTCATTGTTTTTATGCTTTATCAGCCTACAAACAGGGGTTTAAGGAAATAGTATGTTTTCAAGCCCTTCTAACCATAAGAACTGAAGAATCTTGAGTTTGGAGGTGTGACTTAAGATTGTTTGAGGACATTTAGTGTTTTTGTGGATATTAAAGACCACTTCATATGTAAATTTGGGCTAATTGGGTGTAGTTTCCATGGACAACCTATTGGTTTTCACATATTTTCTAAAGTAAGTGCTAGTTTATTTTATGTATGTTTTTCTTGATTGAAAAAGGTCCCAAAATCTGTATAGAGATTAAGGAGATGCTTTGTGTCAGGAATGTATCCACCTGATTTAATGGTTGACTAACCTACTAGAGGAATATGGTATTGTCTGATCAAAATAGAGATTTTTTATTAAATAGTGGAAAGGATGATATTGAGTACTTGGTTACTATCAAACTAATGATATGATTGATGTTACTATGTTTGGTTAAGGTGTATACGATAGGTTTGTTGACTTTGATGGTTGGATGGGTGAGTAATATGAAGCCCTTTGAGCAGATTGGTGATTGACTACAAGATAATGATAATGATACTATTGTAGCAAGAGTTTGTAACCTATAATTGGATTATTGTAGTCAAAATATGATGTGTACAGTGCTTGTATGGTCTAGTAATGAATTGATAACAATGATGCATTGTTTAGTTGATTTGTTGCCTTGGTAATAAGGTTCTTTAAAGAATGAAAGTGTGAATAATGAAGGGAATGGATGGATTCTAATCAGAATTATGTTGATATAGTCATCTTTTGTCTAATAAAGATATGGATTACTATTTTGTGAGATAGAAGATTGTTGCCTTGTGAATGGCTGAGGAAAAATGAAGGATGTTGTTAAGTTGATAGATGAGGTTTGGTTGATTTTTGATGAAATGTTGAAGTTTATATATTTGATCTTCTCCTGATTCTATTTGGGATTGAAATTCTCTAATGAAATGAGGTTGTTGAGGTTTTTGCATGATGCTCTGCATCAATTATTTTGGTAAATTTCTTTGGGATAATGCAAGACTCGTTGATTTGGATGTAATAGTTTGCTCTATTTTAGTGTTTAACTCTCCTCTCAAGTGCTTTGGCAACAACATTATCACCTCACATTATCATGTGATATACACTCTATCCACAAATTTCCCTGGTGATTCAAAATGGGCCTTCATTGTGTCAATGTTTAGCTTTTATCCTTTACTTAAGCATGGGGTACCAGTGTATAAGTTTGCATAGGAAACACTTATGTACAAGTTTCTATGCTCAACCAAATTTTGGGGATGGGGATGGGAGGATGTTAGGGGACATGTTTCCTTACCACATTCCAAATGGTATCCTCTATCCCCTTAGCTATGTTATTATCTTTAGCCTTCAAGCTACCCTTTTCATGATCTTGAACATCTCAGTTTCTTGTCACAATGTAAAGAGATCTCTTGATTTATCTTTATCTTCCTTACTACCTTGCAACTAAACCTCAAAATGTGTTATTCAATGAGGACTGCAAACTTAGTAAGGCCTTCTGATAGCTCTTTCCTATTTTATTTCACAAAGACTAACATTTATGTGTCAATGTAAATTCAATGAAAAACCATATAGACATTCAGACTTCAGGGTTTATGAAGATGGAACTCTCGTTTCTATGCTTCCTTTCTTCATGATTGCACTTGTACAGTCTTTCCATATTGTATTCTCTTTTCTTTGTTTTAATTGTCCACCTTTTGTGCATACAAACCATTGACACTTACCTTCCTTGCAATGTTTTCATTTAGTCTGGATTCTTCCATCATGTACAAGCTGAAAGCATTGTCCACCAACAATTGGCACAACCTAGTAAACTACTACACTAGGACTCTCATCCTCAAATAAAAACTTAAATTTTTTCATAACCTAGATGACCATGTAGCTTAAAAGTGTCTTTGTAAGCATAAATACATACATATATCACTGCCTCCTTTTGACTTTACACAGTGGAGAGTTCATTGTGACATACACTACCACCAAAAGGACACAAATGAAAACAACATTTTAGGCTTAAGTACTCCTCAAAACCATGAAAATAGTGTCATGAAACCCTCTTGAAACTACTTCTAGCATTTACATTGTTACTGACTTCTCAACACTCAAAACACTTCCACAAAGCAATTTGCATCCACCCTTTATGACTATCCAACACTTGAAATCTTCTTGTTCATACCTATCATTTGTATCACTAGTGACCTCATTACATTCATGCTATTTCTTTAATGCCACCTTGAACTATTTGTTCCCCTTAAACAATGTGTGACAGTGTTCATTTATGATTTTTGCTTGGTGTGGATTGCAAACAATCTTACTGTCACTATTTACATAGTCAAAATTGTTATCATACACTGTTCTCCCATCTTTCATGAGTCTCAAATCACTGCTCAAGCACACAATCCGTTACCTCCATTATATAGTGGCTAAGAAGAAAAATTGAACCTATGATTACCACTGCTACTTCATTTGGACAATCATTCCCTAATTACATTCGCCTTTTTTAGCACTATCATCACACATTAGGCTTGCTTCTAATTTCAACCTCAACGTGCAAAGTCACCTTCTTGTCATTTCACAAGAACAACCTATCTTTGAAGCACTGTTCAAATTTTGATTAAGAGGACTACCACCTTGCACTTTGAACTGTTGCACATTCATAACATCCTTTGCATAAGTTTGTCCTCATTGTCATTTTTTATATGATTATCCTTACAAAAAAAGAGGCTTTAAATGGTGGACACTGAAATTTACTTACAAGTATAGAAATTGGTAATTATCTCATCCTCTCCTATCCAAATAAAGGTGAATCCATAGGGCTACCATTTCATACCTAAATTTTGTGTGTTTTATTCATGTTCATGTTGAGCATATATGGATGGGGTGAATACACAAAAGTAACCTGAGAATATTTTTAATGCTATTGACTTGTTTTTCCTATAAGACAGGTTTATATTTTGATATTAAAATGAAACTACAAAGAAAGATTGTTTATATATTAATAATAATTAAAATGAAAGAAAAACAATGAAGTGAAATGCAACAATTTGAATACACAAAAGTAGAATCAAAAAGCTTATACAACTTTAACTATTGATAAGTACCAAGGAGCAAGGTATTACAATGAAACTACATTACATAGATTGCTTAGCTATAAAAAAATATTGAATACAATAATTTGAGTTACATCAAAACTAATTTAAATAACAAAATGCAATTTTAACTGCTCATAAGATCCCTGAACCAAACTATTTGAAGTGTTTCCTAGATTTCCAAAACAGTAGGGTTAAGTAAATTAATACAAAACAAATTCTAGCACAATATGGGTATTTTGTTGTGTTACCAGGTGATGAGGATAGTTTTAATTAGGGGTAAATTATGGGTTTTGAAGGGGCCCAGAACCCTAACAAAAGAAGACAATTGAAACTAAAGAAAACAACACTAAGCATAAATCAGCCCATCAACAACATGCTACTTAAAAAGATAACTCACATACCAACAAAAACCCGATAACAACCTCAAACAAATAATCAAGACAACACAAGCTACAAAAAACACACAAGCATGGGCCTGAAGCCAAAAAACAACCTGGTTTTATCTAGGATGAGAAACCCCTAGATATCCAAAGAACCCGCCTCCATCAACTAGGCGTCAACAAACCAACCGCTCATGGAAGACACCACTGAGCCAAGAAAGAAAATATGCTTAATGATGTAGGACACCATCAAACCCCTAATCAAAAACATCAACACCTCCAACAAACCTACCTCAATAAGGGAGTTAGAGAGCACCACAAACTACTGGAAACTAAGCCATTGATCAAACTAGGAAGCCAACTCCAGATCAACCTCAAAAGGAAGGAGCTCCCCTATATTGGAGAGAATGTCATGCCCAACAAGTCCACAACTACTTGAAAACTCCAGCATCCTCAACCTCCACCTCCAAAGGAGAAGCATCCACCTCAAAATAAACAACTGGGGAAGCCAGAGACAATCACCTCCCCACTCCACCTCCATAGGATCTGAGATGAAGGCTAGCCTAGTAAAAGAACAAGCATAACACCCTTCAACAAAACCTAGAAGGAGACCAACACCCACAACTAGCAGTCCACAAGAATAAACCACTGAGCCAAAAGCATAAAAATTTGAGGGGGCTCAACCCCTCATGGAAAAAGAGATAAACTAAAAAACTACCCAGTCTGCAGCATGAAATAAGAAGCCATAGAAAGCAAAGAAAACTCTGGCTGCATAAACACTTTCAACTTGCACAACTTCAGCACATAGGAAACAAAGACAAACTCCAACAACAAGAAAAATTGGGTTTCAGATAAAATCTTAGAGTGCCATTCAACCAAGATAACAAAAACAGAGGACATGAGATTTTCCACCAAAATTAAAAAAAACTCCATAGTAGTCTCCAAGCAAATACAAACTTTAAAGCCCCACTTCATGAGACACACAGAGCCCATAACATCTGAAGGCCTCCAAGGGAACTACAAAAGCAAAGCAGTAGAGGGAAAATCCCATCCCACTAGCAAAGAGAACATTCCCAAACAGTCCACCAAAACCCCAAAAGCAACCAACGCTTCCAAACCAGCCCATAGGAGATCCTAAAACTGAGGCATCCATAAACCAATGGGACCCAAAAGTGCCAAACCAGAAGTGCCCACGAACACATTCAAAAACAAACACCAGAAAGCATTAGCTCCCCTGAAACGATGTCGCGGGAGGAGGAAGCCACCAGGAGAAAACAACCCTGGAAACAAGGGCCCCTCATCCAGACAAAAATTCCAACAGAGAACCACAACGGTAAGGGAAAGCAACACCAAAGCCAAAAGAAAGCCATCCAACCCAAAAAGAGACATCTAAGAAAGCCAAAAGGATGTAAGCTCAACCAGAGAGTAATCTATAGAACCTTCAACACCACAAGCCACAAAGGAAAACAAATCCCCTGCACCACTCCCATACCCTTCCAAGAGCAAAGCCCCAAAAAGATAGGGGACATAGAACAGAGAAAGGGCCAAAGAAGCCCCCACGAAGGCAAGTGAAAAAACCTTTGCAACCCACCAAGCAAAAGAGGGGCACATAGGAAGTAACCCATCACATCCACTAGCCATAGCCTCCACCAAACCAGGTAGAAGTAGCTTCTTGATCACCAAAGCTGAAAGACCAAGCTTGAGGAAAGCCAACATCCAAAGTTCTACATCATCTTTGTCAGATTCTTAGTCTCCACCTCCTTCATCACCCGAGGATTTCAAACCTAGGCTACCACTCCCTCTCCCATTTTGTCATTGTTGCTCCATTGATTTTATAAGTGATGAGGATAGTTACTAGCACACCATAAAAAAATAAAATGAGGTAGGTATTAGGAGGCACCAAAAATAAAATAATCATTTAAATATTTGTGTAAAAAAATTATAACAAATCTAATTAATCAATTCAATAAATGAGATTAGAGCATGGTTGTTTTTCAATTATAGGTAGGTATTAGTGACTGCCAACTTTTTCATGTTTTTAATCTTTTCTCTTTTCATTTTTTTCTATATTTTTAACAAGAGATTAAATTTTAAGCCAGTAGACTTCATAGAAGATGCAGAGAATCTTGCAGCGAAATCTCCTAGTATTGGAAGACATCTTGGTACCCAAAACATGTGTCCTAGTAACACTGTTATGTTCTAAAGATCGATTTTCAACATAGAGAATGCATCAAGGCTTCAATCTAGTAATTATCTTAAATATCAAAGATCCATCATCCAATCCAAATGTACCATACAATATCAGAATTTCACAAACCTAGAAATTAAAATATTGGTATAGAATTTTCACTGCTTAATAAAATCAAATCTTTCCTTACCATAGCATCAAATTTATTTTAAACTTGAAATATAAATCAAGTATGATTTTTCTTTTGAAATTTGCATCATTTGAAAGAAAATGAACCAACTTAGATGTACATCACCAACCTTCATATTGCAATTTTACTCTGTAGTCTAAACTACATAAAAGTGCATCTATCCTTACCATAGATTCAAGTTCAGATTTAGATGAATAGGGAAAATCATGAATGATGGAGAAAAATAATACAGATGAAGAATGAAATAGAGAAAAATAAATTTTGAAGAAATTTAACTTTATTAATTGTTCACAGTGTTCAATCTATGCAAAATTGTCACAATATATTTGATTTCCAATCTAGAAATTTTAATATCAAAGTATGTGCCTATTTAAAATTGTTTCTATGAACTTGATTGTCCTCTTCTTGCTCTCTAGTCCGCAATTATTAAATGTGAAAATAGATAGGAATTTCAACTTACACAAGAAAGAAGACTTAAAATTATTATTATGTAATGGAAGATTCAAGAAAAATGTCCAGAGCTTCAGATAATGATATTGTTAGACTACAAGATTTTTTCATCAACAATATTCATGATATCCATGAGGACTAAAAAAAAGAGTGAAACAATCCTTCTTTCATATGGAAAAGTAAGTATAGTCAAGATTTTAATTTACTTATTACATTTTGTTTATCATAGATATTAAATTTTAGTAAATTGCATGTGTCCAAGGCATTTGATTGTAGAAACTAGATAGTTATAATAGAAAATTTACAGCAGTTTGGACTTGATCCACAATAGATTTGGAGGGTACAAAATTGTATTTTATATCCGTTTCATTAATCCCAAGGATTATTTAAAGAAGATCATGTTATCATGAGGGATTGCACCAGAATGCAAAGCTGTAAAGCTCAACAATCTTGTGTAACATGGAAACAGTTTTGAGCCTGTGGGTTTCTCATAATGAAAGTGAATCTCCAGATTATGGGTTGGTTCCCCTTCTAATCTCCTAGAATCTAATGACTTCTGTGGGAAAAGAGAGAACAATTAATCTATGAAACTGAAGGTAAATTGAACGATAAACTATTTCTAAGCATCGGAAAAATACTACTATGCAGAATTTCTCACAACTAATGTTCTCAGAAATCTGTTAACACAACTCAATTTGAGCACCTTGAACACAAAAATAATTCATTAAAACGCTTTGTTTAACCTTTCAGTACCAAGGAAAATAGGGTTTTCACAAATTAAGAGAAAATATAAACTTTTGAGCACAATCAATGACCTCTGACAAACTACTATTGTGTACATGCATCAATAAATGAGATAGAAATTTAAAGGTTTCTGATATTGAAACACATCAAACTTGCATCAAATCATTTAAACGATACAAAACACTAGAAATTGTTAAGGTAAACTGTAGTACCCTTCCGTTTATGCTTATGCTTTTTGCTGTTATGTTTTCATACTGTAGACTATGATTCTTGTTTGGATATTTTCATCGCTGGTTTTGAGCAATAGAGGATTTATTCTGTGACATGATGATACATTATATTGCGATATTTGATTCCTATTATGCTTTGAGATAGCGTAGATGTTTATTTTTAGATGATTATTGCTATGTACATGTTTTATGATGGACTAACAATTAATTATTTCGTCAGTCTGATGTGACGTGTATTGGTGTGGAGAACAGAATCGCATCACTCGCTTGCGAGTGCCCTATGATATCTGTGATTTTCTCCGCACGGTGTGCCTGTTCAATGCTTTATATATATATATATATATATATATGTATGCATGCTATTGCTTGGTTGTAGGGATTGCAGGTACATGACACCGACTCCACCTGGGTACTCAGGTCTGAGTGTGTCAAGACTCAATGGATACGTTGATTGGGAGATAGTAGTTTGGTTCACCCTAGTCTAATCTATAATCCCGGTCTTAGTACATGGTTTGTTTAAGTTCAAAGTCATAGGGTTGTTTTGTATTCTTTTGTTTGGATAAATTGTTTGAAAGGTAAATTTGGTTAATTTTTAATGATAGTTTATAGTGTTTTAAATTATTGTTATTTAAATTAATTTTTAAATGTGGAGGAGATTAGTTGCTTGATTATTTAATTAATTAATTAGCTTATTTGTTTAAATGGTTTGATCATAAAAGATTAAACTTATTTAATTAAATTAAATAAAATAAATGCATGTAAATTGAAATATGAGTTTTAAAATTTAAATTAAATGAATTATTTGCATGCAAATTGGAAATTGGCAAGATTGCCGAGAAGTGGTGGAGAAGATATTTTGCAACCACTTCTCGACATGTGTGCCAGTGTATTAAATGATTCTTGTTGAGGAAATTTGTTTTACGGAGGTAATATTGGATCGGGGAATTCATAGAGGATGTTCAATTTTCTTCACGGGAAATGAAAAAAGATTTTTGCTGAGTAAAATTATTTTTAAGAATTTGTTATTTTCTCTGTATCTGGTTGTATATTTGTGGAAGATCCCTTGGTGGGAAGTTCTTTTGTGCTGGTTGGAGAAGCTTTTGGGAAAATTGTACGCTACAGGCAAGAGGATTTCTCCTACAGGAAGCTTTCGTACTACAGGTACTTTTCTTGCTTATTTTATTTCTTTTCTTTAAAAGTTAGAGAAAAAATTTGTTTTGTCTTTCTTGTGTTCTTCTCGGGAATTTGGTAAAATTTTTATTTAAACAGTAGGAAAGATCTATGAAGGGTTTTAATAGAGAAAGAAAAGAAAATTCTCTGTTGTTTTATTTTTGAATCTCTGGGAAATTGTGAAAAAACAAGGGAATATAGAGAAATAAAAGGAGCAAAATAGGGTTTTATATATTAGTAGAAATTCACAGAGGAAAAATTGTTAAAGTCTTTAAGGGTTTGAAAATTCTTTTTGAATTTCCTCTTGAAAGTTATTGCTCAGTTTCAGTATTTTATTGTTTGATTTTATGAATTTTATATATGTATTCATATATGTATATATATCTGTAACAAATATATTCACATACATATACAAATACATATATATTAAATTATTTGTTTTAAAATAATAGTGAATTAATAAATTGGAATCACCGTACGGGCGAAAATCCGCAGTCGAAATTCTATTAAATTCGTTGTGTTTAATAGTGAATGTATTTAAATTAAATATGTTTAAAAAATCTAAAGAGCCGAAGCTCTGTGTGGGCGGGGGCTACCCGCAGCCGTCCCCGCAGGGGCACGGCGGTGAGGGCTGAGCCAGCGCCGCCCATGCAGGCAGCGCACGGCTCAGCCACCGCGGCCGAGCCTGTGGGGCGGGCTACGAAGGCAGCCCTTCCCCACTGTGTGCGACACTGTGCACAGGGTTGGGGCTATGGGCCCTAACTTCTATTGTTTAATATGTTTTCAATGCAATATATAAACCCGCGATTTGGTAATTTGTAATATGAATTTATATTATATTTCTTATGTATATATATATTATATATATATAATGTATAGTAATACTATAATATATATTATATGTATATATATAATATGTATACATAATATTTATAATTATTCATATTTATTTAAATGTTTAAAAATATTTATTTTGGAAGAGTTATCATGTATGAATGAAATATTTAAAAGAAAGATTTATTAAATATCTAGTAATAGATATTATGACAGTTGATTTATTTTGATTATGTTGTTTGAGCTTAGAATGAACTATTATTTTGAAGTAATCATAAATTTCATTGCAATAAATGTTTATGAACAGATTTTATTTTTGGTATAGAATGGAAAACAAATGATACTTTGAATGATTGATTTTGATGTATCACATATTTTGATTGATTGGATTTAGAATATCCTAAGTAGGTTTTTAATTATCAATTTGTTTTAAATTTTTGTTTCCTCGTTTGGAATAATGGGAAAGTAATAAATCAATAAGTCTTCCAGACCAACTTATTACCGTGGGGATTCTGTTTGCTAAAGTTGAAAACTATATGTTGGCTAAGTTGTGTACATGATATTAGTTGGTACTTAGTTACCTAATTTTTGGGAACATAGACATTGATATTCACTATGAATGGTGTTGATATTGTTTGTTGTAAGTTGTACACTTTGTAAACCTTAGTCAAGAAAAATAAGAAATCCTTGTTATGTTTAGGGGAGTGGCTTTTTGTAAGGGCCGACACACAAAGTGGTGTCAGGGTAACTTACAAGGAGTTAGTAACTCAATGATAACTAAATGACACAATAGTTAAATTAAAACTCTTAACAAGATGATCATGCCTCACTTATGACTCTTGAGCTACTTCAGTCTTGAGTATAAGATGAGAAGGCCTGGAATGGAAAATCAGTGTCTTGTTTCTTCAAGAGACATTCGATTCCGCAATGATTTGCATTGGGGCCGGGTTTTGTAAGAGGTTACCAGGGTAACCCAAGGATTGGGGGCCGGAACCTAGGAAGAAACACCAGGGTAACCTTTGCAACGTTGTGATGACACTCCAACTAAAGTAACAGTTAACCTTGTGTATGTAGTACAATCAATTATCTAAGTCTAGAAGCAATGTAACCATTAGTTTGTTATGTACTAGTGTCTAGGGTTAGTAGATTATGTTTAGGTAACCTTATTACTATCTCCTAGCACGGGGGGTGGACCTACGGGTACCACATGGTTGGGTGGAATGTGCACCTTACTCCGTTGGGTCCCCAGTTTATGATCATGGCATCGAGAGCTTCATAGATGGAGAGTTTGCACTTGGAAACTTATGTGTATTTCATCATTGTATATTGTAAATCTTGTATTTGAAAACATCCCTCAAATGTTGTGAGGTGAACACTTGTAACTTGTAACTATTTCTTTGATCTACCTCATCAGATGGATGAGTATTGTATATTTGATTAAATTGCAATGTATGGAAAACATGTTTGTACCTTATATTATCTTGAATGGAATTTAATGTTATGCAATGTTTATCTTTATGTTAATTATTATTATGTGCAATGCGAAATACTTAAGTCACTTATGGAAACTCAAAGTAGTGTAACGTCGCATAACTTAATGAATGTATGCAACTAAATAACTTAATAATTAAACTTAAAAAAAAAATTATTACACCTTTATACACAATTGCAACATTCTTAGGTTATTAAGACGGGGCATTACAGATTGGTATCAGAGCCAGGTTACAAACACTGGACGCTCTGGGTAATCACGAGCCCATTAGGTTGTCCTAGTACGTAGTGTCACAACTGTTAGCCTTGGTTGAATAGTATCTAAGACTCGTTATTGTTATGTGTAGGAACATGCCTAAGCGAGGAGGAATAGGTCGTGGTAGAGGTCGAGGTGGAGGCCGAGGGCCAAACCCTCAGGTTACTCCCCCTCCTAGCCCTCATCACAGTGATCAGGCAGAACAATTGGGTCAGAGAAATGAGGGACAGAATCCTGAACATTCAGCAGTAGAGGGTCCTCAGATACGTCCACTTTTAGAGGAGGTCCTAGCTCATCTTGGACCTAGATAGGTAGATGAGCAGGAGGTTGTCAGAGAGAGAGATAGATCTCCTAGGAGAGTAGAGGACACAACACATCAGGATGCTATTACGGCAGGTCATGAGGGATTTACTGAGGGCACGCCCTCCTACCTTTGATGGTATAGGAGGTGGCTTAGAGGCTAAGACCTGGCTACTAGATTTGGGTAGATTCTTTGCCATGCACCCTTACGGTAGCAATACCCGTGCCAGATGCACTATTATGCACTTGAGAGGATTCACCTCTACATGGTGGCGCCTAGAGGAGCAGAAGCTCCATTTGGATATTAGTTCTGTGTCTTGGGAGATGTTTCTCGAGAGGTTTAGAGCACGGTTCCTGTCGGAACACTGGAGGTAGTGTAGGGCTAACGAGTGAACCATGATCTACGTCAGTTGGCTCTTTCTGTAGAGCAATATGAACGTAGGTTCTATGAACTCAAGTAGTATGCTGGTATTGGCGATGATGAGCCTATGCTAGTACAACACTTTATCAGGGGTTTAAACGCCCGTATCAGTGGTGGTGTTCGAGTCTTTGAGCCAAAGACTATGGAAGTTGCGGTGGAGAAGGCTCGCATAGTAGAGGATAACCTTATTATGGCTTTAGGTGGGCACACAGGAGTGCAGATTGGTAGTGCTCCTGCAGGAGGTTTTCGTCCACGGGGTGGACAGGCACAGACAGGTGGTTCCTCTAGGAACCAACAGACACCCACAAAGGGTGGGCAGAAACAACAACAACGAACACCTCAAAAGAACAATAACCCTCAACCACAACAACAAAATAGTCCTCAAATAGGAAAGGGTCGTAACTGGTGGCGCAACAAGCACAATAAGCAGGATCAGCCTGCGCAGAGTGCTCAGTCTACCGTCAGTAGGGATAGTTTACAACAATCCAATGCACCTTCAGGTGGCAGAGGATTCGGTAGAGGTACAGGAACATGTTGTTACTCATGTGGGCAGTAGGGACACATAGCTAGGCAGTGTCCGATGAGAGGTTCTACTGGTTATGGGCCTCAACCTACAGTTTCAGAGCCTACAGTGGGTGATGTAGGACGATCACATACAGTATATGTTGCGGTTAATGACCGCCAAGCCGATCACCAAAATACGGTGGTCGAAACTTCAGGTAAGTTACATGGTGTTAGTGTTTCCATTCTTTTTGATTCCGGAGCCACTGACTCCTTTATTTCACCGACCATTGTTGACCGTTGTGGTCTTGTGGTGGTAAAGCAAGGTGGTAAGTGGCAAGTTAAATTCGCCTCAGGGGTGAAAGTAGCAGTAGAAAACTTAGTACATAATTGTGAACTTAAAATTGGTACGTTAACTACCTTAGTAGATTTATATGTTACACCCTTGGGATCGTATGATATAGTTTTAGGTATGGATTGGTTAGCATCTTATCATGCTGTAATTGACTGTCGACTTAAGACAGTTAGTTGCATTAATGATTTAGGTGTGAAAGTGGAAATCGTAGGTATTCAAAGACCTATCTCCTTGCGGATGATATCTGCTATGCAATTGAAGAGATGTCTTCGACAGGGATGTCAACTGTTTGCAACAACAGTTACTGATTTGGAAGAAGGTGAAAGTCGAGAGGTATCTCTTGATGATCATCCTATTCTTAGGGAATTCGCAGATGTGTTTCCCGAGGACATTCTTGGAATGCCACCAAAGAGGGATATTGACTTTAGAGTTGACTTAGTTCCTGGAGCTGAACCTATATCTAGGGCTCCATATAGAATGACGACTCAGGAGTTAGAGGAACTTCGTATCCAGTTAGAGGAACTGTTAGAAAAGGGTTTTATTCGTCCTAGTGTTTCCCCTTGGGGAGCACCTGTCATCTTCGTAAAGAAGAAGGACGGATCTCTTAGGCTGTGTATTGACTATCGTCAATTGAACAAGGTTACAATTAAGAATCGTTATCCTTTGCCTAGAATCAATGATCTTTTTGATCAAATTAAGGGAGCTAATGTGTTCTCTAAAATTGATTTGAAATTTGGGTATCATCAATTACGTATAGCTGAAGCAGACATTCATAAAACTGCTTTTCGAACTCGTTATGGGCACTACGAATTCACAATAGTACCATTTGGGTTAACGAATGCACCATTAGTATTTATGAGTTTAATGAATGGTGTATTTCGTACATACCTTGATTGCTTTGTCCTGGTATTTCTCGATGATATTTTAGTCTATTCGAGAAACATAAAGGAACATGAAGAACACTTGAGACAGGTTTTGCAATGTTTAAGGGAAAATCAATTGTATGCAAACCTGAAGAAGTGTGACTTCTTTCAAACTGAAATAAAATACCTTGGACATGTGATATCTGGTAAAGGTATTGTTGTGGATCCTTCAAAGATCCAAGCTATTGTAGATTGGCCCGCACCTACTAATGTAGGTGAAGTTCGTAGTTTTATGGGACTAGCCGGTTACTATAGGCGATTTGTAGAGGGATATTCTAGAATCGGTCATCCTATTACTTCTCTTCAAAGGAAAGGAAAGAAGTTTGTTTGGACAGAGCAATGTCAGTTGGCTTTTCAAACACTTAAAGAAAAGTTGACTAATGCGCCTATACTGATTGTTCCTGATCCTACTAAGGATTTTGTGGTTTGCACAGATGCATCCATAGAAGGTTTGGGAGCAGTTATGATGCAAGATGGGTGTATGATTGCTTATGAGTCTCGCAAACTCAAAGACCGCGAATTAAACTATCTCACTCATGACCTAGAACTAGCTGCAGTTGAGCATGCATTAGTTCATTGGAGGCATTTATTATTAGGTCATCGTTTCAAACTTCATACTGATCACCGTACTTTGCAATACATCTTTATGCAACCTAACTTGAATGCTAGGCAGAGACGGTGGATGGAGTTCTTGTGTGAGTACGATTTTGAAGTAAAATATGTTCAAGGAAAAGAGAATGTAGTGGATGATGCTCTTAGTCGTCGTCGACATGAGATCTCCACTACTACTCTTGAAGTAGATTTGAGAGGTCAAATATTAGCTGCACTCTCTATTGATAGATTATATCAGGAAGTGAGGTCAGAGATTGAATCCGGTAGACCTTTAGAAGGCCAATTTGTAGGGTATGTCCTAGAATCGGATGGTATATTACGACATTTAGGTCGTATTTATGTACCCCATTTCGAAGGTCTTCATACATTAATTATGACTAAGGCTCATCGAGCTCCATATTCAGCTCATCCAGGAGTTAAGAAAATGCATGCCGATCTTCGGCAATTATATTTTTGGCCTGGTATGAAATGTGATATTGTTGATTATGTATCGAGATGTCTTGAATGTCAGCGAGTTAAAGCTGAGCATCAACATCCTGCTAGATTATTGTAGCCACATCTCATTCCTGAATGGAAATGGGATATTATATCCATTGACTTTATTGTAGGGTTACCTACGTCATCACGTCGACATGATGCCATTATGGTAACTGTTGACCGATTGACTAAGGTAGCTCAATTTTCACCCGTACGATCATCTTACAATGCTTCATCCGTAGCAAGGATATTTATGGAGGACATCGTTAGATTACATGGGATTCCTCATAGGATTATATCGGATAGAGATCCTGTATTTACTTCAGCCTTATGGACTTCATTACAACATGCTTTAGGCACACAGTTGAACTTTAGTTCAGCGTATCATCCTCAAACTAATGGACAAATGGAAAGAGTTAATCAAATATTAGAGGATATGCTTAGGATGTATGTAATGGACCAACAATCACGTTGGGAGGATTATTTGTATTTAGTAGAATTCGCTTACAATAATGGATATCAGAGCTCCATAGGTATGCCACCATTTCAGGCATTATACGGTCGTCCTTGTCGAACTCCCCTTAGTTGGGATCGATTACAGGATGGAGTGTTGCTTGGACCTGAGATGCTTCGTGACATGGAGCAACAGGTTGACCGTATTAGAGAGCATTTGATAGCCGCTTAGGATAGGCAAAAGAAATATGCGGATGCGCATAGGATAGATCGACAGTTTGCTGTTGGTGATAGAGTGTTTCTTCGAGTGCAACCGCGAAAGAGTCCTATCCGTTATGGAAAAGGCTCTAAGCTTGTGCCTCGTTTTGTTGGACCATTCGAGATCTTAGAGAGAATTGGTCCCATGGTGTATCGACTTGCCTTACCACCCAGTTTGTCTCGTATTCATGATGTTTTTCATGTATCTGTTCTTAGACCATATCATCTCGACATTTCTCATGTGCTTGATTGGAATGCGTTACAGGTAGAGGACGGGCAGCTGGCTTTGGAGCCCGTGGCCATTCTACAGCACCAGACGCTCGGTCTCAGGGGTCGAGACGTTGATCAGGTGAGGGTCCAATGGGATCCTAGCAATGAGGCTTCTGCTACTTGGGAGGATGCGACATGCATGAGGGAACTTTATCCCTATCTGTTCGCAGGCTTTCAGGAGCAAGCCTGATCCTAGGGGGGGAGGATGTAGTACCCCTCTGTTTATGCTTATGCTTTCTGCTGTTATGTTTTCATACTATAGACTATGATTCTTGTTTGGATATTTTCATCACTGGTTTTGAGCGATAGAGAATTTATTCTGTGACATGATGATACATTATATTGCGATATTTGATTCGTGTTATGCTTTGAGATAGCGTAGATGTTTATTTTCAGATGATTATTGCTATGTACATGTTTTATGATGGACTAACAATTAATTATTTCATCAGTCTGATGTGACGTGTATTGGTGTGGAGAACGGAATCGCATCACTCACTTGTGAGTACCCTATGATATCTATGATTTTCTCCTCACGGTGTGCCTGTTCAATGCTTTATATATATATATATATGTATGCATGCTATTGCTTGGTTGCAGGGATTGCAGGTACATGACACCGACTCCACTTGGGTACTCAAGTCTGAGCGTGTCAAGACTCAACGGATACGTTGATTGGGAGATAGTAGTTTGGTTCACCCTAGTCTAATCTATAATCCCGGTCTTAGTACATTGTCTGTTTAAGTTCAGAGTCACAGGGTTGTTTTGTATTCTTTTGTTTGGATAAATTGTTTGAAAGGTAAATTTGGTTAATTTTTAATGATAGTTTATAGTGTTTTAAATTATTGTTATTTAAATTAATTTTTAAATGTGGAGGAGATTAGTTGCTTGATTATTTAATTAATTAATTAGCTTATTTGGTTAAATGGTTTGATCATAAAAGATTAAACTTATTTAATTAAATAAATTAATTAATTAAATTAAATTATTAAGTGTGTAAATAGTTTATTTGAAAATTAAATATTATTTGAGGAAAAGGCATTTGAATTGTAAATTTAAATTAAATAAAATAAATGCATGTAAATTGAAATATGAGTTTTAAAATTTAAATTAAATGAATTATTTGCATGCAAATTGGAAATTGGCAAGATTGCCGAGAAGTGGTGGAGAAGATATTTTGCAACCACTTCTCGACATGTGTGCCAGTGTATTAAATGATTCTTGTTGAGGAAATTTGTTTTACGGAGGTAATATTGGATCGGGGAATTCACAGAGGATGTTCAATTTTCTTCACGGGAAATGAAAAAAGATTTTTGCTGAGTAAAATTATTTTTAAGAATTTGTTATTTTCTCTGTATCTGGTTGTATATTTGTGGAAGATCCCTTGGTGGGAAGTTCTTTTGTGTTGGTTGGAGAAGATTTTGGGAAAATTGTACGCTACAGGAAAGAGGATTTCTCCTACAAGAAGCTTTCGTACTACAGGTACTTTTCTTGTTTATTTTATTTCTTTTCTTTAAAAGTTAGAGAAAAAATTTGTTTTGTCTTTCCTGTGTTCTTCTCGGGAATTTGGTAAAAATTTTATTTAAACAGTAGGAAAGATCTATGAAGGGTTTTAATAGAGAAAGAAAAGAAAATTCTTTGTTGTTTTATTTTTGAATCTCTGGGAAATTGTGAAAAAACAAGGGAATATAGAGAAATAAAAGGAGCAAAACATGGTTTTATATATTAGAAGAAATTCATAGAGGAAAAATTGTTAAAGTCTTTAAGGGTTTGAAAATTCTTTTTGAATTTCCTCTTGAAAGTTATTGCTCAGTTTCAGTATTTTATTGTTTGATTTTATGAATTTTATATATGTATTCATATATGTATATATATTTGTAACAAATATATTCACATACATATACAAATACATATATATATAATTATTTGTTTTAAAATAATAGTGAATTAATAAATTGGAATCGCCGTACGGGCGAAAATCCGCAGCCGAAATTCTATTAAATTCGTTGTTTTTAATAGTGAATGTATTTAAATTAAATATGTTTAAAAAATCTAAAGAGCCGAAGCTCTGTGTGGGCGGGGGCTACCCGCAGCCGTCCCCGCAGGGGCACGGCGGCGAGGGCTGAGCCAGCGCCGCCCATGCGGGCAGCACACGGCTCAGCCACCGCGGCCGAGCCTGTGGGGCGGGCTACGAAGGCAGCCCTTCCCCACTATGCGCGGCACTGTGCACATGGTTGGGGCTATGGGCCCTAACTTCTATTGTTTAATATGTTTTCAATGCATTTTATAAACCCGCGATTTGGTAATTTGTAATATGAATTTATATTATATTTCTTATGTATATATATATTATATATATAATGTATATTAATACCATAATATATATTATATGTATATATATAATATGTATACATAATATGTAGTACCCCTCCTTTTACTAGTTGGATTTATTATTTTTCTATGCGTTCGTTTGTTACTTGTGACGATGATGGTACTGTTATTGTGTGAGTTAGATAGTTAGACATTGATGATGTTGTTATTCCATTAGTAGACTGTTGGTGATTATGTTTATACACTTGAGGATTTGATTATTGCTTATGACATTGTGGTAGGTTAGATGTTAGTTGATTTTCAGAATTATATTATGATGCAATGATTTAATGAATTATGTTAGGTGATGATCGTTAGTTAGAAATGTTGATGTATTGGTTATATTATAATTGTTAGAATAGGTGTGATGAAGGACAATATGGCATCACTCGTTCGCGAGTGCCCTGCTATGTTGCGATTCCTTCTCACAATGCAGTACTTTGATTTAATGCTTTGATGATTATATATATATGTATACACATGTACACAACTTCGTTTGTATGCAGGATTTGCAGGTATAAGTCTCGATTCCACCTGCTTCAGCAGGACAGGGCGAGCACCAAATAACCCAACGGATAAATGTTGAAACAGAGGTGACGATGAAGTCCTCCCGTCCCATGATGTCAGGTCATCTCGTTGATTGGTATTGTTCTTTTTTTTGTAATTGTCGTCACTGTGGTTTGTGTGTTTTGTAACTATCGTCTTTTGATTAATGTTGGTACTTTTTATGTTGTGGTGTATTCGATTTAAATAAAGGAAATAATTAATTGTTTTAATGTTAGATTTAAAGTATATTCGAATATTTAAATGATTTAATTATTTTGAAAAGCATATATTACAATTAAATGGTAATTATATATTAAATGTGTTTTAATTATTTTAATCAATTATCTGGTGGAGGATAATTATTAAAATAATTTATTTAAATTAAATAAGTTATGTGTTGTGCAAGAAAAGTTGCAAAAATAGAAATTAAAACAATAAAGCAAATAAAAGAATAAAAAGATTGTGTGAGCCAATAAGAATACAGATTCGGGGAAAAAGCTGGCTTTTAAGGAATTGTTTTTGTTTTATTTTTGATTTTTTTTTGAGTTTTGTGAGAGAGGGACAATATATATTTTTTAATTAATTAAGAATTTTGGGAGTTTTTTACACACACACACACAGGGGTTTTGGAGGGACAGAAGTTGCATAAGCTATTGGTGATGTATTTTTGGAATCGGAAAGAGAATGTTTTTTTTGTATCCCTTGGCTATACTTTGAGAAGAGTTTTTTTAAAAGGAACTGGAAATCTATTATTGGTGTGGTTTTGGAGGAGTGTTCTGAACAGAAGAATGGATTCGAGTTCAAGGACGAAATTCTGTAGAGGAGATTTTGAAGTGCAAACAAGGAGCTCTTTGAAGCCATCATAAATCAGCATCATCAGATTTTCGAATAAACGTTGGACTCCAGGTTCCACTCTCTTATCTTAATGGTTTTAAAGTTGTAAAAGAAATGAAGAGGCATTTTAGAATCAATCTCTGTTTTAAAATAAAAAGATTCTGTCTGTGAATTAGATTTTAATGATTTCTTGAGATTAGAAAATGAATAAACATTTAGGTTTCCCTTTTGAAAAGAAAATTTCATGCTGAGATTAGAAATAACGTTTTGCAAACAAACTGATAACAAACTCTTCGAATGCTGTTGGATAGACTCAATCTCTTTCTTATACCTGTGGAAAAGAACAAACTTTATTTTATTTTATTTTTATGAAGTTGAAATATTATTTTAGAAATCAATAATATGTATTTTTAAAAATATAGTGATTCTATATTTTACACAGAAGTTTGTGCTCTCTGTAGTTTTTATATTTATATATATTTAAATATATATCTATATATTTATATATATATATACTTGATTTATTAATATATATAGATCTTTTGTAATTTTATTTAAAAAAAATTATATTGTTTTGTGCCTTTCGAAAAAGGCCTACTGTCAAAGTCCGTGCCTATTGAAAGGACGGAATTTTATTCTAAAATAAAATAAAATAAAAAAACAAAAATAACATTAAATTAAATTTAATTTAGATATAAAATTTCATTAAAAAAATATATATATTAAATTGTTGGGAGAGGGGAGGGACGGCGCGGGCCGTACCTCCTCCCCTTACCCCGCGCCAGGCCACGGACTGGCACAGCAGTCCGTGGACTGCTGGCGCAATAGTCATACGGACTGCTGTGCGCAGTCCGTAGGACTGCCAGCGGTCCCTTTGGGACTTTGTTCTTTTAAATTTTATTTTAGTATTTATTAAAGTTTATTTAAAATTTGGTTTTTTTTTTAATTGTTATTTAAAATTCGAAAAAACTTAAGTTCGTTTTAAATTATGTGTATTTAAAATATTAACTCGTTTTTTTTTATTTTATGCGTGTTTAAATTTCAATTCGTTTTAAATATAAATATATATATTTATATTATTATTATTTTTGGTTTGTTTTTATAATTATATATATATATTTAAATATATATATATAAATTATTATTAAAAATAAAAAATAAAAAAATATAAATATGGAAATAAAGAAATGTATTTGATTTTTAGAAATAAAATATTAAGTGATTTTTAGTATAATAAAATTTAAGTTGTTATAAATGTTTTTAAATACAAATGATGAATTACTTTATTAATATTTGTTCAGTTGGGATATATATATTTATATATATATATATATTGTCTTATTTGATTTTAAATATTTATTTTATTTTATAAAGGAATATTAGGTTGTATGACTTATTTGGGGTAAAATTTAAATAATAGTGTAAAATTATTTTATTGTAAAATAGTTATGGTAAATTTGGTTGTGGAAACTGAGTGCATGTAATAGATGAAAAATACATTGTTTGTTTTGATGAAATTTATTATCTTTGAGAAATTTAAGAAAGTAAATTAGATAAGTTGTCAATAATTTTATTGTCCTTTGTTTTCGACTCTATGTCGAGTAAAATAGAGATTTTATACGTGATTGGTCGAATCGTCTTCTCGAGTTAGATAATTGTGTGATCTTGTTATTGTCTTCGATTTATTGTTATTGACCTTTATCTTGTGATGTGGGATCTCTGTTGTGTTTTGAACCTCATTGGAGTATTGTTTAAAATGTTCAAGTTGTTTATAATTAGGTAATTGCTATATGTTTAAATGTTAGAGGAAGGGATTCTATAGTATTTCTTATATGTTTTATTTTCGTGTCGTAATCTTCATAGTAAAATCTTATTGTATTTTCGTATCTTGTAGAATCTTCATGTAGATGGTTACTTAGAATACATATTGTACAATTACTTTTGTGTTATAGTGTAAAGGAATAGATTAAATTTATTATGTGGTTAAGTTGGAGAGTTATGTGAAGCGTTGCTGAGTGACTTAGTAAAGTGAATAGAGGGGGATACCTTTATGCCAATTTTTGATAATTTGTGTAAATATGGATAAATTAGTATTATTCTTAATTTAGTTAGTTCTAAGTGGAATAGTTAAATTGGAAATATTGGAAAGTGGAGTTTTGCATGTTATAGGTGCCTTGTTCAATTGTGTGCTTGCACTATGTAAGTAAAAATAGGTGATCTTCTATATGTCGATCTCTCTTGCACTCTTTTAGTGGTTGATTTTAAGTCTTTTATAAGGATAGTTATATAAAATACCGGTGTTGGATTGATTTCTTTATTTGAGTGGACTAATTTCCGTATTAAGTTTGTGCATTGGTTGATTGTTCTATTGTGCTAATCATTGATCTTGTTTAAGTTTGTTTTGGGTCAGATTGTAAGATCGTTGTGTAAAGTATTGTTGGGTAACCTAGGAGGAGAAATAGAGGTCTCCCTTGGATACCACTCGAGAGTGTATCAAATTTAATTGTGAAGATTTCTTTGGGATATTGCCACTCACTACCATATGTTGTTGACTCATTCTTGATATCTTGTTACTATTGTTAGTTCTTTGTTGAGGAAACCTTAGTGAAAGCCTTTTTAGAGTCTTCCAGAGGCTTGTTTTATTGTTGGTGAATGTTCATCATTTTATGTTCTCTCGATACGGCAAGATAATAGTATCATTAATTTGAAAGGGTTATACGAAACTTGGTGAGACTTTGATTATGTGTTTAAGCGAGATGGGTAATGCCTCGCCTGGTTTGGCCTTGAGATTATTTGCTTTGTCAGTAGCGGTACAACCCTTGCCTAGTTTGGATTTATGTTAGGGGTCATAGGGAGAGTGGCTCTTTGTGGGCGCCGGTGCCTCAGGATGAGGAAGGGCTCAAGATAACCCACGAAAGAGTAGTTAAACAAGTGATAACCTAAACAATAGAGTTAGGGGGTTGGGTAGTTTAAAAAAAAACAAAAGATAATAAAACATTGGGTTCCTCGGCTATGCACTTGGGCTACCATAGACTAGTGATAGATTGAGAAGGCCGTGGTCGGCAAAGTCGTTGTCTCGTCTTCATGAGAGATTATCGGCTCCGCATTAGCTACCCTATGGTGTCGGCGCCTCAGTTAGGAGGAAGGGCCAGGAGATCCATAGATGGGTGCCGGTGCCTCAGTTGGAGGAAGGGCCAGGAGAATCCCATGAGAGCTATGCGATGACACTCTCCACTTGACACCCTTGTGCTTGGTTGTAGTTGCTTTTGGATATTGTATATTTATGTCGTTTCTGATTTTAGGGCTAGGGGATCCATAGATGGGTGCCGGGGCCTCAGTTGGAGGAAGTGCCAGGAGATCCCATGAGAGCTATGCGATGACTCTTCCCACTTAACACCTGTTTGCCTATTTTCTTGTTGCCTCTGGAATTATGTACTGAATCGTTGTTTCATGTCTATGTGGAATTGTATTCTGGTTATTGTTTTAGCTTTATTTGGAAGTGTTTTCTAGATATTATATCTTTATGATGCTTTTGATTCTATGGAATGTGTTTCATGATTGTTAATTGGTGGTACTTCATGTTATTGTGATGAGTTTCTTAGTTTAACTTGTTATGTGATTGTTGATGGTTGCTCATTGTATGCCATGAGTTGTACTTGTTTTGTATCATGTTGTTGTTGAGTCGGTTTGTCATTCATGGTCGGGTTCACTTCCTCGTCACCTCTGAGCACGGGGGGTGAGTTACTTGTAATTCACATGGTTGGGTGGAATGTGCTCCGCACCCGTTGGGTTCCCCTTCAGCGTCTTGTAATTCTCAGCATTCCGCAGTGGAGTTGTACCAGTGATCAGTTGTACTTCATATTTCATTATTCTTGTATCAATCCCCATGTTGGGAAGTTCAATGTAATTCATATGTCAAGGAAAATTGTAATGTAATATTATATCAATGATGTAATAGTTAGGTTCATTTGTAACTCTATTAAGAGATGTATCATGGATGTAATTCTGCGATGTTTAATATTCTCGCATCATGGTTATTGGATGTATCCTTATCCTTGGTTATCATTATAAATGATATTGTTGTAATCTTTATTTTTATTTCCAGTTAGTTGTTGCGATGTAACCTCGCATGCCCCAGAGAACTAAGTGTGTTAATGTGATGAAATGTGCTATGTGAATCATGGTTAAGTGTTGTTACATGTTTAATTTGATTATTTTAAAAAAAAAAATTATTCGCATTGTGTGTGTTCTCTGGGGTTTGCAAGGCGGGCATTACATAATATTTATAATTATTCATATTTATTTAAATGTTTAAAAATATTTATTTTGGAAGAGTTATCATGTATGAATGAAATACTTAAAAGAAAGATTTATTAAATATCTAGTAATAGATATTATGACAGTTGATTTATTTTGATTATGTTGTTTGAGCTTAGAATGAACTATTATTTTGAAGTAATCATAAATTTTATTGCAATAAATGTTTATGAACAGATTTCATTTTTGGTATAGAATGGAAAACAAATGATACTTTGAATGATTGATTTTGATGTATCACATATTTTGATTGATTGGATTTAGAATATCCTAAAGTAGGTTTTTAATTATCAATTTGTTTTAAATTTTTGTTTCCTCGTTTGGAATAATGGGAAAGTAATAAATCAATAAGTCTTCCAAACCAACTTATTACCGTGGGGATTCTGTTTGCTAAAGTTGAAAACTATATGTTGGCTAAGTTGTGTACATGATATTAGTTGGTACTTAGTTACCTAATTTTTGGGAACATAGACATTGATATTCACTATGAATGGTGTTGATATTGTTTGTTGTAAGTTGTACACTTTGTAAACCTTAGTCAAGAAAAATAAGAAATCCTTGTTATGTTTAGGGGAGTGGCTTTTTGTAAGGGCCGACACACAAAGTGGTGTCAGGGTAACTTACAAGGAGTTAGTAACTCAATGATAACTAAATGACACAATAGTTAAATTAAAACTCTTAACAAGATGATCACGCCTCTCTTATGACTCTTGAGCTACTTCAGTCTTGAGTATAAGATGAGAAGGCCTGGAATGGCAAATCAGTGTCTTGTTTCTTCAAGAGACATTCGATTCCGCAATGATTTGCATTGGGGCCGGGTTTCGTAAGAGGTTACCAGGGTAACCCAAGGATTGGGGGCCGGAACCTAGGAAGAAACACCAGGGTAACCTTTGCAACGTTGTGATGACACTCCACCTAAAGTAACAGTTAACCTTGTGTATGTAGTACAATCAATTATCTAAGTCTGGAAGCAATGTAACCATTAGTTTGTTATGTACTAGTGTCTAGGTTTAGTAGATTATGTTTAGGTAACCTTATTACTATCTCCTAGCACGGGGGGTGGACCTACGAGTACCACATGGTTGGGTGGAACGTGCACCTTACTCTGTTGGGTCCCCAGTTTATGATCATGGCATCGAGAGCTTCATAGATGGAGAGTTAGTACTTGGAAACTTATGTGTATTTCATCATTGTATATTGTAAATCTTGTATTTGAAAACATCCCTCAAATGTTGTGAGGTGAACACTTGTAACTTGTAACTATTATTTTATCTACCTCATCAGATGGATGAGTATTGTATATTTGATTAAATTGCAATGTATGGAAAACATGTTTGTACCTTATATTATCTTGAATGGAATTTAATGTTATGCAATGTTTATCTTTATGTTAATTATTATTATGTGCAATGCGAAATACTTAAGTCACTTATGGAAACTCAAAGTAGTGTAACGTCGCATAGCTTAATGAATGTATGCAACTAAATAACTTA
Organism: Sequoia sempervirens; assembly: GCA_007258455.2. NCBI lineage: Eukaryota > Viridiplantae > Streptophyta > Pinopsida > Cupressales > Cupressaceae > Sequoia > Sequoia sempervirens. The sequence goes on from VDFB02047230.1 coordinate 273,908,619, forward strand.
ATAATTAAACTTAAAAAAAAAATTATTACACCTTTATACACAATTGCAACATTATTAGGTTATTAAGACGGGGCATTACATAAACTCCATTTGTATTGAATAGTCTGAAGGAAAACTCTACAAAATCTAAATAATCTACTGAAAATAAAGTGTTGTTTTATATTAATAACCTGTAAATGAGTTACAAGATAGTTTCTTTGTAGAATGCAAAGGCATAAAACAAGAACTCGGGAAAAGTACTAAGTATTTTCCAATATATAGAAGAGATGGTAACTCCAAAGCACAAAGAGGTAGAATTAGAAGCAAACTGAGTGAAAAATTTCTCAAAATATATCCTCACGAGCAAAGAAGAAAAGCCTCGAAAAGAGGGCCCACAACTGAAGTAAACTAAACTCTGAATGTTGTAAACTCATCCCCTAAATGATCATGATTAAAATATCCTCAAAACTGATATAAAACTACAGTTATGTCTCAAAAATCTCCACCATTTTCTCCATTTTTGTCTTTGCATGATTAGTTAATTGAAAAGAGACTCAAGTCTCCACCTTCATGATTTGCATGATTTGATCTTCAGTTAAGTCCACTTTCTTTTACTTGCATGATTTTGGAAAAGGTAACTGTATGATTAAATATTAAAGATAATCAATGTGATTATTTTAATATTTAATATGTAATTGTTCTCCCTTTTACACATTACATATTAAATATTAAGGTAATTATACCTTTAATATTTAATTACATTGTTGATTTTGTCAAAAATTATGCAAAAATACAAGGGAACACTCCTTCACCAAGGCATGCAATAATATCGTATCTCACAAAAGCACATGCCTTAGTGTTAAAATCAAATGATAGTCTTCAAAACCAAAAGATAATATTGAAGGCAATATTATCACCCTTATGACTCCCAAAATCACACGCTCCTCAATTGATTAGGTCAATTGACTTAATAAGTCAATACCATAGGCAATAATAAAATGAAATGATTTTATTTAAAAACATAAGTCAAAATTACTCCCATAATTCAACTTAGGACAAGTAAAAGGCATCAAACCCTAATCCTTTCCTCATTCATCACTTGCACTTTCTAGAAGCATATATTGTTGTTGCACTACCATGAGCTAGGTTTGGAGCTCAAAACTCTTGATTTTACATGTTTTTGATGGCTTTTTGAAGATTTCCGCAGAAAAGTGTAAGGTAAGCTTTCCTTGGGCGTTGACCTCCATTTTTAATGCATTCTCAAGCTTCCAAGCCATGACTGTGGAATATTTTCTAATGCATTTGTCTTGCTTCTATTTTTGTTGACATTGTCTCCACCTTGGGCTGCCATGAATGCCTCCATCTTGAGCTTTTGGAAGCCATATCCATAGGTTTTGATATATTTTCTTTGAGAAAAAGAGGTAAGATCTTCTATTCATTTGAATATTGCTCCACTTCTTTAGCAAAACATGGATTTTCTTCTGGGTTTTTTCCCTTTCTCTATTTTCTGAAATTGATTGAGGGCTTCCTTTACCATCTAAATCTAACAAAAGAGAGAAAACATGTTGATTTTTCTGATAGAAATAACAAGAATGACCTCCTAATGAAAGGTCGCGGTATGTTAAGTTTTTGGGTGCTTCTATATTTTTGTACAAGCTCGATATATTATCCTTTATGATCTTATTGGAGGGTCTTAAAACTCCAAGTTGTGGCTTGAAACATGAATCTTCTAGGTGTTTAAGAAAATTTGAGGGCTTTAATTATTTTCCTTCTTGCACACTTTTGATGTATTTGTTTTGTATTGTATGTTGCTTATTCTCTTTTCTGAAAAAAACAAAAGAAAACACCTCCATAGAAGAGGTTGTGGCCTACTGAGGTTGTGGGAATTTAAAATGTTCCCTTGTAATACATTGCATCAATGCTTGTAAAGAAAAATCATTTTGAGTACGCACAAAAATGAATTTATGGCTTTTCTCCTTTCATTCTATAGCAGCATGGATTCTCTAATGACAATGCTAATAATGATATTCTATAGACATCTTCTATATTCTTCGTGTTGACTGTACATTGTCATCTTTTCCAGTGAGTTGTATTCCATGACTGTACCCTTCTCATGGATGGATACTTTTTATATATGATTGTATTTTAGCACGTTGAATGATTCCATTTTTATACATATTGATGTTATGTTGGCATGCTCCATTGTTGTAGAATTTTCATCCTATTATCAAATCTACAATAGCACTTTCCTTCACTTTTGTATTAATGAGCAACATAAGAATAAATGGCCTTTAGTTTATCATAGTATCACTTCCCAATTGCAATGATTGTCCTATTTCATTTTACAACCTTTGTAGCATCATTCTCTATGCATTTAATTTGATAGGAAATCCTTGTTCTCTTTCATTGGTTATTGTATTCTTCTACATTCTAGTTATGTCATTGTTATGTGCTAGGCTCAACCCTTGTGGGAGCCACATTTTCCACCACACATAACATGCCTAATAAATTGTAAAGGAACCTTTTTACTATGTAGAAGGATGAATAGCATTGTTCTACCTCCTTGTTTGTATAAAAAACTCACATACTAAACATAGTAATATGAAAACCAAAGCACATCCAAATAAGGAAAACAAAATAATATATTAAGAAATGCTCTAAAGCAATTTACAAAAGTGAATTACAATCACATACACCAATAGAGTGTTAAAAAACCTCTATTTCAATGTTACAAATATAATTTTACATCAATAATTACATCCATGATGATAAGTTTACATTTACAAATTGGCTATGCAAGCCATACAAAAGAAGTACAAGAATTATATCCATATGATGATGAAATATCGGTCCTCAATCATCATGAATTTGCTGGTCCTCCACAAGCCGAGGCCAAGAGTGAAGTTAAGGCACCTTTTCCGCCCAACCACAAAGTACTAAAATTCCCTAGGTTTCTTCCTAGCTCAAAGAAAGCATTGACCCTGTACAAGAAGCCTAGCAACCTGGAATGGTGTAAGCAGGAGGGAACTCTCGATGCGTGCCTGATGCCTATATGCAATTCCTAATACTAGAATGACATATTACTTGCATTCAAGATGTGGTAGAGACATATATGATATATAATTCTAGGCTTTTAATCCATCTATTTCACTGGTACATTTAGCTTGGCCAAGCAATAAAAGTAAAATGATAGTTTTGAAAAGGAAAACTACCATCTTTGGGAGCCCACATTTGACATCATGTCCCAAAAGTGATCTCATAAAAGAGATAAATCATGCATGGAATCTCATAATTGTATAAATGTCAAGCATTTACTACTCAGTGGTTCTTTTGGAAACAAAATTTAACTCTAAAGTCCGTTATTGAATTTACATGTCCATCTATTAAAAGGTTTAATAAGTTGCTTGTATTAAACTTTACATCCAATAATTTACTTAATTCATTCAGCTTACCTACATTCTAAGTGAAAAATTGCAAGAATAAATCCTTCTCCTAATGCACGAAAATCTAATAACGCATTTACATTAAACAATTTCCCCAAATTAAATACAAGTTTATATTTATAAAAATCTGAATGAGTGCTTTCAAAAAAACAGACACATAATTAAATTCATTTTTTTTTAAATAGACTTTTCCACACACATACAGGAATATATATATTTAGAAATAAATTAGTTTATACAAAAGCATTTATCACCCATCAAATTAGAGATTCTCATAGCCATATGTTGTCTACTTACAGTAGGTTACATACACACATGCATATATATACTAGAAAATTAAATCTCATGTATAAGAAAAAAATAGATGTGAATATTTTTTAGTGCCTGACATGGCAAGACTTAAACTTAACAAAGAAATGTAGTTCATAGAGGAATTTCAAACCATACAAGTAAAAAAATTCAAAGGAATTTGAATTACATTAAAAGTGAAACCAATGGTGCTAAGGGAACAACTGTTTAAACAAGTCAAATTACTAGCTATTAAGTTTTTACCCAGCACAGACACTGAGGTTAGAGGAAGATTGAGGATTTGTCGACATGTATGCATGTTTCAAGGTAGAGATAAAGGCGATGACCTCCTAGTGGGAGGCACTTCCTGTGGGGGCAATGCCCTCTCCATAGGGCGCGGCCTGTGGAGGGTGGTTGCCTCCACAACATAACCCTCCCAGAAGGTTGAGTTTCATAAAACCTTCAACTATATCATATAAAATATCAAACTTTGTTTGGAATTTCTGTTCTGATTTCATTCGATTCCAATTTAATATTTCATCCATTCCAATAACGTTTAAATAATAATATTATATATATTTATATAGAGAGAGCAGTATATATATATACATATATAATATTATTATATGTAGGTACAATAAACTTTCAAGAAGAACAATTGTAGTTTTTAGTTTTGCATATAAATAATAATCAATACTAAAAAGTAATACGTATATATATATATATATATATATATATATATATATATATATATATATATATATACATAGATATATATATATATATATCTTTATATATATACATTTTTTAAATAATCTAGAAAAATACAGTCCAATCATGATGTTGAGTGTTATACAGAGAATAAAACATTTTAAACACCAAACGAATACAATCAATATGTACAAAAGAGTTTCAACAAAGAATTCATCTTTTTTCCACAATACAATTTGTTATTCACACATTTTGGAATCTAAACACATTGGAAAAAGAATTTAAAAACCTAGAAAGAACACTATCCTTGACAATTCTTTTCTTGATCTTTTGTCTATCACCATTCTTCTTCTTCTTTTCAAATTTTTATCTAATTTCCTTGTTCTTGTTCAATTATTGTTTTGCAGAAAAATAAAGAAAGAAATGAAACTAAGAAAATAAGAGTTTTTATTAACATTTTATTATTTTCCTCCCCTCTTTCCCATCTTTATTTTGCTTTGTTTTTTTTGTTTTGTTTTCTAATTTAAACATTTTTTCTCTTATTTTTCTACTTTTTAATGTTTTCTATCTTATCAATTTTTTTTCAAAAATCTTTCCATATTTTTTTTCAAGTTTATATAATTAGATCTAATTTTTAAAGAAAACAATATTTATTGCTATGCAACACAATTATCCTCAAATAATAAATAAATAACATTTAATTTTCAAAAGAAATCATTAAAATAAAATAAAATAAATTCTTTTATTTATATGCACTTTTAATTTACCACTAATTAATTTAATTAACAACTATAAAGTAAGAGAAATATTAAACAATTAACTAAATAAAATTCCTAAATGCAACTATATTTTACTAAGTGTGTGTGTGCGAGAGTAACTGTTCCATCTTAACCCTTCTAGGTGGCAAACCTTCTCTACCTTAACCACACTCTTGGTCTTCGAAAACCTACAACTCATGTAAACTCGGGCACCCGTTAATAGATTAGTGTCCAAAGAAAATATAAATCAAAGAAATATAATTTATCATTCTAATATAACATTGCATCATTTTAAATAAATAGTATTCATTGCATTTCATTTTCCTAAAATAAATTAACATTCACTTATTCCATCATTTAAATAACACAACATTTATTCTACCACACATAATTATTCATATTGCAATTCCTCATAAAGTAAAAGCAAGCAGCATCAAAGTATAAGACATGGCATCCTTCCCCACTTGGAAGAGACATTGTCTCAATGTCTTATTACAAAACATCTACATAACATAATCTTAAACATCCAATATATAATAAATTTCATAGTATGTAGAAAGAAAAAGTATGCTAATATCTCAAATGTGGAAAAGATCTATCAATATCTTCTGCATTCTCTCAGGTGGCACTATCCACCGAATACTGGTCCCTGGACCCTATACTACACAACATCTCGGTTCCGCAACTTAACATTGTGCCTCTCCAAAATCCTGGTGGGCTCCACTAGCACCACCCCTTGATCCTAAACCTGCAATGCACACCAGTCAAAAATATAAGTAACAGTCAGATGGTACGACTTAAGCACAAAAACATGGAAGACATTATGTATACAGGATAGAGCCAGTGGTAGAGAAAGCCTATATGCAACTGGATTAATAATTTCCAAGATATCAAATGGCCCAACATATCTAGGGGCAAGCTTAGAGCTTTTTCCAAAAGAGATTGAACTCTTCTATGGTTAAACCCTCAGGAAGACCTTATCTCCCACTAAAAACTATCTAAAGGTTTTGTCCCTATCTACAAAACTCTTTTAATGATTTGAAGTTTGTTTCAACTTTTCCTTAATTAGCTTCATCTAATCCTCCATTTCTTTCAACATCTCTAGCCCAATAACAATCATGTCTTCCACCTTCTCCCAACTGATAGGTGTGCGACATTTGTAGCCATACAAAGCCTCGAAAGGTGTCATTCCTAGAGAGGCATGATAGGAGTTATTATATGTGAACTCCACTAAAGGTAGGTACTCCTCCCACTTATGTTGTTGATCCATACAGTACATTATGAGGAGATCCTCTACTACCTGATTCGCCCTCTCTTTCTGACCATCAATCTCAGGATGATAAGTTGAACTAAAGTTCAATTTCATTCCCAAAGAGGCATTCAATGTAGTCCAGAACCTAGAATTCATACGAGTGTCACGATCAGAGATGATCATCTCTGGCACTCTGTGCAATCGAAAAATCTCCTACACAAACTTCTTTGCTAAGACAAATGAGCCATCCTTAAGATTCCCAAGAATGAAGTGAGCTACTTTCATTAGTTTGTCAACTACAACTAAGATAACATCATGTCAGTTCTTGGTCATAGGCAACCCCTGAATAAAATCCATAGTGATTACCTGCCATTTATATTTTTGCACCCTATGTGGGTATAAAAGTCCCACCAGATGCACATGCTCAGCCTTAACTCGTTGGCATTCCAAACATCAGGATACAAAAGCAGTAACATCTCTCCTAAGCCCTGGCCAAAAATACAATGGTCTAAGTCCCTCTATCATTTTTGTTACATTGGGGTGCCCTGAATATGGTGCATTATGAAATTCAATCAGTACTAATTCCCTCAATACTGTTGCATTAGGAACATACATCTGTCCCTAGTATCTTAAGAGTCCATCAGTCTCAAACATGTATCTATCATATCTACGATCCAAAGGATCCTTCTCTAGGGCTTGTTTCACCCTATCATGATGCTCATCTCCTGGCAAAGCTTGGATCACTTGCTGTCTAAAATTTGACCTTATAGTAACCATAGTTGCAAGATGTCTTCTCCTACTTAGGGCATCTGCTAGTTTGTTTTCTTTCCCTTTTATATACTCACTCAAAAACTCCAACCATCATCTCTGTCGAGCATTCAAGTTGGGTTGAGTGAAAATATATTGTAATCTCAAATGATCTATTTTTAGTTCAAAAGGCTTCCCTAAAAGGTAGTGCCTCCACATTTGAAGTGCATTCCCTATGGAATCCAACTCCAAATCATGTGGTGCATAGTTCAATTCATGTTGTTTCAATTTCCTAGACTCATATGCCACCACCTACCCTTCTTGCATAAGAACTGCTCCTGCACCTTCTCCCGAGGCATTTGTTATCATTGTAAAGTGTCCATTTGGATCTGGCACAATCAAGATAGGTGTAGAAGTAAGTTTCTTCTTTAGTGTCTAAAATGCATTCTCACACTTATCACTCCATTAAAATTCCTTTCCTTTTCTTTGGAGTGTAGTGATGGGTGCTACAATTGTTGAGAACCCCTTAACAAATTTCCTATGATAGCTGGAAAGCCCCATAAAGCTGTGGACTTCTAAAAAAAATTGTGGTGTTGACCACTCCATGATTTCCTTTATCTTATCTAGGTCCACTACTATCCCCTCAGCTGAAATAACATGTCCCAAATAGTGCACCTCAATTTGGTAGAATGTACATTTAGACATTTTCCCATAAAGCTTTTGATCCCTCAAGCACTGCAACACAATCCTCAGATGTTTATCATGCTCTTCTTTTGACTTAGAATATATTAAGATATCATCTAGGAAAACTAGTACAAATTCATCTAGGCAGTCTCAGAAGATGTTCATTTTGTAAAAGTTGTCAGGGTGTTGGTTAACCCAAACAGTAACACTGTGAACTCATAGTGCCTGTATCTAGTCCTGAAAGTAGTTTTGAAAATGTCTTCATCTTTCATCCTTAGCTAATGGTATCTTGATCTTAGATCAATCTTCAAGAATACCTTAGCCCCTTTCATCTGATCAAATAGTTCATCTATCCTAGGAAGTGGATATTTATTTTTGATGGTAACCTTGTTAAGCATTCTATAATCAATACAAAAACTTAAGGTCCCATCCTTCTTCTTTACAAAGATGACAGGTGATCCCCAATATGGGGACACACTTAGCCTGATAAATACCTAGTTAAGCAACTCTTGCAGCTGTGCCTTCAACTCATACAATTCAGTAGTGTTCATCTTGTATGGTGCCTTTGACTGAGGCTCAGTTTCAAGTAGGAAGTCAATTGAGGAATCAAACTCTCATTTAGGTGGTAGCTCAGTCAAATCATCAAGTAAAACATCTTGGAATTCCTTCATAATAGGATGATTATTAGCTAACAACTCTGAGCTATCAAGATCCCTAACCTTTACTACATAAATAGCACACCTTTTTCTCTTAGCCTTCTTCAGCTGCATGGTTGAGATCTGCTTGAGTTCTAAGGGCCTCTTTAAACCATGAATCTCAACATGGTTACCCTGATCATCTAAGCATTTCACTATTTTATCTTCACAATATACAATGGACTTATGCTCAGTAAGCCAATTTATTCCTAGGATTACATCATATGACCCTAGGGGTACTACATACAAGTTAACCTGTGTCTCAAAAATAGGAAGTTCAAGTTTGTTGTAGGCTAGACATTACTCTATTGTTCTCTCTACCTAGTTTCCATATTGAAACTTCCATGATTTAGACATATATCCCGGCTTAACAGATAATTTTGAAATAATATGAGGATCTGCAAAACACTCAGTGGCTCCCATATCAACTAAGATAGAAACAGGACATCTGAAAAGCTTACATGTGAACTGGACTGGCGTAGCTTGGAAATCAGCTTGGTGATTATCAACCACTACATGGATGTGATGTTGGTTCATGTTCTTCTGATTATTCACTCTCTGAGGACATACATTGGCATAGTGCTCACCACTGCATGTGTAACATCCACCGTGGGGTGCTCTGGGTCTATCTGAAGCATCTCTCCCATTATTGTTGTTATTATTGTTGTAATTGGCCCTTTTTTTTGTTTTGATTCCCATTGTTGCGATCCTAAGAATTGTTACCCCTCTTGAGATTCTTGATCTGACGGTTGTTGTTGTTGCCCAATTATTCTGATTCTGATTACTATTTTTGATTAACAAAAAAATAGGTTTTGAAGGAACCCAAAACCCTTTACAAACCAAAACAAAGCTGCAAAAAGGACAACCTACAGCCAGTCAAAAAAACCAGCCCCCAAGCAAAAACCTTCAAGATTTACATTTAGAACTTTTCTTGTGGGAGCGAAGAGTCATGTCGAAAGAAGGCCTAGAGAATTTTTCTTTCTTCCCCATAATATTAGTCTAGCCTTCTTCCACTTGTACTACCTTATCATGCCAAGCCAACACACAATTTTCCTAAAGATGAATGCCTGCAGCCATAGTCTTGGTGATTTCAACATTATTCTTCCGTGCAGGCACAAACCTATCAGAAAAGCCACCATAAATGATAGCTGAGGCACTATCACCAAAAGTGGCAACCTGAGACCCAATCAATCTCTCTCTTTAGGGGTTTCAACAAGATAATTTTGTATAGCATTAGCAACCCCACCATTTGAGACATCTAGAGGGGATGTTCCAAGATCCTGTGGTTCTGACGCAACCACCTTAGAGAAACTCCTATGTTGTTCAGTTTTCTTCTCTACCGCATAATGTTGTAGAGAGGCACCTCTCCACCAAGTAGTCATCTTTTTTTTTTTCTCAAATCCTCATTGGGCAGAAACATGACCTGTTTTAAAACATCTTCTGCAATGGAAGGGAATCCCTTCATAGTCCAAAGATTGGACCCAAGAACCCTTAGGAGATTTAAGTAAAATAATAGCAGGCAATCCTTTTGAGATATCCATTTCAACCAATATGCAAGCAAAGGTGGGATGAAAAATGTCAAAGGATTATTGTTATTATGATTGTCTCCTTGAGATTTCTTGTTACCATACTTAGCATCTCTACTCTTCCTATAATTTGCAACCTATTGTAACTTATGTTCCTTCTTGGTTACTTTCTCAAAAGCCTCATCCATGGTGGAAGGATTATGAATGTCTACTTTGGCTCCAATTTGAGGCCTAAACCCCAAGATGAATTTGTGAATCTGGAACCTCTCATCAAGCTGGTACTGGGGTAAATATTTGAGCAAGTGGGAAAATTTTTCCCAATACTGAGTTACTATCATTCCCCCTTGAGTGAGAGTCTCAAATTCAATTATATTTTTTTCAAAATATGACTGTGGTAGCCACTTTTTACTGAACAATTGTAGAAATTGTTCCCAAGTCATCTTTCCATGCAAAAATTATTTTATGCCTTTTCGTTCTCCCACCAAGTGGAAGCTTCACCAGAGAGTTGATATGATCCCCATTCAGCCTTAGTCTCATTGGACAAATTTCGTAGAGAAAAATACTTCTCTGTCTCAATCACCCATGCTTCTGCTCCATCCCCAAATGTTTTTCCATCAAATTTTGGTGGGGTGACCTTCTTGAGGTCCTTTCCAAAATCTTCATCCACCTTACTTAGGTTTACTTCAGTCCCAAGTTGTTCTCCATTTGATTCAATTCCATTTCTACCTGAGTTCGGCCCTAATGGGCCTGTTTGTCTTGATTGCTCTAGATGTCAATCTTGGTCCCTTGTTGAGTCAACAGGGCTATGATCTGATCCAATCTGTCATTCAGATAATCACGGGATCCTCCTCCATTTTTATAAGTTCTAAAATCCATCATAATTCCTCTGGAACACGTAACATTAAGTGTAATTAGGTGTAGGTCCTAGAGTTTAACCTAGATGCTCTGATACCAAATGTAAAGATCAACAAACTCACATACTAAACATAGTAATCCGAAAAGAAAAGCACACCCAAATAAGGAAAATGAAATAATATATTAAATAAAATATATTAAGAAATGCTCTAAGGAAATTTTAAAAAGTGAATTACAATCACATACACCAACAGAGTGTTACAAAACCTTTGTTTCAATGTTTTTTTTTTATATGCAAGTTTTGAAATTTATATTAAATATGTAAAAATAAATACATTTTTTTGCTACGCAGGTAATATTTCCACCAACTTTCATTACCAACACTCAACCCAACCACCATCACCAAAAAACCAGTCCAAAAACCTATGAAACTAGTCATTCATTGCATAAAACCCAACCACTGAACAACCCAACAACTCCAAAATTGGCCATGAGGAATCAGCCCCAACCAAAAACTAACAATAGCCTAACCAACAAGAGTACCTTAAAATGGCCATGAATAGGCCAAGCCGACAAACCCCATTGAAAGGAAATGCCAGAATTCACAGAGAACAAAACCCTAAAAGCTACCAACACCAACACCCATGAAGATAGAAATTATCACATAAAATTGTTTAAAATAGTGAAATCTTCAAATTCCTTTACCCATTCCATGCCGCCCGCAGCTAACAAACTGAAGAACTTCTTCAGAAACATAATTGCCACTGCCACCACCATTATGTGCTTTACCAGGGCCGAGCTACTCAAATCAAGTAGAAATGAAAATAGCTTCACCTCCTCATCTGAGTCCTTGATTTTTTCAAGGTCACATGGTCTCGAAACGCCTCTGCCCTCAACAAAAAATCCCAACACTTCATCGACAATACCCACTAGATCTTTCTAGAACATCTTCACCAACAATAGTTTAGCCTCGACCTTAGAAATCCCATTTTCCAGGAGAGAGGCTAGGAATCAAGAAGAGATGCGAAGATTATCTCTTCCAAATTCCTTGGCCAAATGACCAACTCCCAGAATCTTTTTTGTCACCACCAAAACTAGAGGGTCCCCCCCGTGAGAACACGCATCAAATGTTGGTCCTTAATTTCTCTAAAAAAGGCTTGTCTAGCCTTCAACCTTAGAGAAATAGGAGTATCTGCACCAAATTTTTCCACCCCATCTACAAAGACCTTGATGAAAAAACGAGATTGCTTCGCCATTCTCTCCACCTCGCACTCATAGTGGCCACATCGAACTCCACTACCAACCAAGTCTAGCTCCACAAAGGAATGGTGAAAAAACGATTAATTTTCCAACTTAAAACATTGAGCCAATTTACTGCCAAGTACCTGGCCGCCTCCATTTTAGCTAATGAGTACCTTCCAAACGTGCCCAAGAAAATCCATACCGGATGATCTCCAGGAAATTATGCCTAAGGCAACCTCAAAAAATAAGGAAGAAATGATGTGGCAAGACCACGTGCTCGTCAACCTACACACCCCCTCCACCATCCCCTTGTGTCCTCTCACTCCGCCACCGTGTCATCCAGCCAACCACCCTATTGTACCAATGGGGAGAAAAGAGAGGAGGGGAGCCCACCCAGCCACCCATAGTATTTAATTCCTCACTATACTAAATTCTTTAAGATTTGGACTAGTTACACCCATACTTGATAAGGCGTCAGCTTCAATATTACCTTCCCTCAACGTATGGTTGAACATCACTTGTTCAAAACACTTTAGCTACTCTAGTGTTTCATCCAAAAAAACCCCTAGCCTCCAATTGTGAATTTGGCTAGATCTAAGGGCATTTATTACCAGAGTAGAATCCCCTCCCACCATTATATTTTTAACGCCAATTTCCTTACAAAGATTCAGTCCAAGAAGGAGGGCTTGGAACTTGGTTGCATGTACCATCTGGGAGGGACTTAGGCATTAAGGAACACTAACAACGTACTGGTGAAGGTAGTAAACCAGTACAACTTTGTACACAACTAGCTCCAAATCTAATATGTGAACTTGAAATTTAAAAAAAAATGATCTGTTGTTTCCTCTAACTCTTGGCATATTGGACATCTAGAAGGTCCATGGTAACCCATTTTAATAAACCTATCCCTAGTAAGAACTCTTTCATGTGCTGTTGCCCATGCAAAAATTCTTTCCTTTGGAAGCCAATCTTTATTCCAACATAATCTTGTTGGTACAACTGAACGTCCATCTCCTGATGAGGAAAAAATTAGCATAGCCTATTTTAGCAGAATAAATCCCTCTTGGAGATGCATCCCAATGCAGACAATCACTCCCCTGCCTACACTAAATTCTTCTTTTTGACAATTCTTGCTCAAAAGCTTCCATTTCCTAGACTTCAAAATTCAAATTCGTCACAGATTTCCACACATAAAGACCCTCCTAAGAGGTGTTAGAAAAGTCAAAATAATCATGAACTTTTGAACCCCAAACTTGCTCTGTTCTTTCCCTTACTCATTAGAGCATAGGATTCTCTGCCAAGGCTAGGAGACCTTCCCAAGAGTCTTCCTAGAAAAGTGCCTCTTTCCCGTCCTTAATTTCCCAAGTGAGGTAATCTGTGATGAGATCCCTGGAGTTCCTGATGAAATTCCATATGCAGGACCCATTTGGTAAATATTTTTCTACCAAGATGCAATAGGGATCTACTTCCAGATTTTTTTCTCTCACTATCTTTACCCATTTAAGATTAGGGCAGGAATGAGCAACCCAAGCTAATTTTTCCCTTAGCACCTTGTTTTTCCAAAGGAGATTCCTCAAACAAGCCCCATCACTCTCACGTTTCTCACAGACCTTATGCCATTTTATAAGGGGAAATTTCTTTTGATCAGAGTTTCCTTTCCAAAAGAAGTCCTTCATTACATGATTCAAGGACTTACTCACACCTACTGACAACTATAAACAAGACATCATGAAAATAGGAAGAGCTGAAATGATAGATTTCAACATTGTTAATCTGCTCGCCCAAGAGAACCATCTATTTTTCCAAGAGGATATCTTGCCCTTGCAATGCTCCACAAAATAATTCCATAAATTACCACTTTGAGTTCCCTTGGCTAGTGGGAGCCCCAAATATTTACATGGTAATTGACCCTTCTTGAATCCTAAGATTCTCAAAATTTGATTTTCACAAGGGCAACTTGAATTAAAGAAAAAAACCTCAGATTTAGCCATACTCACCTTCTTCCCAGAAGCCTAGAAGTAATCTCCTAAAATACCTTTTAGCCTTTGTGCTTCTCTAACCGATGCAATACCAAATAACATTGTGTCATCCACAAACTACTGATGAGTGATATTGGGAAGACTGCTAGTTACTTGCAGACCCTCAATCCAACTAGACCTTTGAGCATTTTCTAACGATCTTCCCAAAGTTTCAGCCATTATAATAAACAAGAATGGAGATAACAGATCTCCTTGCCTCAAACCTCTGGAAGTAGTGAAGTATCCCTCTGGAGAACCATTAACCAACACAGAGAAGTGCGTACAAGCCACCCAACCAAAGATCTAGTCTAGCCAATCCTTTTGGAAGCCAAAGGCTTCCATTACCTTGAACAAAAATCTCCAATTTCAACATCGCCGATCTTTTTAGCTTTTGGACTGAGTGAATGATTTCCTATGCAATTCTCACCTAGTCCAAAATTAAACGGCCAGGAACAAATCCTGCTTGCTCCTCTGAAATGATTGAAGGAAGAATCTTCTTTAACCTATTAGATACCACTTTAGCTAAAATTTTATAAATTATATTGCACAAAGAAATTGGGCGGAAGTCTTCCCAAGAATCTGGCTTCTCCTTCTTCAAAATAAGAGCAATTAAGGTGTTGTTGGCTTCCCTAAGCAAACTTCTAGTGCTTCTTGAATCCTCTAGTGCCTCCCAAACATTCCTTCCAGCAAATCCCCAACATTTCTAAAAGAACGTTGCAGCAAACCCATCCAACCCAGGGGCCTTCTCTAGCTACATCTCAAAAACTACCCCTTTCACTTATGCTTCAATGAACTTAGCATTTAATTCCCCCATTTGAGCTTGAGAAATCAACTTCAGAATGGGTTTCAATGAAGCCTTATGTGACTTCAAGTTTCATCCCTCCCAATCATTAATCAAATTCTGAAAAGAAGAGATAGTTGAGGCTCTAATCTCCACAATATCCTCCACCAATTGACCATCTGTAGTTTTAATACAAGAAATTTTATTAAGCTCCCTCCTAGCCTTTGTAGAGTTGTGAAAGAATTTTGAGTTTCAATCCCTTGCCTTTAACCAGACATCCCTAGATTTTGGTCGCCAAAAAATATCCTCTTTTTCCAAAATATCATTTAATTTTTTTGATAGCTCCTGTTCTTTCTCATAACAAGCAACATCCATCCCATTGTTCATGATTTCTTCAGCAAGGAGAGCTAGCTCTCTTTCCGTTTGAAGTTTCTCTATGAAAATGTTCTTGAAACAAACCCTATTCCATTGTTTGAGCTGTTGTTTCACATATTTTAACTTTGTAACCACATTAAACATACTTGAACCCCATGGGGAGCACTCCTTCCACCACAATTCCATCTTCCCCAAGATTTGAGGGTCCTTAAACCACATCATTTCAAATTTGAATGGACAACGAATCGGTCCCTTCTCCCCAACAATTTGGAGCTACACTGGAAAATGATTAGAGTCACTCCCAGAATTAGTTTTTATTTAAACAGTAAAAGGGAAGAGGCTCAAGTATCCTTTGAAGAAGAATTTGTCGAGATTCTCTACTATGCTGCCAAACCCTTTCCTTCAATTTTTCCTGGTGAAACAACCATTTCCTATTGGAATTTCCATTAGCGAGTTCCTTTCCACAAACCTACAAAATTCGATTTGAGATTGTAGGATTTTCCCTAAGCCTCCCTTTTTTATCTTCTTTCCATAGAATAGCATTGAAGTCTCCTCCAAGAATGCAGAAATCCTAGGTCATCCCTCATAGGGCCTCATCTAGTTCTAGCCAAACCAGCCTTTTTTGAATGCTCAATGAAGGGCCATAGACATTTATCAAACTAAATTGAAGGTATGAGATCAAAATCCTTACCCTACAAAATAGGCAATGACGATTCAAATTTAAGGTCTCCACTAATAATTTTTGAGGCTTCCAAATGATTATTAGACCTCCCGAAGCACCCTCCACTTCCACACCAGCCCATTTCCATAACTTTAGCTTCTTACTAAAATTAACCAGGTTTGAACCTCCTAATTTTATTTCTTGAAGAAGGCATACTTTTTCTTGAAAGACTTCTAAATGGCACCTAATGAGGCTCCATTTGTTAGTGTATTTTAAGCCCCTAACATTCCAAGTTATGAGTTTCATTTTTGTTTAGGAAGGGCATCACCCTTCCCTACTTTAATCATTAAATCTATCTTCTTTTATCCACTGGCATCCCCATCCCATTTCCTCTTCTCCAAATTAGGAATTCTACCTCTCTTTTTATGTTCACCACAATCAGGTGTTAATTTGAAAATGTCCCTTTGATGAATTCCTAACCTAATTTTAGCCACAACCAAACCTTCAGACAACTTCCTTTTCTTACCTGATTGTGGGCTAAGCAATTCCATAGCTCCTGCCCCATCTTCCACCTCCATCTTCTCCAAGCCTTCAGATTCATAACCATCTTCCAACGCCCTAGATCTTGCTTTGGCCACCACGACTAGTTCCACAAGCTCCTTCCCCACTTCTATCAATGAGTCCAACTTCGAATTTTGATAGTCGCCCTCCAGGATCTCCAAGGCTTCTAAGATCTTCTCATCTAGGACTGTATTCTGATCCACCTAACCCTCCTGAGTCTCCTATAGCTCTTCCATGCCATTTGACTTTGCACATATTAACGGAATTGTTTCATCGTGCAAAGAAGCTGTAGCTGAGGATTGTCCATTTCCAATGGACGATGATGGAGAATCACGTATGGTTTTGGACTGCTTCTTCAAGACCCTTGCCTTTGGAGATACAAAATAGGTTGCTTCATCTCTTGAAGCCCTGAAATTTGTCCTATGAGGGTCTTCTAAAACCACCAAGGAGTTGGATTTCCCCACTCCATCTTTTGGTTTCTTGCACCCCAGTGAGTGAACCAAATTGTTACGAGTGAAAGTGTCACATTCCAGCTTCTGATTCTAGCTTCCATAGTCTATTATGATTTCAATCTCTCCCCAGATGTGATGAACTGGTGTATTTTCAACACAAATTTGCACATAGGTTTGGTTTTTCTTTTACAACTTCCTTTCCTCTACACAAACAAAAATTCCCAGTTGATTCCCAATTTCCTCCAAAATACTAGGAGCCCAATATTCCTGAGGGAGATTAGGAAAACAATACCAATCTTGAAGGGTTTCAATCTCATGGGAAGTCAGGTCAAAACCTACCCTCCACTGTCTCAGATAAAAACCACACCCATGTAAAACCCAAACCCCATTTACAATTTCATCTCTTATACTTCTAGAAGGGAAAGTTACCAAGAAGAAGTCATTTTGAAGCATTTTGAACTGCAAGTCAGGCCCCCAATGCTCTTTCCACCACTTAAACAAATAATCCCAATTAAAATCTGCTCCATACCATTTACCAATTAGTCCTATATTTTTGAGGCGCAAAACCTTTGCTTAAAGTTTCAAAGAACTAATTACCACTTTGGCTCTTTCTCCTTTTGCCTTATTTCCCGATTGTGAGTCGTGCTAACATTGAACCCCAACTGAGTCTTCTTCCCTTTCTTCCTCCCATTCCTTGGTGAGCATCTTCTTTTTCCACACCATTCCTCCATTACTATCTATGCAATTAGGGTTTCTTCTAGGACCCTATCTTCCCAACCAGGGGAAGCCTGCTTGGCCTCTTTTACCTCCATTCTACTATCATGGCCGACGAAAGGCCTCATTTCTGTAACTTCCACTCTTTTGACGGCCTCTAGAGACATATCCCCCTTTAATCAAACAGTGATTACCCATACCCTATTCTTCTAGATAGCGACCATTCTGAGTGTTATTCTGAGGGCGGTCCCATCTCTCTTCCTTCCAAATATGCTCATTGTTCCCTTTCTGATTGCCCTTGGGGCCCTCCTGTCCTCTTCCCCCACATTGAAATTCATCAGACCGTTGCAGGCCTCCATGACCGTTGCAAAGCTCATTCACCATTATGAAAACACCTTTGTTTCAATGTTATAAATATAAGTTTTCATCAATAATTACATCCATGATGATAAGTTTACATTTACAAATTGGCTATGCAAGCCATACAAAAGAAGTACAAGAATTATATCCATATGATGACGAAATATCAGTCCTCAACTACCATGACTCTACTGGTCTTCTGCAAGCCAAGGCCAAAAGTGAGGTTAGGGTGCCTTTTCCACCCAATCATGAAGCACTAAACTTCCACGAGTTTCTTCCTAGCTCAAAGAAAGCACCGACTCTGCATGAGGAGCCTAACAACCTGGAACGGTGTAAGCAAGAGGGAACTCTCAATGTGTGCCTGATGTGTATATGCAATTCCTAATACTAGAATGACGTATTACTAGCATTTAGGATGTGATAGAGACATATATACTATATAATTATAATCTTTTAATCCATCTATTTCACTAGTACATTTAGCTTGGTTAAGCAATAAAAGTAAAATGATAGTTTTGAAAATGAAAACTACTATCTCTAGGAGCCCACATTCGGCATCCTATCCCAAAAGTGATCTCATAAAAAAGATAAATCATGCATGGAATCTCATAATTGTATAAATGTCAAGCATTTACTACTCAATGGTTCTTTTGGAAACACAATTTAACTCTAAAGTTCGTTATTTATTTTACATGTCCATCTATTAAAAGGTTTAATAAGTTGCTTGTATTAAACCTTACATCCAATAATTTGCTTAATTCATTGAGTTTACCTACATTCTAAGTGCCAAATTGCAAGAATAAATTCTTCTCATATGCATGGAATTCTAATAACACATTTACATAAAATAATTTCCCCAAATTAAATACAAGTCTAGATTTATAAAAATCTGAATGAGTGCTTTCAGAAAAACATACACATAATTATATTCATTTTTTTTAAAATAGACTTTGCCACACACATACAAACATTGTTTACATATATATTCATAAATAAATTAGTTTATACATAAGTATTTATCACCTATCATATTAGAGATTCTCACAACCATACGTTGTCTACTTACAGTAGGTTACATACACACATGTATATATATATATATACTAGAAAATTAAATCTCATGTATAAAAAAAAATGCAGATGTGAATAATTACTAACTATTGAGTTTTTACCCAGCACAGAGGCTAAGGTTAGAGGAAGATTGAGGATTCATTGACATGTATGCATGTTTCAAGGCAAAGATAGAGGCGATGACCTTCCTGTGGGAGGCACTGCCTGTGGGGGAAACACCCTCTCCACAAGCTGTGGCATGTGGAGGGTGGCTGCCTCCATAGCACAACCCTCCTAGAAGGCTACGTTTCATAAAACCTTCAACTATATCATATAAAAATTAAAAACTTTGTTTGGAATTTATGTTCTGATTTCATTCGATTCCAATTTAATATTTTATCCATTTCAATAATGTTTAAATAATAATATTATATATTTTTTATATATATAGAATAGTATATATATACATATATAATATTATTATATGCAGGTACAATAAACTTTCAAGAAGAACAATTGTAGTTTTCAGTTTTGTATATAAATAATAATCAATACTAAAATTTTAGTAATATGTTTATATTTGTTGTAATATATATATATATACATAGATATGTATATATATCTATACATTGTTTAAAGAATCTAGAAAAATACAGTCTAGTCATGATGCTAAGTGTTATAGAGAGAATAAAACATTTTAAACACCAAACAAATACTTGATCAATATGTACAAAAGAGTTTCAGCAAATAATTCATCTTTTTTCCACAATACAATTTTTTATTCACACATTCTGGAATCTAAGCACATTGGAAAAAGAATTTAAAAAACCTGGAAAAAATGTTATCCTTGATGATTCTTTTCTTGATCTTCTACCTATCACCATTCTTCTTCTTTTCAAATTTTATCTAATTTCCCTATTCTTGTTCAGTTATTGTTTTGCAAAAAAATAAAGAAAGAAATGAAACTGGTCTTCTAAATGAAACCTCTAGTTGAGAAAATAAGAGTTTTTATTAACATTTTATTATTTTCTTCCCCTCTTTCCCATCTTTATTTTGCCTTTTTTTTTGTTTTGTTTTCTAATTTAAACATCTTTCTCTTATTTTTCTACTCTTTAATGTTTTCTATCTTATCAATTTGTTTTTTAAAATCTTTCCATTATTTTTCACTTGTTTTTATTGCAAGTTTATCTAATTAGATCTAATTTTTAAAGAAAACAAGATTTATTGCTATGCAACACAATTATCCTCAAATAATAAATAAATAACATTTAATTTTCAAAAGAAATCATTAAAATAAAATAAAACTAATTCTTTTATTTATATGCACTTTTAATTTACCACTAATTAATTTAATTAACAACTATAAAGTAAGAGAAATATTAAACAATTAACTAAATAAGATTCCTAAATGCAACCATATGTTACTAAGTGCATGTGTGCGAGAGTAACCATTCCATCTTAACCCTGCTAGGTGGCTAAACTCCTCTACCTTAACCACACTCTTGGTCTTCGACAACCTGCAACTCATGTAAACTCAGGCACCCATTAATAGATTAGTGTCCAAAGAAAATATAAATCAAAGCAATATAATTTATCGTTCTAAGATAGCATTGCATCATTTTAAATAAATAGTATTCATTGCATTTCATTTTCCTAAAATAAAATAACATTCACTTATTCCATTATTTAAATAACACAACATTTATTCTACCACACATAATTATTCATATTGCAATTTCTCATAAAGTAAAATAAAGCAGTATCAAATTTTGAGATGTGAAAAAAACTAAGAAGTACAACAACCCTCTTAATAAGCCTACTTGATCAATAATGTGACACAACATTATTTATCTTTATATAGATATGGGCTCCTTTATTGATACTTTAGAGCTATAATTCTCTTTGAACAGTGATATGCCTTTGATTTACAACACAATAGTATCTTTGTTGATTTAAATGATATGATCACACTTGTACCTGCACACTCAACAAACAAGTTAGATAAAATAGATACATCACTTGATGATTTGCTTTGGATCTCTTGGATACAGCTATTCATTTTCCTTTTTCTTGATCAGTTATAAAGTAGCAAGCATTTACTTGATTAGACATGCATACGATTTGTATGGAACCCCAAGCTCTAACAAAAACTTTCAATCAACTGCAAGTTTCTCTCTTGGAGCAGCAACTGGACAACTCAATGATGCTGACACAACCTCCAACAATGAGATTCATCATTCACCAGGCAATGATAGGTCCCATATCTTATTTTATGCATTTATTTTACTGTATTTACTTGTTATTTTATATCTCTCAGATACAGTTACTCCCACGGCTTGTGTGGGATTATATAAACATTTCCTTTTTAATATATCAGCTATTTCATATCATGCAATGACTTATGTACTTTTCATCTGTGAATCACAAAATATGAAATAACTAAATGAATTGTTTGAGGCATATGTTTTGTAATCATGAATAATAGCAACAACATGCTTGAAGCATGAAGTACAAAAGATAGTTTAGCTTCAAAAAATGATAATCTTTGAATATCTAGTTGATTATTTGAATTGTTCATGTGTCAAAAATTTTCTCACCCCAATTTAATAACTCATTGATAAAACTTTACTAATTTGAGTTGGAAGCTAAAAATTAGTAACATTTCTAGCGACCTCCTAGGGGTGTTTTCCTGCTAAACAAATAAGATCAGTTTCCTTTCTTATCCATTGGACATGGATTCCATTCTTTTTTCCTTGATCTAACTGAAAAAGTTTGTAACTCATCTATAGAAACCATACAACAACAAACAAAACTAAAAGAAACTAGCATAACTCTTTTTAAGACAGAGCCAAAAAAATGTGCAACAATCGCACGTATTGAAAACAAAACTGAACTGAAACTAATGTGCAATGAGCACTTATTGAAGGAAAACAACTACTCGTACTATATACATCTGCAAACTTTTGATGTTCAATAGCACTGTTTGAGGTGAATCCCACTGATAAGGATTGGCAACAACTCTCCATCAAACTTCGAGAGCTGGAATGCATTATGTTGTTTGCATTATGTGATAATTTATGGGCCATCCCACATGGCATCAAACTTTGTGTGTTTACCTAGTTTTCTCTTGAGTTTATCCCATTTAAATACTAGACCTCCCTCTTTAAATATCCTCGAGACAACTATTCTGTCAAATCTCCTTTTCATCTGAGCTTGATGTACTTTCAAATTCCTTAATGCCTCTTTCCTTGTTTCTTCTAGTTCCATTAGTTGTGCAAGCCTAATTTCCATAGGTTCTTCATCAAGAAAATCTAGCTCTTTGATCAAGCTTAAGGT
Source organism: Sequoia sempervirens (assembly GCA_007258455.2). NCBI lineage: Eukaryota > Viridiplantae > Streptophyta > Pinopsida > Cupressales > Cupressaceae > Sequoia > Sequoia sempervirens. Next base: position 273,931,107 of record VDFB02047230.1, read on the forward strand.
AGACAATTCAATTGAGAAAGGAATTTTAGCCTCTTTACCATATGTTAGAATGTAAGGTGAATTACCCATTGCTCTCTTAAGTGTAACCCTATCAGCCCAAAGGGCTAGTGTTAGTTTCTCATGCCAGGTTCTCTGATTATCCTAGATTGTCTTCTTTATTATTTTAATCAAGTTCTTGTTAGTGGACTTTGCTTGTCCATTACCCTGAGGGTAATATTTTGAAGAAGTATTCAGATAAATATTGTGCTTTACTAACCAATCTGAAACTTTTAAACCTATGAATGCTAAAGCATTATTAGAAATGATTGAATCTGGTGTACCAAACCTAGAAACCAAGTCTTGATAGAGATTCAAGACAGATGTTTCATTTGCATCCTTCAGTCTAATTGCTTCAGTCCACTTGGTGAAGTAATATGTAGTTGTTAGTATCCATTTATGCCCAACACTTGAAGGTGGTTCTATGGGACCAATGAAATCAAGTCCCCACTTGCCAAAAGGCTACTCCACTTGAATTGGATGTAGAGGCAAAGCTGCAAGCTTATGTTTTCCTGCAAACACTACATACTTGTTACATTTTTTGACCCAAGCATGGACATCTTTAAATAAATCGGGCCAGTAATACCCATCTATCATTACCTTCAAGGTTGTGGTTCTTGGTGCAAAGTGTCCTCCTAAAGGCCCATCATGAAATTCTTTCAAAACTTTTTCAATCTGTTATGGTTCAACACATCTAAGTAAAACACCATTATAATCCCTTTTGTACAAAATTCCATCAATGACAACATATGGGATGCCTTGAAGCCTGTAATACCTTTGTTTTGACTTGTCCAAACCTTTACTACAGTCACCTATGTGCAAGTAATGGACCATTTGTTGTATCCAATTTGCTGATGTAGTCAGGGAAACAACTTGTTCTTCGTTATTGAACACTGTTTCAACTTGTTGATCAACTGGTTTGTTGTTTTCTTCGTTACCAACAAGCTATTAACATAGAACTTTTCCTCTAACAAGCTTGGTGACCTTAATTTCAATCTCATACTCCATCACCTTTGTAATCTAGCCTGCTCTCTTATCATTAATGTCCTTGTTGAGCAGAAAATCCTTGACTGTTGAATGAGCAACCAACAATTGTATTTTGTTGTTTGACAACATATGCCTAAATTTCTTAAGGCTTCTTATTACAGCTAATACATTCTTCTCTAAAAATGAATATTTAACTTCATAATCATGCAAAAATTGGCTAAAGAAAGCCACAAGCTACTCTAATCCTTCTTCATTTTGCTGACAGAGCATGGCTGAAATTGTATCAACACTCCCAAATGCATATAATATGAAATATTTATCAAAATTTGGGTTAATAAGAGTTGGGGCTACTGCAAGTGCCTCTTTAATTTGCTCAAAACTATTCTTACCTTCCTTAGTTTTGTGCTTATATAGCTTTAGCAAATCATTTTTAGTTACATTCAAGTTTCTTACTTGATTTTTTATCAGCTTAAAGTCACCAAATGCTTGTAAACACTTAATACCTTTCATCCTTTCCCACTCTAGGCCATGAATTAATGCCTCATACTCAGTTGTATTGTTTGAGCAACTAAAAGAAAATGGAAGTGCTGAAAAATACTTCTCCCCATCAAGTGAAATGAGCATGGATCCTCCACCAGCACCTACTTTACTCCTTGAGCCATCATAGTACAAATTCCAAAGCTGCTCACTTTGCTGCTCTAGTTGTTTTTCATCTTTGACTAGATTTGGAAAAATTACATCATGCTCCTGAATCATATAAATTCCCAAACCTACTTCATCCATGTGACTAAAAGGATCAACCTCAAGATTCTTGGTTTCCCATTCATCTAAATTTATGTCAGGTATTCCTTGAATAGGTACACTGGGGTCAATGGTCATGGATTGACCCTCCTGATCATATAAAGCTAGGTTTGCATTTATAGGACTTGCAACATAAGGCTCAATATGGTATTTAGCTTGTGGTTTTGACTTGACAGTCACTCTAGAGCCATATCTAGTCCTGAAGAACATATGTGACCAATCTGATGATAAATACCCACCCAACTTTGCAGTAAATTCTCTAGAGAGGAAAATGACAAAGTAAGGTGGCAAATCAATGACATAAATATCCTATGGGATTGAAAAGTTTGGACAAGCATGCAAGGTAAGAGGTAGACTTTTAATCACTCCTACAGAATTAATTGTTGTACCATCTAATTGGACTACCCCTTTTGACAATGGCTCATAAATCAGTCCTAACTTATCAACCAGCTATTTAGGCATAATGGAGTTGCTTGCTCTTGAGTCAATCATGCAGTTATGTACTATTTTATCATCATGTAGAAGAGGGGGATTCGCTACTCATGAGTTCTCTTCATTCAAAGATCCTCAAGGGGAAAACTACCCTAAACTACCTCAAGGAACAATAGTGATAGTTTTAAAATCAGAAAGAGCATGTCAAAAAGATTCTCTGGACAAATTGACAAGCTCTCAGCCAAAGGACGATAGTGTAGGAAACAGACGACAGCGCAACGCGCTAGTGTCCCAGAGCCACGTTGGCGTCTCGTACAGACCAGAGAATGGGTTTATCAAAGAAATTTCCTAAATGACTACTACTCTGATTATTGAGAAATTATAGAATGTGATAAAGTCACAGAATACAAATAGAACTATAATAAAATTAAGTAGAACTAATAAAGATAAGAAGGAGAAAGGAAATAAATACTTACAACCACGTGAGTGATGAAGCCTCCACCAAACAAATGTCTTCAATACTTGCGTGAGCAATATCTAGAAAGAATGTTGGGGATGTATAGGCGTTTGCCTTAGTCAAACCCCCTTTTTGGTGTTCCTAGCTCCATAGACAACCAAGAAGATAGAGAGAAAGAGTGTGATGAACAAAGCATGTAGTGAAAGCAAAACCTGCTTAGGAGTAGAACTCACACCACCAAATAAGTGTGTAATAAAAGAAAACCTCACTCGAGGAGGAGAACCTGTATCACCAAGTAAATGTGTAATACATAAGGGATATGGAATCCCAAGATGCTCACAAGCATAATGCAAGGGAAATAAAGTTGTAAAGAGTGTTGTAATGGAAGCTTGAGAGAGCTTGGAGTTGCTACAACAGGTTGTTATGAAGCTGTGAAAGCAAAAGCTAAAGTGTAGAAGGCTAGAGAGAAACTAGAAGTGGAAGAAGCCCCCAAATGAAGTGAAAAAAGGACTTTTAAAGAGGGAGAAGAAGCTTCTCGGGCGGTTATAGGGAATCCCAAGCTATTTCCACTGACAAACTTGGCTGACAAGTGGAAAACAAGCTCAAAAATGGTCATCTGAGCATTGACATGTCGTAGGATGCTAGCACAGTGTGTGGATTTCCACACAACGAGCTAGTGTCTAGACACAATGACCCTACTCAAGATGCTAAGGGAGTGTACACTAAAGCGGGCACAATAATGTAAGTGAAATTGCAAGGGTACAATTTTACTCTTATACACATCAATAATCAAACTAACATAAAACGAAGGTGGCTTTACCTCTTGAGCTAGTTGTTCACTTCTGACTTCTAGATTATTTGCAAGAACTCTAGGCTGCTCTGTGGTAGACTCATTTGAAATCGATATCTTAGCTAAAACTTTCTACAATAAATCCTTGCGTCCAGAAATGTGCAATGCATCTAACATGGACATGCTAACTGTAGCTTTCCTCATGTGATCAACAATATTAAATGCTTAAAAACTAACCTTTTTCTGTACTTTGGGAACAACAGCTTCAGCTTGTGACTGTAAGGGTTGAGATTGAAATTTTGGTTGCTCCCTTGATGGTATAGCCTACTATCTTGGCAAAATATAAATATTTTGAGCTATAGAAGGCTGAATTTTCCCCTATTCGGTTGTAGTAGTCTGATTTTTCTCTTGAACAACTTGTTTTTCTTTATCTGCTTGTTGTTCCTTAGAAATAGCTTGTTGTCTTAGGTCAACAACTCTCTTTTTTTCCTGCAATGGAGGTAGATGATTGGTTCTATCCTTGAACATGACTAAATCCATGAAATTCATTACCTTGCCAGTTCATCATGGCAACATCAAGGTCATTTTGTTGTGTTTGAGGATCTTGCTACTCATTGTCCTCCTTTGTTGTATTTTCTGAAGCAACATAGCTACTCTGCACCATAAGAGCCCGATTGACCACTCCATTCATGCAAGTATCCTGATTACATGGATAGCAACATACATAATCTTGTGCCATATTATTTTGCACAAGTGTAATCTCTTTTGAAGAGTTAGTAGTATTTTGATTATAAGGCTGATTAGTCCTAGCATTAAAATTTCTCTTTTGTCCTTGATAATCAACATGATAAGGCGGTCTATTTTCCTGAAATGGTGCTTGGTAAGGTCTATAATTCTGAGCTTGTTGATTCTTGAGGCTCACTAGGTCATTGCTAACTGTTTGCAACAATTTGGCCATTTGTTGTTGGGTACCCCTAAGCTCTTGCAAGTCTGAATTTGTTGGAAAAACATTATTTTGAACAATTTTTTTAAATCCTAAGGCTGGAACAATGGGTAATGGGGCTATAGGAGATATTTGAATTGGCATTAATGGCTAAATATAAGGAAAAATAGGCATAGGAGGCCTGGGTGCAATTTTATCAGCCTGAATAAGGTTATTTTCAGCTCTGATAGGAATATCAAAGGTTGTAGGTAATGTAACTCCACCTATAGATTGTATCATTACAACAATATCACTATTTAATGCTCTACGATAATGCAAGAACACGTGATCAAGTGAAGGTTTTACCGTTTTTGGGATTCTGTTCTAGGTTCTTTAAAACTAGAAATTGAAATCAGTCATCTACTCTTGCAAAGCTCTTTTAATGGTCATCATCTACTCAACAAGAGAAAGATGATCTGACTTGTCTGAAAATTGCTTACTCAACTTGTCTCCCAAGTCATCCCATGATGCAACAATATTAACAGGAAAATATCTGAACCACTGGAGTGCTTTGCCTTTGAATGAAGTTGCTAGAAGCCTTAATGCTACATTCTCTTCTGTAACATGATGAACTCTGCAAAGTGAAGATACATCTCTTATATGCTCTATCGATATAGTCTAATCTTCACTAGTGAAAATAGATAATATTTTGAGTGCAGTCATTGGTATATTATCGTGATGTTGCAGATTCAATGGGTTACCCCCATTAAATAGTACAAATGCATGTGCTCTAGTCATCAAAGCTGCTTGAACTCTTAGATTTGGAATCTAAAATATCAGTACAAAACGTTCTGGAACTACTAGTACTAAACCTGCAAACCTGAGCCTAGGAGGCATAGAATGAGATCTTAGTGTTGAATGTGATCTTGGTCTCCTTAATCTCCTTCTTTTTGTTCTACCTCTTCTCTTAGGTGATGAAATTTTCAGGTATTCAAAGGGATCAACACTTCCTCTTGTCTAAACTATTCTCATGTGTTGTGGAGTCTACAATTTAAACCAAGAAAACAGAGTCGCCAAATAAAAATTAAAACCTCTTATAGGTAAAATACTATTGTACATTTGAAAACAATAGCTTGAAATATTTGAATTCTTTCTCTAAAGTAATCTTTAGGGTCCCACCGAATGTGCCAAAAACTGTTATCACAAGGGATTGCACTTGAATGGAAAGTTGTAAAGCTTAGCAACCCCGTGTAACATGGAAACACTTTCAAGCATATGCGTTGCTCATAATGAAAGTGAATCTCCAGATTATGGGTTGGTTCCCATTTTGATCTCCTTGAATCTAATGACTTGTGTGGGAAAAGAGAAAGATTAATCCATGAAACTAAAGGTAACTTGAACGATAAACTATTTCTAGGCACTAGAAAAATACTACTATGCAAACTTTCTCACAACCAATGTTCTCAGAAATCTGTTAACACAACTCAATTTGAGCACCTTGAACACAAAAATAATTCATTATAAGGCTTTATTTAACCTTTTCTTACCAAGGAAAATAGGGTTTTCACAAATTAAGAGAAAATATAAACTTATGAGCACAATCAATGACCTGTGACAAACTGCTATTGTGTACATGCATCAGCAAATGAGAGAAATTTAAAGGTTTTTGGTATTGAAACACATCAAACTTGCATAAAATCATTTAAACGATACAAAACACCAAAAATTGTGAAGGTAAACTCCATTTCTATTGAATACTCTAAAGGAGAACTCTACAAAATCTAAATAATGTGCTGAAAATAAAGTGTTGTATATTAATCAACTGTAAATGAGTTACAAGATAGTCTCTTTGCAGAATGCAAAGGATGAAAAAAAGAATTGAGGAAAAAGACTAAGTCTTTTCCAATATATAGAAGAGATGTAACTCCAAAGCGCCAAGAGGTGGAACTAGAAGAAAATTGAGAGTGAAAAATGTCTCAAAATATCTCATAACAAGCAAAGAAGAAAAGCCTTGAAAAGAGGGCCCACAACTGAATTAAACTGAACTCTGAATGTTGTAAACTCATCCCCTCAATGTGCATTATTAAAAGATCCTCAAAACTGATGTAAAACTACAGTTATGTCTCAAAAATCTCCAACATTTGCTCCATTTTTTTCTTTTCATGATTAGTTAACTGAAAAGAGACTCAAGTCTCCACCTTCGTGATTTGCATGATTTGATCTTTAGTTCACTTCACTTGTTTTTCTTGCATGATTTTGGAAAAGGAAACTGCATGATTAAATATTAAATATAATCAATGTGATTATTTTAATATTTTGTGATTGTTCTCCCTTTTACACATTACATGTTAAATATTAAGGTAATTATACCTTTAATATTTAGTTACATTGTTGATTTTGTCAAAAAATTTACAAAAATACAAGTGAACACTCATGTACCAAGGCATGCAATAATATCATATCTCACAAAATCACATGCCTTATTGTTAAAATCAATTGATAGTCTTCAAACTCAAAAGATAATATCAAAGGAAATATTATCACCCTTATGACTCCCAAACTCACAGGCTCCTCAATTGATTAGGTCAATTGACTTAATAAGTCAAGACCATAGGTAATAATAAAATGAAATGATTTTATTTAAAAACATAAGTCAAAATTACTCTCATCATTCGACTTAGGGAAAGTAAAAAGCATCGAACCCTAATCCTTTCCTCATTCATCACTTGCACTTTCTGGAAGCATACAGCTGTTGTGCCGCCATGAGCTAGTTTTGGAGCTCAAAACTCTTGATTTTACATGCTATTTTTTATGACTTTCTGAAGATTTCCACAGAAAAGTGTAAGGTAAGCTTTTCTTGGGCATCGACCTTCATTTTTAATGCGTTCTTAGGCTTCCAAGATGTAGTTGTGGCACATTTTCTGATGCATTTTTCTTGCTTCTATTTCTATTGACATTCTCTCCACCTTGGGCCACCATGGACGCCTCCATATTGAGCTTTTGGAAGCCATATCTGTTAGTTTTGATATATTTTCTATGAGAAAAAGAGGTAAGCTCTTCTATTCATTCGAATATTGCTCCACTTCTTTAGCAAAACATGGATTTGCTTCTGGGTTTTTTCCCTTTCTCTATTTTTTGAAATTGATTGAGGGATTTCTTTACCATCTAATATGACAAAAGAGAGAAAACATGTTGATTTTTTTGGTAGAATAAAAAAGAATGACCTCCTAATTAAAGGCCACAGCCTGTTAATTTTTTGGGTGCTTCTATATTTTTGTACAAGCTCGATATATTCTCCTTTATGATCTTATTGGAGGGTTTTAAAAATTCCAAGTCGTGGCTTGAAACATGAATCTTCTGCGTGTTTAAGTAAATTTGAGGGCTTTCATTATTTTCCTTCTTGCAAACTTCTAATGTATTTGTTTTATACTGTATGCTACTTATTCTCTTTTTTGAAAAAAAAGAAAAAAGAAAAAACCTCCATAGAAGAGGTCACAGCCTACTGAGGTTGTGGGAATTTTATTTTTTCCCTTGTAATACATTGCATCAACACTTGTAAAGAAAACTCATTTCGAGTATGCACAAAAATGAATTTCTGGATTTTCTCCTTTCATTCTATAGCAGCATGGATTCTCTAATGACAAAGCTTATAATGATAGTCTATAGACATCTTATATATTCTTCGTGTTGATTGTACATTGTCATCATTTCTAGTGAGTTGTCTTCCATGACTGCACCCTTCTCATGGATGGATACTTTTTATATATGATTGTACTATAGCATGGTGAGTGATTCCATTTTTATATGTATTCATGTTATGTTGGCATGCTTCATTGTTGTAGAATTGTCATCCTATTATCAGATCTGCAATAACACTTTCCTTCGCTTTTGTATTAATGAGCAACATAAGAATAAATGGTCTTTAGTTTATCACTGTATCACTTCCCAATTGCAATGATTGTCCTATTTCATTTTACCAATTTTGTAGCATCATTCTCTTTACATTTGACTTGACAGGAAATCCTTGTTTTCTTTCACTGGTTATTGCATTCTTCTACATGTTGCTTGTGTCATTGTTATGTATTGGGCTCAACCCTTATGGGAGCCACATTTTCCACCACACATAACATGCCTAATCAATTGTTAAGGAACCCTTTTCCTATGTAGAAGAATGAATAGTGTTGTTCCACATCCTTGTTCATGTAGTAAAACTAAAAAGTACAACACTCTTTATAAGCCTACTTGATCAATAATGTGGCACATTATTTGTCTTTATATAGATATGGGCTCCTTTATTGATACTTTAGAGTTGTAATTCTCTTTGAATAGTGATATGCCTTTGATTTACAACACAACAATATCTTTGTTAATTTGAATGATATGATCACACCTCTACCTGCACACTCAACAAACAAGTTAGATAAAATAGATACATCTCTTGATGATTTGCTTTGGATCTCTTGGATACAACTGTTCATTTTGATTTTTCTTGATCAGTTATAAAGTAGCAAGTATTTAATTGATTAGACATGCATAGGATTTGTATGGAACCCCGAGCTCTAACAAAACCTTTCAATCAACTGTAGGTTTCTCTCTTGGATCAGCAACTGGACAACTCAACGATGTTGGCACAACCTCCAACAACGAGATTCGTCATTCACCAGGCAATGAAGGGTTCCAAATCTTATTTTATGAATTTATTTTCCTATATTTACTTGCTATTTTCTATCTCTTAGATGCAATTACTCCCATGACTTGTGTGGGATTACATAAACTTTTCCTTTTTAATATATCAGCTATTTCATATCATGCAATGACTTATGTAATTTTCATTTGCGAATCACTTACAAAATATGAAATAACTAAATGAATTGTTTGAGGCATATGTTTTGTAATCATGAATAATAGAAACAAAATGCTTGGAACATGAACTGCAAAAGATAGTTTAGCTTCAGAACCTGATAATCTTTGAATGTCTGGTTGATTATCTAAGTTGTTCATGTGTCAAAAATTTTCTCACCCCAGTTTAATAACTTATTGATAAAACTTTACTAATTCGAGTTGGAAGCTAAAAATTAGTAACATATCCCTTAACAAAATTCCTATATAGTATCTAAAACTGTATTTAACCCTTGCACAGTCATAACATCCTTTGCATAAGTCTGTCCTCATTGTCATATAATGATCTTTTTAAACAAAAAGGCTTTAAATGGTGGACACTGAAATTGTATTTATCTCCAATATTTTTTTCTTCTATGATCTTGAAATATTGTCATATTTCCTTTTGTAAAGTTGTTCATGTTATGATGATCATTGCATTGGATTCTCTAAGATACTATCAAGGACCTTGATGAGATCACAGTCATTAAGGAAGATTATCATTTGGACTATACATCACATCATATTCATGAAGAAGTTGTCAAGGCTTGCACAAAGACATTACCTTACCTTTTTAGCCATTGGCCATTTAAAATGACAAGAGTTTTCCTTTAAGCATATAATATATATGACTCATTCACTGTCTTTAATAGTCTAATACTATCCTTATACTCTCATTGTTTCCCTCATCAATTTCCTTCATACTCTATCTTTCCTAATGACTATACAAACTCCTTCAAACTAATCTTTATGAGATATTTCACTATCCATTCCTTGAGCTCATTGCATTTGAAATCTCCTACATGAGCTTACATGGTGGATTGTCTCCTTGAGGTGAATGTGTTTTCATTAAAAAAATGTCCTAAATTCTTAAAGACTACCCCTTCCTAGAAACTATCTTCTAAATTTGTTTGACTTTGATACTGCCCTACAGTCACGAGGGTTATCCTCACAATGCATTCTACATTTGAACCTTTAGAAGCTCTGTCCTTATCTACAGAATGCCATTTTTCCTTATGGTTTTGCACCAATCTCTGTTATGATTTCCCTTTTTCTCCATAGGTCTGCTCATTCTAACTACCCAGGGTCATTCTCATATTGACTTCGACCAACTATCATGTCATTGCTTAGTCTCTCCCTGAATGATAGGAATCTCATCACCTGGAAAACTTGTAGAAGCTAAAAAACTTACAAAAATCCATTTCTACAACCTCTAGTAGCTCTTCATAATCCACAACATCAACCTTGTCATGCTCTTGATACTTTAGATATAATGTGTATTTTTTTGTTTTTTTCCAAAATATATTGATAAACTCCAAGAAGGGGATAATTTTTTTCCACTTTCTCCTATTCGCGATGTATACCGCACTACCACAGGCCTTTTTTTTCCTCCTAGCAGGGTTGTAGTGAACTAGCCTGATGTAAATTTCACTACTGCAAGCCTTTATTTTCCTCCTAGCGGGGTTGCAGTGAACTAGCCTGATGTATACTGCACTATCACAGGCCTTTGTTTTCCTCTTAGCGGGGTTGCAGTGAACTATTCTATATATTTTATTTCTTACATTGTAGTTGCATAACTATCTTGTATGTTTTATTTCTTATAATTATATGAAGATGTATTTAGCCTTATTGATATTGTTCTAGATTTTGTAAATACATATATTAGTGTGTAGTGGCTGAAATATTTTCAAGTATTACGTTGAGAGCTAATTTCACTATTAGTTTGGCTGTAATCTACTTGTGTTACTTAGTGAGTTAACTTCACTAGTATAAAGCTACAGTCTATTCCACAACATTAAGTAAAAGTATTGAATTTGGAATTACCCTGTTGCCTTCATTTGCTAAGTCAATTTCTCCAATTTTCCAGAGCTCTCCCATGTTTGTGGATGTGATCTGTCTCCTACAATTTTTTAATTGATTTATCTTTCTGCTGTGTTTGGACTTACTTTTGTAAACTTGCAATATACAATGCACTTTTATTCTTTATGAATTGAGACTAATAGTTGTTGGTTATATTAAGGCACACCTTCATTTTGTTGCAAGAATGAAAGTGTTGTGGAAATTTTGTAGGTGTTGTCATTGATTTCAACTGGTCAACTAGTTATCTAATAGTTGTTGTTGATTGTATATGTCGATGATATTCAGAAAATTGTAGTAAAGATGTGTTCAGTGGTTGCTCCAGTTTTTGGTCCAGATTTTCTCATGTGGTTGTGTGGTTTGGTTATGTTGTTCATGGTTGCTAACAGATGTTATATCCAGATTTTTGGTTGTTGATTAATTGTTTAGTGCAAGCTATGTTCACCAGTTGTGAACTATGGTTTTCTATGTTTTTGGTTGAGGTCTGAGAGAAATGTTGTTGGTCCAGATTTCTCTTCAATGAAGTCTTATGACTTGCAGTTCTAGAGTTGTGTTTCCCTGGTTCTATTGAAGATATTTTTAGCGGTTGAAAGATTCATGCTTAATGGTTCTATGTGTTTTACACTAGTTTGGTCAAACTTCTGTGAAATACTAATTTTGAGGATGATGAACTGTGTTGGATCTTTTTGGGTCCTAATGAAGTGTGTGTTTGGGCTTCCCTCATTCTAATTCCACCCTAGGATGTTTTAGCACCGACCTAATTTGAATTTGGATTTGGATGACCGACTTTCAATATGTTTCTAAGTTGAAGATGGTATAAATGCAACATGAGTTGATGAAGAAGTGAAGATGTGAGAGTGAAGAAGAAGATCGATAAGAGAAAAGAGAAAATGTAGTTTGATGTGACATTGATTCTATTCAATAAGTGTGTGTGTGTGTTGTGAGTGTGGGAGATCATTGTGAAGCTTAATGTTGATTTTTCAAATGTAGTGAGTAGAAGGTGAACTCTATAATTCATGCAAGTTGATCAAGTGGTTGTGGTGGAATCCTTTGTTGCATTGGGATTGTGGTCTCTTTGTAACAAGTATTCTTTGTATCTTTGTGGTAGTGAGCCCTCCGGGTTGTAGCCCTATTGGACAGTGACTCCTTATTTCAAGCAGTGAGCCTTTATTGTAATTGGTTTTGATATTCTCTATAGTGTGAGTTAATCCTCACCATGGTTTTTCCCTCATTTGGTTTTCCACGTAAATATGGTGTTATTGTGTTTATGTGTTGGATTTGAGTTTTTGCATTGGCATTTGATGATTAATTATTTAAGCAGTTTCATGTATTAGTTTCAACAACTAAATTTAAAGGTTTAATTCTATGACAATTGATTCACCCTCCCCTCTCAATTTTCCTATTCAAAAATTGGTATCAGAGCTTGGTTCCTTGGTGAAGAGGTTAACTGCTTGAGGAAGGTCCAGGATGGCTAGCAAGATGGTCTTTGATTATCTGTAGTTTGATGGAACTAATTATGGTATTTGGAAGGTATTGATGGAAGAATATCTGGAGTATTACAAATATTATGTGGAGAAAGCTTACAAGAATCCTTACACTCCTCCTACTAGTGGTTCAAGTACACCTAAAGAGATTAGAGCACATGAAGCGAACAATAAGATGAATTTTATCTTGAAGAATAGTCTAGTACATTCCAAGTTGATTAAGGTTTAGAATTTGAAGACAGCTAAGGAAGTTTGGGATACTTTAGAAAGAGTGCATGATGGTGATGAAAGAGTTAAAGAGGAAAAACTATAGAATCTAGAGACACGGTTTGATCTTCTACATATGTTTGAAGAATAGAATATTAAAGCTTATGTACAGAGATTGGATGAGATAGTGGTTCGAATGCGAGGACTTGGTGCTACTATTGATGAAACAAGAATTGTAAAGAAGATTCTCAGAACTCTTCCTGATGCTTACAATGAGAAGGTGAGTGCTATTGAGAAGACTATAGATTATAAGACTTGCACTAAGGATTTGATGTTAGGATTTTTGACATCTTATGAGATGAGGAAGCCAAATCTAAGAAATGGTGGCAAATTAGAGATTGATTTTAAAGCTATAAAAGCTAAAGATCTGAATGAAGAGAACTTTGATGAAATAGAAGCTAACTTTGTGAGAACAATGAGAAAAGGCTCCAGAAAGTATGAAGGTAAGTTTCCCTTTAAATGCTTTACTTGTGGAGAAATAGGTCATTATGTTGCAAAGTGTTTGGAAAGAGCTAAAATGAATAAACAAAGAAATGAGAAAGAAAAGAAAGGAAAGAAGATTAAAAGAGCTTATTATGTGAATGAGAATGCTAGTACTTCTTATGAGGATTTAAAATATGAAGATCCAAATGACAATGAATGCTTGATGAACCTACTTCTACTAATTCTGAAAAACAGGTAAAGGAAATCCCTTCGGAGAAGGAGAAAAATGAAGGTACAATTATCTCTGCCTTGCATGCTAAACAAGAAAAGAATTTTTGGGTAGTTGATAGTGGTTTTTCACATCACTAGACTGGTGATAAAAGTAAGTTTTTCAAGCTTTAGAAATATGATGGAGGCTTGGTTATGTTTGGAGATGATATTGGTGTTAAAATTTGTGGGATAGGTTCAATAAGTTTTGATGGAAAGCATCATACTGACGATGTTTACTATGTCAAGGGTTTAAGGAATAATTTGTTGAGAATTGGTCAAATGTGAAGAAAAGGATATGATCTAGTGTTTAAGGATGGGAAATGTGAGATCCGAAAAGGATCTGGAACATTGATTGCTAAAGGAAAGAAATTTGAAGGGAATATCTATCAACTTAAGGGTGTTGATGGACGATGCTTTATGAATAAGATAAATGACAACTGGTTATGGCATAGGAGAATGTGCCACATGAATTTTGATAACTTGGCAAGGATTGGTGTTTTTCAGGCCATGAGAGATTTACCGAGAATTACAAATCCTATTAATGCTATTTGAAAAAATTGTCATTTTGGAAAGCAAGCATTACAGATCAACGAAACAATCTACTACCAGACTATTGGATTTTGTTTATATAGATCTTTGTGGTTCTATGAGAGTGAGAATTCTACTTGGTGAAAGGTAATTTATGCTTTTAATTGATGATTATTCAAGATATACATGGGTTACATTTCTTAGGGAGAAATTAGATGCATTAGATAGATTTAAGGCATTCAAAGCAATAGCTAAAAATGAAGTGAATTTGAAGATAAAATGCTTAAGATATGACAGAGGTGGAGAATTCACCTCCCATTATTTTAATATGTTTTTTGAAGTGCATGGAATAAAGAGATAGTTATCTGCTCCGAGAAATCCTTAGCAGAATGGAGTTGTTGAAAGGAAAAATAGAACAGTTCAAGAGGCTACTAGGTCAATGATTATTGAGGTTGGTTTATTGGAAGTTTATTAGAAAGAAGCTATCCATACTACTATTTATGTATTCAATCGAGTTCAAGCAAGAGAAAATAGTACAAAGACTCCCTATGAGCTATGCATGGAAGAATTCCTATAGTTAAATATTTCAAAGTATTCAGAAGAAAATGCTATATCAGAAGAGATGAGGAAACTTTGGGTAAGTTTGATGTAAGAAGTGATGAAGGAATTTTTCTTGGATATTCTACTAAAAGCAAGGCATACAGATGTTACAATAAAAGACTGAGAAAAATTGTAGAGAGCTTGAATGTGAAGGTTGATGAGATAATGAAGAATTTTGTTGACATAGATGGATATGTATCTAATGAACATGATTGTGCAAGAATAGAATAAATTGTGGAAGAACGGGATAAAGATGAGCAAGAGAAGTAGGATAAATAGGATGAAAGAGAAGAAGATGCTTTGTTGATGTCCCCTGGGACACATAAATATGTATAGAGGAATCATTCAGAAAATTAGATTATTGGAGACAAGGAAAAAGGTGTGTTAACTAGAAGCAAAATTGTTGTTGAAGTAAATTTATGTTTATTCTTTGAGATTGAACCAAAGATAGTAAGTGAAGCTTGTAAAGATGAACATTGGAAGGAAGCAATGAAAGAAGAAATTTTGCAGATTGAAAAGAATCAGGCTTGGGAATTGGCCCCAAGACTAGCAGGTAAAAACATCATTGGATCAAAATGGGTATTCAAAAATAAGTTGAATGAGAATGGAGAAGTTGTCAAAAACAAAGCAATGCTTGTATGTAAAGGCTACTCACAAGTAGAAGGTATAGATTTTCAGGAAAAAATTTCCTCGGTAGAAAGAATGGAAGATATAAGGATGATCTTGGTACTTGCTTCTTATAAATACTTTAAGGTCTATCAGATGGATGTCAAGTCAGCATTTTTGAATGGTGAACTAGAAGAAGAAGTTTATATGGAACAACTAGAAGGATTTCAATTAACAGATCAACCAGCTATGGTGTGCAGATTGAGGAAAGCTTTATATGGGTTGAAGCAAGCTCCTAGAGCTTGGTATGCAAGGTTAGACAAGTACTTGATTCAACAAGGATTTAACAAAGGTATGGTAGACAGTAATTTGTACTTTAAGATTAAAAATTACAAAACCTTGATTGTAGTTGTATATGTTGATGACATTATTTTTGGAGGAAATGAAAAGATGTGCAAGATGTTTGCAAAAGAAATGTAGAAAGAATTTAAAATTTCTATGTTTGGGGAGATAAATTTCTTTCTTGGGCTACAGATTAATCAAACAGAGAAAGGAATTTTCATTTCACAGTCTAAGTATGTGAGAGAGATGAAGAAGTTTGGGATGGAGGTTTCCAAACCGATAAGTACTCCTATGGTGGTTGGTTGCAAATTAGGTAAAGATGACAATTCACCTAAGGTTGATCAGAGCAAGTATAGGTCTATGATTGGTGGACTATTATATTTGACTACTAATAGACCGGATATCATGCATGCAATCTATCTTGTGGCTAGATTTCAAGAAGATCCAAAGGAAACACATGTTGCTACAGTTAAAAGAATATTTAGGTATTTGAATGGAAATATGGATTATGGATTGTGGTATCCTAAAGATACTGAATTTACACTTAGTTCCTATACAAATATAGATTGGGCTAGATGTGCAGATGAAAGAAAGAGTACAAGTGGTGGTGCATTCTTTCTTGTATGCAGAATGGTGGCATGGGGTAGCAAGAAGAAAGATTCAGTCTCTTTGTCTACTACTGAAACTAAGTATATTGCTATTACATCTTGTTGTACACAATTTCTATGGATGAAATAGACTTTGAAAGATATCACAGTGCTATATGATGATCCCATTTCTATTTTCTATGATAATACAAGTGCAATTAAAATTTATAAGAATCTTGTGATGCACTGAGGACGAAGCATATGTCTATTAGATATCATTTCTTGAGAGAGAAGGTCATGGAGAATGAAGTAAATTTTGAGTATGTTCCGACAAAGGATCAAATTGCTGATATTTTCATGAAGGCTCTTCCTAAAGATACTTTTGAGTATCTCCGGGAGAAGTTAGGGGTTATTTCCCCTCTTTTCTTGAACTAGATGCATATGGAGATGCATCAATCCTGTGGATCTATGGGTTTATCTTTCTTCTGGACTGATGTTTTGAAGGCTACCTCTCAGGGGGAGCAGGTAGTAT
Source organism: Sequoia sempervirens (assembly GCA_007258455.2). Taxonomy (NCBI): domain Eukaryota; kingdom Viridiplantae; phylum Streptophyta; class Pinopsida; order Cupressales; family Cupressaceae; genus Sequoia; species Sequoia sempervirens. The sequence goes on from VDFB02047230.1 coordinate 273,947,906, forward strand.
TAGGTGTTGTCATTATATGTATTAAGCTTGTCAAAGGATAGATCAATAGAAAATATTATTTTTCCTTTTCCATTGATGTCAAAGGGGGAGATAAGAAGCATGCGAAAAGAGAATGAGAAGAAGCATATAAGTGATCATCTTCTAAGGGGGAGAAAATAGGAAAATGTATTTATAGCTAGTATGTTGTCTTTGATGGTTTTTCACATCATGTGTTGCCATCAATGACAAAGGGGGATATTTTTGCAAGAATGAAAGTGTTGTGGAAAGTTTTCAAGTGTTTTCATTGATTTCAACTAGTCAACTGGTTATCTACTAGTTGTTGTTGGTTGTATATGTTGAGGATATTGAGAAAATTGTAATAAAGATGTGTTCAGTGGTTGCTCCATTTTTTGGTTTGGATTTTCTCCTATGGTTGTGTGGTTTAGTTATGTTGTTCATGGTTGCTAACAAATGTTATATCCACAATTTTGGTTGTTGATTTGTTGTTTAGTGCAAGTTGTGTTCACTAGTTGTGAACTATGGTTTTCTATGTTTTTGGTTGAAGTCCAGGAGAAATGTTGTTGGTCCAAATTTATCTTTGATGAATTCTTATGACTTTTGGATCTAGATTTGTGTTGCCCTGGTTCTATTGAAGATATTTTTGGCTGTTGAAAGATTCGTGCTTAATTGTTCTATGTGTTTTACACTGGTTTGGTCGACCTTGTGTGAAATACTACTTTCAAGGATGATGAAGTGTGTTGGATCCTTTTGGGTCCTGATGAAGCATGTTTTTGGGTCACCCTCATTCTAATTCCACCCTAGGATGTTTTGGCACTGACCTAATTTGAATTTGGATTTGGATGGCCGAATTTGGATATTTCAAAGTTGAAGATGGTATAAATGCAAGATGAGTTAATGAAGAAGTGAAGATCAAGAGCGAAGAAGAAGAGAAATAAGAGAAAAGAGAAAGTGCAGTTTGATGTGACATTTATTCTATTCAGTAAGTGTGTGTGTGTGTGTGTGTTGTGAGTGTGGGAGATCAGTGAGAAGATTACTGTTGAGTTTTCAGATGCAGTGAGCAGAAGGAAAACTCTATCATTCATGCAAGATGATCAAGTGATTGTGGTGGAATCCTTTGTTGCATTGGGATTGTAGTCTCTTTGTAACAAGTATTCTTTTCCTTCTTCGTATCTCTATGGCAGTGAGTCCTCCGAGTTGTAGCCTTGTTGGACAGTGAGTCCTTATTTTAGGCAACGAGCCTTGTTTCAGGCAGTGAGCCTTTTTTGTAATCAATTTTGATATTTTATATAGTGAGTTAATCCTCGCCATGGTTTTTCCCTCATTGGTTTCCACGTAAATTTGGTGTTATTGTTTTTATGTGTTGGATTTTAGTTTCTGCATTGGCATTTGATGATTAATCATTTAAGCAGTTTTATGTATTAGTTTCGGTAACTGAATTTAAAGTTTTAATTATGTGACAACTGATTCACCCCCCCTCTCAATTATCCTATTCAATGCATTCATGGCAAAAATGGTAGCACCTTGTTGCTCCTATCAAATGGCTTGTTGCATATGAAGGAGGAAAGATTCTAGAGTTATTTTTTACTGCATTGAAGGAGAGAGCTTCATGTATGGGACATAGTCAACACTCTCTTTCTTGGATTCTACATGTTACAGCTTGCTCCAAGAATATTTCCCACGTTGTAAAAGGTTTAGGAGATGAAAGGGGCATGTTCTCATATTGAAGTGCTCCAAGCATGCATTTCCATCATTGCAGAAGTTTTTTGGAGAAGTTTCTTTCTTGTCATTTATGTGCATTGTAACTCTGGTTTTTAGTCATTGACTGAAAATAAAAATTTCTATACTCTATTTCTAAGCATTTTTCAAGCAAGATAGATATTTAAGATTTGTGCAAGATGTAAGAACACCTTCATTTTAATAAAGTTCAACGATTTTTCCTTCTCAATGGTTGTCTTATTGTGTGCAATTGACGATTGATGTGTATTTTTGTGTTTTATGTTTAAATCCTCAAATATCAGTCAATTAAAATGACTAAATATATTATTAATTGGCGTCAATGAATAATTACATTGATTAAATATACTAACAATTGATAGTAATCAATGAACAATGAATAAATATGACTAAATATAATACCAGTGAAATCAGTGAATAAAAATGACTAAATATACTACCAAATTGATCAAAATGATGATTAAAATTAATGACTAAATACACTACCAATGGAAAAAAAAATCAATGAATAAAAATGACTAAATAGGTGACCAATTAACAACAATCAATGACTAAATTAACGACTAAATATATTAGTGAATAAAAAATGACTAATAAGTGACCAGATTATAGCAATCAATGACTAAATCAACGACTAAATATGCTACCAAATCAATCAATCAAAACAACCAATAAATGTCTAAAAATGGTTTAGTCATCAATTTGGTCACGTTATAAATGACTAGAAATAAACTACTAATGGTCACGTGATTGTGTTTGGTCATTTATATATAGTATTTAGTAATTTTTTTAATCATATATTTTTTTTTTGTACTAGTGGTAATGCTCAACCACAATAGCAATGGTCTTATCTCGAACAAAGTGTCAAGCTAATTCTCCACTATGTTTCTCCTTGATCAAGTTCTCACTCATGGAACACCTTGGAATGCCCAACTCATTCCCTCGAAACAACATACCATCTTGGATTGTAAAATCCAACCATCTCATCCTATCCAAAGTGATAGGCTCCGTACAAGCTCTCCAAGCCTTTGAAAAATTAGGGTCCTCAGGATATAAGCTCTTGAGTTCATTGAACCCAACAACTTCAATATGCATTTCTATTAACAAACTTTTCCTCCTACTTAAGGCATCTACAACTCTATACTAGATCTTCCACTCCTATGCTTCAAAATAAATGTACAACTTTACAAAAATTCAGCCCACTTCAAATGTCTTTGATTCAACTTCCCTTGATAATTTAAATATTGTAAATCCTGATGATCAGTAAATAAAAAAAAACTCTTTTCACAACATATAGTGTCTCCATTTCTTCAAAGCCTGAACTATAGCATAAAACTCCTTATCATAAACAAAATACTTCTTCTTTTCATTATTCAACTTTTCACTAAAATAGGCAATAGGTTTACCTTCTTGACTCAAAACAACTCCAATGGCATTGCCACTAGCATCACAATCTACCTGAAATACCTTGTTGAAATATGGAAGTGCCAAAATGGGTTGATCTATAACTTTCTTTTTCAACATATCAAATTTTTTTGCTTCTCCTGTAATCCACTTAAACTCTTTTCTATCCCCTTTCATTGTTTCAGTTAGAGGTTCACAAATACTACTGAAACCTTTGATAAAATTTCTATAAAAACTAGCCAAACCATTAATAGATCTCACCTTAGTAGAACTCCTTAGTGTAGGCCATTCAATGATAGATTTTACCTTCTCTGGGTCCTTCTTAAGACCTTTTGTTGAGACAAAAAATCCCAATTATACCAAATCTCTTTTCACAAAACTTCACTTCTTCAAATTGATCAACAACTTCTCCTCTCTTAGCTTCTCAAAAAAAAATATATATGCACCAAATGCTCCTCTAATGTCTTGCTAAAAGTTAAAATTTCATCCAAATAAATAATGATAAATTTACCCAAAAACTTTTTTAGTACCTCATTCATGAGTCGTATGAAGGTGCTTGATGCACTGGTTAGCCCAAAGGGAATGACTAACCACTTGTACAAGCCCTCTTTGGTCTTGAAGGTTGTCTTCCATTCATCTCCCTCTGTAATCTGAATCTGGTGATAACCAATCATTAAATATATCTTCATGAATTACTCAACTCCACTCAAACAATCCATGATGTCATCCATCCTTGGCAAGGAAAATATATACTTGATGATGATCTTTTTGATGGCTCTGGAATATACACACATCTACCATTCCCCATCCTTCTTTGGTGCTAGTATTGTAGGTACTGCACGTGGACTCAAACTCTCTTTGATCAATCCCTTTCACAACAACTCTTTCACTTTCCTATTCAAATCTTCACTCTCTGTTGGAGTCATATGATGAGTTGCCTTATTCAACAAACTAGCTCTAGGAACCAAGTCCATCTGGTTCTAATCTTCCTTACTAGAGGCAAACCTTCAAGTACATTATCAAAAACAATATTCTAAAACTCATTCCATAAATATGAAACTTCTATAGGTACCTCATTAGTATCTTCTTTATCAACTCTAGGGATAAATGTGAAACACATATTCTCATGTCTCATACGTTTCAAGAACTTTTTTCCATAAACCAAACAAATCCTTGTATTATTTCATACCTTTTCTTTTTCCTCCTTCAGGGGTTTCAACTTATGACGAATGTCATACTTTATCAAGGAATAGGTGTTGGAATGTCCATCACGCACTGCTCGTTGATCAAACTACCATAGTCTACCTAACAACATGTGAAAAGCATCCATAGATATAATATCACACAAAACCTCATCCTAATAGTAACCAATCTTAAAATTTACCAAACATTGCTCATTGACCAAAGCCCTATGGTCCTTCTGCAACCATGCGATTCGATATGGATTTCGATGCCTTCTCTCCAACTGCAACTTAGTAACCATTTCCTCTTAAACAATATTATCAGTGCTACCTCCATCAATGATAACATTACAAACTTTACCTTCGCACTTACATCGAGTGTGAAATAGGTTCTTTCTTTGATCTAGTTCCTTCTCATTCAGAAAGGCTCTTTTGACAACAAGGGCCTCTCCTCTTTCAACATCTTCAAAATGTGAAGACTCGAAATATTCATCTACATGCACAACTTGTGTATTTCCTTTAGGAATTCTATTTGGCATTCCTTGATGTCGAGGACACTCATAGGCTCTGTGTCCTTTTTTTCATTAAAAATAGGTTCCACAAAAGCCTTGTATTCTTGTGCCTCGTCCAGATCTTCCTCTTCCTCTTTAGTCTCCATTATTTTGATCTCTAGGACAATAGGTATTGTCTCCCTTATAGTTTTGACTACTAATGGATCCTTCAATCTTCTTTTAATATTCGCTTCGACCTCCATATGACCTTCCACTATCCTTTCCACCACAACCTCCACCCCTTTGCTTGCTTTCATACCTTCTATTCAGCTTTTCTTCTACCTTCAAAGAAAATTGATATGCATCTTCAATGGTAGACATCCTTACCAAACTCAACTTGTAATGCCCCGCCGTGCGAACCCCAAAGGAACTAATAACAACGGAACAATTTTTTTTTTAAAAGAACATAAGATTGTATTTAAGTATTCCAATATAACAATGTATAAAGTTGCACGACTAATTCCATTGGGGTACACGAGGTGACATTACTATACTAACCCATAACAACAATAATAGATTAAACCATAATTAAACAATTACATAAATCCATTCATTCTCATATCATCATTTAAAATATCCATTAATAGTAACCATATTAATACCATAAGTACATATGACAATAAATGAAATTATAAAGATATAAAGTATTACATATTTCGACAGATACAACACAACATAACCAACTATAACAAGTGACAGTTCCCAAATAAATACAAGGCCCGAATATACATTACATCCATATGGTAGTACAATACAACTGTCTAAAAATACATCACAATACCCACATATACAAATTACATCAAGGTCATCCCCACACACATGGGAGATGATACATCAATAATGAATTACATCCGAAGTGTAACCATCCATCTGGAACATAAGAACACTGGATCAACAGCATCCGCCAAAACCCTGCAACAAAGATACATCTGCAACTACAAAGGGAACCCAACGGGGTGCGAAGCACGTTCCACCCAACCACCCCTGTGCTGGGAGTAGACAAGGAAGGATCCCCGACCAAGCACATCAACAGTTACACAAGACTAACTCTATTCCAGATAACATAACACCAAAGATCACATAAAAACTAAACCATGAAAAATCACCAAAGGTCATAACGATAAACCACTTATGAAACATAGCAACAAACCACTTTCGAAACATAACAATAAATCACTTTCCAAAATTACAAAAACAAGTCACGAAACACATCATCAATAAATCTCAAGTCATAAAATCAAAGACTACTTCCAAAACTAACAACAATAAATCACTAAGAAACATAACACCAAAGGCTACTTCCAGAGGACTTCCGCAAAACTACACAAATAGAATGTTAGAGGAGAGTGTCATTGCATGGCTTAACATGAATTATCCAGACATCCTATCACAAGGTGCTGCCTCCATCTATGGTTCTCCTGACAGCCTATCTCAAGGCGCCACTCCATAGGGTTACTCATGCAGAGTCGTTAACCTTTCATGAAGACAAGGAAACAACCTTGCCAACCACGGCCTTCTCAGTCCCCTTTAGTCTACGATAGCACTAACAGGCGGACGAGGCATCACAATTATCTTATTAATGTTTAATCCCCACCCATAATTTATTGCTTAGGTCATCACTGATTACTATAACTCTATGTGGGTTACCCTGACAGCCCCTTTGTGCACCGGCCCCCACTAGAGCCACTCTCTCTAGACGCTCAAGCACAAAAATAACCAACTCAACAGGATCGTACCACAAGAAATACTGAACCAATCAAATAGTTCATCTACGAGGCTTAACCATCTCACCCACAATCATATGAAACATAACCACAAACGGTACAATCCAAGAGAAAACTAAATCATAACCATGGTCAAAACATAGACCAAGCATCAAAATACGAGATCATAACTAACATCAATATCCCACCTCTGGAAGTCCTAAACACATCTTAGGTTCCTATAACCAAACAAGTTAACTCTAGGGTTTTCCCTCATGACCCAAACCCGAATTAAAGAAAAACAAATTAAAGATAATGAACAATCACAATAGTACATAACTCATAAATCAACGCCAAACAAACTACATCACAATAAATTTCACCAACTTCATAAACCAATACTCGAGAAAGTTCGACTAAATCCAAAACACACAAGATATTTCCAATTCGTACAATTACACTATAACATTGCATCTTTTAATTTTAACTAATCAATTGAATTATAATCACAAAGCTTATATTCAATTTCCTCAATTAAACTATAATATTGCAGCTTGTAAAATTATCATATTAAATTCTTATTCAAACATCACAAAATTGTTTATATAAAGATATTAAGAGTAAAGCATTTTTTTATAAAAATCATTTTATCAAAACATATATTATAAAATTTATAAAATGTTATTCAGAAAAATATTATATAAATTAATATATATATACATATATATATATATATATATATATATATATATATTTATTGATTATATAAAATTATATTTTAAACCAAACTCAAATTAAATAAAAATCAAATTATAAAATTTATTTTATAAATCAAATTCGAATTTAATCATATTCGAATTAATGAAAATTGAATTGAAACTTAATAACAAACAAAAAGAAATGAATTTTCAAGCAAATCAAGGTTTACACAGTGGAGGTACTGTGTACCTCCCAAGGGAGGCTGCAGCCCCTACCACTGGTTGTGGTACCACCACAGTCTGTGGTGGCCACGGCCCCCACATGCTGTGGTACCACGTACCACAGTCTGTGGCAGCAGCACCACAGTGGGGGCCATGGATGGTACGGCCTCGGCCGACCCCCACCCCCAAATAAAATAAAATTTATATTTTAGTTTATAATTTAATTTTATATAAAATTTCTTTTATATATACAATTCGTATTTTTAAAAACACAAATTTCAATAATAATTTCGCCCAACACTTTTACAGTATATATATATATATATATATTTGTATTAAAACTTAATTCGCATGAGGACACAAAGGGCATTAACAGAACACAACAATAATTAAATATATTTTATCTAATATCCTCAAAATACTAGATCTATAATATAAATATATATTTATTCAAATGGTTGAAACAATTTTAACCAGAGATTTAGAACAACAATATAATAGCAGATTTTACAATAAATCCATTACATATCTAATATGCAAAATCCAACCTTCAATTAAAAATGATTTAAATTTCGAACAATAATTTTTGCTATTAAGCTAGAACTTCAAAAATATTTACTAAAGTTTTCGAGAGAAAATTCAAGGGTTTCATATGAATAAATTTTCAAATCACATAACTTCTTTTAATCGATTTTCGAAAACATAGCAACCAGATTTGTTTACAGATCAACAAAATATTAATAATTTAAAAAGAGAAAACCTGGAGTCCTTCGTTTGAAGAAGAATCCCTTTTGTAGCCTCGTCTTGATCTCCTCCTGCCGCTCTCTTCTCCAATCTAACTTTTCTTCAAAACCACAATAATTTTACCTAGAAAAACACAACACCCAAAACTGTCTTTTCTTCTCTTTTCTTTTCCAGATCCAAACAAAGGGAAAAAACTCATGTGTCTGAATAATTTCCTCATAAAAATAATAAATCAAAAAGGAAAGAATCAATAAAGCTCTTCCGCTTTCTTTTCTCAAAAATCCTCTTTCCTTATTGGTCTTTTTTCTAGCTTTTAAAAGCACCCTTATCTACAATTCTTTAATTAAAAATAAATTATTTAATCAAGATATTATCCACACATGATTTTCTAATTTAGTATTAATAAAAAGATAATATTTAATTATCTTCAACAATATTAATTTAATTTAATTCCTTGCATTCTAATTAATTAAATAATTTTTAATTACAATATATTTAAATTTAACATTTTACTAAATTACAATTAAATCAAATAACAATGCAACATTAATTAATTATTTTATAAAATAAGATTAATTAATTAAACGCTAACCATAAATACAATGAATACTCAACAATTAACTGCACAACGACAAGGACAAAACTTCAGTCATGACACAACGACTCACAACAGACGACGGACTTGGGATGGGGATACTTCCAAATCTACTCCCTTTTTCAACATTTACCCGTTGGGTAACTTTTAATGCTCGCCCTGTCCTGCCGAAGCAGGTGGAATTGAAACTTATTCCTGCAATCCTGCATACCAATAAACGTCAAGTACACATGTTTATATATATAATCAAACATCCTATTGTGAGAAGGAATTGCAGCATAGCAGGACACTCGTAAACGAGTGGTGCTACACTGTCCTCTCACCTAAGCTATGCTAACAATTACAATATCAATGATGAAATAACATTCTAAACAAACTATCATAAGATAACATGATTACTTATCAACTGCATCATAATTTAATTCTAAAAATCAACTAACATCACCAACCACAATGTCATATGAAATAATCATGTCCTCAAGTGTTTAAGCATAATCACCAATGGTCTACTAATCAAACCACCAAACCAAGCAATAATAGTATCATCACAGTATCAAACCAAAGCATAGAAAATAATAAGTCTAAACAGTATGAGGGGTATTACACAACTCCTCTTGGATACTTGGTTTCAACCCATTAATGTAATAAGAAACCTTCTCCTTGTTGGCCTTAGAATGACCTGTTCAAATCAAAACCTTGTAGAATTCTTTTGTGTAATCTTTGACAAACCTCCCTACTTGTTTCAATCCTTGCACCTTCTTTAGAAAATCCAATTCATAATCTATAAGAATGAACTGCCTCTTTAGTTTCTCCACCATCTGATCCCATCTGGTTATATTCTCTTTACCTCTTTGGTTTCTCTCTAGTTGGACTTCTTTCCACCATAGCTAGCATGGAATTTCAACTTGGCCTTTGCAAATTTGACCCTTTTCGAAACTTCTATTTCCTCATACTAGAAATACTCTTCCATTTCATTGACCCAATCAATCAACTCCTTTGGATTCAAGTTTCCAAAAAAATTAGAAACTTCTATCTTTGGCCTCTTTCCAATCTTGGAAATGGCCCTAAGTAGTATGAATTCTCCAAAATCTCACATCTTTTGCTTCTTCTTCGAATGACTCTTCATTTCCAGCCTCATCTTCACTTTCATCTCTTCTTCTAGAATCATCTCCTCTACACAACTCCTCTTGTAGTGCTTGAACTTGTCTCTAGAGGGCTCTAAAACCCTCTTCTGTTACCCCAACATTTCTGCCACCATGGTTTCTTTGTGGAGGCATCTTTTCTCACAAACCCACAACCACAAGTCCTGGTGTAAACTACCTCACATTTGATGATCTATCTACACACTCAGGAACTCCTGCTCCGATACCACTTGATGAGGGTACTCCCCTTACAAAACCACACACACACAACTAAAAAAGAGATAAGCAAAAATACAGAAAGAAAAAATTTCTTTGTATTATCTTGATGAAGTGAAATTGCAACTCATAAGATAACATACTACAACCACACAAGCCTTCTCTTTATAGAAATTTGCAAGCCAAAACCATGATCTACACTATGAGAGATCCCTTTTGTAACCCATGTTCTCCCTCTTTATCTAAGAAGTGTAACTACCTTAGAATATTCTAGGTGTAAACCCATTTTGGTGCCATAAATTCCACTGTCTATTTCCCACTCTAGAATATTCTTTTTATATTTATATATTTACAACTTCCCAAGGTCATATCTTTTGATCCAACTATCAAATTTTCAATTGTAATACATCGTTGGAAAGCTTGTGAAGAGATCTACAACCATCTTTTTCCAAATCTAAAAGATCAAAGATTTGGAACCCTGTTTCGAGGCTCTAAAGGGCCTCAATTTTAATATCCATAGGAACTTGAATAGGCCGAATTACTAAAAACAGTAGGTGATTTTTTTTGGTTGTTTCAATCTTCTAACCATCCCATAGACTACATGAGTCACCATGGGCCACAAAAAAACTATGGAAACTAAAAACAAAATGAAAATACAATATTTTTGGGTGATGCAAGATTTCCCTTACACCACTAGATGCTCTTGCATCAATTGTAATTTGATATGAAGAAATTCATGATGGGAGAGACAACTCATATACTTTGGAGAGTAATGGTGAAAATATATTCTTACTTCATTGAAAACTAAGGATGGATATGTAGAGAATATTCCAAGGATGCTACTAATGTCAAGAAAATAGTTCTTGAAGGAATTCAAACATGAAAGGATATATTTTGTAGTAGTTTGTAAGGTGTTGCAAGTAGGGACAATTGCTTAAAGTATTGAGATACCTCTAGAAGAAAAACAAATTCTAGGATAATTTGATGATATTATGTCCAAAGAGTTTCCAAAAGGATTGCCACCTATAAGGAGAATCAATCATCACATCAATTTGACTCAAAGAGAGAGTTTACCCAAAGAAGCTACTTATAGATTGACCCCTATAAAAATGGAGAGAACAAATAAGTGCATGTAATATTGGAAACACAAATGATTAGAAAAATCCTTAGCCCATGTGTAGTGCTAGCCTTGTTAGAACCTAAGAATGATGGTTAAATGAGGATGTGCATGGATTTAGAGTTTAAATAAATTGGTCCTATGAGTTATCAATTTCCCTTACTAATAATGTATGATCTTATGGACTACTTAGGTAAGGCTAAGTATATTAGTAAAAATGATTTAATAAGTGAATATCATCAAATTAGATTGATGAATGTACATATCATGCTTATGTGGCTAACAAATGAAGTATTAAGAAATTTCCTAGGAAAATTTGTGATTGTTTAACTCAATGATTTTATGTTTTAGAAACAACAAGGAAGAAAATTTGTTGCATATTAGGTATGTATCCAAAGGCTCAAGGAGAAGAAATTGCTAATTAACTTGAAGAAATGAAATTTTAAAAAGGAATTAGTTTATTTTCGGTTTGTAATTTCATCTAAGGGGTTGAAAAAATAGACCTAAGAAATAAGAGCAATAGTAGAGTGGCCTTCAACTAGGAGTATTAGTGAAGCCCAAAGTTTCCATGGCCTAGCAAGTTTTTAGTAGTGTTTTATCCAAAATTTTGATGGGATATTTGTTCCCGTCATCAAGACCATGAGAGGAGATATGAAAGATTGCAAGTGGAAAATCAAATAGATATGAGATTCAAGATCTTAAAGAAGAAGGTCACTATGAAGCTATTGTTGTCCTTTCCAAAAAATTTAAAGGTGTTTTAGGTAGATTATGATGTAAGTGGGACAACCATTAGATCATATCTCAGTTAAGTGGGCAAGCCCATAGCCTATTTTAGTGATAAGATTAACAATTCTAGAAAGATGTATTTTTTCTATGACCATGAATTTTATGCTATAGTGCAAGTAGAGAAGTGGAAACTATATTTTTCTCAATTAGTTTCTTCTCTACCTAGATCATTATACTTCACAACTTCTTAATATTCAAACCAAGCTTAATCAATGAAATATGAAGTGAGTAGAGTTCCTACAAGGTTATAACTTTATTCTTAACCATCAAAATGGGAGTTTGAATAAGGAAATGGATTCCTTGAGAAGGGGAGAAAAAATATTAACCAAGATGAGGGATGATGTAGTTGGTTTTGATCCCACAAAGGATTTACATAAGAAGATTAATATTTTAAGGATGCATGGATAACACATATTCAAGCCTACCAACATAGATAAGACATGATGGTTCATACAGGATGGATTTTTATTCAAGGGACAAATTTTCATACCTTGAGGATTAATGAGAAAAACCTTAGTTAAGGTTAAACACTATGGTGATTTGGCTTGATATTTTGGAGTTGATAAGACTTTAGCACAACTTAATGAGAGGCATTATTGGTTGAGGATGAAAAATGAAGTTAGGAGGTTCATGCAAGGATGTTGTGTTTGTTAATATTCCAAAAAAGGTATCTAAAACATGGGATTGTACTAGGAACTTCCTATATTAGAGAGATGTGGGATGAAATTAGCATGGAATTTGTACTTGGTTTACCAAGAACACATAAGGTAATGAATCAATCTTTGTGGTTTTTTGATAAATTTTTTAAAATGGCCCAAATTATAGCTTGAAAAAAGATAAATGATGTAACCCATATTACAAAGTATTCTTTATGGAGGTTGTTAGGTTGCATGGCTTACCAGAAAGTATAGGTTTGGACTAAGACACCAAGTTTGTAGGAATATTTTGGAAGACTATTTGGAAGAATCTAAGTATATATTTAAAGTTTAGTTCCAAATTTATCCTTAAATGGATGAGTTGACTAAGGTCGTTAAAAGGAGCCTATCAAATTTGCTAAGGTATTTGATTGGAAATAAGCCTAAGGGATTTGGTACTCCCAAGAGAAAAAAATTGCCTACAATGATTCCATAAAAAAAAGTACAAGTAAAATACCATTCCAAGTTGTTTATGGGTATATCCTGAGAGGTATTTTATGTTAGAAATATGAAACAAATGAATAACCAAGATATTTATATGAGAGAAATAATCTATAAAATTATAAATGAAAGAACATAATTACAAACACGAGATTCCAAGAAATGTGCAAATATCAAGATGATAATATTGCATTAGGAGCTCAAAGAAAATCTACAAAAAAAAATTCATAATACATGAATGAAAATACAAGCTAATTAGTGAGTTTATCTAGAACTAGGGAGAGGATGGAGGTGGAAATCCCAACCAATAGGGAGTGACCACCAATATTAAATAAAGTGATCAAAATAGTTAATTTTCCTTCCTTTTAGGATGGTGGCACATCAACACCTTATCTCCTATTTATTAATTAACTAAACTCATTTCATTAACCTAATAATTCTTAATAAAAGTGTAGGAAAATCCTAAGACTAAGGGAAAATAAATTAACCCGCTAGGAAAACAAAAACGTACATTAACACCCCCCATTAAGCATAGCTTAGGTGGGTAAAAGGATGATGATGGGTCCTGACAGATGAGGTCATGTTAGGTACTCATGCACAATAGAAAATTCCCCTCAAAGAAGAAGAAGCCTCCTCTCAAAAAAATGAAGTTGTATACACCTAAAATTGGTCTAGAGAATAAATTAATTAAATACAAGTTATTTAATTAATAAACCTTTTAATTCGTCTACTTATAAATAAATTCTAAATTTATTTATATAGTTCATTTTCTAATTCTTCTATCTTAAATCATATTCTTCTAATCTTAATTAAATAAACAAATTTAAATTCTAAATTTGAATTTAGTCACATGTCTATAGCTTTTTCCACCTTCCACCTCATCATGTGTCTCAACAAATTGAATATTTCAAATATTTAATTTGGGCTTTATCCTCAACAAATTCTATACAACTTTGGGACACTTGGCTTTCTTATTCCATTTATTCTTCCTCACACTTGGAAAATTGTTCTAATGAAGGGAACACACTCCTTGATTCTCTCTAAGATCTTCACTTTTGACCATTCATCTCTCCAGATTAAATCTAGACTATTGGTGTTGCCACCTCAGTTTATGCTTTGAAAAATCTATAAATACAACCCCATTCTACAACAAAAGGATCCCAATCTTGAGAAATCTTACTCTGCAAAATTTTCATTAGAGCATTGTGAGCATTTAGCATTTTTAGCATTTAATATCCCTTAGCATAATCATGGCTTGGTTATTAGTTGCATCTTAATTTTTGTAGTTTCATCGCATCATTACCATAGCATAGCCTCCATTTTCATATAGCATCATAGCATCATTATCATATCAATCATATAGTTTATCAATCATGTAGGAAATAGATTTCTTGCATTTTCCAGCATCTTATTCTTCAAGTTGTCATTCTAAAAGTCATAGTTCATAAACAATCTGAGAGCAATAATGGTTTAATGAATCCTTGGAGATAGAGAACAATGGGACGACATTAGAGAGTTTTTTTGTTTCAATTCAATTATATTGTTATTTGAATTCTCTAATATAATGTTTCATTGGTGTGTTGTTTAGCTTCAATTTGTTTACTCGCATTTTAACATCACACATAAAATGGCGCCCACTGTGGGGCCTAGCCCCATTTTTATTAATGTTTTTTGGAAGTTTTTGTGAACAAGTTTGATTGTGAATTTCTCTATAGCACACTTGTGGCTTCTTTCAGTGAATAGATGGTGACTTATGGTGCATGTGGGCCCTGTTTCAGTGCATCCAGTTCATCTTTCAGCGCACACGGTCTATCTTTTAGTGCATTTAGTAGTTCTTTTAGCACTTTCAATAGTTATTTTAGCGCATACAGTAGTTCTTTTAGTGCATCTGACTGATCTTTTAGTGCATATGGTCTCTGTTTTAGCACATTGGGTTTTCTTTACAGAAATTCAAAATTCTGAGAATTGATCTATATTTTCTATGTTGCAGGTGCTATATACGCTTTTCAAAGACATAATTGAGACTAATAACTGTGTTTGCAGGGGCTGAAGTTGTTTTATTTTCCTTTGAATAAATTAGGTACCAAGTTTAATTAGAAGGTCAATGAACACCATGTATGTTGCACTTGTATAGTGATAGGCCTATGCTCTCCCCTTCATTGGGTGACCAGAATGCCAAACTCACTCATTTATTTTCTTGCAATAGCACCTTTAGAAGGCCTGTCATAGTGGGAAAAATTACTCACCCTACGAGAATGACCTAAGTGGGAACAACTAAAGCCAAGTTTTTCCAACCCACTATAATCAAAAGTAAATCTGAGGAAACTCACATTCAATGGTAGTGTGCAAGATAACCATCCCCAAAGCTTTTGTTCTACAGGTTGGGAGGTCTCCTGAGGTAGTTTATCATTTGTCGCACCAAACATAAACCCTTACTAAGAACCTTAAGTGTAGAAGTTAGCCGAGTTAGTCTTCAAACATTTTTAATATTCACAGTGCAAGGGGAGGGAAGAATCTTCCCCCAAGATACTCACCATATAACTACCACGGATTACTGCCCAAAAGTGGAGGATTCAACTTTGTTTAAGACCTGGGAAAGGAAAAAACA
The DNA here is from genome assembly GCA_007258455.2 of Sequoia sempervirens. Lineage (NCBI taxonomy): Eukaryota > Viridiplantae > Streptophyta > Pinopsida > Cupressales > Cupressaceae > Sequoia > Sequoia sempervirens. Next base: position 273,963,743 of record VDFB02047230.1, read on the forward strand.
CAAATTCCCTCTAGGGGGCGGTAGGGCTATGCGAGCTGATGTAGTTCTAAGATGTGGGTTGTGATATTATAAATCACCCTTGACATTAGAAAAGTGATTGATTTGTTTTCTATTGTTCAATACAAGTGGAAATCAAAGGGATCAGACAAGATCCTTGAACATATACTTTTAATGTTTAGTTTATAGGGTGAAACAACTGTTTAATAATTTGTTGATGTGTTTGAAATCATTATTCAAGAGATCATCCATTTAAGAAAACTTAGTTCACATGATTCAAAGACAAGACAACCAAGCAAAAATCATTGTTCAAAAGATTATCCCCTAAAAACATTCAAATTCACAGATTCAAAGTAGAATTAACTAGATAGACTTTCAAAAGCAGTGAACATTTCCAGTTAAGGGGGATTTTTTTTATTTTTCAACCAGGGGCATCAATTAATCAATTAATCAAAGTGGCAGGTTCAATATTATTTTTCAGGAGATAAATTATCTCAGCATCATAAAATTTGAAAATCATCAGAAAATCATAAAAAATTCAAAAAATTCAAAAAATCTTAAAATCCAAAAATTCTTCAATTAATCTCCTAAGGGAGAATATATCCATCATCACTCGAAAATCAGCATCTGGGGCATATCAATTTTTTTCGTCAACACTATCAACAAATTTTTCTTTGAAGCAATATGTAAACACATCACTTCAAAGAGGGGAAAAATGTATACACTTAAAATTGGTCTGGATAATTAATTAATTAAATACAAGTTATTTAATTAGTAAACCTTTTTAGTGGGTGGTTGGGTGGGCCCCCCCCTCTCTCCTCTCCTCATTGGCACGAAAGGGTGGTTTGATGGGTGCCACGGTGCTGGAGTGGGAGGACACAAGGGGATGGTGGAGGGGGTGAGTAGGATGGTGATCACGTGGCCTTGACACCATATTTCCTTCTCCGTTCTTGAGGTTTCCATAGGCATTATGGCCTGGAGGTTGTTCCATACGAATTTTCCTTGGCACGTTTGGAAGGTATTCATTAGCTAAGGTGGCAGCGGCCAGGTACTTGGCAGTAAATTGACTTAATTGTTTAAGTTGGCAAATTAATGTCTTTTTTATCATTCCTTTATGGAGCTAGATCCAGGTGGTGGTGGTGTTCGATTCAGCTTCTATTTGTGAGTGTGTGGTGGAGATAATGGCGAAGCGATCTCATTTTGTCATTGAGGTCTCTATAGAAGGGGTGGCAAAATTTGGTGCAGACACTCGAATTTCTCTGTGGTGGATGGCTAGAGCAGCCTCCTTCAAAGAAATTAAGGACCAGCATTCTTAGGAATGGGGATCCTCTGGTTTTGGTGGTGAAAAAAATGATTCTGGGGGCTAGTCATTTGGTCAACAAGGAATATGGAAGAGATAATCTTCACATCTCTTCTTGGTTCCTGGCCTCTCTCCTGGACAGTGGGGTGATTAAGGTTGAGGCTAAACTGCTATTAGTGAAGATGTTCCGCAAAGATCTGGTGGGTGGTGTTGATGATGTGTTGGGATTTGTTGTTGAGGACAGAGGTGTTTTGAGACTGTGTGACCTTGAAAATATCCTTGCTTCGGACATGGTTGTGAAGCTATTTCCGTTCCGACTCTACTTGAGCGGCTCGGCTTTGGTCAAGCACAAAATGGTCGCGGCGGTGGCGATTGTGTACCTAAAGAAGTTCTTTGGTTTGTTGGTTGCAGGTGGCAATGGGTGGGTAAAGGACTTTGAAGATTTTGCTATATTAAATGATTTTATGTGATAATTTTTTTCTCTGTGGGTGGTGGTGCTGGTAGTTAGTAGGGTTTTGATTTCTGGGTATTCTGGTGTTTCCTTCTCACGGGGTTTGTCAGCTCGGACTATTCATGGCCATTCTGAGGTACTCTTGGTCGTCAAGGTTCAATTAGTTCTTGGTTGGGGTTGATCCCTCATGACCATTTTTGGGGATGAAGTAGGTTTTGTTCTGTGGTCAAGCAGTATTCCATGGTTGGTTGGGTTTCTAGTTTTTTTATGTCTTTGGGCTAGTTTTTTGGTACCAGTGGTTGGGTTGGGCTTTGGTAATGAAAGATGGTGGAAATATTACCTAGGTAGCAGATGAATGTAATTTTTACATAATTAATACAAATCTCAAAACTTGTGTATCAAAAAAAAATTAATAAACCTTTTTAATTCATCTACTTATAAATAAATTCTAAATTTATTTATATAGTTCACTTTCTTTAATTCTTCTATCTTAAATCATATTCTTCCTATCTTAATTAAATAAACAAATTTAAATAGTTTGTTTTATTTAATTAACTTCCTCTTAATAAATTTGAATAATTCTAAATTTGAATTTAGTCACATGTCTACAGCATTTTCCACCTTCCACCTCATCATGTGTCTCAACAAATTGAATATTTCAAATATTTAATTTGGGTTTTATCCTAAACAAATTCCAAACAACTTTGTGACACTTGGCTTTCTTATTCCATTTATTGTTCCTCACACTTGGCAATTTGTTCTATTAAAGGGAACACACTCCTTGATTCTCTCTAACCTCTTCACTTTCGAACATTCATCTCTCTAGATCAAATCTAGACCGTTGGTTGTTGTCACCTCAGTTTATGCCTTGGAAAATCTATAAATACAACCTCATTCTACAACAAAAGGATCCCAATCTTGTGCAATCTTACTCTGCAGAATTTTCATTAGAGCATTGTGAGCATTTAGTATCCATTAGCATAATCATGGCTTAGTTATTAGTTGCATCTTAATTTTTGTAGTTTCATCACATCATTATCATAACATAGCCTCCATTTTCATACAACCTCATAGCATCATTATCATATCCATCATTTAGTTTATCAATCAGGCATGTAGGAATAGATTTCTTACATTTTCCAGCATCTCATTCTTCAAGTTGTCATTCTAAAAGTCATAGTGCATACACAATCTAAGAGAAATAATGGCTTAACTAATCCTTGGAGATAGAGAACAATGGGATAACATTAGAGAGTTTGTTTGTTTCAATTCAGTTAGATTGTTATTTGAGTTCTCTAATATAATGTTTCATTGGTGTGTTGTTTAGCTTTAATTTGCTTATTCACATTTTAACATCACACATAAAATGACACCCACCGTGGGGCCTAGCCCCATTTTTATTAACATTTTTTGGAAGTTTTCGTGAACAAGTTTGACCGTGAATTTCTATGTAGCGCACCCGTGGCTTCTTTCAGCGCAAAGATGGTGACTTCTGGCGCATGTGTAACATCCCGCTATGCAACCCCAAAGGGTAAGAGCCAAAAGAGGATAAGATAAATTTTTTTGAAGACATAAAGAATAAATTTCACAAAAAGCAGTTTACAATACAATAAATCGACAACTTACATGGCCAAGCATGGCCGAACACAACCCAAAGGAGAGGATTAATCCACCCTCCAGAGAAAAATCCAAATAGGAGCAAACATAATAGCTCCAAAAACTTTGCTCTGGAACTTCCAACTACAAAACTTCTAGCTATGGAAGTTCCAGCTATGGAAGTTTCAGCTTCAGAACTTCTAGCTGCGGAACTTCTAGCTATGAAACTTCTAGCTACAGAACTTTCAACTACAAAAATTCTAGCTATGAAATTTTTAGCTACGAAACTTCCAATTACAGAACTTCCAGCTACCGAAGTTCCTACTCCAAAACCTCTGCTTTGGAACTTCCTGCTACTCCGGGACTTCTGCTTCGGAACTTCTGCTCCAGAATTTCCTACTCTAGAACTTCTGCTCTAGAACTTCTTGCTCCGGAACTTCTACTGCTCTGGAACCTTTTGCTCCAGAACTTTGGCAGCAACAACACAGAGCAACAAGCAGAAAGCAGTGATGCTCCGAAACTTTTGCAGCCACAACACAAAACATTAACAAAAGGTGACGTTGCTCCGAAACTTGAACAGACTAAAGCATGGAGGAAATATACAACCAAAACTCTAATTTTTGCATGGAAAATATTGAAGAAAAAGCCATAATGATCATCATAATACAAACAAGTCTGATACCAACATCAGAACTCATAATCCAAATATAAACATCACATTTCTTCTCATTAATCTATGGTTACTTTATCTCTCTCAAGAGAATACAATATACATAAAAGAATATACATAAATAAAAAGGCATAGCCATGAATAAGATACATCATCTGATAAGATAAATATAGAAGAGGGGATGACTCCAACTGGTGCTCTAATAACCTATACGCCGATCCCCAATGGCAGTGGCAACGCCTCCCTACCATGTGGACTCAAAAGATGCCACCCCACCGTGCTCAGAGGTAGTCACAAGGCCCAAGCAAAATTAAGGCAAGGGTAACATATGGCCAACACTCACATCAGACATGGAACAAGCATAAATTACAATGCATTACAACCAATAGCACAACATGAAGATGCTCATATATTAAAAAGATAGGTACTACTCAAGGCTACTAAGGTATGAGATACTCGAGTGCAAACCAAATGGAATGTCATCATGTGTGCTCAAAGGGATGGCACCACACGGAATTAAGTACACCTCTCATATAGATGAGGAGACTCAATCGTGTCCAAATCAGTGCCCTATAGATAGATAGGCCATCTCGTTTAACCAAACGAGGAAACCATAGCAAATATGAAACAAGGAAAAGCCACTAAGATCCCTCATAAAATCATTAAAAAAACGCCATGCAACATTGTTGTAAGAAGACACATTTAACAGCTGAATCCAATCATGAAATAGAGGCATAAAAATTACATAAAAGTTTAAAGTACCTAGATTAAAATTCTAAGTCTGACCCAGTTCAGATTTTGGTGTTTCAAGTTGGAATCCACCTTCAATTTTAAGTTTAGGACAAAAAAATGAACTGTTATTCTTAAAAACGTCTTTGCCAAGTTGGGCAAGAAAAAACATGAAAATATGAAGGTGCCTGGATTAAAAATCGGACAACGACCCATTTGAAATATGGACAATTCTACACAGAATCCAATTTTATTTTACTTTTCTAATAGATGGTTAAAGAAAAACAAAGAAAAAAGTCATTTTGCAAGAAGGCACAAATTTGGGCAAAAATAAAAGTGCCCAGAACTAAAATCTGCCAAAGACCTAGTTGAGATCTTGGCATTTCTACATAAGATCCATATTTGTTTTGAATTTTTAATGGGTGGTTTAAGAGCAACAATGAAAATACATTTCTTACAAGTTGGGAAAAAAGAAAAAGAAAAGAAATGAAAGATCCTAGAAATTCTATTTTTCCAGCAACTCATTTTAGATTTGTTTGAATGCACAAAAATATGCCATAAGCAACTACCAAGTAGCAAATCGAAACCAAAACAAATATTCTCCATTCCCAAAGCATTCACAAAATTGAATCAAAGAATAAATCTGCTATGAGGAAATACAAAGTTTCCATTCCCAAACTAAATCACAATCAAAACCACCAGAAATTCAAAGATTCAAGAACCACAAAACATACCTCAAATACTACCCAAAACTGAAAAAAAAAGATTGCTCTGAAGAGAAGGAATGGTTGGGTTCCAAAATATGTCAGCCAAGAGGAAATGGCATGCAAAAATCAACAGACAGATGCCCACAGAATCTTCTTAGCAAAACTCCACAATACTCCCCAAATCTGCTGCCCAATTCAAGGGTTTTCTTTTCCTTCAAAAACTAAAAATTTATTTTTCTCCCAAAAGAATGACTCTCCCCAAAAAAAACAAAAGAATAAATATATCTATCTCCCAAAACAAGGTTGCCCCTTATTTTATTTTAACTCCACTCCTCCACACCATAAAAATGAAATAAAACATTTTATTAAGCAGGCTATTAATGCTCTCAAAAGAAATTAATTAAAATCACTAAATATCTAATATTCCATCTTTCATAAAAAAATAATAATAATAATTTAAATCCAATCATCCAAATACACAAAGCTCCTCAAAAAGGGGTTAATAAAATCATTTAAAATGCCATATTTACAATCTCATGGATAAAACCATTTAAATCTCCCATCAATAAAACACTATGAAATGTCATAATGAAATCACGAAAAAGACGTCAAAGAAACCACATCAAGACACCAACAACCAAAATATATATCCACATAACAGATTCACAGGAACCAAGACAAAATACCTCAGCAAGACATACTGGTAAATCACATACAACAGAGAGGTGCGCTGAAACATATGGCTGAAAGGTGCTCTAGACGTTATCGTTAGGTAACCGAATGATAAGATATCAACAAGGAAAAATTTCCCTAACAGGGTACAGTAGGCTAGGATAGGGGACGTTTGGCCTGTAACTACCTCCAATAACCACCATCGGGGAATAGGAGTACGCTCAGGCCTGTGGGTCCAGGCGGAGTCGATACTTAGTACCTAAATCACTTCCAATTACACATCAAAGCACATGTGCATATACATATAGTCCAAAGCAACATCAATCATCAAGAAGGGAGTCATGATATTGTAAGCCTCTCGAATATGAGTGTTAGGACATCATCCATTTCCTATCCATAATCTTACATAAGCAATGATAACAATATATAAACATGTAAGCATGTAATCCAAAATAATAACTAATCATCAATGTCTAATCTCATTATAACGACATTTAACATTTAGAATATCAAATCAAAATCAAAATGATATCCTACCAGCCTAGGTTTAGAGAGGTGTTATAGCATGTAGGCCCTGTTTCAATGCATCCAGCTCATCTTTCAGTGCATCCAATCTATCTTTTACCGCATTCAGTAGTTCTTTTAGTGCATTCAATAGTTATTTTAGCGCATATAGTAGTTATTTTAGCGCATCTGACTGATCTTTTAGTGCATATGATCTATGTTTTAGCGCATTGGGTTTCTTAGTAGAAATTCAAAATTCTGAGAACTGATCTATATTTTTTTTGTTGTAGGTGCTATATACGCTTGTCAAAGACATAATTGAGACTACTAATGGTGTTTGAAGGGGCTGGAGCTGTTTTATTTTCCTATGAATAAATTAGGCACCTAGTTTAATTAGAAGGTCAATGAACACCATGTATGATGCGCTTGTAAAGTGATAGGCCTATGCTCTCCCCTTCACTGGGTGACCAAAATTCTAGACTCACTCATTTATTTTCTTGCAATAACACCTTTAGAAGTCCTGTCATAGTGGGAAAAAATACTCACCCTACGGGAACGACCTAAGTGGGAACAACTAAAGCCAAGTTTTCCAACCCACTATAATCAAAAGTGAATATGAGGAAACACACATTCAACGGTAGTGTGCAAGATAACCATCCCCAAAGCCTTTATTCTAAAGGTTGGGAGGTCTCCTGAGGGATTTTATCAAGCAAATGCAATTAGTAGGTTTAAATGCATTAAAAAAATATCATCAAAGTTTTTATAGAGCTCCCAAGCCTCTTCCAACAACCTTTCAAACTTCCACCTTCAGGTAAACATCTTGGGCACCTGGTAAATATTATCATAAAGTTGCTTTCTGCAATCATTTTTTTATAACTTACATTGCCAACATGGCACTTTTTCAGCACTACTATATTCCTAGCTTTTCTATTTGTCTTAGAGCCCACACAACTAATTTATCAATTACTATGTGAATCAGTCAACATTTGCTTTCAATTTTTAATTAATTAAATGTTGAATTTCAATATATTGGTTGGTAGGGTTCCACACAATTTTTTTTCTTACGTTTGTGAGCAGTCAGGAAAATGACAATCCTAAAAGACATGTCCTTCTCAGGAGGTTTTCTCTCCTTACCAAAGAACTTCCTTTAGGAGATTGGTGTATAAGAGGGCTAGAATTTAATATTTTTTCTATTTCTCTATCTATCTCTTTATCTATCTCTCTATCACTCTATCTATCTTTCTATCTTACATATCTATTTGTCTATTTCTCTACCTATCTCTTTATCTATCTCTCTATCACTCCATCTCACTATCAATATCTTCCTCTACCTCTCCCTCTCACTCTCCCTCCTCCTCTATATATCTCTATTTCTTTATCTCTATCTCTCACTCTCTCCTTATTGCAAACTTAACACTAGCATACATATATTAAATATTAATATATGTATATAAAATACACTGAGAGTTATCATTATCCTATTGCATTGAGAAAAAATGATGAAAATAGGTGCCTCGAGAAGGATAACTCTAATGTATTTTTATATATATTAATATTTAATATATGTATGCTAGTAGCAGTCAATTTAAATTATAATATTTGAAAAAAAATAACTATTGTCACATAGGTAAAATTCACAGGTTAAGCAATACAATACATAAACAAACTAGACCTAAGCTAACAATGAAGAACAATGAAATATAGAACATAAAGAAAAGAATGATCTCACCAAACCCCTTATGGATTCCATGGATCACCTTCATTGCACTTCTCCATTTTGTTGTAGTATAAATGCCTTCAGATTTTTCTTAAGCATGCAAGTATGGCCTCATGATAGTGTTAATAGCAAAACATCAAAGATTTCTAAAGTTGATTGCTTCATAAGATTTCGGGAGGAGTAATAATGATGAAGGTAAAGTCAATTTAAAGATAATCAGATATTATCTCACTTATCTAATGATCAATTTAAATCTATGCATAAGTGATAAATGACTAATTAGATAACAAAGAGATTATCTAATTATAGAGGAATATGCTAAGGATAAACCTTTTATGAATTAAATAATAATTTAATTCAACATTCAAGATTTTAGGATTAAATTAAAAAAATAAAGATTTATTTAATTAAATGGAGAAAAAGTTAAAGAATAATTAAATAATTAAAAATGATTATTTAATTATAGTTGAAAGTGTCATAGGAGTAAATTAAATAATAGTTTATTTAATTTTAGAAAGAAGATAAATTTAATTAGTGACGTAATTAGTTTATTTAATTAATCAAGATTGAATAAAGGTAATAATGAATTAATTAAATAATTAAAATTATTTAATTAATAGAGGACTGATGACTTTAGAAAATAATTAAATAATTAACATTATTTAATTATGAAAATGAAGATAAGAAATATGAATAAGTTAAAGGTCACAACCTAAGAATATTTTTAGTGTCTACAACTATAATAATTTAAAATTTAATAATTGTATGATATAATATTAAATAATTTAATAATTAACTATTATTAATTAAAATAATAATATTATAATATTTAATAAATTATTATTAAATTAGTAAATATTATAAGGTTATTTTTTAATGTTAATGTAATATTATATTAATATTGTTTGGATTATGATTAACTTAAGGATTAGGGTTAATGGAAGTGAAGGGTTATGATTAGCATTAGTTTTAGAATTAAATTTAGGGTTTTTGATAGAGATATAATTAAGCTTAGGGTTTGGATTACGGTTGGATATACAAATAAGATTCAAGTTAGTATACATATATTAAAGTTGGGTTTTCTAATAGCCTTAGAGTTATGCTTGGAGATAGAATTTTAATTAGAGTTTTTACTGAGATTACATTTTGAGATAGAAGAAGAGTTTAAATATTACATAAATTAGGGTTATGGTTAGAATTAGGATTGGAGTTAGGTTCATGTTTTTCTAATAGGGTTATAGTTTGGGTTTGGGTTACAGTTAGAAATATAATTAAGTTTAGTATTAGGGGTACAATTAGATTTAGGGAAAGTTAAGTTTGGGTTTGGTATTAGGGTTAAGGTTGCTATTGGAGACACAATTACAATTGGTGTTAAAATTGGAATTAGGATAAGATATATTATTATTTATAATGTGTTATGGTTGGAAGAGGGATGGAATAAGAATATAGGTTTGCTCCCTTACCATATTCTATGCACAAGATGAAATATATTAAATAAATTAATATTTAATTATATAAGAGTATTTTATTATATATTAGAATTTTTTTAATATTTTTGTAATATATAATTATACAATTTTTTATTAATATATAATAATATTATAATTAAAAGGAATTCCTCCCCAAACTTACAACGTAATTTTTTTGTTAAGGGTAGCTTTGTAAGTATTTGATTTTAGGTTTTATAAAGATTAACTTAAAATCATAAGCCTAACCATAATTTAATCTCTAACCTTAACCCTAACCCTAATTGAACTCAAACCTTAACTCTAACGCTAACACCAACCTTAACCCTAACCCTAACTCTAACTCAAAGCTTTATCTTAGAACCTTAACCCTAACCCTAGTTAAACCATTACCCTAATCTTAATTGAACCCTAACCCCAACTCTAACCCTAACCCCAAATCTAGCCCTAACCCAAACCCCAAGCTTTATCCAAAAACCTTAACACTAATCTAACCTCAAAACCCCAACCCTAATTGAATCAAACCCTAACCATGACCTAAACCTTAGCCCCAAGATTTATCTTAGAACCCTAACTCTAACCAAAGCTTAATTAGACCCTTACTCTAATAAAAGCATATCCCTAATTTAACTATAACATTAATTAAACCCTAACTATTACCCTAATTAAAACTTAACTCTAATTTAACCCTAATTGAAATCTAACACTAAATGAATTATAACACTAACCTTAAAATTAAACCTTAATTGGAACATTAACCTTTAACTTTAACTCTAGCTATAATTGAATCCTAATCCTAACCCCAGTTGATCCCTAACCCTAACTAAATGTAAACCCTAGTTATAACCCTAATTAAATCCTAATTTAATGTAAACTCTTCTCATAGTTGTAACCCTAAATAAATTATAACCCTAACCCAAATTTTACCCTAGAACCCTAACCCAAATTGAACACCAATTGAACCCTTATCCTAGCCCTAGTTGAATCTTAACCCTAATGAAACCCTAACCCTAACACTAATTAATCCCTAACTCTAACTCAAACCATAACCTCGATCTTAACTTGTAGTTCTCCTAACCCTAGCCCTAATTATAACCGTAATATAAATACAACTCTAACTCAAACCCTAATTGAACACAAACCCTAACCCCAACTGTAACCCCAAGATTTATCTTAAAATCATAACCCTAACCCTAACCCTAACCTTATTTAAATTCAACCCTAATTAAACTATAACTGTAATTGAACCCAAACCATAACCCAAACCCTAATTGAATCCTAACCCTACTTTAACATTAACCCTAATTAAATCATAATCATGAACCCTAACCCTAACCTTTACCTTAAGCATTATCCTATAACCCTAACCTTAACCCTAATTAAATTGTAATCATGAATTCTAACCCCAACATAACTATAATCCTAATTGAACTATAATTGAAACCTTTTGAACCCTAACCCTAATTGTAACCCTATCTAATCCCAATCACTCTAACTCTAACTCTAAGTTTTAACTTAGAATTTCAATTGAACCCTAACCCAAATCATAATCATAAGGTCATAACCCAATTTTAAATAATAATCAATACATAGATAATAATAATGTTATTTAATAATCATTGTACATAGGTAATAATAATGTTATATAAATTATTTTAAAATTATATGATAAATTGAAGTGTAAATGTAATTCTTAATTGCATTAATTTTTAAAATATGGATGTGTTATAAATAAAAAATATTATTATTATTATTTTTTGATAAAAGTGTCAAAGCCACTAAACAATTTTATTAACTTAAAAAAAAGTTACAAACCTAGTTCAAAAGAGCATACCGACAGGAAAGAACCAGGAAGAAAACCTTTGTTAACCTCTGTTTATAGCTCAGTTCAGATCTGACTTAACTACAAGAGCATCCCCCAAAAGTGAGGAAACTAACATACAAAACAATTCAAGAGCATCCCCCAAAAGTGAAGAAACTAACATACAAAACAATTTAGGAAGGGGGAACAAAAGCCTGAAAAAATTGACCATAACAAAGAGACCTGGAAAATTGCCAACCGCAACCAACTCCCAAAACATAACCAAAGTTAACCATGAAGCCTTTCTTTTTATTTAATTTTATAATTTTAAATTGATTTTAATGTGCAATTATTATAAAAGCCTATTGTATATTATATTTAAGTTACTATATTTTTGTACAATAAAATCTTGATTAAAGCCTTAAATTTATTATTTTCTTTACTTTATATATATTAATTTAGAATAAAATAGTATTTGAATGTTTTTTTCTTTTTGAAATTTTTTCAAATTTTTAAAAAATATTCAATATTTTTTGCGTAATAGTAAATTTAGAATGTTTCTTTTTTATTTAATATATATTTAAATACATTAATTCAGAATATTTGACAAGAACATATTTTTTTCATTCCTTTATAATTTTAATTTTGTGTATATTAATTTAGAAACCTACTTTTATATTCAATAGTAAATTTAGGAAAAAAAATTCATGTTTAATTTTCTAAATTTTAAAAACTTTTTTTTATGTGTAGTAATTTAACATATATTTTAATCTCTTATCTTTATAAATAATAATATTTTTTTATTGAAAAATATTACTTAAATAAATCTATATTAAAAAAGTAAAGGGATATTTGTTTAAAAAATAGTTTCAATATTTTATAAATTTTAAACACAATAATTTAGAAACTTACTTTTATATGAAACAATAAATTTAGAATATTTCTTTTATATTTACTTTTTAAATTTTAGAAACTCTAACTATTTAATTATTAATTTAATCACTTTATTGTTTCTCGATTAATAACATAAATTAAAAATTATGAATCTTGAAAAATAGTGACTGTACAATTATGCCCTTTCAAAGTTAATTATCTTCTTGTTAACTTACAAAGATTTAGATTTATCTCTCTACAAGTTGTATGATTATAAAAAGATAGATACTAACCTTTTAGTGTTTGTATGAATAAAAAAATCAATGAAACATTAATTTTAATTTTATGGGAACCATTTATTCTTGGATAAAGCTCTATGTTTGAGCAAATTCTTTTTAAAAAAAGTAGTCTGATAATTTCAATGCTACATTGGAGCTCGAGTTGAATTAAAAGTGCAGAAAAAGACCAGGCTCTATGATTAGGCACACAAGGAAAGTGGCCTTCCTTAAACGGTATTTTTTTTATCAATATTCTAAACAATTAACATCCAAAGCACAACAACATATGGTTTAAAGATAATTCTCCAGAAAATATGTGATGCTAGCATTTTTTACAATGAGTATTCACAATACATGCTCCTTATAGATTTTTAACAAATTGATACTAATTCACTCACTAGATATAAATATTGTTAAATTTCAATAAACATTGAATTTGCAACAACTCATGCATACATTCTTCTGCAGAATATAGTAATGATTTAAATTTTCGAAAATGGATAGACCAAAATAGATGTTGCCTATGGATTTAACAATTTGATACTATACAACAAAAATTGATGAAAAAAATGAATTACTGCAATTTTCTTCTCTGGATGCCTCTGCATAACAATGTTGCCTACATTTTTTTTACAATTTGATATTTAGATTTCTTTTAAATTGAGACACTGAAATACCTTAAGATCATAATTTTCTTCTACTAAATAGAGAATATCTACATCATTTTGTGAGCGTTCAAGAAAACAACAATCCTAGAAGACCTATCCTTCTCACGAGGTTTTCTCTCCTTACCCAAGAAATTCCTTTAGGATATTGGTGTACAAGAGGGTTATAATTTATTAACTTTCCTATTTCTCTATCTATCTCTTTATCTATCTCGCTATCAATCTCTCTATCACTCTATCTATTTGTCTATTTCTCTACCTATCTCTTTATCTATCTCTCTATCACTCTATCTCACTATCAATATCTTCCTCTACCTCTCCCTCTCACTCCCCCTCCTCCTCTATGTATCTCTATCACTCACTCTCTCCTTATTGCAAACTTAACATTAGCCTATTGATAATGGATTCTAATTATCTTACTAATTTAAATGTTATATTTTGTTTTGTTTTAGTCGTGTTTCAATCCCTCTAAATGAATGTATAACTGCTAAATGATGTACGATTATATCTCATGTATTACATGCAAAATATGAACCAATTTTTTTCATAATTAACCTTCCACACCTCTTCGGCATAAGTTTTTATTCTCACACTATCGTTGGGAATGGTCTAGCTAGTTGAGCGTCAAAATTACAATTTAAATAACTATTTTATTTTTAGAATACAACGTTCTATATCATTTATCTATCAAAAAAATATTACTCTAAAGGTAAGATATACCAAAGTTCTCATCTATCTCTTGAGCATTGAAAACATAAATAAATTTTAGAGCTTTGGAAATGACCCTGCCACCAACATGTAGTACAAAGGCCAAAAAGGACAGCTAATTTCAGAGTTTTGTAACCGACCTTGCTACCAACATGTAATACAAGGCCAAAAGGATAGCTATAGTGATGCCCCAAAATTAATATAAGCAACGAAACATGTGGATTGAAAAATAAACCTTCATTTTCATCCAAAACTGAGGAGACTTCTAGCAGTGGGATGATGGTTGCAACATAAACAATGACCTCCTTTTCATTGCAATGGGTGTTGATGATCTGAAGCTGAGCCCTGACGGAGGTAGCAAGGTAGCTAAGAAAATTACCGAATCTTGTCAGCAAATGGTCTGACGAGAAGGAGATGTTCTTGATGAACGCCATTTTGGACACGCGCATGTCATATGGGGAGGTTAAGAGGGCAAAATTTTACCGATGGGCAAGAGAGCAACTCCAACTTGAGGTGAGTAAATCTCAATTATATGAGATGATGAGGAGGATGAAGAAAATATTCTATTCTATAGTTAGGGAAAGGAAAGAGAGCAAGTTAGCTATACAGACTGCTCATGAAAATACCATGTTTATGTTGTGGGACATGTTAGCTCTCAAAAATGCAGGTTTGAACCACGAGAGGTTGCCAGGCTCTCACAATGTTTCAGGGTAATAGATAAGGCCAAAATATTTGAACCTTCTACTCTTCAGGTGCTGCTAGACCTAGGTGGGTGTACCTATAACAATGAAGTAGACCTGAAATTTTTTTATTTCCTAAAGTGATTTACCCACAATGGAAAATGGGAGTGGATAAATGAGTTTTATTCTGGTGCAAATTATATAAGCAATATCAAGGCTAAAATCTAATATGTTCATATGTAAATTGAATGAAACTAAACAATAGAATGGTAGAGACTAGTGCCTTATTGGGTGTACGGAGTCAAATGAAAGACCTGAAATAAGTAACTTCTTTCTGGCAGATACTCTAATTGTTTGGCATATAAATTTGGGTTTATAACTTGTATAAACATGCAAGAATATGATTACCAAGCTCTTCTTAATGATCCAAATGAGATTCCCTAATTACTATGATTGACTAAAAGGATTTAATCTTTCCTTGAAAGAACCAATTAATCAAACCATACAGATACAACAAGTGTGCACTGATAAACTGAAAAATATCCTTGATATATCAGTTTAAATAATTAGAAAACATCAACCTTGGAGACAACTTCAGTAATACTTTCAATTAACACAACAAAAAATTGATACCAGAAATACACCACCAAATCAAATAACTTACATTGATATCTCCATTGTTTCAAACATGCATCATAGTCTCAGAATTGTAATCTACTATATCTTTATTCAATCTCTATCCCTGTCTATTGCCGCCAGAAGTGGATATTTATACATTAACTGTATGAAAGGACGCATCCTTTCGTATTCAAATCTTGGGCGATCCGATTGTTTGGGCTTTTACCACATTCATTAGACACCCATGAAGACATCTTGTAGTTTCCCCGATGTTTGGTGTCTCTCCGACTATCATAGATCACATATCGCTTAGATGTCCTACATTTTCACCGACGCTCCAAGTCCTCCCGACAGCTATCCCTTCGGTCGTAAGTGTATCAATGTGACTTTCACTGATGAAAACTTATCGTTGTGACATTGGGGGTCGGGCAGACACTCCTTCTCTTACATCATGTCTTGCCAAAAAATTTCCTTCGGTCTGTTTCTTTTGTCAATTTTGATCGCCGAGACATAATGATTTTCTTGCCGATGGAAGAACACTCGGTGTGACCTTCTTAGCTCTCTCCGATGAAGTATTTCTTGCTGATGAATTTCGTTATCGACGATACCATGAAGATCACCAAGTCCCTTTACCGATGTAATTTTGTCATAGCGACATGGTGGGTCGGCAAGACTTCCTCGAACTCACCCCGATAACATTATACTACCGACAAAATCCACCTCTACTTTATCGGCGAGACCAAATGAATGTTTCGGGACACTAATCTAATGAATCTAGTCTTGCTGACACATCTCTTTGTGCTTCGATCGGTAAGACACATATAGGCTCAGTATGACTTATCCTGATGTTTATTGTCTTGCCAATAGGATCCTTTTGTCATTGAGACTGCGAACTGCATCATGCCGATATGAATCCCCAGATGAAATCATATTGGTAAGACATTCTCGACCTCTTGCCGATAGACTAAAAAAGAATATGCGTTAGTATAAAATAATTTTTTTGGGTCAGTGAGACCTACATCATCTCACACTAATATGACTTATAAATTCAAATACGCAGGGTTAGGTGAAATCTATAGGACCAAATGATGAAGACTAACTAAAACATGGGCAAATATGTTATGCAAAGAAAATTCTTATACTTATGGTATGGGAATCTTAGGAAACTAATGAGTATAAAGAACCATGAAATTTTCAAAATTTTACAATTCTAACAGTGGCTTCGTCTAGGGATGGATGATTGTGAGATCATTGCAAGGATCCAGATCTCTAGATGAGCAGACCAAACTTTCAAGGTTATCGACTAGTGAGCAGGATGGAATGAAAGGAAATGGAGATGAACATGATCCTATACTATTGTACATGGAAATATTTATTTTGAATGAAGGAATGTCAGGATTGTCCATGTACTAGCAATTCATGTTCCTTTTTATTTCCTAAACTACTGTGCATGGAAAAAAAATTGAGAGGATTGTCAAGAGTTGTCCATGCACTGGCAACCCTTAAACCTCAGTATCCCCTTTGGCAGAAAAATAAAACTTCATTTCTATTTTGAACTGTTATGGTCTAAAATTCAGACCATAAATGATGGCTCAAGGCCACCCAAAAGAAAGGCCCATATTTTCCTTTGTCATAAATTTTATTCTGATTTGAACTCAGTGAACTCCCCTTGAAAGTATTCATGTCATCTTCCTTGCTACTCTTGCTGTCATAAAGATACTTGCAACCCCTTCCCCCATTCTGATCTGGGTTATGCATCATGAAATGATATCCCTGCTGATTTGAAAAATGGAAACATTCTTTGTTCATCATATAACTGAGATTGATCTGCACAAGGAATTTGCAATCATTATGAAACCAAGGAATACAACTTTCATGTGCATGAGAAGAGAGAAAATAATGATCATGTATGTCACTCATCTCAACATTTGAATGCTTCTCACACAAATCTGAATGCTCTGTCATATCAACACTGATTGAGACAAATAAATCTAAAACATTCTACACCTCTTCCATATCACCATTTGGAAATGACACTGAATTATAATTCATATCTTAATTATCATGCACATTTGGACCAATCAATGTTGGAATTCTATCATCCTTGGTATGCAAATAAATGTATTCTCCACATGAACCAAAAAATTCTAAATCACATACCTCTTCTCGAATAGATATAAATTTTTGATCCACTTCAAAGGTTTCTCCATCATTTTGAGAAATGCACATGGAGTCATATGAATCATCACACAAAGTACTTTCACTATCAAAGCAAATGTAGGTAGGACACAAGACTTTCGAATAACCTTTGTGTGCACATCTTTGGTATTCAAGAGTTAACAATTCTGAAATTTTCTCACTGCTGAGTGAACATGTTTCTTCTTCCATATCTTCCATTATTTCTCCCTCTTCTTGATCTCCATAAGAACTGCAAGAATCACCTTATTGTAAGTCAAAATCCATAGGTCCATCTTCACAATCTGAATATTCATTGGATCCCTCATAACATACACTACTTTCCCTGCCACAATCTGTTATGCAAGAGAGATCTCTTGTATCTTCATCTTCATCATGTAGGCTATCATAGGAATCATTTTGACTTGCACATGTCTCATCTTCTATTGGCTACATTGTCTGATCAATTTCCTCATACTCATTAGTGATATCACCATTGTCTTCATACCTTTTCCTCTGCATGGCATCAATAAATTTATTCAATTGATCAAAGGCATGTTGTTTGATGACTCTGGCCAATAGACTGATTCAGATTTCCACTCTTATGAACTGTGCAACAAAAAAGGGTCTTGTAGGCTTACAACTAGAAGATAATTGCATACAAATATTTATCATCCTATTGTATAGAGAGATTTCATCTTGTCCTTCATATCTCCTTATGTCAAGAAATGCATCAAAGGGGTAAATTCTACATGATTATGAATCTGTGATGGAGTCTTGGCTTTGAGTATGTACATACTCATCTTCTTCCTTCTCAAATTGTTGATCTAGATATACATTTTGTTGCAGGTTTTGATTGGCACCTTCACATGGGTTGGGATTGTGTTGCACCTTTTGATGTGGCATTTGGTATTGATATCGATAATGCTCAGGATATTGGTTGTGTTGATAATCTTGGTAGCCTACTAGTCTTTGTCTAGGAGGGACTGGATAGGCATTTATTTGTTTTGAAGCCTGTGATGTATAAATATCTTGTTGTGAATAATTAGAATTACCTTTATTGTGAAGATTCCCAATTGTATTGTGTGGCACTTGTGAGGTCCAAGAACCACTTGTATTTGTATCTCCATCCTCATCGGAGAGTGGTATATACTGTGGTGTATTTGAAGCAGGCAAGATACCCAATTCTCCCAGTTCTTGAAGCAATGCATTATTTCTCTCTATTTCTTCTTTCAATTTGTTTATTTCATCATTTATCTCAGTCAAAGGTTTTTTTAGAAGGTTGTGCATTTTTCATCAAATTTTACTAGAGTCACCACTCCCTTTCTTAAAAGTGAGAAATGAAATTATTCATGATCTTATCCCCAGCGGAATCACTTTTTCTGAAACTTCTCAAATTATGAATCTTTCTTCAATGACTCTATATGATGGTCTTCAATCGAATATTCTGCAAATGATTTCCCCAGTAGAGTCACCAATTTGTTAGCTCTCAAAAACGTAGGTTTGAACCACAAGAGGTTGCCAGGATCTTACAACGTTTCAAGGTAATAGACAAGGCCAAAAGATTTGAACCTTCTACTCTTCAGGTGTTGCTAGACCTAGGCGGGTATACTTATAACAATGAAGTAGACTTGAATTTTGTTTATTTCCTAAAGTGATTTACCCACAATGACAAATGGGAGTGGATAAATGAGTTTTATTCTGGTGCAAATTGTATAAGCAATATCAAGGCTAAAATCTAATATGTTTCATATTTAAAAATGAATGAAACTAAACAATAGAATGGTAGAGACTAGTGCCTTATTGGGTGTACAGAGTCAAATGAAAGACCTGAAATAAGTAACTTCTCTCTGGCAGATACTCTAATTTTTTGGCATATAAATTTGAGTTTATAACTTGTATAAACATGCAAGAATATGATTACCAAGCTCTTCTTAATGATACAAATGAGATTCCCTAATTACTATGATTGACTAAAAGGATTTAATCTTTCCTTAAAAGAACCAATTAATCAAACCATATAGATACAACAAGTGTGCACTGATAAACTAAAAAATATCCTTGATATATCAGTTTAAATAATTAGAAAACATCAACCTTGGAGACAACTTCAGCAATACTTTCAATTAACACAACAAACAATTGATACCAGAAATATGCCACCAGATCAAATAACTTCCATTGATATCTCCATTGTTTCAAACATGCATCATAGTCTTAGAATTGTAACCTACTATATCTTTATTTGATCTCTATCCCTATCTATCACCACTAGAAGTGGATATCTATACATTAACTGCATGAAAGTGCGTGTCCTTTCGTATTCAAATATCGGGTGATCTGTTTGTTCGAGCTTTTACCACATTCATTAGACACCTGCGAATACATCTTGTAGTTTCCCCAACATTTTGTGTCTCTCTGACTATCACATATCACATATCACTTAGATGTCCTGCATTTTCACCAATGCTCTAAGTCCTCCCGACAGCTATCCCTTTGGTCATAAGTGTATCGATATGACTTTCACTGATGCAAACTTATTGTTGTGACATTGGGGGTCGGGAAAACACTCCTCCACTTACATCGTGTCTTTCCAAAAATTTTCCTTTGATCTGTTTCTTTTGTCAATTCTGATTGCTGAGACATAGTGATTTTCAAGTGCCGATGGAAGAACACTCGGTGTGACCTTCTTAGCTCTCTCCGACGAAGTCTGTCTCACCGATGAATTTCGTTATCGGCGATACCATGAACATCACTAAGTCCCTTTACCGATGTAATTCTATCATAGCGACATGGTGGGTCAGGAGGACTTCCTTGAACTCACCCTGATAGCATTATACTACCGACAGAATCCACCTCTGCTTTATCGGCAAGACCAGATGAATGCTTCAGGACGCTACTCTGATGACTCTAGTCTCGCTAACACATATCTTTGTGCTTCGATTGGGAAGACGCATATAGGCTCAGTATGACTTATCTCGATGTTTACTATCTTGCCAATAGGATCCTTTTGTCATTGAGACTGTGAACTACATCATGTTGATATGAATCCCCAAATGAAATCATATCGGTAAGACATTCCCGACCTCTTGCTAATAGACTGAAAAAGAATATGCGTTAGTATAAAATAATTTTTTTGGGTCGGTGAGACCTGCATCATCTCATGCTGATATGACTTATAAATTCAAATACTCAGGGTTAGGTGAAATCTATAGGACCAAATGATGAAGGCTAACTAATACATGGGAAAATATGTTATGCAAAGCAGATTCTTATGCTTATGGTATGGGCATCTTAGGAAACTAATGAGTATAAACAACCATGAAATTTTCAAAATTTTACAGTTCTAACAGGACAAACTACGGAGCACTATGGAAATTGAACACCCTAACCCTATGGAATCTAAAAGACCTAATCATGAAGGAAAGGTGACTAAATTCCCTAACCCCAGAAGTAGTTCCATATAGAATTCTGAGGACATTGATTTAGAAGTGTCGGTGCAAGCGTACCTGAAGGCCAAAACAATGGGGGTTTCACAACTGCCCGTTGATGATGTAAAGTTGAGTCTTGACAAAGGCAGCGAGGACCGCAGGTCGAAGCATTTATAGAGCAGGTCGCCGAGAAAATTATCGAATTCTAACAAGGAAATGGTTCGATGATCTGGAAATGTGCCTAATGAATGGGTTTTTGGACGCACGCATGCAGGCCAGATGGGGAGGTTAACAAGGTGGAAGGGGAGCAGTTCCTGCTTGAGGTGAGTAATTCTCAACTCTATGAAAAGATAAGGAGGATGGAAAAAATATTCTGGGCATTTTCTTCATTCTCATCTTCTCATATAGTTGAGATTTACTCACTTCAAGTTGGAGAGCTGCTTCCTCACCCATTGGTAAAATGTCGTCCTACATCCCCTGCTCCATAGATCATTTCCTTAACAAAATCTGGTAATTTTCTCAATGACCTTGCGGCCTTAGCTTCGGATCATCAACACCCATTGCTCCTTTCATATAGAAAATAGAAGGCATCCCACTAGGACTTCCTCCGTGTTTGTCATAAACAACACTACATACACTGCTAAGTGGGCAACATGCGAGTGTCCAGGTCCTAATTACTTTGAAACTCGTGTACTGCCATGTAAATATTACCAAAAATTTTGATTGAAAATGATTTGGATTAAGCCTTTGATGATCTAATAGCAATTTTTTTTTCCTTGAATAGGTAAATGTTGAATGAGTTTGACAGGTAGTCCTTGGCTTATGGAGATTAGATTGAGAAAAGACAGTGCACTTCTTGTGCATTGGAATACACAGTCAGAGAACTCTATGTATGACAGCTATCTCATACTTATCTTTTTATCTACCTAGGGTCATTTAAGGAATAATCTTGACTCTTTGGTTGATGGTGAATGTCATGTAGTGTTTATCTCATTATATTCCTGTTTGGGCTTGTTGTTAGCAATTTTAGACAACATTTCATTGTTGTTGAGTCTGCTATATTGTTGTTATGTTATAGGCTTATTCACTTTCTTTGTGACTCTATTGTTGTTGTTATGTACAACTTTGCAACTGTTCCTTTGCTGTAATTTTTTTATGCTTTCTTCCAATTAAAAAAAAAAAATTAATAGAAACAATAGAAGTTTATTAATTAGCTGTAAAATGTACTAACCTTACAGCAGCACAAAAACCATAGGGAATCATAAATGCTAGAGCAGAAGTGTTAAGGCTGCAAAATATCAAGACTAACTCAGATAAAAAGCAAGTAGATCCAATAAAATGTTCCTATTAAAATTCATTTATAATTAAAATTCTCACATTACACATACATACTAGATTGAAATAACTGATGTCTCAAGTTTTGGATTGGGCAACAGGCCTGACAAGAGAACAATTATTTCAAAGGACCAATACTCCAAGTTGTTCACAACCATAGAATATTGAACTGACAAAATAACCTTTTTTAAAAAAGTTGGTATCATCTGCTATGCACTGTTAACAACTTGCAGTATACTATGATGAACAAAACTTGATCTGGCCTATTTACCAATTTTTTCTTCATTTGCAATGAAATTTGAATATCCTGAAGGGTTAAACTTAAAAGTATATTAATGAAAAAAATGTGTTGATCTATAACATAGATAACTTGGACCAAATCTTGCAGCTAAGATATTAAATTAGTAGACCAGATCATCAGTGAAGATGGAATGGAAAGCTTGAGAAAATATTTAATATCATACAAAGCCTCCCTTGTAAAGGATGTCCATGTCCTCTTGCATGCAAGTGAAATTTTTATATATAGAAAAAGAAGTACAACATTGACCAAGTTGGAAATGCTACTTTCCAAGGAGGCCCTTTATTACCTAATCCAATTTTAGGCCCCTTTATTACCTAATCCAGTTTTAAATACTAGAGCCCAGTAGATGGGAACACGCAAACACAAAGTAATTGCAGAACAAAGCATAATGGGAAAGACAATGATTTGTGACCAGAGAAATGATGCCAGAGCATCCAGGTGGACATGCAATCTGCATCACCCAAAAAAAAGGAGTGATTAAATTTTGGTTTTTTGTTTCTTGCTTTGTTTGTGTTTTGACTACAGGTGGTGGTTTCTTTTCTATTCTTAGATTGTTCCTAATGCTGCATTTACTTTAGCTGGGCGCACTTCTCCCCCCATTCTCCCTCCTTCTAGCGGATTTTATTTTCCTTTATTTATGGCGTTTCATTCTTTTTCTTTACTATCTTGTTGGGGTGCATGATTTGGAGAAACTTCCTCTAGTTGAGTGGTGGCTATTTATTAAAATTTACTCCATGCATTTTTTTTTTCTTTCCTTCCTTGTGGTGGCAGTTACAATCCACTCTGCTAGCATAGATCTTTGTGATTGGTGGTTCAGATTAAGTTTGGAAAAAGAATTGACTTTACAAAAGAAGGGGAGGAGGCTGCTTGTGCAGGGGGAGTCTGGAAAAGTTGAGCTACAACAAAGGTGTTGGAAGGGAGAGGGAGATATGATTATCTTTAAGCGTAGGAACAAAGAGGTTGGGGAAAAATAATGAAGTTTGTGGTGAATCTTCACCCATTGTTGGTCACTTTGACTGTTTCATGCATGTGGAAGAGTAGATCTCTAAGAAGTGTATACCTATTGAGTAAATCAATAAAAGTTGATTTTTTTTCTTATCATTCTGATATCGTTGTATCTAAATGAATGAGGTTTCTATTCATAAAATTCTTTGTTTAATTCATTCTAAATTAGTGAGATTTGATCACTGGCTGCAACCCTTCTCTGTTTGTTAAGACATAGGGGGTTGGTCTGCACTAAGTGGTATTAGAGCCACATTCATTGTGCTAAGGAGAAGACATACATGCACCATGGCCCAAAGAGGATGGGGTCAAAGAAGAAGAAGAATGAGAGGTGAGGAGCCTGAGCTTGTAGAGGTAGTTAGAGGTCTTATTACACGAATGGACACCATGGAAATGGCTCAAAGAAGAGGAGTCTATGTGGAGGACATTAGTGAAAATGAAGAAGAACAAGTCATTGAGGGAGGTGAAGAGGTACAATAGCCTAGATTGGATCTCGAAGAGGAAAGATTCATCAGAGCCATCACTAAGGTGAGATTTAAGCCCCAGGTTGATCTTCCAACTTACAAAGGGGGATTGAATGCTGAAGAATTGCTGGATTGGATCAGCGAAAAGGATAAATACTTTGAGTTTGAGAACATTGAAAAGGAGTAGAAAGTTAAGTTTTCCCACACCAAGTTGAAGGGCCACACATCTTGATAGTGGGATCATGTGCAAATAGATAGACAACGAAGAGGGAAAGACAAAATCCAATCATGGGATCGGATGGTAACAAAGCTTAAATCCAAATTCTTGCCGCAAAACTATGAAATCAATCTATTTAGAAAGTTGCAAAACTTGAAGCAAAAGGAGGGCAATGTGGAGGAATACACCGAGGAATTTTACCGGCTAAGCATAAGAGTTGGTCATGTTGAAGATGATGTTGAGCAAGTTTCCCGATATTTGAATGGATTGTGCATGTCCATCCAAGATGAGATAAGCATGGTTAATGTGCATAGTGTGGAATAAGCATATCAATTTGCTTTGAAGGCAGAAGAGAAGCTCAATAGGAAGCAACAAAGTAACTCTCGGGGTAGAGGCATATTTTCACATGGAAGAGGATAGTCAAGCAGTCGTAGAGGTTCCATAAACAAATAGGAGGAAATGGGCACTTCAAGTGCAATTATGCAAGAAGGAAGGGGAAGAGGAGATTTTCCCAAAGGAAAAGAAGGTTATTCCCATGGAAGGGGATCATTTGGAAGAGGTATAGGGAGGAGTTTCAGTGGTACTTTTTACCAATGTGGAGATATGAGACATCGAGCATTTGAGTGTCCACAAATCCAATATGATGGAGGGAAAGGAAAGGAGACAAGAGTGCATGTAGTAGAAGCTGAAAATGAAATGGAGGATCCACCAAGGTATGGAGAAGACCCTGAGGATGTAGAATCACTGATGTTGCGGAGAGTTTTGTTGAATCCCGAAAAGGAGAAGCTGGAACCAATCCAAAGGTGAAATTTGTTTCAAACAAGATGCAAGGTGAATGGTAAATGCTGAAAAGTCATTGTGGACAGTGGTAGTACTGATAATATTGTGTCTAAAGAAATGGTGAGTAAGCTGAAATTGAAAAGAACTAAACATCCCAGCCTATATAGAGTCTCGTGGTTGCAGAAGGAGCATCAGTTGTTGGTAAATGAACAGTGTTTGGTGAGCTTTCAGATTGGGAATTACAAAGATGAAGTCATGTGTGACATAATTCCAATTGATGCATGTCATATTCTTTTGGGAAGACCATGGAAATTTGATAGACAAGCTGTTCATAATGGCCAGTTGAACACTTATACCATCAAGAAAGATGGAAAAGAGTATCTCTTAAATCCAATGAAGAAAAGTGAAGATGGGGGCGAAGATAAATCAAAAGTATGTTTGGTCTCTGGAAAGAAATTTGAGAGGGACCTCAAGAAGGAAAAAGAATGTTTTGTTACCATCCCTAAATCAATTACAATTGGGACAACAAAAGAGGAAGATGAAATACCAAAGGAAATCCAAGAAATATTGGGGGAGTATGCTGAAATTTTGATGAAGTAGTTGCCTGATGGGTTACCACCAATGAGAATCATTAGTCATTGTATGGATTTGATTATTGGTGCGAGTTTTCCAAACAAGGCACCTTATAGAATGTCGCCAAAGGAGAATGAGGAGATAAACAAGCAAGTGCAAGAGTTGCTTGACAAGGGGTTGATTAGAGAAAGTTTGAGTCTGTGTGTGGTTCCAGCGGTGTTAACACCAAAGAAAGATGGAGATTGGTGAATGTGTACTGATTCAAGAGCCATAAATAAAATAACCATCAAGTACCAGTTTCCATTGCCACGAATGGATGATCTTATGGATTGCTTGACTGGAGCTAGATACTTCACTAAGATCGATTTGAAGAGCGGATATCATCAAATAGGGATAAGAGAAGGAGATGAATGAAAGACCACATTCAAGACCAAAGATGGACTATACGAATGGTTGGTGATGTTGTTTGGATTGACAAATGCTCCGAGCACTTTCATGAGATTGATGAATGAAGTTTTGAAGCCATATCTTGGTAAGTTTGTGATTGTATATCTAGATGATATCTTGATATTTAGTAAGACTAAAGAAAAACATTTGCAACATGTTAGAGCTGTCCTACAAAGGCTAAAAGAAGAAAAATTGATGGTGAACTTGAAGAAGTGTAGTTTTATGAAAGAAGAGTCGGTGTATTTAGGCTTTGTTATTTCTAGCAATGGTCTGAAAATGGACCTGGAAAAAGTGAAGGCAATAGTTGATTGGCCTTCCCCAAGGAGTAAGTTTGAAGCAAGGAGTTTTCACGGTTTGGCAAGCTTCTATAGGAATTTTATTAGAAATTTCAGAGGGATATGTGCACCAATCATCGAGACAATGAGGGGAGATAAAAGAGAATTTTTTTGGACAGCAGTAGCCAAAAAGAGTTTCAACATCTTGAAAGAGAAGGTGGCAGAGCAG
This sequence comes from Sequoia sempervirens, assembly GCA_007258455.2. Lineage (NCBI taxonomy): Eukaryota > Viridiplantae > Streptophyta > Pinopsida > Cupressales > Cupressaceae > Sequoia > Sequoia sempervirens. Next base: position 273,990,404 of record VDFB02047230.1, read on the forward strand.
CCTATGTTGGCCCTTCCTGATTTTGAAAAAGTGTTCCAGGTTGATTGTGATGCAAGTGGCATAGCGATAGGGGGATTTCTAAGTCAAGAAGGAAGACTCATAGCTTACTTCAGTGAGAAGCTCAACGAGGCAAAAAGAAAATACTCCATGTATGATCAAGAGTTATATGCAATTGTGCAAGCACTCAAGAAGTGGAGGCATTACTTGTTACCAAAAGAGTTTCTATTGTACACCGATCACCATGCATTGCAATTCATCAATAGCCAGGGTAAGTTGAGCCAACAACATATGAAATGGGTTGAGTTTCTTCAAAATTTCTCTTTTATTTTGAAACATAGAAGTGGCAAATCAAATAGAGTTGCAAATGCATTAAGTAGGTGTTTGTTATTGAATGAGTTAAGAGTTAGTGTTGTCAGTTTTGATCACATGGGGAAGATGTATGAAGAAGATGCATATTTTAAGGAAGCATGGGAAACATGTAAGAATCTAGTGGGGATTGATAGAACTCCATGGTTGGAGTATTTCATACAAGACAATTTATTGTTCAAGGGAAAGAGATTATGCATACCTCGAGATTTGATGAGGGATAACTTATTGAAGGAGAAACATAGTGGAGGATTGAGTGGACATTTTGGAGTCGACAAGACACTAGCACAGCTGAGTGAAAGTTACTATTGGTCAGGAATGAATGCAGATGCAAAAAGAATGGTGCAAAGTTGTCGAATATGTCAATTTTCCAAGGGAGTGAAGCAAAACACCGGGTTATACCAGCCATTACCAATACTAGAGAGACCATGGGAATGCATTAGCATGGATTTTGTTTTGGGGTTGCCACAAACACAAAGAGGTAAAGATTCTATTTTTGTTGTAGTGGACAGATTTTCAAAAATGGCTCATTTTATACCATGTCAAAAGTGTAGTGATGCTTCCCATATAGCTTCATTGTTCTTTAAAGAGATAATTCGGTTGCATGGCTTGCCAAAAAGTATTATTTCATATTAGGATGCAAAAATTGTTGGACATTTTTGGCGTACTTTGTGGAAGAAGATGGGAACACAATTAGGATTTAGTTCAGCATACCATCCTCAAACTGATGGTCAAACATAAGTTGTGAACCAAAGTTTGGGTAATCTTCTGAGATGCTTGGTTGGATATAAACCAACTCAGTGGAACTTGATTTTGGCACAAGCAGAATTTGCATACAATAACTCCACTAATCGAAGTGTGGGAAAGATTTCATTCCAAGTTGTGTATGGGTACAACCCAAGGGTAGTTGACGAGTTGAGGGATAGTGCTGGTTTGAGTAGAAAGAGTGTTGTAATAGAAGACTTTGCAGAGTATATTCATGATTTACACAAAGAAGTAAAAGAGGCTTTAGAAAAGAGTGCCATGAAATATAAAGAGAATGCGGATAAACACAGAAGAGTGCTAGAATTTGAAGTTGGAGAGATGGTAATGACACATTTGCAAAAAGAAAGGTTCCCACAAGGGACCTACAACAAGTTGAAAAGCAAGAAGATTGGCCCGTGCAAGATTGTACAAAAGTTTTCATCAAATGCTTATGAGATTGAACTTCCAGTTGGAGTAGCTATTTCGCCAATATTCAATGTAGCAGATTTATATAAGTGCCATGAAAGTGAGTCAAGTGGACAACCAGATTTACTTCCAGATTTGTTGGATGCATCGAAATGGGCACATCAATTGCCAGAGAAGAAATTTGAAGGCATTGAACAGATTATTGATTCATTCATAGCAAAGAAGACAAGAAGAATATAGTAATGGGAGTATCTAGTTCGTTGGAAAAACCATGCAGCTGATGAGGCTTCCTGGGTCAGTGCTTCAAAATTGGAGAAATTTGGGATTACAATCCCATCACAGTAGAAATGTTCATGACCTTTACGCTCATGAAACATTTTTCCGTACCCGTGATGTTTGATGCTGGAGCATCCAGGTGGACATGCAATCTGCATCACCCAAAAAAAAAAGGAGTGATTAAATTTTGGTTTTCTGTTTCTTGCTTTGTTTTTGTTTTGACTGCAGGTGGTGGTTTCTTTTCTATTCTTAGATTGTTCCTAATGCTACATTTACTTTAGTTGGGCACACTTCTCCCCCCATTCTTCCTCCTTCTGGCGGATTTTATTTTCCTCTATTTATGGCGTTTCATTCTTTTTCTTTACTATCTTGTTGGGGTGCACGATTTGGAGAAACTTCCTATGGCTAAGTGGTGGCCATTTATTAAACTTTACTCCATATGTTTTTTTTTCTTTCCTTCCTTGGGGCGGCAGTTACAATCCACTTTGCCGGAACATATCTTTGTGATTGGTGGTTCATATTAAGTTTGGAAAAATAATTGACTTTAAACAAGAAGGGGAGGAGGTTGCTTGTGCGGGGGGAGTTTGGAAAAGCCGAGCTACAACAAAGGCGTTGGAAGGGAGAGGGAGATATGATTATCTTTAAGCGTAGGAATAGATAGGTTGGGGAAAAATAACTAATTTTGTGGTGAATCTTCGCCCATTGTTGGTCACTTTGACTGTTTCATGCATGTGGAAGAGTATATCTCTAAGAAGTGTATACCCATTGAGTAAATCAATAAAAGTTGATTTTTTTTTCTTATCATTCTAATATCACTGTATCTAAATGAATGAGGTTTCTATTCATAAAATTCTTTGTTTAATTCATTCAAAATTAGTGAGATTTGATCATTGGCCGCAACCCTTCTCTGTCTGTTAAAACACAGGGGGTTGGTCTGCACTAAGAATTTTTTGAAGGGGTTGGAGAACTGCATAAGAAAATAGTCTGGGAATCAGCCATCTGGCAAATTTCCCTGCTTCAAAAGATATTAAAGGATCCTTCCCAAATGCAATTAAAATGTTTCCCATGTAAGCCCACACTACAACAAGTGGTATGCTCACACAGAAAAGAAAAGAAATTGCTCTCTGCACATGAATCCCAAGCAAATGGTATTGCTTTGCCCCGAAGGCCTGTCCACATAATGTTTCCAATGCACTCCCATTCCTGTCTGTACAAAATGAAGAGAAAAATAGTTGGTCTTTTAAGCAAGAATGCATTCATGATCTAAACAAACTTATATCTTTACTTTCGTAAATAGGTATGCTTATGATAGACTTAAAAAATCTACAAAAAGAAGTCAACCATAGTAACTGTTGAGATTATCTTTAGGGCCAATTTAGTATGCAGACCGAATCAATCACATTTTTTATTCGATTTGCGCAAAAAAATTCTCAAAAATTCATCGAGTTATGAAAAAGTAGATTGTTGTTCAGTTCAAGGAAGAAGAGATAAAAATAAGTTCGGTTTAATTTATTTCGCTTTATAGCATTATATTACATTCAAATTACCTTGAATCAATTAAACAAAAGAAATACATTCAACCAACTTATTGTGAACAATGATGAATAACACACACAAATTTACTCTTCCACTTTATCACCTAGTTTTTAAATTTTGTATTGCTTGTGTTGGTAAAGGTATCAAAAACTGAGTTGATTGCCCAGGGTAGGTATTTATGTGCTTTTGTACCATAAAATACAATTTCTGACAGAGCACCTTGTAAATTGATTGATCACGAGAAGTACATGGAGAGAGAGCTAGAGGCAAATGTAAAATACCTCAATTTGATAAAAACAAGAAAATCCTTCCAGTCAAGGCTTTAAGCAAGAACTACATGGAGACACAGAGCCTGGTGAGGTCCCATGGACTGGGCTTGTGCTGTTCATATTTTTTTGGAATATTTTAAAGTGGGTCTTTTCATGAATTTTGTAGTGTAGTTTAAGTTTAAAATATAATGAAAGTTAGGGGTTTAATAAATATAAAAATAAATAAAAATAATTGGTCAGAATATAAAAATATTAGATGATTGACAAGTGGTAGAAAATTGGTGGGGAAATTTGTAGCCCCTCTCCAAACACACCCACTTAAATATTCAAACTTAAAAATACGGGCTGCTATTATTGAGGGAAAGATTCCGATTAATCTTGTAGCATTTTGTTTTGCTTCATGAGACCCCTTGCTCATTCAAAATAGATTGAAGCCCCCCCCATGGAACCCCAGCTTTAGGGACATATATACATTAATATACCTCAATTCGATAAGAACAAAGAATGTCTTCTAATCAAAGCCTTAAGAATTTTTGTTTTGAAAGATAATCATTTTTTTAGAAAAGCTAGGGTTTGTGTCTTTTTTGTTGTCTTCACCAGGCTCATGTCACTTTGTGCCTTTGGCATAGGAAATTATTTAATCTTTTATATTTATTGCAAGTTTTTAGTTAGTCTTTTTTTATGGTCTCAAATAGTTCCAACCCGATAGTTTATGCTAGTGTTGATAATTTGGCAACTCTAAACAATGACACTTTCAAGCAAGTGCTCTTGAAAGTTTGTTCTAATTTTTTTTCACAAGATAATACTCTAATTCTCTAGTAGATGTGGTTTTACCCATCCATAAATTTAACAATGAATGTAATTGATTAGAGCATTTTACTTTGATAGAGTGTTTTGTCGACTGAACTCGTCGAGAAAGCATGCTTCAAGATTGGGTTAACAAACACTGGACCCCACATAGGGTCTAACTTGACATTGTTTAGAACCTTTCTAAAGGGTTCATTCTTTTTTTCTTTGTTGAGACCATTCTCAAGCATGCCCATGGTATGTATGTGCATCTCTATTAGATGTTTGATTTCACCATGTTAGATTAAAAGATATCATAAACAAAAACTATAACACATAAAACAAAAATAGGTACATTAACCAAAAATGAATGTTCATGACCATCTATATGTCAACATGCATTGTTAAAAGTGACTGTGTATCATCCACACACTAAATAAGAACATAAGAAACTATAATAACATGCAATTGAAATAAATACACTAAATGCAAAGAAAATATGATCAAATAATGAAGGGGTCATAATAAAATAATGATATTGTCATAATCAACATCAACTAGAAGTCAAACTCATCCCATTTATTAATATGAAGTATCCAAAGTGATTGTCACATTTGTCTTTCGATGGGACAAAATTACAATGCAATGTTGACCCCTTTACATATGCTTAAAGGTGGGTGTGATTATTTTTTACTTTGTTTTTATACCCAAAATTATTTTCTTCCTCTTTCATCATGGTATTGTGTGTGTGATCTTACATTTTAACATTAAGATTTGATGGTGTGCTTATTTTATTTGATTTTTCATTTAAAATACATCTTTTTTTTTAGCATTGGAGGTGGTGTGAATGATTCATAAGTCTTTTCTCTTATAATGCTTTTTTATAGTTATAGGTCATTATGTATTCATCTAATGGGCATCATGTGTTGATTGACCATCCACTTTATAATTAATTATTTCTCATAATTTATTATCTTTTTGTATTTATATAATTAATCAAATAATTCATTATTTAATTAGTTATTAGTCATCCCCAAAATTAATTAGATTATTCATGTTTTCCCTTTCTTCTAAGGTTAATTAATTTAAATAATTCAACTATAGTTTTTGATGAGCCATATTTATGTCCTATTTCCTTACTGAAGTTGCATACTTTTATATTATTTTTTTCTAAAATCTGAAAGACATTACTAGACCTTTTATATACTTTAAAGTATTTTTAGAGCATTTGAAATTTATATATGTTATATTAATGAATGAGTATATGAGCTATGAATGTGAGTTTAGTAGGATTTCATGTTTAATTATAGTTGTTAGCAATGAAATGTCTTGAAGAAATAAGTATTAACCCTTGCAGCAAGGAACCTATTAACCCACAACAAAAGGCTTCATAACTTGTAGCAGAAGGATGAAAATTTGATATAGAGGAGTTAGTCTACTACAACATGACTACACTTTTAGAAGATGAAGACAATCATTTGAGGAAAAGATCATGGATGACCAATGCCACTCCTATCTTTTAATAAATCATGAAAGAGAAATTTTTTCCCAATAGGAATAAGAGTTATAACAAAAATTGTTATATTTGGGCACGTTTTCAGTTGTAATGATTAATCTTGGTTGAGTACAAAGCCCTTGTTCGACTTCTATACTCTTGTTTTGTTAATTATTATTTTTTTGTTTTAGAATTAGTCCTCTTCCTGTTCCCATGAGAGAGTTGGCATCTTCCTTTAAGTTTGTTTACAACACAAATAAATGGACTCTCACAAATCATATATGGCAAGGTACTTTGTTGAGAAGCCCATCATCTAGATTTTGCATGTATTAGATTGAATAAGATCTCCTATAAGATTTTGTTCAACAATTCTATGTTTTTGATTGAATGCAATAAAGAGAAGATATTTTGGTAGCATGCTTTCAAGTGAGTGATTAATTGAAGAATGTTTTGAGGATGCAACAACTCAAGCAAGGGAAACTTAGGTAATGCATAACCACATTAAGTTAGTTGATAAATTAGATTGTGCATTGCAATTTTAATTTGTAGTTTTCAGTTTATGAAATTATGAATAATATGTTATCATTTTTGAATTGGAAATCTCAAGTTGATATTATGTTCAATTTTCCAAAGGTTAGTCAGATTAAGACATGATGCAATATAACAATCATTTAGTTACAGTCATGAGTATAACAATTATTGTGTTAATGTCATACTTGCATTAAGTACATGTAGCAATTAGGTAATTATTTATACCTGCTTACTCTATTTTGAAGATAGAAGTCAATTTTGGTTAACAAAAAATTATGCATTTGTTTGTGTTTATTTTACCTATAGTTAATCGGTATAGGATGTTTGTAATTCCTTAATGCATATATTTTTCCAACATCATCTAAAGTCTACAACTACTTGGTTGTGTAGTGTAGTAAAATGCATTCCTTACATTTTCACACTTTGTTTGGGCCCTCCTAATTAAATTGGACTTAATTAGGCCTTAATAATCCCTATTTTACATCTACAAGCCCATTAAATTACATTTTTCAAAGGGGAATCCCAACAATAATTAATGCCAACACATAGCACTTTACCTTGAGCAATGTGTGTTCCAGGAATAGGGACCTGAAACCCATTCGCCCATGAGTCCTCACTAGGCCTTTGAACCCAAATTTAAATTATGTTTTTAGTAGTATTTTAATGTCTCCAAATTCAAATTTTGATGTCGGCTTGTAATTTTTAATTTTCAAGAAATTAAGGATACATACCTATGAATACAAGGTTATTTTTATCAAATCAATCCTAAAATTTCAAGTGATCAATTACAAGAGAAAGGATTAGGATCAAGAGCATTCAAGAGAAAATTTATGAATGATTTATTACAGCAATCAAGATCTCAAGCATCATGTCAAAGTCTTTATGGAATCATGCATGATTTTGGAGCTAACATTGTGATGTAGGCTTCAAAGATTCAAGTCAAGAATTCAAAGCATAATTCAAGCATCAAGATCCACATCCATTAAAACCATTTCATGCAAGTTGCAGACCTTCTAATATCTCCATTATCAAGGTTTATTCAAGGGTTTGTTGAATTGTAACATAGCATTGTTCATTGTTCATTCATTTCATGCTTTCATTATTTCATTTCAAGGTTTAATTACCAAAACAGGGTTTGACCAAGGAAAACCCCCATTCACCAAAAACAAATATTTTTCTCTTCTTTGTGAATGTGTAGGTCATTAGGTTGAAGAAAAGTTGAAGATCTCAAAGTTGCAAAGTTGCAAAAAGTTGCATATTTGTTGTCATCTCACAAAAACTCACCTACATAAAGTATTTCCAACATTTTGACATTGAAACCTGAACCAATCATAAGCTATAGATTGACATCAGAGGCTCTCGATAGTTGAGTGAAAACCTTGAGCAAAGACCCATTCAACCATGGGAAAATGAGTCCTAGACAGGCTTCCAAAAAGCATTGTTTGTGATAAGTACACACCCTCATACCCTTATTAGATTTTCCAAAAGATTTATGTTTCTGATTACATTGACCTTTAAATTGATGTTTCAAATTTGAATGGGCACAATTAGGTTGATTTACTATTTTTAGTTTTTCTCCCAAAAGTGTTGTTCAAGCTAATACCCTCATCCTCAATCATAAGGAAATCAATAGATTCCCTCATTGAGTTGACTCACCTAAGGTTTGTAAGTCAATTCTTTGTGTGGATCTAATTTCCTAATGGATATAGATGAATAGGTAGGCCCATCACCCCATTTCCATCATTTTGGTGATCCCTCACCTCATTTTTCTATGTTTCATTTTAGTGAACCTAACATTCTTACATTATAGATTTTCTGAAATTGGAGTCCATTTCAATCCTAGGTCTAGATTTGCATTCTTTAGCATTCCTTTATATCTCTCAATTTGCATTTTAGGGTGTGAAAGTGCATTTTGGCATCATTGAAAATCTAAAAATTCATAAAAATTGGCATAGTGTTAGACTCATTTTTCATAGTGCTTACATAACATTGCATGATCAGTCTTTTAAATCATAAAATTGAATCAAAATTGCATCTCAAATTAGGTCTTTTTGCTTGTCATTTAACATCATTTCACACTTGCATATAACCTTGATTTTCCAGAAATCTGAAACTATAACTACTTGTTTGGAACCAAAACTTGAAAACACAAACCTAAACTCAGAAATCTATAATTTAATTTTTCAAAACTTTGAAGGAGGACTCATTCCCCCATAGGCGAATGAGTCCTTAATCAAGACTTTTTTTGAATTTCTGGGCATTAAAAACTCTCTGACTATATTATGTGTTGTTGTATTTAGTTTCTCGTTTCAATTTCTAAAAAATTTGTTATCTAAAATTGTTCATAATTAAGCTTAACTGGTCAAATTCAGTGCATTGTTTGAATTCAAAATTGCATTTAAAAAAAAAGACATCATTTTTAGATTTTTGCAAAAAATTATCTTGCTTTAAATTTGGAAATTGCTATCTCTTTTTACATATTCACATTACACTTCTTAGTGTTGATTTTTCATTACATTTATCCATTGCCAATTTTTCATTTTGTGTGCACCTTAGGTTGATGAAACTTGTATGAGCTTCACAACCTGGTGTCCCATTGCCAATACTCTAGTGAGATGTAGCTCTAGACTCATGCCATCTCGTGCTTCTACATCCTCCATGGATCTTGAGTTCTCTAGCTCTTTCATTCATAGTGTTAACACTAGTCAACCCATCATAGACCATACCTTTGACACCTCGTTTCCTATGACCTCTTTACCAATAACCACTATGACTGATATTGACTCAATGGTTGCTAATGTCCCTCAAGAGAACCTAAGAAAAATGAATGAAGAGTTAGAATGTCTACAAAACTTCATGAGTTATGAATACATTATTGGTATTGTAATTCATGTCATAGATAACATGAGGAAAATGCTTGATAGTGAACATGGAATAGAGATTGTGCATACTCTAGCTCACATTGTTGATAAACATGTCCCTACAATGACTAGTTGTGCTCAAACTTTGGGATATTCTTAAATTCAAGGTGGAAATCCAATTCCTCCTTCCACAACCATGACCTCTATTTCGACATACACTAATCCAAATGTTACTACAACCATACAACCAACTAGAAATTTCAATACTACGTTAGGCATTTCCACTAGGAATCCCTTTAGCTTTGTGCATTCAAATCTCATATCTCTTAATCCATCTCCCCTCACAAATTTACAATTCACTTGTCCTTCGAACACATATGCACCTCCACCATATTCACCTCGACCTCACAATACAACCAATGATTTTGTCCTTAACCAACTCTTGCAAAATGTTTAATCCCTCCAACAACAAATTGCTACATTAAACCAAAATCAAAATGGCCAACCATCACAATATGTCAAAAGAAACCCATTATCCTTGGAGATATTGAGAGCAAAAATGCCACAAGGCATAGATATTCCTAGATTTGAGAAATATGGTGTGAAAGGAGACCCTAGTAGCCATGTTGACACATACACATCCTTATGTAGTGACTTTATTTTTGAAGACAAACTCTTGGCTAAACTCTTCCCTAGGTCCTTGAAAGATACTGCTTTGGAATGGTTCTGCACTCCTTACTGAATAACTCAATGCTTTCATTCAATGAACTTGTTGATACCTTTCTTAACCACTTCCAAGTGCACATGGGTCCTAAGATGATCTTAGTTGATTTAATAACATGCAAACAAAAGAATGATGAAAAGGTCACTGATTTCATAGCACGATACCAATTTCTTTATTCACAAATAAACATTAAGATTCTCGATGTTGACCTTCAAAGAATGTTTATTGCTAATTTGCAACAAAAAATCCAAGCTAAAATTGAGATTTTGAAATTTCTCTCCTTTACACACTTATGTACAATCCTTCATGACTACCAAAATTCAGTTAGTAGTCATGAAGTGAAAACTCCCTCTAACCATCTTGAAAAATATGAATCCATGCCTGAAACCAACTTCCAACCATTCAAGAAAAAAATAAGGGCTTTATACAACTCAATAACCCTCAATCAACATGTTTACTCCCATATGGTTGCTATAAAAATGAAGAATCCATATCAATTTGGGGAAAAGATTAGAAACTTTACCCTGTTACCTGATACCCTTCATTCCATTATGTTGTAGCTCTTAAACAAGAACTTAATTTCCTTATCTCCATTAGAGCTCCTGATCCTACTAAGCCCTTACCTCCAAATCATAACCAAAATGCCTTTTTCCATTATCACCATCAAAATGGACAGATAAAAGAATGATATATGCGTCTTAAACATACTATGCAAGACCTCATTGATTCTATTCATATCCAAATTGGTGCTATCAATGATCAAGGTAATAAGTTTCACTACAACAAATCCCTGTGATTTGCTCCATTTTTTGCTTCCACCCATTATTTTAATGTATTTTTTGCCAGTCTTTTGAAAACATTCATGCTATTTATCGGGATGGCGCTATTTTGGCATTTATTTGTGTCAATTAGGACAAGTGACGCTAATTAATGTGCTAATTTGTGCTAAAATTAGCAGTGCCTTTAGCACCGATATTAGCTTTGAGTGTGGCATTATCGTTAGTGCTACCTTTGGCTTCGAGTTTAGCTAAAATCGAAGTTAAAGTCAAAGCTAAAAGTTCAAGTTGTGTTATATGTCTCATTGACGATGCAATATAGTGAAATGTCAACAAAATATGGGCATATCGAGGAGAGAATCACTTACGTCACATCGACAAGGTATATCTACAAGTGCTCGGAAAAACACAACTCTTGGATATAATGAATTAATGTTAATAAGACATTGAGATATCGGTAAGACAAATAAGATTGTCTCATCAACACTCTTCAAGTAATGATCAAAACCATACACTGCTATACCGCAAGGAAGGTGAGCAACATATGTGGTAGAGCGGTATGCGTCGCAACCCTGTAGCAAGAAGCCTTGAGCAAGGTAGTAGTGCGGTAAACAACAGAAGGGAAGGGAAAAACCTTGCCATATCACAAGTATAATAAGATACGGCGATAGTACAGTAATCGTGGCATCATTACAATTTATAGCACTAAATTCAACAAATCACATTAGTCACAATCCATTTGAATAAATCATTTAAGGAATTAATAATATATCTACCAAAATACTCTAAAAATCTAATAAACATACTCTAAAAATTTCATTGAAATCTTATTTTTTAGGCATAGCCTGCCAGAATGGACTTTTCATTTTAATAAACATACAATAAAACCTTTGTTGAAACCTTATTTTTAGGCATAGCCAGCCAAAATGGAGAAGTGTTTCAGTAAATAATGACAAAGAATGGTAAGGAGGCATAGGATTCATTGTTGTTTATCTCATTCCTACTCTGATCAACAAGGGTTACAATGTTCACGCTACTATTTGTAATACAAGTATTTAATTGACATATGTTTGCATAATCTCAAATTCCTTTATATGCTTTTGAAGTATCAATGTATCCTATATAGGGTTTAGAATGGCTTCTTTTAATTTAGAAAAATAAATCAGATGCTTTTGAAGTATCAATGTGTCCTATATAGGGTTTAGAATAATTTCTTTTAATTTAAAAAAATAAATAAATGATGTATTTTCCTGTGATTAGATAATGTGGAGATCTCCTAAATCCACCCTAGCACATTGTCCTCTTTCACACTATGTTCATTACTCCAACTGCTAGGGTTTTTCATTCGACATCTTTAATAGCTTCATGATAGTGGCTTTTAAATAGATCTTAGTCTCTACTTTAATCTTTATCATGTAACCCTTGAGTTCCATAATCCACCTTGAATCTCTTCTAAGAATGTTGTCTTAAGCTAGACTGCATAGTATGCATATAAAACAAGTCCTACATACCTGCCATTGTTCCAAACCACCACTCACCACCTTGTTTAAAATGTTTCCTCCATAAGCACAATAACATGTTTTAAAATCATGGTTGTCAGTGATTGACCATTAAGGTCACTACTTTCATCAAGATACAATGAAATTTTTGTCTTTAAATTCAAGGCATTATGCAAGATAACATTGTGAATTGTTTGTTGTGTACAATTTTATTTTCTTGCACATTTAGTGCCTTACTAACTGCCTTTAAGATTGGATATTGCACCATCAACTGCAATCTCAAACAACTCACTCACTGTCACTTGAAGATTCCTTTCATGAGCATCCTTGTGTAAAATCAAACTATGCCCTATAGACTTCCTACTTACTTACTAATATAGGGGACTCATTGTTTCATGGTATTTTGAGTTTTATTTAGAAGGGGTTAATATGTGGCATTTTTTATGTGTAGGAAGAATAGATTGTGATGCAACGTTCAGGTGTGAATGGTTTAGGAAAAATTGGATTGCTATCAGTGTCATAACCAGGTTGAATTGTACCTTGAGCCAGTGTGAAACACTTCCGGGCGTTTTTGCTCTGAAGCAGATTTTGTGTGTAGGAATTTCCAAAATATATAACAAAGGAAGTTCCTACATTCTAAAGATAAAATCATAAATATGCTTATCCAATTTCTGATCCAACCTTGCATCTTTAATATCTAATAGAGAAATTTTGTACATTCTAAAGATAAAATCATAAATTTGCTTATCCAGCTTCTGATCTAATTTGAGGTCTTGAATATTGAATAGAGAAAGTTCCTATATTCTAAAGATAAAATCATAAATTTTATTGGTCCAATTGGAGATCCAATTTCAAGTCGTGAAGCTCCAACAGAGAAAGTTCCTACATTCTAAAGATAAAATCATAAATTTGTTTGGTCCAATTGTAAGGATTTGTCTTTTTAATTATACTTTCTGACATTTGTCTTGATACAAATTGTTACATTAGAATTATGGTATTTCTTTTCTTCTAATGTTTTCAACCCTCATTTCAAGGAAGATCTCTGAAGATGGTTCCTTCAGATGGAGACTACACTTTTCAGCTATAGGTTCCATCTAGAAACACTAGAAGATCAAGTATTGTCATACTCAGGTACAACAGAGTTTGAGGTTACCTTGTTCTCCTTGATACAAAATGTTTTCCTTCAATCCCTCTTAAGCAACATTCACTATTATGGACTTCATCATTGTACCTTTTATGCATTCGATTTAATTTGTTATGTGGAAACATGTTGTCTCTGTCTTTGCAAGTGATGACTATTGTGTAAGATTTTAATCTACATGACTACCCCTCATGTTCAATTCTTGTGAGTTTTATGATGCTTGAGGTTGCTTAATTTTAACCATAATATTAATAAAAACTATCTTGGAATCCTTGATGATCAGTTTTGTCAGAATCATGGCTATGCTGATAGTGGAATGTTCTTATTAATAGGATAAATCTTTATCAATAAGGAGATTACCCCTTACCAACATACTCCACTATCCTTGAAAATATTGATATTTAATGCTTCATGGATGGTTTACTTGTGATTATCCTTCTCAAATGAAACAATAGGGCAGCAGACTGGGCTCAACCCTTGTGGGAGCCACATTTCACCCCACATGTTGTAACCAGATAAACAAAATAACCTAATTTTATCTATACCTACACAATGAGAAAACATGTTAGATAAAACCAAGCATATGATAGATATGTTTGATAAATTTATTGTTTTCCTGGACATCTACGGTATGCAAGTTATTTGAATGCACATGATGATCAAATTATATGTTTATAGATGTATGCGCATATTTTGACTAGTGATCTTTCATTGCTCTAACAACACTCTTCTCACTCAAATGCAGGGAACCTAGGAGCAACAAGGAAGACATCAACTTGGAGGTTTAGACAAGTGGGAAGACTGAAGATGATGCAAAACAAAGCAACCCAGATTCGTTGTTGAGGCAATGACGGGTCCCCTTTCTCTTTATGTGCATTTTTCTCTTTTGTATCTATAAATGTATAGTTTTTCGATTATATGCATTGAAATAGTCAGTTCCATGACTTGTGTGGAACAACATACATTTTCATTATCAATAAAGACTACATTTTTGAAAGGATTGTGCAATCTTTCCTATATTATATGCATATGCATAAGTGCAATCTAGTAATGTAATCTTCTGATTTTGTTTATGCACATGAATGTAATGTAGCAGAAATAAAAATGTACCTTACTCTTCATTTGAAAATCACAAAAGCTTTACCTGATTGAGATATTAACTTTTGTGTCTTCACAAACATATGTTGATACAAAATGAATGGAAGAAGCATCCAAGTAATCCTATTTTTTTCTGCCAACAATTCATACCAAAGATTGAACAATTTAAGGATATTGCATTAGGTAATTTGTATCAACACAAATAATATTACTAAATCATTTCAAAGTTTAGGCCATAAGAATCATCCTTTTTTAAACACGAATTGTGTTGTAGCCAAAATTCCATCCTAATTATTTTTGCATACTCCATTTTCACTCATCTCTTACATCTACCATATGCATAGAATTCCTATCATAATAACTTAAATTTAATAAAATACCCCATGTGAGCTTCCAAATAAAACCCTTGATCACAACATCAAAGTGTATTCCTCCTTTGAAATACTCCTATGATTTCTCATAGCATATTGCCAAGACAACACCATGTCAATGAGAGTCCCTCCAAAGTCTCCCTAACATTAGCACAAAGCACAAATCAGAAATGTAGATGAGACACCCCTATGTCGAAGAGACTATATGTCTCATCAACGATGTAAAATAGTGAAATTTCAACAAGATACAAGCATATCGAGGAGAGAATCACTTATGTAACATCGACAAGGTATATCTACAAGTGCTTGGCGAAACACAACTCTTGGATATAATGAAGTAATTTTCAATGAGACAATGGCATATCGGCAAGAGACATTAACTTGTCTCATCGACACTAGCAACCAACATTGGAGGAACATAAGATCTAATGTCGATGAGACATTGAGATATCAGTAAGACAAATAAGATTGTCTCATCGACACTCTTCGAGTAATGATCAAAATCATACACCGCTATACTGTCGGGAAGGTGAGCAACATATGTGGTAGAGCGATATACACCGAAACCCCGCAACAAGAAGCCTTGAGCAAGGTGGTAGTGCGGTAAATAGTAGAAGGGTAAAACACCACCATACCGACATATTGAAGAAACAACGAGCATTTTAATTAAAAGTCTCTTTGACAATTATGAAATGATGATTAGTCCAATTGATGTGACTAACAAAAAATATTGATGAGACTACCGCTATTAATGAAGAATATGATCATAAAGGTGGCGTGAGCACTATTTATGAACCAGGGCTGGATGAAGTGTTTTGAAATTTGATAAATATGACCTCAAAGAAGTTGAAATGATTGTGAGTTGTAATTGAAGGATTTGGAGAACCAAGTTGGATGATGCTAGGCAGCTAGAAATTTGTAGCATTTATCCAAGTAAGTGGTATAGACTCAACTCAAAGTATTTTCTCAGTAATTAGATGAAAGCATTGCATGAGTAGGGTTGAGATGGAAAAAACAACAAGCAAATAGAAAGCAAAAAGATAGAAAACTGAAGCTAGGCAATTGAATGAAGACTTAATCGATCAGTGTCTTGGGTCTGAGCCAAAATCCAGAAGAATAACAAAACTTAACCCATCGTGTGTGACATTAGTAGATAAACAAAAAAATCTGGGAGATGTATGGACTTCGTGTAGGGGTTATGACCTCTTTATTTATCATTGTAGGAAGAAATTACAATATAGCCCAGTGTCAAACCCATGGAATTTGAATTTGAATAAACTTGTAGTACCCAAGGTCTTTGTGAACTTAGAGTTAATCAATGTGTTGACAAAGAATTACAATTTGAAGATGAGAAAAATTCATTTTCCTGATGGGTCACAGTTCATGGTCATAAAGCCGAATTATATCTCCATGATTTTTCAACTAGACACTTCCCTAAAAACAAAATTATGAATCAGAGAATTGTTGGAGAAATACCGTAACATGGACACAAGTTACAAGAGGTAGAAATTTCCTCTACATAGGGTTAAAGGTGTAGGTAGCCAAACTATGAGGTTTTCTAGTGAAGATAAGCCCCCATTCTCTGTGGCTTTGTTTGAAGAATACTTTCAATACACTTATTACTTAGTTGGTCAAGTACTGGGAATTGATGTTCCTGAGAACACAACAATTGCTCCCATGGTTTTAGCCATAGACATCCAGAGCCATAATGCCCGACCCTATGATTATGCAGATTATTCATCGGAGGCCATCAATAATGACCTCAATATCGTCAAGAATGACAGTGAAGCCATTAATTTCAAGCACTATTCTCTTTTCATGCACATGATATTATATGAAGGGTAGGTGATGGGGATATGGGGTGAGGAATTAAGAATAAAAGACTTAGATAATGATGGAAATTCAAGGCTTGTACAAATGTGGACGTCTATGTGGTACAACAAGTGTGGGAGGTCCCACTACCTATATTTTGAGGAATATTTTGTCAAACCATTATACAAGATGCTAGGCCACAAATGTGACTACAACCTATCCCCAGAGATCTTAAGATTTCTCTGACCAAAAGATATGGGTCATGGAGCAGGGATAAATCACAATTGGGGGATCTGGTACATGTTTGGGGATTGTACTGTTATCAAGGTTTATGGATTTGAAGTTGCACCGTATTTAGTGCCTAAGACTGTGCCATACAGAGTTGCTTATTTAGAGATCACAAGGCAGTTTTCATTTTCAGCTTTCATGCATTTAAAGAGCTATGGGAGGTAGAATTTCATGCCTTCCACTTTATGCTTTGGTGATTTCACTATTATCCCTGATTCAAGCTATGAATTGATTAGTGGTAAACAGGATTATTATGGCTTTCCAGTTGACAACAAAAGGGAAAATTTTGATCCTGAACACTTCATTTGTGATGCCAAAAATTTTTAGAAATTGAAAGGGTATGAGCATAGTTTCCTTTTAGAAGATTTCATCAGAAATTGTGAAGAAAAAGAAATCATGATGAGAATGAATGCCTACAGTAGGGTTATGATGGTTGAGGTTTGGAAGGTGAATAATAACCCAGGCTACGTAGGGGCTTTCCCTAAGGTACAAAATCCCATAGAAAGAATTGAACAGTTAATCCTCCATGAAGAAGAACTGATAAGAGATGTGCCACTTGTGGCATTTGAAAGAGGAAGGGGCACTGGTCCTAGGAGGCAAGTAGAAAATATCACACCACTAGATCACTTATCACCTTAGCCTACTCCTGAAGTGAGCTTTTTAGTTGGTTCCCCATCCATGGAAGAATATAACACTGAGGAGGAAGAAGAAGTCTCACAGTTTAATGCTCCTGTTATACCCCAATATGAGATGCCATTGGAAAGAAGTGTGATCACCTTTGAAGCCTCTGATGAGCTATCAGATGATGTGAGGCATTGTGCAAGTCAAGAATTTTTTGCAAATGATACTTTTGTACAGACCCTTGAATTTAAGTCCTTTATATATTAGTATAAAGGAAGACTAATAAGAGAAGGGTTAAAGGACATTGACCTTGAGAAAGAGACTTATGCCTTGAAATAGTTGCAACATGAAGTTGATAGGGAAATGAGAAACATGATTGTTGGGAGAGGAAGAGCATTATTGCAAGAAGTTGGAGTTATGCTCCTTCCTGGGTGGGATATTAGTTCAACCATTGTGTTTGACATTTTTTGAAGAGAAAGAATAAAACTTTGCAAATAAAGGATGAAGCAAGTGACAAGGTCTATACAGGGTTAGGGTACAATCCTGATAATACCACTTTGTAAATTTGGGCTCTTTACCCCTAGGCAAGAAGCCTTCTCTCATTGACCATGATCATATTTTTTGACATCTCCTGGTGAAAATATTAGGGGAGACAAATCCCTTGGAGACTGTTGGCTTGAATGTGAATGTTTCCAAATTCACCAAAGCCTAGATCCAAAAGCTAGTAAGAGATAACCAGTGGCTGATAGAGGAAAATGACATGTTGAAACAAGAATTAACCAACCACAAAGATAGGTTGCCTCCTTCTCCAAGGTTGTACTCTCCTTTAATTGAACATCAAAGAAAAGTGTTAGAGGTCATGTATGAGACTACTCAATGGAAGCATAAATTTGAAAAGGCTCAAAAGGAACAGGAAGAACTAAAAAGAAAATTGAAGGCTACTACTTTTGAAGTAGCATTAGGGATAATTTGTGTGAAATTCAAAGATATGTGCCAACATGCAGATGGTGTCTGGCGTGCTCACAGTGGAACATACAAGGCCTTCGTGGAGCATAGAATTCTACTTGATAGGATGAAGGAAATGGAATCCCATATCAAGGAAAAAGATGGAGATAATAATGCTTTGCTCCAAGAATGTTAGAGCCTCATGAATACACATGAAAACTTCCAAAATATCTTGACATAGGAATTGAGTGACTTCAGCCAACCACTATGTATGGTCATGCCAAATTTATTTGAAGAAATAGATTTGAAGGATCAGGAAACTTAGAAAAATGAGATATTAAAATATTTGTCAAGCATCCTTGATGACATCAATGATGAGGATGAGGTACTCAGGAAAACACATAAGTAACTTGGGAGGATTGCTAGATTGGAGAATGTAATGATAGACACTCTACAAAATGTAAACACTTATGCCCATGAGAAATACATTGATCACATGTCAAAGGTTAATTTGTTCCTTGCACGAGTTGTATGAGGAGGTAGTTAGAGTTTGGTTGTTGTGGACGCATTAACATGGTGCTTGAGCCTTGAATAGATCTTAGGTGGTCATGGGCGCTTGTTGATGATTAACAGACTGTGGTGCAGCCAACAATACACTCTTTTTAAGTTTCTATGTTATGTTAATTATGCTTTAGTTAAGAAACAATGTAACTTTTGTGAACAGACCTGAAGCTTGTTGCTTCCCATACAAATAGGGAAACCAAGGTCGGATTTTTATCATCATATCATCATCATTTCAATCCATTAGAATAGATACTAGACCATCTCATCCACTTATTCATATCAAAAGAACTCATGTTATGTATTTTTATATTTTGAGCAATATAATGGAGCAGATACATTATAACTCATAATCCATTTTTAGTGTTCAATTGCTATGTTGATTTTCATGCTTATTTATTGCTTTGTTGTCTCCAAAGTGGTCTTTTCAAGTTGTTTAAATCTACAAGATTTATTAGGGCACATTTGTTGTTATTTTCATGTGGATGCTTTGATTGGTTTCTAGTTAGGTGTGAATTAAATTCCTTTCAAATAATTTAGTTTAATTGGTTCGTATTAAGGATTAAAGTCCTCTTAAAGATGGGAACCCTCTTATGGTCTAAAAACCTATGTTTTTGAGACCCAACAGATTGCAAATAACTCTAAAAATTTAGAAGTCTATGAAACAATGTATATATTCTTGTACTTGTAAATATTATTGTATATATTTTTGTACTTTTATATTCTATGAAAAATTCCTTATTTTCTATGAAACAGTGTATATAATCTTGTACTTGCAAATATTCTTTTATTGTTATGTCTATTAAAGAAAACAAAGTTTGAATAAAAAATGCTTCACCCTTTTTTGTAAGTGAGTATGTGAATTATTTTTTAAGGAAAAATCTTACAATGTTTACATTTTCAATTTACTAGTTTCAAATCTTCATTTGCTATGTATATAAAATTGTATGTGCTCTTTATCTCTAATGACATAAAATAGTAATGTCATCAGAATCAGGGTTTTCAATTTCAACACCATCATTGTCCACACTTTTCATATCTTGTTCACTTTTAAGTACAATCATCAAAATTTTATTTTTATTTCTTGTCCAAGTTAATCTTGATTCCTTTCAGCGCAACACAGTAGGTTGCATGTTAAATTTCAAATATTCTCTTTGCATTTTTTTGTATAGATTATTTTCTCAGTGCATCATTTTGTAACAACAATTTCACTTCTGAGATATACAGTAAAAATAAATGAAAGCACATGTTTTCTTTTTCAAGGGAAATTTATGGTGAATACCATGTCTTTCAGATAAGTGTGCAAGTGAAATAAGACATAACTGATTGAATATGATTTTCTACTGTACAATTGTTTTTTTATGTGTTTTTTTACTTTTTGCATGTGGATTACCCTAAGAAAGAGACTACTTATCTTTTCTTAAATGAAGCCTTTACATTTCCTGTCTACGAAAGGAATTTACTACTTGACACCAGGTTCGTGAACTTCAAATACAAATTAAGATTGGTGTAAAAGGTCATCCCCACAAATTTTATTTGGTCTAGAATTATAATGGAAAATAAAAAAAACTTGCTAGGAGAATAAAACAAGTTTCAATTGTCCAAGTACAACATAATATTACTGAAGCATTTCAAATTTTATGCCATAAGAATCATCCTTTTTTAAACATGGATTGCATATAATTATAAAGATTTAGAAGTCTTGGTCATTAACATTATTGTACGCTACAATGTCATCCAGTGTATCATTGTCACTGTTCATATGTTCTTTCAAGTATTTAATATTATCATCATCCTCATCTTGACCTGTATCATCTTCATCATCATTGAAATTTGACTGTAGACCATCTATATTGTTACCAAATGTATTTGGATCATCATTTTCTATACCATCCATATTGTTGTCTTCCATAACATCATCTAACTCTAGATTGTTGTCTTCTTGTGCCTGAACATAACCATCTTCAACATCATCATGGATGTCAATTTCTTCGATGTTATCTAATCCCTCTCTCTCATTTTGTTGGCCATCATTGTTTTTCTCAATATCCACTAATGCATTGTCAAATACATGCCTTAATCTTGGATCACAATGTATGACAAATATCTATTTCGGGTCCAAAATATCTTCATAGAAAAATACCTGCACATGAACGACATGCATGTATTAGACATATGTTATAACAATTTTATTGATTAATAAACACATGTATATATTCACAATAAGCTGTGAATTAATAGATTAATGATCACTACCACTTTTTGTTTGAGTTAAAGAAATACCTTCTCCCAATGAATTGGTAGAACATAAGGCTCCTTGTCCTCTGGTAGGAATGATGAGGAATCTATAGAAAATAATCCACTATGGGTATCATGTCTTCGTGTCCTCTCAAATGCTTCATACCATCTACACTTAAAAATGCAACATTTAAAAGAGTAGTAATCCAAATCAGTAATTTCTTGTATTTTCCCAACATATTGTAGATTCCCTTCAATTATATTCTTATCCTTTGAGCTTGATCGACTGGATTGCTCGAAGTCAACCATGATGCCACAATCGAAGGATCGTCTCTTTACGTCTACACTTTGTACACGATAATGTCGACCATATTCCCACATTGTTGGATATTTCCTCGCCTGTGAAAGACCATTTATTTAAGTGAAAACAAATATAATGATGAATATTAAAATACTTAATATTGTCAAAATTGTAAGGAAACAACATTTTGTAAAATTCCAATTGTACCTTTCTTTTACATCCTCTAGACATGTTGATTTCATCTTCCATTATGTTTGAATCTGTACCTACATCTTCTATTTGATTTTGAATTTGTTCAATAACCCATTCTAGTGTGAAATATGTCCCATTCCCCAAGAAGATGAGTGGGAAGTGGAGTATTCCTTGGGTTCGATCTCTTAAACTGTCTCCTTGCTTCTAACACTTACTTCTTTTTATCATACAAATCAATCCATTTGTTCATAAAGTCCATGTGGTATAGAATGAACTTGTCAATTATAGAAATTTCATCTACACCTATTACATGTCAACATGTTTATTTCAAACTCCAAATATCATGCTGTTAACTTGACAAATAAATTACAGAGTAAATTAATGATTGCAAGAAAAACAACCTCACTGATCGTGAATTTACTTACTAATTTGTACTTCAACACCATTAGATTGTGGTTTTTCTCCATCAATAATATCTAATGCTCGTTCTTCATCCTAGATGTGTGGGCCATCTTCAAAATCCTTACCAAGGAATTCACACTAGAAGAAAAATGCTTCATTCAATACATACCCTTCAACCATGCAACCCTCTAGATGTGCCTTTTGTCAGACATATCTTTTAAGAGTTTTCATATACCTCTCAAAGAAAAAAACCCACCTCGTTAATACGACACCCACCAATTCAATGTCATTGACTATGTGTATAAGTAAATGCACTTGTAGGTCCATGAAACTTGTAGGGAGCTCCTTCTCAAATACACATATAATTTTTGCAATTTCCTTCTTCCACTTTGGAACTTCAGGTTCATGGATCTTCTTGGAGGTCACCCACCTAATATAAGAATAGTAAATTAGTATGAACTTTTAGTCATAAATTAAAATGCAATATAATATCTCTATGTCTCTCACACATGAACATTTCATATAACCGCATACCTTGTAAATGTTGACAATCGACTTATGGCATTCCTTAAGTCAACTGTAAGACAGGAATCCCCCCTAATTGCCAATGGCATGATATGCTATCAAACACATTTATGAAAAGTTCATTAATAATTTTTTCTCACACAACAAAATATCAAAATAAATTTAGTGCTTAATCAATGTTACCAGTAAATGTTAAATGCTGATAAATAATACCTTCATTAAATTATGAAAATTATGTGTTTTAAATCATGTGATATGTCCATCCACTGTAAAAAATTTGGCCAATGATGACCCATAGCCAGTAGGTGTCCTTATTGAATGGATGACATTTTTTAGTTGGTATAGCTCATTTTTTTTTCAAAATCCATGGAGCTTCTGCATATGTTTCATTTTCCCTATTTGGCCACAAATGTTTTCTATCAAATTTGGTACGTGAAAGAACAGTATCTCTCCTCGAAGACAAGGTGTCCTCTTTGCATGATATGTGTCAAAATATAGAATCTGAGACATTTTTGAAGATGTGCATAGGATCTAATAAGTGAGATATTAATAGATCCTTCTAGTAAGGGAGCTCATAAAATATGGATTTCCTTTACATTCCTTCTGGCATATTAACTACAACTTGTTTTGGTTCTTCAATTGAATCACCCCAATCAAAAAAATCCTCCCAAGCTTTCAATTCAACATCTTCATACTTCTTAAGCCAATCATCTGGACCCATAATCATGGGAGGGCCTCTATTTTCAACTTTTCCATCAAATTGATTCTTTAGGCGATTTCTAAACCTATCATCTAGTCGTAGAAAAACCCTGTTGTTTGCATAAATAAATTTATGTAGATCTTTAGAATACCGCCCTTGAAATTTTTCTGCACATCTTGGACATGCAAATATCCCCTTTGTTTGAAGCCCTACAATTCAATAAGTAATGTTAATAACATAAAAAAATAGTATAAAACTAAGTATGAAAGTTGGGATGAAAATAAATTATGAGTGTAAATACGTAAATATTTTATCTTACCAGAACAAACACCAAGTCCTGGGAAATCATGAATAGTCCAACATAGCACACCATACAACATGAAGAACCTATTTGATGGAGGACGTGATATGTCATACATTCTTATGCCTTTCCATAGTAGTTGCATCTCATCAATAAAAGGCACAAGATAAACATCCATGTTTTTAACTTGATGTTTTCCTGGAATAATGAGAGTTAGCATAAGGTGCTCCTTTCTAAGACTCATCCATGGGGGAATATTGTATACTATCAATCCAATTGGCCTAACACTATAATTTGAGCTTAGGAAAGAGAATGGGCACACTCCATCAATTGCAAGACCAAACCTAATACTACGAGGTTCATCTTTGAATTTTGTTGGCTACTTTTCCTTTGTGTTTCATTGCTTTGGAGTTGGTTGAAATTTGCATGAAGCCATCTTTACTTCTGTTCTTTGCATGCCAGTCCATCAATTGTGCTAGTGAATTGCAACAAAACATTTGTTGAAGTCTAGGTATAATTGGCATGTGACGTAAAACCTTCTTTGGAACTATAGGACCTTGTACATCTATACGATATCTCTTCTCTTTGCATACAAGGCATTCTACCTTGTTTTGATATTCATCTCTATATAAAATGCAATCATTTTTACACGAATTAATTTTTTTATATTCAATCCCCAACTCAACCAACAATAGACACACCTCTATGCAAGTTGATGGCAACACATTCTCTTCAGGGAATATTTTAGTTTTTAGTGCCCTATAGGATTGCTAGAGATTAAATCAATTGAATGTTTGACTTTCGATGACTATTTATATACAATATATGGTTTTGAAATCGCATTAAAGAAATATAAATGAAGTTGATGAATGTTTATGAATTATGTACACCAATTGACAATTCAAAGTAAGAAATAGATTTCAACTCACTTCAGTAGGGTAGTGAATCCTTTGTCTGATCAACCAAACAGTGACTTGATTTCTAATAATATTAATGTGCATGCCAATTTTGAGGTTCTACTTGCACCTGATTTGAACACGGGTGTCTTCGCTACTTGCTTGATGGAGTCTTTGATGTTGTTATCATCAACATTACGTTGGTGGTAATTACCCCTACTATCATCGTTACTGTCAACCATATCATCAGTATTGTCATCATTGTTTCCATCCCCAAAGAAACCTATAAGCATTTCATTCAATCCTTCTTCATGCACTACATTTTCACTATTATGATCATCGTCATTAAGGCTAGGTGGCATGTCATCAGTGTATGTGACTCTCATCAGCCCTTCAAATTTCTCAGGTGGTAGTGTTCTCTTCAATCTTGCTCTTCTCGCCCTAGTTTGGTTTAAAGGATGGTTTGGATCATCCCGTCCAAATCTTAATAACCCAATTGGATCTTGGGTATTAGTATGTGTTTCATCAAAATATTCTACCTATCAACAAAAACAAGCATTATTTAATGTTTGGAAACAATTGGATAAATCATAAATGTATCAATTTCAAATAAATATAATCAAATATGGCTTAAAAATTAAAAATATAAATTGTATGAACATATATACATCAATTAAATAATGGAACATTATTTTATAGACTACCTTTTTTCTACAATAATTTAAATAAAACACAATTTTGACAACAATGTTTATAAAACATCAGTCCACACTCATTTATTATTCTTTGGTTTTAATAAATTGTAGGAGGCATACTACCAACTGGAAGCTCATCATATATGTAATGTCTTTGTACAATCGCTCGTATGAATTGTTTCTTTCCACGACATACAAAACATCCACAAACAATAATTTTCTCAAAGTATTCATCCCATGTACTATAGTCCTGATCTACCTCTTCTTTAGTGCAATCATTTGTTGTGTCTGCAATATCCATTGTCATATCCTCTTCCACCCACTGTCATCTATGTGATTTAATAGTTTTAGGTCCACATCCACATACATATCTTCTTCTTTTGCTAGTTGAATGCCCAGGCTCTGCATTTGCTCCAATCTCCATCTAAAATAATCAACAACATGCATTAATTTATGTCAAGATTGGATAATACATTATAAATTTCAATAATACTGTGAAAAAAGATGGATATATCACAAAATTCCATCATATAATTTTTTCCTAAGTTAAGTCAAAATTTGAGTACCTAATGTCCTGCTTCATCCATTGTGTCCTCATTTGATATGACACGATTTGTTGCCATCGCCTCGTCTCGCCCCTATAATAAACAACATAGTAAATAATGTTTAGTACACCAATTATATCATTTCAACGAGTATGCTATCCAATACAAAACCTCACTTTAGTCATATATTTGACATATTGATATCTCCTCTATGTTGTAGCATTTTTGAATTCATAAACACCATCCTCCTTTGGTTGAGGTTGCTTTCTCTTCTTACCTCTATTGTATCTACAAATTTCATTCTCATCTATTTCCACCCACTTTCCTCTTAGCGATTTAGTATTTCTATGCCATCCACGTCCTCTCTCCATGGCCTCCTCAGTGAATAAAAATGTTGCCACATAAGCTTTCACTGCACTACCGTCAAGAAGGAAGAAGCAACTTGCAGGACCATGGTAAAAACTTCTCTACTGTACCAAGCTGATGAAGGAGCCGTGGGATAGTGGTGGTCACCGCACTACTACACACCAATGGTAGAAGACTTATGGGAGTCACCGCAACACCGCCAGGAATAGAAGGAAAACTCACGTGCTGCCATAGAAGCTTTCAACGCACTATCACCAAGAAGGATGAAGCACCTTGTAGGACCACAGTAAAACCGCTCTACCACACCACACTAATGGAGCCACAAGACAACGATGGTCACAAAAACAAGGCAAGAGTTAGAATTATTTCCAACACTTTGGATCTTGTGTTACACAATAATGCAAATAGTCACTATATAGCAATGATAGGCGCTAAATTAGGTGCACTTGGCGCCCCAAAAAAATTACATTAACGACCAAAAGTTAGTGCTAAAGTTGGTGTTAACTAATGTCGACTACTGAATCAAAATTGAAATTTTAAAAATTTCCCACATGAGGGAAGAAATTAGATGACAAAAAAGGGAAAAACGCCGCGCAAAGGAAGAGAGTAGGGCACTACCAGCAACTGATGAGAAATTTGATTTAGTTTGCAACACCATAGGTAAGGTTACAATTTTTTTTTCTTGGTTGAATTCATGATTTTTTACTGCTCTTTGTATTGCATTTGGATTCGTGATTGTTTACTAGTTCGTGGCCTAACCTATCCAGGCAACCTCTAAATTGTCCCATCATTATAAATTGTAAAAAATTTACCCTACCCATTTGAGCTTTGGCTCAAAATATTATAGCATGAAGCCAGGATGCCTTTGTATTCTTTCCCTAACCTGGGTATCAAGGAAATAGTGAACTGCTTAGAAAATATGGGAATTAGGTATGCCACTGCTAAGCAACTGCTGAAAATAAATGCAAAAACCACTTGGTTTTTCCTAGTCGTGCTATAGTCACCGATGCCATGAAAAATTCCTGCAAGATTGCATTATGAAAGAGTTTTCATGATAAGGTTATCAACACTAAGCAAACCCAATGAACATATCTTCCCTAGGTTATCAACACTAAACAAACCTAGCGAACATATTTTCCCACAAAACAAAACTTTCATACCACAAACTAGATGAAAACTTTCATACTTGACAGTGTGTACTTTGTTTGCCTCCACAAACTAGATGAAAATAATTTTCCCTAGGTCACCTCAAAATGTCAAGCAATAGAAGGAAGCGAGCATTTTCAATAGACTCTAGCCACAATGAGGTAATTCATTATCAATTTATAGATTTGTAAATGTTTCCATTGTTTCTTTGAATTTTACTTTTTAGTTTTTTATTTCTAAATTTAAAAGGAGAAATATAATTTATATATATATATAGGGACATGAGACTAACAAAGATAAAGAGGAATTGTAGTTTTTAGTTTTTTATTTCTAAATTTAAAAGAAGAAATATAATTTTATATATATGTATATATATATATAAGGACATGAGACTGACAAAGATAAAGAGGAATTAACTTCCATATTGGGGGTAGAGGAAGTGAACAAATTGGTTAATGTGGATTGGACAATGCTTTCCAGATACATAGAAAAACAATCTGGTAACACCCCTCAAACATTGCAAACAAATCAATTATGTCAAAGGGAATCAATTGATTCCCCAACCAGTCCTGGATAGAAAAAAAGATCTAGGAGGAAATCAATGACAGTAAACTCTAAGAATGTGGAACAGGGAGCAGAGACTTCCAATGTCCCAGCCACTCCTAGGACACATAATTCTTCCACCACACCATGTTATCAATCTTGCATTGGTAGCTACAATACAAAGATAGAATACGAGGTGGTTTCAGGTGAAGTATGAATGACGGATGTTGGGAAAACATTTGTGAATAGGTTGAAGGAATCATGCCTTCAATGGTTCAAAGACCATCTACATTTGAAAATCTCACAGATACCCATGCAACTGAAAAAAGCAGTTATCCATGACATGGAGACTGATTTTGGCACAGGTTAGTCTGTAAAGAAGATAAAGCTACAAATGTCGCAAAACTACAAGAGATTTTGGTGCAACCAAACAAAGAAGATAAAAAAAATCCCTCCTGAGCTAAGGTAGAAAAGAAGGCCAATTGATGTAAGTGTGAAAGTATGGAAATAGCTTGTAAAAGCATATGAGAAGTCCAATGCAAGGAGGAAGTCTGGTGAGGAGAGTATGCAGGTATTTGTATTTTCTCATAAGATTATATCAAATTTATTAAGCGATATTTAAATTTTATTTGTGCATAGTTAAATTGAATTAGTATATGTTTCAGGACAAGGCCTCTAAGGCTAGGCTTGAGAAACTTCGTGCCACACACCCCAATGGCTAGAAAGGTTTACAGGTCTTGATTTGTACATTTGTAAGTATATTTAATATGTTAAATGATATATTTTTTTTTATTTCCTTGGAAAAAGTAAATGATTACATATTAATTAGTTTAACTAGTCCATGTGCCATGTTTTGGTAGGAGGAGAAATATGGCTACCATCCAAAGCAATTTGAAAAGAATATGTTACA
The DNA here is from genome assembly GCA_007258455.2 of Sequoia sempervirens. Lineage (NCBI taxonomy): Eukaryota > Viridiplantae > Streptophyta > Pinopsida > Cupressales > Cupressaceae > Sequoia > Sequoia sempervirens. The sequence goes on from VDFB02047230.1 coordinate 274,019,290, forward strand.
AAACAAAAAGTGGAACGATTTTGTAATCTGGATGGAGAAAGAGGTATCAATAGTTGAGTTTCAATAAATTAGTTGGATATTGTTGTGTTAATATGTCAATTTTCATCTCTTGTGTTGAGTTGTTTATTGATGCGTAGGATGAGTAAATAGAGCTCAAATCTTATGATTACAAGATGAACGATTATGTGCATGAATAAATAGTAGAAGGATGTAAATGAACTCAATTCATCTGAATTTATGCCTCTTGGCAGGAATTCCTCTTGAATCTCTAATATCAGGTTCCCAAGACTTCCCTGTAGCTTTTACCTTTCGTTGCCACCTTTCCACTTCACTATCAGATTCGTCTCCTTTTTCCTTATCTACATTTATGGCTTCAAATTCTAATTCATCCCATGTTTTACCTTGCTCCTCTTCAGAATATTCTTCTTCTTTTTCCTCCTCTGACTCCACAAGAGATTCATCTTCTGAACCTTCCTCATTTGATTCTGATTCCTCTTCTACATCAGAGGGTTCGTATCCTTGATCCGACTCTTTTGAATTATTAGAATCAGAATCACTAGCTTCCATATTCAATAATTCCCAACCACCATCTTCAATAAATTTATTTGTATCATCAGTAATAGTCAAAATTGGTCACCAGTTCAAGTTCATTATGCTTTCATAATACTTTATATCCATGGAGTTCAGCCATTCCTTGATGCCATCAAGTGAATATTGAGGAATGGCATACATGCAGAGTACATCCTGCTTGAAGTCTTTGAAAACAATAGTCGTATCAAATTCCTTTTGGCCAAGTCCTACTCTCTCAAGGTTAACAATTCTCAATCTCACTAATAGCGATTACTAAGAAAGGAAATTCCACCAACTCTACCAAACAGTTTACCGTAGGAACAATAAAAGCAGAGGCTTTGAAAGAAACTCCATGAAAGCCAAGCTCTTTAAATGGTATATCAAAATCTAGTTCAAAATCTTTTAGATGAGGTTGCTTCCATAGCTCTCTTATTTGCTTGAAAAATCCTTGAAACTCTGACTTCTTAACATTCAAAAGATAAATGAAATGTCCTCAACACCTAGTAGAGCTATACAAAAAATCTAACTAAAAACACAAATGTTCTCCTGCACATAATGGCCTAGTGGCTGGTTGTCATAGATGTGAAACTATCGAAGTAACAACACTGATCGAGTTAACATATATACATCATTTTCATAAACAACTGAAATTCGTAACAAATGTTAATCAATACATTGAATTTTGAGATGCGTTGAAATAATAAAAAAAAAATGTTTTAGGGAAATATTAGCAATGTGGGGGAAGAAAGAATTAACCCTAATAAAATCATTTTCTGTTGTTCTTGATACACCATCTGCAAGTTTTCCTTGGATGACAGTACTGAATTTCTATATGTTGTACCCCTTAAATGTCCTACATGTTACAAATATGGAATAACAATGCACAACTTTGTATCAAGTCCAAAGGCCAAGGCATTCTGAATAAGGGTAGCCAAACTTGATAAGGATGTAGTCACTATTACACGTATTGACTATCCATAATAGTCATGTAAAGACAACCATCTGTGAAAACCATAATCAATCAAATTATGCCATTCAAATCTATGTTTGAAAGCTTGCATTTCGGTCCATGCATCTAAGTCCTTGTTGAAGATTGAGGGTGTCAACAACAAAGCTAGAATAGCTCTCCTTAAACCATAGCTAGTTTTAAAGTGCAGTATTTCTAAATTCAAATCCACTTCTCAGCTAAGGAAAGGAGGTAGGATTGTCAAGTGCTACCTCAAACAGAGAAGGCCATAGAAAACATTGAAATAAAAGATCCAATAAGTGAGACGACATAGTTGTAGACCATATATAATTAGAATTCTTGCAATGCATAGATGTTTGTGATACAAAAAAAAGGTTCTTACACATTGGATGAATATACCCTCATCAAAATGACCAGAAATAAATTTCAAATTTGTAAGTAAACTTTGACAGTCAAGAAAAACAGTCATAAAAATTAGAAGTAAACTTTGGCAGACATGTAGGTGAACTTAATTCATCTGACTTTATGCCTCTTGGAAGACATCAGGATATCCCCTCCTAAAGTTTGAACCACATCCATTACCTCCACATAAAACTGGACATCCTTGGTCTTCTTGGTTCCCACGCCATGATATGGTTATGCAAATGAAAATGAAGCAAAGTAATCATCTCCTTCCCCACTGGTTGCAAGAATGCATGCTTAATGTTTTGATAAATGATATCAACTCTCTCTTTTTCTCTCATGGTTGAATACCAAAATCCATTATGGCGGGCCTCCAGAGTTCCAGTCATCTTTCATCCTCTTCCACCAAATGTTGGCCTAATCCACATGTTTTCCAACCTAATTAGCTTTGTTTTTGAAAGCTAAAGTTTCTCCTAAGTCACCAGTGTAGCTCTCTTTTCCTTTTCAGACTCTGTCATTGCTACAAATCATTTTTGGGATTTAATCATTTGTACCACATGGTTTATGTGCTTTGAATCCTTGCATCTAAAGGAAATTTCCTTAACATAAATACTGCTAAGGAATTTCAATGTTGCCATTGTAGTTGGCATTAAAGCCGGTACCTACAACATTAAAACTTATACTTATATAAGAATTCCCTCCATCTTGTTGGCTTGTAACACTCTTGATGGTGGCTACATGAAATCCGATTCTGATTCCTCTTCTACATCAAAGGGTTCATATCCTTAATCTGACTCTTTTGAATTATTAGAACCAGAATCACTAGCTTCCATATTCAAAAATTCCCAACCACCATCTTCAATAAATTTATCTGGATCATCAATAATACTCTTCAAAATTGGCTGCCAGTTCAAGTTCATTCTGCTTTCATAATACTTTATATCCATGGAGTTCAGCCATTCCTTGATGCCATCAAGTGAAGATTGAGGAATGGCGTCAATGCAGAGTACATCCCGCTTGAAGTCTTTGAAAACAATAGCCATATCAAATTCCTTTTTCCCAAGTCCTACTCTCTCAAGGTTAGCAGTCTCAATCTCACTAATAGTGATTACTAAGAAAGGTAATTCCACCAACTCTACCAAATAGTTTACCATAGGAACAATAAAATGAGAGGCTTTGAAAGGAACTCCATGAAAACCAAGCTCTCTAAATGGTATATCAAACTCTAGTTCAAAATATTTTAGATGAGGTTGCTCACATTGCTCTCTTACTCGCTTGACAAATCCTTGAAACTCTGTATTGATTTTATTTTTCCTATCCCTCTCTTGATGTTCTTCCTCAATTTCATCAGGATCATACATTGACCTTCTTTCCCCTCCTAAAGTTTAGACTACATCCATTACCTCCACATAAAACTGAACATCCTTGGTCTTCTTGGTTCCCATGCCGTGATATGGTTATACAAATGAAAATGAAGCAAAGTAATCATCTCCTTCTCCGCTGGCTGGAAGAATGCATGCTTAATGTTTTGATACATGATACCAGCTCTCTAATCTACTCTCATGGTTGAATACTAAAATCCATTATGGTGGGCCTCCAAAGTTCTAGTCATCTTTCTTCCTCTTCCACCAAATGATGGCCTGATCCACATTTCTGCCAGCCTAATTGGCTTTGTTTTTGAAAGCTGAAGTTTGTCCTGACTCACTAGTATTAGCTATAACTTTTTTGAAATTTAATTATGGTATGTACAATTTGATATGATGTAATATGATTATGGTTTTGTCTCATATGTTGTAATATTAGATATATAATAGAAAAATAAATTATTGCATGAAACAAATAATAACTTTTCATTTTAAATGTTTTTTTTTTGCAGAACACGGGTCTTCCAGAAGATCAAGATGATCCCCAACATGATATAGATCCACAAAATATTGGTTCTGCCGGTACATATCACATGAAAAAGGATGATGATGATGCAAATACAAAAGACACTGAGGCTGATGACAATGATGATAATCACGACGATGATGACGACAACGACGACGACGATGACGACAACGACGACGACGACAACGACAATGACGACGACGACGACGACGACGACGACGACGACGACGACGACGACGACGATGATGATGATGATGATGATGATGATGATGATGATGATGATGATGATGATGATGATTATGATGATGTTGAAGATGGTGATGATGATGATGAGACAGTTGGTGACAGTAACCAGTGACATTCATGATCATATAGACTACATCATGGATCATTGCTGATATATCATTATGATGACTCTTTTCATGGTTACTATCATATGTATCATTTTCATGGCCTACTATACTATGTTGTTGAGTTGTATCATATTGACATGTATCATTTTCACTATATCATTTGGACATGTATCATTTTGACTTGTATCAATTTGTGTTACATAATTTATCAATTTTATTATATTATTTGTACATGTATCATTTTCACTTATGTCAACTATTGGACATATATCATTTTGACATGTTTTTGATGTATTGGCATATTTGACTTTCACTTGTTTTAGTTATATATGATGATGATCTTATTAGTATTGACTTGTCAATTTATATATATTAAAAGTGGTTGATGATTTTTTGATGGATATTTATTAAGTATGATGATTTTAATTTACTGCCTAGGATGGATGTTGTCAAATTCAATTAAATTATAGATATTTGACTCACTTGTTTGAATTATAGATGATGATCATGCTACAATAATTATATTGTTATTTAATCATATGAGTTAAATAATTAAATTACTTACTCTATAATCATGAGTTATTTAAGAGGCACAATATATTTAACTAATTAAATTGAAACAAAACATATTAAATTAATAAATGGAAGCAAAACAAGAAGCATTTTTAGAAGCAACAATGGGAGCCAAACTAGAAGCAAACCAAAAGCAATCTTAGAAGAAAAATTGGAAGCAAAACCAAAAGCAAACTTGAAAGAAAACCTGGAAGCAAATTTGGAAGAAAAACTGGAAGCAAATCTGGAAGCAAAACTAGAAGCAAACTTGGAAGCAAAACTAGAAGCAAACCTGGAAGAAAAACTGGAAGCAAAAGTGGAAGAAAAACTGGAAGCAAAATTAGAAGAAAAACCGGAAGCAAACTTGGAAGCAAAATTAGAAGAAAAATTGGAAGCAAAACCAGGAGAAAACTTGGAAGCAAAACCAGAAGCAAAACTAGAAGCAAAACCGGAAGCAAAACTGGAAGAAAAACTAGAAGCAAACATGGAAGCAAAACCAGAAGAAAAACTGGAAGCAAAAGTGGAAGGAAAACCAGAAGAAAAACTGGAAGCAAAACTGGAAGTAAAATTGGAAGCAAACTTAGAAGCAAACTTGGAAGCAAACTTGGAGGCAAAACTGGAAGCAAACCTAGACACAAAATTGGAAGCAAAACTAGAAGCAAAAATGGGAGTAGACATGGAAGCAAAATCGGAAGCCAAATTGGGTGCCAATTTCGGCGCCATTTCCGTCGTTACTTCTCAACGCTATTTTAGGCACTAACGGAGGCACCATGATTTTTTGGTGCTAAAATCGGTGTTGATTCTGGCACTAAATCCAGCAAAAAAATCAGCACAAAATATGATGCCAAACTGACCATGCCTATTTGTGCCGAGTTTAGCGTCATCCAAATTGTTTAATTCTTGTACTCAAAACACAGTAAAATCTAAGGAAAAATTCGGCGCTAATTGCCTATTTTGTTGTTGTGTTTGTTGCCCCTCCCAACCAAAACTTGCAAATCTTTACCAATCCTATGTCAAATCATAATATCTCCTTTTTCAAAGAGCTAGTGAAACAAAGAATGATGTGATGAATGTTGACAGGAATGATGATAACATGAATGATAATGAGGAAAATCCTTTGGATACTATGATTGGAATCATTGAAGTTTAACCTTGTAAGGGCCAAACCAATATGCCCCTTGATATTTCTTTCTCATCCAATGACATAATTAAACATGCACCCAATGGTCCTCTTTACATAGCCAGAAGAATCAATGACAAGCCTAGTAATGGGGTATTAATTGATCCCGTTTGTGTAGAGAATGTGATCATTGAAGAATTCTTGTTTGTGCATGAACTCTATCAAGATAATTATGAACAAATGAAAGGATGGATCAAAATGCATAATGGTTTTTGTTTCCCTACGATAGGCTCAATAACTCTTCCTCTAAAAGTTGGACTGAAACAATTAAGTGTCATTCTCCATCATCCTATCGTCAAACCAATTTCATGTGAAGTTAGGCTACCCATGGCTTTGCTCCATGAATTTCATCTTGTCGGTTGTGCACAAATGCTTAAAGTTTCCATTTGGTAATGATATATTTATTGTGCACCATAGTGGTTTTAATCCTGTATCTTCATGTGGGAATTTCTCATTGGATTTCTTTTGGCTTGAACCTATGAAACCTATTAAGCCCTGTGAGGACTTATTTTTCAAATCCTACCAAAATTTTCAATCCAAGTGCATAGTAGAATTATCCCTTAGCAATATGCCTCAACCCATGATTGAGCCTCCCATCATCGATGAGACTATGATTGAACCAAAATTGTTGGCCCCACAAAGGTCAACAATTAATGTTTGATACAACCGCCAAAGTTAACGGATCCATGGGAGGTAGTTAGCCCATGTCATGAATTTCGAGGGGAGTGATGGCCATTTTCCAACAATCTCCCCCTCACCGCAAGCTAAGGAAATTCAAACCCGACACCTTTGGATCTGATACCAATTGTTGGCCCCACGGTTGTCGTTGCACCAAAAGGTCAACCTATTAATGTCTGATATAATCGCCAAAGTTAATGGATCCATGAGAGGTGCTTAGTCCATGTCATGAATCCCAAGGGGAGCACTAACCATTTTCCAACAAAAATACCATCTAAGTAACCAAGACCAATCCATGAAAAATCCTTCACCTATATCCTATAAGAGACCATGAGAACCAAATAAGTCTTGTTGTGCCTCCTAAAATCAAACAAATTTATAAAGCTAAAGAGAAAGTGGTTGAACAACCTCCCATGGTTCCTTCCATTTCTCCCTTGTAGGAATAAAAAAACCTATGGTTGATAAACCCACACCTACAAAATTGCAACTTGAAATCCGTACAAAAAGAAACCAAAATACCAGAGAGTGTAGGCATAGATGTTGTGCTATTTCTCATAAGTTACAAACAAAAGATGAATCAAAAACTCAAGAAATTATCAATTGAAGCAAACCATGATGATTCTCCACCTTCGCCACAATAAAAACAACAAGAACCTTCCATGGATATTATTATTAGACCTCCTATTGTGATTAACTTGGATGATAATGATGAGATTGCTAAAATTGATGAGGAAGTGCATAATGAGTTGAGTTTATTGTTTTCCTCTGCCATGAGCTTAAATGATAACAACCATGATGGTCCTCCTAAAAATAGTGACTCACCATGCGTTGAACTTGGTGATGCTCCTAGTACAACACTTGTCGTTGTCCCTTTGGTTAATTATCCCCCTTCACATATACTGAACAAAATTGGGATGTAGATGACCTACTATAGGTTGAATCGCATGTGCCTTACTAGTAATTTTTTCTTTTCTTTTCATGTTCTTTGTGTGATTGTATGTGTGTAATGTGATCCCCTGTATCATTCTATTTGGCATGTCTTTATGTTCATTCTGCTATAAATGTATCTTCATTCTTCTATATGTCGTAAACCTTTATCTTTTCTCGTCTTTTTTTTTCCTTTCGAGGATGACACAATGCATTGAGACATTTAGGTCTTTTCCATGTTGACCCAAAAGTTTTTCTTTTTTTTCACTCTCTATGTGTCATTCTTCTAGTTCTACATGTATTTGGGGAATGATGACGTTTCCGAGCTCTATAATATCATTGTAGCAAAGACATATGCTAACTCTAAAGTCATGGATCCCTTATATGTTATTTTGGGATTTCACTTGGGGGAAACCCCTCTTCATGAAACAACTTCATTTGGAAACATATGTTTGGAATAGGGATTTCCAAATAAGCTCTCATGTCTTCTTTATTGTTTAACATTAATCATTTTCTACTTTAAAGAAATTGCTCACAACATGGTGTTTAGCAATTACTTTATAGTGGGGGCATACATTGGCATTATAATTTTGACATTTTTTACTATAACTCATGTTTCTTAGTGTGGTCTTCTTACTTCATGTGATGTGTCCTCTTTTTGGTGGTGTCATTGGGTTTGATGTCCTTCAAGAGTACAACCTTTCTTAGTATATGACATTCCTCTAGTTAGTGGTAATGTTATGAATTACATTGCCTAAGTTGTGAATCTTTTATCCTAGACCTGTTCTCTCTTGGAGACATTAGGCATGATGTTCCCTAAGTAGAGACCTTACATGCATTAAGCAAAACCCTTATCTTATTTGCATTTTGTTCATGAGTGTCTAGCATAATGCAACTTGCTAGCCTTATGAAGCTCAAAGTTCATGTTGTGTGGTGCCTTATCAAAGTTATCAGGAGGCATACCTTTGATATGGTTAGTACAATGGAAGCCTATAGACCTGGCGTGACTTTCTCATTGTATGATGAGAGCCTATAGACCTAGCACGACTTTCTCACTTAGCCACTTTTTGGGGGCTTACCTAGTGTATATCAAACTTCCCTAGCCCTTGTGAGAACATTTTTGTTTGCATAGTGAACAACGGGTTTCAACTGTAAAATATTTTTGGACAAACAACTAAGGCTTGAACCATATCAGGTTGTACAAACAATTGAGGCTTGATCCACCCTCTTTTCCTTTCTTTCTTTAAGTCTTTGGCATTGTATGCTTGTGAAGTATCTTGTCATTGTTGTTGCATATATTTTAACATTCGCATGTGTCTCTTTGTGCCTTTGTTTGTTTTCCATGAGATGTTAGATCTTGGGGGCTTGATCATCCTCCTTGACCTTTTTCATCTTATCTTTCCAATAGTTGTACAATTAGACCTCTCTTGATTGTCTACTTTAGTGTGAGTTTGTACTTGCGCTCATCCTCTCACTAAAGTGAGGGCCAAATGTTGTGTAGTAAAATGTACTCCTTACATTTTCACACTTTTTTTGGGCCCTCCTAATTGAATTGGACTTAAGTAGGCCTTAATAAGCCCTATATTACATCTACAAACCCATTAAATTGCATTTTCTAAAGGGGAGTCTCGACAATAATTAATGCCAACACATAATACTTTACCTTGAACAATGTGTGTTCCAAGAATAGGGACCTAGGACCCATTCGCGCGAATGGGTCCTCCCTAGGCCTCTAAAACCAAATTTAAATTATGTTTTTGACGGTATTTTAATGTCCCCAAATACAAATTTTGATGTCAGCTTGTAATGTTTAATTTTTGGGAAATTAAGGATACATACCTATAAATTCAAGGTTGTTTCATCAATCCTAGAATTTCAAGTGATCAATTACAAGAGCAAGGATTATGATCAAGAGCATTCAAGAGTAGATTTATCAGTGATTTATTGTAGCAATCAAGATCTCAAAAATAATTTCAAAGTCTTTATGCAATCATGCACGTGTTTTTGGAGCTAACATTGTGATGTAGGTTTCAAAGATTCAAGTCAAGCATTCAAAGAATAATTCAAGCATCAAGATCCACATCCATTGAAGCCATTTCATGCAAGTTGTAGACCTTCTAAGATCTCCATTATCAAGGTTTATTCAAGGGTTTGTTGAATTGCAACAAAGCATTGTTCATTGTTCATTCCTTTCATGCTTTCATTATTTCATTTCAAGGTTTAATTACCAAAATGAGGTTTGACCAAGGCAAGCCCCCATTCACCAAAAACAAAAAATTTCATCATTTTTATGAATTTGCAGGTTTTTAAGTTGAAGAAAAGTTGAAGATCTCAAAGTTGCATATTTGTTGTCATCTCATGGAAACTCACCTACAAAAAGTATTTTCGATATTTTGACACTGAAACCTTGACCAATCAAAAACTACAAATTGACATGAGAGGCTCCCAAAAGTTGATTGAAAACCCTGAGCAAAGACCCATTCACCCATGGGTGAATGAGTCCCAAATAGGCTTCCAAAAAGTATTTTTGGTGACAGGTACACACCTTCCTACCCTTCTTAGATCCGCATAAAGTTTTATGTTTTTTTTTTTTGCATTGACCTTTAAATTAATGTTTCAAATTTGAATGGGCATAATTAAGTTGATTTACTATTTTTAGTTTTTCTCCCAAAAGTGTTGTTCAGGCTGACACCTTCATCCTTAGTCATAAGGAAATTAGTAGATTCCCTCATTGAGTTGACTCACCTAAGGGTTGTAAGTCATTTTTTTGTGTGGATTTCATTTCCTAATGAATATAGAAGAATAGGTAGGCCCATCACCCCATTTCCATCATTTTGGTGATCCCTCACCTCATTTTTCTATGTTTTAGGTTGATAATTAAGTGAAGCCCTCTCTTGAATGATGAACTACTTAGTTTTGGGATCATCTTCAGGTCCATCGAGCCACGTGTGCATGATCACCTACACCAAGTTAATTAGACAATAGGGGAAACTCTACATTTTTGGTGTCGTTGTTGGGGATGGTGCTAAGTTCAAAATTCTTTTTTGTGTTTTAATTTATTTTAAAATCTTTCATATATTAGTAAGTTTTGTTTCAACATTAGGACCAATAGATATCTATAAATAATTAACAAAATAATTATTCACTAACAACGGGCAGGGACCACTTACTAAGATCAAGACTATTATATGCGGAGGCAGAGAGACACTCTAGGAAGGTTTCTCCCCTTAATTCAAGAAGAATTTGTAGACAGTGGTGCAAATAAAGAACCTATTGAGGGAATTAATGGAAGTAAACCACCCCTCACACCAGTAGCTACTCCAAACAGAGGAGATTTCCAGAAGACATGTTAACACCATGGTTGAGGAAGCAATGGAAAATCCAATAAAGCATGTGACATTTGAGTTTCCAATAAAAAACCAAGAAAGGACTGTTGCTCTTAAGAACATACTCCCTTCAACATTACCCATTTTATATGGGTTAGTTATTGAAGACCTGAACACATCCTTGTTTGAGTTTGATATGTTATTCTAGAGTTATTATTATACTACAGATGCTCATAGGCTCAAGCTCTTTCTAGCTACATTAAAGGATGTCTCTTTGCATTGGTTTATGGGATTAGGGAGAAATGTAGTGCCCAACTGGGAAACATTGAAGGACTCTTTTTGCAAAAAATATCAAGATTGCTGCAGAGTGACAGATAGGAAGAGGGATGACATATTTAGGATGTTATAGAGAGAAGATGAACCACTTGAGGACTATGTAGAAAGATTTCAATTTTTCTTGAAGAAATCACATCAGAACAGGCTCCCTCTTAAGCCATTAAAATTGATAATTTTGTGGGGAGTACATCAAGATTGTATGGAAGCTCTTAACATCATAGAGGTAGGAGATAGATCTCTCAATTCCCATTTAAGGATATTTGCATAGTATGTAGAAACTACTCTAGATCATCCCTAAGGAAGACCAAGGCTGATAGAACCCCTTATTTTGAAAAAAACATAGACACGAGAATCTCAAGGGTGGAACTCAATAACCTCTTGTCCAACATGAAGGAGGATATAATTAGCCACCTGACCACCCAATTGGACACATTGCACATTAAGAAGAAGAAAGAGGAAGCAAAGACAACCCTAACTGAATACTGTCCACATTGTTGCCAAATAAGAACAAACTATAAATGCAAGAAGTTGACAAGCATTTCTAAAGAAAGCCAAGGGAAGTCTAAATTGAAGCCTTGGAGGATGAAGAAAGTTAACTATTTTACATTGCTCAGTGCAAATATTGGAAACAAAGATAAGGTATGCCTCCATATCCATTATTTAACAATATATAATTATCATTTCTAGGTGTTAATTCAAACTTCTCACATTAGAACACTCAACCCTAGAATAATACAGAAAACCAATCATGGCCAATGGCCCAAACACCCAATTGGGCTCCACAACAAGAAATATGGTCACCCCAGTCTTATCAAGCTCCAAATTATAATTTTTAGTGGTCACCGCAACAAAACCAATGGTCATGATAGTGGTAGAGGATTTAATAATGACAAAACCAAAATATGAACTACCCTTGCAACCACAACAACCTGCTATAATGCCAAATCTAACCATGGCCACCCCACCACAACCAAGAGTACCTCAGCGGTCAGTCCAACCTACACCTAACCCTAACAACAAGCCTATTCAACATGTTTATACTAATGAAACAATCTAATACCCAGCCTATGGGGTAGAGGTGAGTGATGTTCACCTCCATTTAGGAAAGATCCTTGCAGGGCCTTCATCTCCTCAAATTATAAAAATCACTGATGAGGAGCCCCCAGTAGAAATCATTGGCATTCAACCAAAAGAACCTTAAAAAATAAGACTCAAAAAAACATCACAAGTCCAGAATCACTGTTGCCTAAAAGATTAACCACACAAAAACCCCAATCTGAAACTGAATCTGACCTATTGGGCCAACTTAGAAATGTTTGCATAAAAATACCTCTCATTCAAGAAATTAAGGAAGAACCAATATGCACAAAATTTGTGAGAGAGTTGTGCCTCAAAAAGGACCCTTGGATTGTTCAAGTCTTAAGACAACTTGCTGACATTATGTTAGGAAATATAGTTATTCCAAAATATGTAGATCCTAAAAATAGAAATTAAAAATACAATGGATTAAAACATGGGATCAAAGCATAAAATTTTCCATAAATCTATTCTCAAACACACAAAAAATAATAAAATTGAAGAGGTACTCAAAGAAGATGGTACCAAAATTACAAAGAAGAAGTTGTCAAATTATTTCTCTCTTAAAAAGAGTCCCCTCCATGGGCTCCTCTATAGAGGAAGATTACTACAATTCATCACTAATGTTTTTTAAATGAGAGAATGAAGAGGTTTGTTGTGATTTAACTTGAGATGATGTCAAGGTGGTTGCATCTCTTTTGATCCTTATGAAGCTTTTAGCTAGATTCCTTCCCCCAAATTTTTTTTAATCATTATAGGATATAGGATATAGTTAGTGAAGATGTGTTTTATGAAGCCAAGGAATTCTTTAATAACATGTTAGCATCTTGAGAGAACTTAAAAATAACTTCTTGGTTCTTATTCCTAAGGGAATGAGGGCTAATAGTCTCAACATTTTTCTCTATTACCCTATGTAATACAATGTATAAAATCCTCACCAAGCTTCTTATTTTGAGAATCTAGCCTTTCATGGAGAAGATTATTCCCAAGAATCAAAATGACTAATCCAAGAAGACAAATCTTAGAATTTGTCATTATTATCCATGAGGCCTTTTAATCTATGGATAAAATAAAGCATAGTATGGCTTTAAACTTAGATATCTCCAAAGCCAATGATATAGTCTCTTGGGATTTTATGTTTAAAGTTAAATTATAAAATTTGGATTCCAAGAGAAGATCTTGAAAGTAATAAAAAATTGTAGCACTACTCCTTGGTTTTCCATTATTATAAATGGAGTGTCATGTGGTCATTTTTCTTTAAAATTGGGACTTAGACAAGGAGACCCACCTCACCCATTCATCATTCTAGTTGAAGTTTTGGGAAGGAATATTTCAAAGAATGTTTATACTGCTACTTTGAAGGGATTCAATCCAACTTCTATAATAACAAATAGTTTGTGGGTGATACAATACTTGTTTATCAATCTTCTATTGTTGAAACCAAGATTTGCAAGACTATGTTGTTTTCTCTAGACAAAACATAAATCTAGATAAAAGTGGCTAATTATTTTTAATATTGATCAAATATTGTAATTTTAGATTGCTAATGTGCTTGATTGTAATATTAGCCCCCTTCATGCTACCTATTTGAGTATGCCCCTCTCTTCAAGAAGAATAAGTAAATCCATCTTGAATAATTTTCTTGAACATTTTCAAGAGAAACTAGCTTCATGGAAAGGTACTCTCATCTCTCATGTGGACAAGTTGTAACTCGTTAAAATGTCTATCTAGAGTATTCTTGTCTATCTTCTTTCACTACTTAGAATTTCTAGATACTAGCAAATATAAAGTAGAACAATTCTAAAGGAGATTCTTGTCATTTGCAACATTAAGAAGATAGTTGTGGATGTTGATGTTAGTTTGTCCAATAGTAGTCTCTCCCCTATTCACGGTCCAGGAAGGATAAGAAGAGCACCATTGTTGTTGTTGAGGAGAGAGATGACATCAAGACTCATACAAAAAAGATAAGGACAAGGATAAATGTTTCTCTTAGAAGAATAATAAAGAGGAGAGAAAGGAGTCACAAAAGAGGGATGAAAAACTAACTACCAATGTTCGTAAAGACAACAAAAGCAATGCGTTCAATAAAATTAACAAAAATATTTTACCTACACTACTCGCTATTTCAACCACAAAATGATTATGCCATGCAAAACAAAATGGTCTCACTCAAAAGGAAAGTGAAAGAATTGCACGGGTTGATTGCTAATGTCCTTAAATTGAATAGACAATGTCTAGAGAAAATTGCTTCTAGCATGAAGATCCTTGAGGAGGAGATATCCCGAGCCAAAGCAAATAAGGAGAAAAACACTGCTAACCATGAGTCTAGTAACAACATTGACTCTCTCAAAGATGCTTTGTGTCAACTTTCTAAGGAAAGGGAGGCAACTCTCAATCTTCAAAGGCTGAATCATTCTCCCTTCAATTAACTTATATTTGTAGTATTGATGGTTAATATTGCTTTTGTGTTGTGGTACGTTCTTAATTTTGTGATAATATTTTTTCTCTTTTGTTGTTTGTCTATATAATAGTCTCTTTTGGTGATCTCCTTTTTTAGATCTATTTAAACTTTTTACCATTTAAATGTTGTAATAATAGAGGCCCTTATTTTCTCTTTCATTTAATAAAAACATTAAAATAAATAAAATAATTGTAAAATAAAATAAAATAACTATTTTAAATAGATATAATAACTTAACGCTATACACTCCTATTTAAGATCTGCATAATAGAAGATGAAATCGAAAATGCCAAAGGATATGTTACATGTTACAGGGACATGCTGTATGCTGAATAGCCACTGCCCTCTTTTCAGGTGATTGCAGTAGAATTTCGAAAGGACAAATTTCCATACCTATTCTGGAAGCTAGTTTTCCTTTTCTATCTATTCACCGACAAAGCCAGTTTGCTTGCTGCATCTGGGTTCATTGAAAACATATTACTGTTTAAAACACAGCAATTAAGCTTTCTTCCAAATAGTTAAAAACACAGAATAATTCTGAAGATTCCAGTGAGCATATTACATAAAAGAAAACTCAATTTAAAGCTCCATAGATCCCTGAGTTTAAGCACTAAATTTCCAATTATTGAAATGAAAGGAACACAATATAACCCACATCTCGTCGAATCAATTAGGAAAGAAATGACAAAATATGACAAGATATATGTTTAACTATAACTGAAGATCTATCCAAAATCTACAGATGCAGTCTTTTCAAAATTTTGATTGTCTTCTACTGAAAAAAATCTTAAATCCCTGACAGGAGCATTTCTTGTTTTTATCAAACTGAGGTCTTTTAGTGTATATATGTCACCAACTTTCCCTCCATGTAGTTATCATGATCAAAGAATTTACAAGGCGATATGTTGGAAACTGTATATGTCCCTAAAACAGCACAAAAGCAGATAAAAGGCTGTGGTGGGCGGCCCACTCAGTTTTTGATACCCTTTTCTCCCTTATCTCCACAAGCAATACAGTTTTCAAACTGTGTGATAAAGTGGAAGATTAAGTTGTGCTTTTCATCTCTCTTCAACCATGGGGAGAGGTGATTCAATTCATAGCCATAGGCATGAGAATGATGCGGTAGATCCGCTTCTTGCCAAGGAGGAAACATTTGCATTCGGAGATAAGCAGGATGAAGTGAAGTGCAGCGGAGGTGTAGTATGGAAGGAAGTAAAGAAACAATGCTGGATAACAGGGCCTATGGTGTCAGTGAGTTTGTTAGAATATAGCTTGCAGGTGATATCTGTTATGGTGGTAGGCCATTTAGGGGAGCTTGCACTCTCCAGTGCATCTATTGCTATTTCCTTTGCAAGTGTCTCCGGCTTCACTGTGATGGTATAGTTAACAAAACTTGCTTGCTTTGGTTTGCTTCTATTGTAAGAGCTTATAGTTTGAATTCTTTTCTAAGATCATTTTCCTTGTTAAATTCCCATAAAGGAAAAAGATTTAGAAAGCTTGAGAAATTAAGCCATAATCTGATAATCTGAACTCCTTTCTTTCCAGGGTGACTGGTGTCCTTATATGCTTAGTTGTATTGAGTCCTAACTTACATGATTGCATAGATCTTGAACTAGCAAACGTCCGTTGTAAAATCTAAAATCATAAGACATCAAACTGTTCTGTTTTATTGATAAGCCATCCCCTGCAACCCCTGTTTGATATATTTTCTGGTCCACAACAGAGTAAATATTTCATAATGATGCCCTGCTGAAGCAGGTAGCTCTTATAATAAGTGGTTCATGAGGAACGATACTTGCTTAAAGGTTTTGAAATGGGGTTGCAAGTTAAGTAGATTTGGAAAAATGGGTGACAGACCTTTTTAAGAACACGGCTTATTGTATTTGAATCTTGGGTGACAATTGGTGTTATGATTGCAAGTGGGTCATTTAAGTTCCAGTTAGATGTGTGAAAGAAACAAATTACTACTTATGAGAGATTGGTTATTGCAAATGATTAAATATTGAAGAGGTAATTGATTCTCAAAATATTATTTTGATAATGATGTACTATTAAACATTTTGTGCTTAAAAAATATTTGACAAGAGTCTAAATATAGCTAACTATTAGAATGTGGGAATCTTATTTTTTTCATTCTCTACTATGCTATCTTGACTTTATATTGGAGGGTATCATACCTCCCTTATATCATATTGTGCTTACATGCTTGATTATGTTCCTAGAGCTATCTAGGCACATTTAAGACATGATGCCTTCCACATCCTACTGTATGTTCACATGCCTAAAATGTACCATGAGTTACATTGGGGACACCATGTCTTCCCGCACCACTTGTATTGTGCATCTAGGGCCATTTTCACCTTATGCTTTGCCCATTTTGAGGAAATCTTACACTTTGATTATTATTTCTAGTCTATATGGTTTACATGATTATCATTTGACATTTACCTACTTGTTTGTCAAATGAGGATATCCATGACACTTATTACCTTATTTATATGATTTATTCACTTGTATTTACTTTTCATATTATTCCCCCCCTTCTCCAATTCATTGTGCATGTTCTATGCAACCAATCAAAGGGAGAATATCTTGTCACTAAAATTCTTATGTTGAGATTCTAGGTAGTGATTTATGCTAGACATAGGACTTATCACCATGACCACGATATGGATCTTGATCACATGACATGGCATTTTCTAATATGTCATAACATCATACTATCACCATAATTAGGTGGAGTATTACCACACCACTTTCCATATACAAAGGATTTTATAACCTTACTCTTTATATCCCTACATTTTTAATTAATAAATAATTAAAACAAGCTTGTAATTTGTGCATATTTCACTTGTTCGATATTAGATATTCATTGCACATCTTTTCCCTATTGTGCAAGTCCATATAGAGCATACATGCCAAGGTGAGAGCATACACACAAAGAGATTTAGTGGATCCATTACTTTACATGAATCCTATATTCTTCTATGTCCAAATATTTGTGTTTCATGCATGTTTATGGCTGCTCATATACTTTGAAATACATATTCATTTTAGGATTCACATGCACCTCAAAGTGTGGGAAAAATGTAATGGTAAAACTTGCATACCCTTGCTAATTCCCATTTAGTCTTGGGTCCATTTTGATGGAACATCTTAATAGTATTACATAGTGACACATGACACACTTTTGTACTAAATTTGACTTTGTAAGTGCCTAAAATTGTCTATGCTAGCATGGCAGTTCAATGATGAATTTGGCAACCCAAATCATGACTCATGTGCCCTAGATTGCATATCCTCTCAACATTTTCCAACATGATGATAGAGTCCTTGTCCTTCTTAGCCTTTATCCACCTCATATAGCCTTCAAATTGAGTTTCAAGTACTTGTGCGACACTAAAAGCCTTTTGTAGACCTTTGACTAAAGAGTTTCTTGGGAGACTATATGATTGCTTGAGGGAGCAATCCTAGCTATAGGGGTGACCTTGCGTTTGGTAGATATATAATTAATCTATTTTTGGTTGTTTTGCCACCATTTGTTGCCTTAATTGATAATTCATTCTAGTCCCTCTTAAGCATTAACTCCCCATAGCTAATTCTCCTCTCCTCTTAACTCTCAATTGATTACATTCATCTATATCCATCAACTCTTGGGTCTCTTCCCAAACAATTCCCCATGATTGAGAAGCCTCAAATCTATTTATACCCCTTGCCTTAGGCATTTGATAGGTTGATGTTTTCACATTTTGCCAAGATTCTTGATAATAGCTTTGCATTCCCTATTCCCTTAATTCTAGAACAAGGATAGTGAGTCACATATAGAGAATTAAGCCTTTTGCATTATGGCCTCCACCTACAACATTCTTATGCTCAACATATGACTCTATGAGTCTTTTCCCTTTCGTATTGAAGCTTCAAAGCCTCCTACATATTCCATTTAATCCCCACTTCCTAGATTTAGAGCTTCCCTATCCTCATTGTCATCAAGAGGAGCTGCTAATTGTTGTAAAGGAGAATCAACAAAAAAATGGGTTCTCTAAGGACACAAGCCACCATCAACAACACCAAAAATATTTTATAAGGCTTCTTTGTTTATATATCCTTTACAAGTTTTCTAAACCTTTCATTTAGGAATTAGAAAATTCAACTTGCTTGAGCATAGTAACCTTGTGTTGTCATTTCTTGGTTAGAATATAAATCTTTGTTTTATTTAGAATAGATTAAATGTATTTATTTGAGATAGAGTAGATTTACTTTGATAAGTTTCTTGCAAAAACCCTTTATCCCAACATGAGGCATTCATTTTAAATCTTGCATTTCAAAATGAAACTTGAAAACGAGAGATTTGAACACTCCCACTAAATAAAAAAACTACAACTCAAATATAATCCTTCAACCAATGACATGAAATGACATTGCATCAAATAAACATTAAAAATAATAACCAAACCATCCATTGTCATCCCATTCATTTCCATTAATAAAATTAGATAGACCACAACAACCCTACTACCATCCACAAACATTCTACTTTTTTGTGAAGTGGACAATCACTTGGTTCAATCCTTGCTTGAATGGATCTTACCGTGAGACTACGAGTGACCCAATGGGTGTCTCTTAGCAATGATTTGGTGTGTGCTATCTAGAGTTTGCCTCATTCACATGGTGCTTGAGTCAATTTTAACCATGGTAGGCTCCTTCCTAGATCCCTATCCATCTTTATTTACTCTCGCATACATGCACACATACATGCACTTCTATATATTCAATTGTATCTTGACCTTATGCACCTATTATCACTCATTCACCTTATTATTAGCCCACACTTCTATATATCGATTTTTTATTCTAAGATATGATATTCTTTACCCTTGATCAACTCTCAATGTGCACAAGTGATCTTGCATGATGTAGGTTTGACCAAAAATTCAAAATTTTAAAATTTAAATTGTTAGACTCTCACCCCTAGCTAGGAGGGGCCAAGTTAGTAAATATTTTTTTATGATTTTGTTATTTCTTGGTATTTAGAGACATTAATTTGAACATTAATTCATCTAGAAACAACTAAGTACTATCCATATTAAAAGGAACATTCTTAGGAACATCCATATTTTGAACACTAAAAAGAATCAATACATGCTTCAAAATTTCATCTAAATCATTACATATTTGTTTGATATTTACAAACACTTGTCCAAAATTATGAAACCAATCTTACGAAAAAATTGATTGAAAATTTAGACCTCACAATTCCACAATTTCTCTCAATAAAACAGCCTAATGAAATCAAAATTATACCTCAAATATCAAATTCACCTCTACCTAAAAACAAAAGAAGAAATCCCTAGGCATAAACATCTACCTATAATTAAAAATACGTACTCTTTTATCAAATCCCAAAAACAGCAGAAAAATATGATTGTCTTTCTCACTGATATGTACAAAATTCATACTTCTGTCTCCGGAGCCCAGAATTTTCAAACGGTACATCTTGTCCCGTGGTCAACTTAGTTTTTGACACGCTTACCTTCACATGCAATGAGAAGAATTAAAAAACTTTGATAAGAAGAAAGATCGATTTTTTCTTTTTAAATTTCTTCCATCTCTCTTCTACATAGAGGCGATTCAATATTCTTATGCGATTAACGAAAATACACGCATAAAAGAAATACAATGAAAATGGCAGAAAACAAAAACAGACAGACAATGAGGATCGAATTGGAGTAGTCTTCATGGAGTTGCCTTTTTTATGGGCTCTCATTTAGATTTTGAAATCTGCTCACTGCACCATGCACACACGCCACTATCACCCACAATAACCCTTTCATGGATAGATCCATGAACAGGTTATTGTGGGTATCCATCAACAGGTTATTGTGGGTGATAGTGGCGTGTACTTTCTTTTAAGTTTTTTGAATGTAATTCTTCCATTCAATCAACTCTGGAGAGAGGTGATTCAATTACCCATAGGCATGATAATGATGTGCTCGATCCGCTTCTAGCCAAGGAGGAGGCATTTGTATTCGGAGATGAGCAGGATGAAGTGGTGCAGCGGAGGCAAAGAAACAATGCTGGGCCATTTAGCTTGTTATAGCTTGCAGGTGGTACCTAGTGCCATTTAGCTTGTGCTCTCTAGTGCATCTATTGCTACTTCCTCTGCAAGTGTCTCCGGCTCCACTGTGCTGGTGTGATTAACAAACCTTCCTTGCTTTTGGTTTGATGTTATCGTAAGAGTTCATAGTTTGAATACTTTTCTGAGATCATTTTCTTTGTTAAATTCCCATAGAGGAAAAGGATTTAGAAAGGTTGAAAAATTAAATCTTATATGCTTAGTTGTACTGGGTCCTAACGTACATGATTGCATAGTTCTTGAACTAGCAAATGGCCGTTATAAAGCGTAAAATCATAAGACATCAAACTGCTCTGTTTTATAGATAAGCCGTCCCCTGTAACCATTTTTGACATAAGATGTTTGAAAGAAACAAATTACTAAATATTGAAGAGGCACTTGATCCCCGAAATATTATTTTGATAATGATGTACCGTTGAAACATTTTGTGCTTAAAAAATATTTGGCGAGAACCTACATACAGACTCAAATCATATGACAGGCTTCTAATGTTCTTGCACTTAGTCTGTGCACCCAGGTGCTAAATAAACATCCTATTTCTGTTTTCAATAGTTTGCGCTACAAGTTCTGAGAAATTTATTAATACCTCCTAAATGATTCTCTAAAGTAACTTGGTCTTTTCAATTAGGGTTGCTCGGCAGATGCAAATATCTTTACTAATTTTGATTCTGTATTGCACCTTTGAACTAGAGCTCTAAGTCTTACGAAACAAAAATCAGATTTTATCTTTTAGATTTAGAGGTTGGTAATCTGCTTTCATGAATCCAATATAATTCTATAAAGTGAAGTAAAGAAATCCGAACTTATTGTTTAGAAGTTATGAGTGCAATCTTGCTTACAAGACTAACTATTTTTCTCTTTACCCTGTACAGATGGGAATGGGATGTGCCTTGGAAACACTATGTGGACAGGCCTATGGGGCAAAGCAATACCATCAGCTTGGGATTCATGTACAGAGAGCAATTTTTGCTCTTTTCTGTGTGAGCATACCGCTTGCTGTGGTGTGGGCATATATGGGCAACATTCTAATTGCATTTGGGCAGGACCCTTTAATATCTGTTGAAGCAGGGAAATTTGCCAGATGGCTAATTCCCAGTCTGTTTGCTTATGCAGCTCTTCAACCCCTTCAAAAATTCCTCCAGTCCCAAAGCATTGTCTTTCCCATGATGCTATGCTCTGCAATTACTATGTGTTTCCATGTTCCCATTTGCTGGGCTTTGGTATTTAAAACTGGACTAGGTAGTAAAGGGGCTGCCTTGGCGAGCAGCATTTCCAACTGGGTCAATGTGGCACTTCTCTTACTATATATTAACATCTCACCTTTATGCAAGCGGCCATGGACATCCTTTACAAGGGAGGCCTTGCATGATATTAAAGATTTTCTTAAGCTTGCCATTCCATCTTCACTGATGATCTGGTATACTAGTTTAATTTCTTAGCTACAAGATTTGGTCCAAGTTATCTGTGTAATACTTCATAGCAACTTTGTGGTGAATAAACGTCCTTTAAGGTTTTAACCATTCCGGATACTCAAAGTTCATAGCATGTGAGGAACAATCTAGCAAATAAACCAGATCAATTTTTGTTCATATTATATTGCAAGTTGTTAATAATGCACAGCAGATTATAGCAGAATTTTTTTCTAAACTTATTTTGTCATTTCATTGTTCTATGTCTGTCAACAGCTTGGAGTATTGGTCCTTTGAAATGCTTATTCTCTTGTCAGGCCTGTTGCCCAATCCAAAACTTGAAACATCAGTTCTTTCAATCTGGTGTGTATGTGTAATGTGAGAATTTTAATTATGGAGTGTGGTATAAGAATTTTAACTATAAATTAATCTTAATAAGGGCATTTTATTGCATCTACTTTATTTTTATGAGCTATTTTTATATTTTGCAGCCTTAACACTGGTACTCTAGCATATATGATTCCCTTTGGTTTTGGTGCTGCTGTAAGGTTAGTACATTTTACAACCAACTAGTAAATTTCCACTGTTTCTGTTAGTTGTTTAACCTTTCAAGGAATTTTTTTTAGGATATTAGATTGTCAAAGATTTAATCCAAGTCATTTTCGGTTAAAAAAACATCACAATATTTGCCTGGCAGTACACGAGTTTCAAATGAATTAGGAGCTGGACACTCGCATGCTGCCCGCTTAGCAGTGTATGTAGTGTTCTCTATGGCAATCGCAGAGGCGGCCATGATAGGATGTCTTTTCTTCTCTATACGAAATGTTTTGGGTTATGCTTACAGCAACGAAAAGGAGGTTATTGATTATGTTGCAACCATGATCCCACTGCTAGCAACCTCCTCAATTTTAGATGGAATCCAAGGCGCTCTTTCAGGTTAAGATTTACCCTCAATAGTCATAATTGGAGCTACAAAAATATTCATCTTGAAGTAAACACTGAAAAGCATTTTCTGTCGAACTAATGGTTTTTTGAAAATAATATTTCAGGCATTGTTAGAGGATGTGGGTGGCAAAAATTGTGTGCTTATGTTAATCTTGGGGCATACTACATGGTTGCCATTCCTATGGCCGTCCTTTTAGCCTTTGTACTGCATCTTGGTGGCAGGGTCAGTTACACTTTCCCCATGACTTGATTTACAAAGCTCTGAAATTTATGTTGTCAATGCTTAAAATGCTGTATTCTGAAAATTAAACATTTATTGAAATTCTGGTTTTGACGTTCAACTAGCTAGACCATTCCCACCGGTAGTCTGAGAATATGAAATATTTTCCCTGTTATATTGACGTTTAACTAATTGTAGGCATAAAGCTAACTTCGTATTATATCTCAATGTCTAGACTTATTTGCTATATTTGAATCCTAACTGCTACGTAGATGCAAACTATTTTCCATCGCAAGCTTGACTGTTAAAATGTTTCCTAGTTCCTTTCTTCCTAGGCTGCAGGCAAAATGCTGGTGTTTACAAATAAAAAGAATAGAATATTACTTTAACATTTCAATTTGTTGCTTATGCCAAACTTTTATGGATATTTCAGGGACTCTGGCTTGGAATTATCTGTGGCCTTTGTGTACAAACAATTATACTATTCCTGATGACTTTATGTACAGACTGGGAACAACAAGTAAGTAATTCCATTGAGTCTATCCATTCTAAAGAGTGAATTGAATAATTCCATCAAATATTGGTTTATATCAAATTTCTTCGAAGACATGAATTGTATCGATTTTTTGTTTCATCAATGATGGTGCATAGGATTGAGATGGCACTCTTTGAATGTAAAATATGCATGACACAGAAGAATGAATATCAATGGCACATAGCAGCCTACAATGAATCTAATTTATATAAGACCAATTTTAATTTCCTTTTGAGGTTGATCTGATGCACATTAGGTGCATTAACGGATGTCCCACGTCCACATGCACATAGCATCTAGACCAACAAATTGGTTTGCTCTCAGATACTAAATCTACCATCTTCCTCTTTACAGTGTGTTGATTTGGCCATGAAAATGAATGGTTGCTTTGAATCTAACTGAATATTTTCCATGGATGTAGAAATACACCTACTACATTGCTTACTCACATGAACATTGCTTGTCTTATGGCTAGGCAAGAAATGCAAGAGACAGAGTATATACATCATCATTACCCAGGGTTACTGATGAGATAATAAAGGTATGTGCTTTTAAGAGAAGGCTGCTTTTTGGGAAATACCATTTTAAATTAAGAATGAAACTTTTGTGAGATAAAAGACATGGAAAAAAGCATCTGAAGCAAAACGGTTTCATGTTTCTAACCTGATCAAATACTAGAAAAATCAATTGCTGCTCTGTCATAGAATACTCTTAACTTACTGTCACTAATGTTTATCATCAAACAGGATGATATAAATTAACGACCCTGATGCTGACAAGTGTTGTAGTTAAGTTTTAAACTCTTGAACACACAAGGTTGAATCTTGGCTTCCTTGGAGCTCTAAAATGTGTTGAGCTACTTCAGCTGTAACGACATCATTTTTGGAAAGTGATCCCTTGCAACTTGCAAGTACTTCTGTTGGAAATTCAAATCGATGTTCGCGAGGACCATTTAATTCTTCTCCAATGTGTTGTTATACACCATTATCCTCAAGAAACTTTGGGCATCAGCAATCCTATTTTATATGTTTTGTATCATTAAACAATACCTTTGGAAACATGCAGAATGTCCTGGATTTTTCAATCAGGATAAGTGTTCACATGAAAGATGTCACTCTCAAGTAACCAGCATGATTTGATTTCTCATCAATAAGTTCTTTTAATAAGTAAATATATACATAATATATCTCTCTATTACAAAAATAAATCTGAAGATGCAATCAGAATTAATCAACTATCACGTTATGAATGTATTTAAGATGAGTTTCTAAAGTAGAATTGAGTGTAATGTAGTGGTAAGTTTTCATGGTTTGGGCATCTGAAATGTTTATTGTTTGTGGCCTCTTCCACTTTGACCAATACAAAAAAAGTAGTTGCATAATATAAACAAAATTAGAAATTATAGATATAGATTAAGATTTTATTTCTTATGGACCTTATAGTGAAACATTTTAGTAAAAGAAAAAGATAGTTTGTAGACAAGAACAAGAAACACAAACACTATAGAACAAAATAACATTTGACTACAGAAATCCACAAAAAGACAAAACCTCACAAAAGAGAGAATTTTTCTTATGCCATTATCTGTGAGCTATTGCATGTTTATCTGTGAGCTATTGCATGTCTACCACCCTCTTGAAGCCTTTATGGATATCCTTTACATAAAAGAATCCATGTCTATACAATCTCTATAACTTTCTCATAGCACTTTTAATTCACACTTCAATTCTGTCTATACAATCTCTATAACTTTCTCATAGCACTTTTAATTCACACTTCAATTCTCTAGGACACTGTAGACTGTAGCAATCCAAATCTTATTCAACCACATTCAACCCAAGTTATGTAAGATAGTATATCTTATGAATCAAGTCAACAAATATATTTTGTTATTTCTCATCCCAAATAAAATTATTTGTTATAGAATTTACATGCATTGAAATGATATGGTAATATTATTTATATACTAAATTATATCTAGAAAGTCTCTTGTCAAATTGGAAGGCATGGGCCATTCCAAAATGGCTTCCATTTTAGCAGGTTCAATTCTTAACTATCTATCACATCCCAATCAGAAGGACCCCTTTCATGTGGACATAGTCAACAAAATAAATAAAAGAACGAAAAACAAATTGTGGAGGTCATGGCATTTTCCACAGATGACCCAACAAAGATAAGGGTGTTATTTATGGAGCCGTCTACCTATATCATGATAAGAGACAATTCAAATTAAATGGGAATGGTGTGGGTGTGTTGTGGAGGAGTTGCACAGTCAAAGAAGCATGCCGCAAATGAACAAAAGGGGAGTGGGTGTCATTAAATGAGCATGGCGACCCATTTCTTATGGTGGAAAATGGCATGTCACGTGGAAAAATTGTAGGGCAGACTTAAAACCCCATGACCTCTTTAATTTCTCATTCAAGCTTTGTTTTGGAAGGAGAGGGAGAGAATGTAAAGTAAGGAATGAAGAAGAAGATAAAAGGCAGTGGAGAGAGCGCATGGGAGAGGCAAGACAAAATGGAAGCAATTTTGGAGCAATTTGAAAGTAGGGGAATTAAGGAATGAATGTTAAGTATAGCGTATAAGGGAAGAGTGTACACCTCTTGAATCCAATTAAGGGAATTTTTGGGGAGAAGAAATGTGGTTTCATGAAAATACAAAGATTGCAGGATACTCACAAAATGGATTTTTGAAAAGGCTTTAGAAACTTTCAAAAAAAATCAATTGGTGGATGTGAAGCCAAATTCTACTATCATTGCCCACAATAGCCCTGACTGCACCACTATGAGAGCTTCCACGGGTTATAAATTACCATCAAAGCATATAATATGGACAAATTTTAGAGAGGATAGAGATGTGTTAGGGAGTTTTGTTCAATGCCATAGTTGTAAATGCCTTAAAGGACGCACATGTGATGTGAACTACTTCATAGTATGGTTGAAGGAGATGAGGTGTCATGGTTTGCAAGTCTTGGCAAGATATTCACAAAGACCTTGGAAACATTTGACGAAACCTTAGTCGTATCCTTCTTGCTAGAACTCAAATGAGAACTTAGGAGCCACTAGGTGAGATGCCCAAACCATACTATTATTATGCATTATGTGAAATAATATGGATTGTAAATGATTTATGCGTTGTCTGAAATAGTCCACTATGGAATGGGTGTCATGTAAGAGATTTATTTGATTATATTGTGATTGCATGAGTAGATGAATGATTGAGAACCATCAAATTAAGGTATGGGTATGTGCAGAATCATGGGGGTCCAAAAAGTGGCAATGTGAAAAAAAGGAATTTTTAACACATCCAAAAACGCGGAATTCACGCCTTTGACTTTTTGCAGGCTTGGGTACAATATCCATTTTGGTTTGGTAATACCAAACTGAAACAAATATCTGTTTATAACAGATATCCATTTTGGAAAGCGGGAACCCATTTTTCTAGAAAACAAAACGGATATCCGTTTTGAAGACCTAAAAAAGCCTATTTAGTACAAAATAGGCATAACTTTTGCATTTCTTATCAAAATTTTAACTTTTTATAGGCGTTGGAAAGGTAATTGAGAGCTGTACACAATGGGCTAGGTGGTGTTTCTATATTGTACACCAAAAAATGATTATAATAATTTGAAATTCATATTTCATTTTTGAAACATCAAATGCTCACTACTTTCACATGTAAAGTCTTTTTTTATGATTTTTTTTTAACACTCATCTCAAAATACTTGAAACATTAGAAAAAGTACATTTGAATAATGAAATATTTATATTTTTTGTAGCAAGGAGATGAACAAATCTTCATAAATCATCATATCTCTCTATCCCTTTCTCTACCTCTCTATTTACCACTATGTTTCCCCTTAAAGCTCTAGACCTATCCCTCCCTCCTTTCTTCTATCTTTATCCCTCTTTATACCTATCTTTCTCACTCTCTCTCCTTGAGCTCTAGACATATCTCTCTACCTCTCTCTCCATCCTTCCTTCTCTCTCTCTCTCTCTCACTCCCTCTCTCTCTCAAGTCCCTCCCACTCCATCTCCCTCTCTCTCTTTCTCCCTCTCCATCTCCCTCTCACTCTCCATCTCCCCTTTGGACCTCTCTCTCTCGCCCTCCCTTTGAAGTATCTCTTCCCCTTAAGTTTCTCTCCCTCTTAGGTCTCTCTCTCAAGTCTCTCCCACTCCCTCTCTCCCTCTTAGGTCTCTCTCTCTCAAGTCTCCCCCACTCCCTCTCTCTCTTTGTTCTCTCCCACTCCCTCTCTCTCTCAATGTATCACTCACACTCACACTCTCTCCCTCTTAAGTCTCTCTCTCTCCCACTCTCTCTCCTTCTCTCCCTCCCTCTCTCCCTCTCAAGTCTCTCTCCTCTCTCCTCTCGCTCTCTCCCTCTCAAGTCTCTCTCTCTCTCCCTCTCTCCCTCTCAAATCTCTCTCTCTCCCCTCTCTCTCCCTCTCTCCCTCCAGTCTCTCTCTCTCTCTACCTCTCAAGTCTCTCTCTCTAGTCCCTACCACTCCCTCTCCTCCCTCTCCCCTCTCTCTCTCTCCATCCCTTCTAAGTCTCTCTCTCTCTCTCACACACACTCTCTCTCTCTCTCCATCTCCATCTTAGGTCTCTCTTCGACTCTCTCCTCTCTCCTTCTCAAGTCTCCCTCCCTCCCTCTCCCTCCGTCCCTCCGTCCCTCTCCCTCCCTCTCTCTTCCACTCTCTCTCTCTCACTCTCAGGTCCCTCCCACTCCCTCTCCCTCTCCATCCACAACAACACAACATGCAATTTGCGTTGACTTTTATGCTAGATTTTAGTGTATTTTAAGTCATGAATTGAACAATTTGACTGGCGCTAAACTCGGCGCAAATAGGCATGGTCAGCTTGACGTCAGATTTTGTGCCGACTTTTCCTCTGGATTTAGCGCCGGCTTTAGCATCGGAAAATCATAGCGCCTCCGTTAGCACCTAAAATAGTGCTGAGAAGTACCATAAGAAATTGTGCCAAAATTGACACCCAATTTGGCTTTTGGTTTTGCTTCCATGTCTACTCCCATTTTTTCTTCTAGTTTTGCTTCCAGTTTCGCGTCCAGTTTTGCTTCCAGTTTTGCCTCTAGGTTTCCTTCCAATTTTGCTTCCAAGTTTGCTTCCAATTTTGCTTACAGGTTTGCTTCAGGTTTTGCTTCCAGTTTTGCTTCCGGTTTTGCTTCCAGTTTTCCCTCTAGTTTTGTTTTCGGTTTTACTTCCAGTTTTGCTTCCAAGTTTGCTTCCAGTTTTGCTTCCTTTTTTGCTTCTGGTTTTGCTTCTAATTTTGCATCTGGTTTTGCTTCCAAGTTTGCTTCCAGTCTTGCTTCCAATTTTTCTTCTGATTTTGCTTCTAGGTTTTCTTCCAGTTTTGCTTTTGATTTTGCTTCCAACTTTTCTTCCTAGTTTGCTTCTGGTTTTGCTTCCAGTTTTGCTTCTAGTTTTGCTTTTGGTTTTGCTTCCAATTTTGCTTCTAGGTTTGCTTCTAGTTTTTCTTCTAGTTTTGCTTCCAGTTTTGCTTCCAGTTTTGCTTCTAGGTTTGCTTCCAGGTTTGCTTCCAGGTTTTCTTCCAGGTTTGCTTCCACTTTTGCTTCCATTTATTAATTTAATATGTTTTATTTCAATTTAATTAGTTAAATATATTGTACCTCTTAAATAACTCATATGATTATAGAGTAAGTAATTTAATTATTTAACTCATATGATTAAATAACAATATAATTATTGTAAAATGATCATCATCTATAATTAAAACAAGTGAGTCAAATATCTATAATTTAATTGAATTTGACAACATTCATCTTGAGTAGTAAATTAAAATCATCATACTTAATAAATATCCATCCAAAAATCATCGACCACTTTTAATATATATAAATTGACAAATCATTACTGATAAGATCACCATCATATATAACTAAAACAAGTGAAAGTCAAATAGGCCAGTACATCAAAAACATGTCAAAATGATACATGTCCAACAATTGACATAAGTAAAAATGATACATGTACAAATGATATAAATAAAATTGATAAATTATGTAACTCAAATTGATACAAGTAAAGATGATACATGTCTAAATGATATAGTGAAAATGATGCATGTCAATATGATACAACTCAACAATATAGTACTGTAGGCTGTGAAAATGATACATATGATAGTAACCATGAAAAGAGTCATCATAACAATATATCAGCAATGATCCATGATGTAGTCTATATGATCACGAATGTCACTAATTAATATCACCAATTGTCTCATCATCATCGTAACCATGATGATGATGATGATGATGATGATGATCGTCTTCATCATCATTGTCATCAGCCTCAGTGTCTTACGTATTTGTGTCATTGTCATCCTCTGCCATGTGGTCTATACTGGAAAAACCAATATTTGGTGGATCTATATCATGTTGAGGATCATCTTGATCTTCTGGAAGACTAGTGTTTTGCAAAAACAAACATTTAAAATGAAAATTTATTATTTATTTCATACAATAATTTATTTTTCTGTTATATATCTAATATTACAACATATGAGATGAAACCATAATCATATTACATCATATCAAAGTGCACATACCATAATAAAATATCAAAAAAGTTACAGCTAATACTGGTGAGTCAGGAGAAACTTCAGCTTTAAAAAACAAAGCCAATTAGGCTAGAAAGCTTGTGGATCAAGCTAGCATTTGGTGGAAGAGGAACAAAGATGACTGGAACTCTGGAGACCCACCATAATGGATTTCAGTATTCAACCATGAGAGCAGAAGAGAGAGTTGATATCATATATCAAAGCATTAAGCATGCATTCTTCCAACCAACAGAGAAGGAAATGATTACTTTGCTTCATTTTTATTTGCATAACCATATCACGGCGTGGGAACCAAGAAGGCCAAGGATGTCTAGTTTTATGTGGAGGTAATGGATGTGGTCCAAAATTTAGGAGGGGAAAGAAGGTCAATGTATGATCTTGATGAAATTGAGGAAGAACAACAAGAGAGGGACAGGAAAAATAAAATCAATACAGAGTTTCAAGGATTTGTCAAGTGAGTAAGAGAGCTATGGGAGCAGCCTCATCTAAAATATTTTGAACTAGAGTTTGATATACCATTTAGAGAGATTGGTTTTCATGGAGTTCTCTTCAAAGCCTCTACTTTTATTGTTCCTATGGTAAAATTTTTGGTAGAGTTGGTGGAATTACCTTTCTTAGTAATCACTATTAGTGAGATTGAGATTGTTAACCTTGAGAGAGTAGGACTTGGGAAAAAGGCATTTGATATAGTTTTTGTTTTCAAAGAATTCAAGTGAGATGTACTCCACATTGACGCCATTCCTCAATCTTCACTTGATGACATCAAGGAATGGTTGAACTCCATGGATATAAAGTATTATGAAAGCAAAATGAACTTGAACTAGTGGCCAATTTTGAAGAGTATTACTAATGATCCAGATAAATTTATTGAAGATGGTGGTTGGGAATTTTTGAATATGGAAGCTAGTGATTCTAATTCTGATAATTCAAAAGAGTCAGATCAAGGATATGAACCCTATGATTTCGAAGAGGAATCAAATCAGATTTCATGTAGCCACCATCAAGAGTGTTACAAACCAACAAGATGGAGGGAATTCTTATATAAGGATAATTTTTAATGTTGTAGGTATCGGCTTTAATGCCAACTAAAATGACAACATTGAAATTCCCTAGCAATATTTATGTTAAGGAAATTTCCTTTAGATGCAAGGATTCAAAGCACATCAACCATGTTGTACAAATGATTACATCCCAGAGACGATATGTAGCAATGAAAGAATCTAAAAAGGAAGAGAGAGCTACACTAGTGACTTAGGAGAAACTTTATCTTTTAAAAAAAAGCCAATTAGGTTGGCAGACGTGTGGATCAGGACAACATTTGGTGGACGAGGATGAAAGATGACTAGAACTCTAGAGGCCCACCATAATGGATTTTAGTATTCAACCATGAGAGAAGACGAGAGAGCTGATATCATGTATCAAAACATTAAGCATGCATTCTTATAGCCAGTAGAGAAGGAGATGATTACTTTGCTTCATTTTCATTTGCATAACCATATCATGGCGTGGGAACCAAGAAGACCAAGGATGTCCAGTTTTATGTGGAGGTAATGGATATTGTCCAAAATTTAGGAGGGGAGATCTTGATGTCTACCAAGAGGCATAAAGTCAAATGAATTAAGTTCACCTACATGTCTGCCAAAATTTACTTCCAATTTTTATGATTGTTTTTCTTGACTATCAAAGTTTACTTACAAATTTGAAATTTCTTCCTGGTCATTTTGATGAGGATATATTCAGCCAATGTGTAAGCACCTTTTTTTTGTATCACAAGAATCTATGCATTGCAAGAATTCTAATTATCTATGGTCTACAACTATGCTGTCTCACTTATTGGATCTTCTATTCTGACAATCCTACCTCATTTCCTTAGCTGAGAAGTGGATTTGAATTTAGAAATACTACACTTTAAAACTAGCTATGGTTTAAGGAGATCTATTCTAGCTTTGTTGTTGACACCCTCAATCTTCAACAAGGAATTAGATGCATGGACTGAAATGAAAGCTTTCAAACTTAGATTTGAACGTGCATAATTTGATTGATTATAGTTTTCATAGGTAGTTGTATTTACATGACTATTCTAGATTGTCAATACGTGTAATAGTGACTGCATCCTTATCAAGTTTGACTACTCTTATTCAGAATGCCTTGGCCTTTGGACTCGATACAAAGTTGTGCATTGTTATTCCATATTTGTAGCATGTAGGACATTTAAGGTGTACAACATATAGAAATTCAGTACTGTCATCCAAGGAAAACTTAAAGATGGTGTATCAAGAACAACAAAAAATGATTTTATTAGAGTTAATGATTTCTTCCCCCATGCTACTGATATTTTCTCCAAAACATTTTTTTTTATTATTTCAATGCATCTCAAAATTCAATGTATTGATTAGCATTTGTTATGCATTTCAGTTGTTTATGCAAATCATGCATATATGCTAACTCAACCAGTGTTGTTACTTCATTAGTTTGACGTCTATGACAACTAGCCATTAGGCCATTGTGTGCAGGAGCACGTTTTTGTTTTTAGTTAGCTTTTTTGGATAGCTCTATTGGGTGTTGAAGACATTCCATTTATCTTTTGAATGTTAAGAAGTCAGAGTTTCAAGGATTTGTCAAGCGAGTAAGAGAGCTATGGGAGCAACCTCATCTAAAATTATTTGAACTAGAGTTTGATATACCATTTAGAGAGCTTGGTTTTCATGGAGTTCCTTTCAAAGCCACTGCTTTTGTTGTTCCTACAATAAATTGTTTGGTAGAGTTGGTGGAATTACCTTTCTTAGTAATCACTATTAGTGAGATTGAGAATTGTTAACCTTGAGAGAGTAGAACTTGGGAAAAAGGAATTTGATATGGCTATTGTTTTCAAAGACTTCAAGCGGGATGTACTCCACATGTACACCATTCCTCAATCTTCCCTTGATGGCATCAAGGATTGGCTGAACTGCATGGATATAAAGTATTATGAAAGCAAAATGAACTTGAACTGGCGGCCAATTTTGAAGACTATTATTGATGATCCAAATAAATTTATTGAAGATGGTGGTTGGGAAATTTTGAATATTGAAGCTAGTGATTTTGATTCTGATAATTTAGAAGAGTCAGATCAAGGATATGAACCCTTTGATGTAGAAGAGGAATCAAAATCAGATGAGGAAGGTTTAGAAGATGAATCTCTTGTGGAGTTAGAGGAGGAAAAAGAAGAAGAAGAATATTCTAAAGAGGAGGAAGGTAAAACATGGGATGAATTAGAA
Organism: Sequoia sempervirens; assembly: GCA_007258455.2. NCBI lineage: Eukaryota > Viridiplantae > Streptophyta > Pinopsida > Cupressales > Cupressaceae > Sequoia > Sequoia sempervirens. Next base: position 274,053,110 of record VDFB02047230.1, read on the forward strand.
GGAAAAGCTAGAAATGTAGATAAGGAAAAAGGAGACGAGTCCGACAATGAAGAGGAAAGGTGACAATGAAAGGTAAAAGCTACAAGGAAGTCTCGAGCACCTGATATTAGAGATTCAAGAGGAATTCCTTCCAAGACGCATAAAGTTGGATGAATTGAGTTCATCTACATCCTTCTACTATTTATTCATGCACATAAACTGTCATCTTGCAATCATAAGATTTGAGCTCTATTTACTCATCCTACGCATCAATAAACAACTCAACACAAGAGATGCAAATTGACATATTAACACAACAATATCCAACTAAGTTATTGATACTCAACTATTGATACCTTGTTCTCCATCCAAATTACAAAATCATTCCACTTTTGTTTTGTAACATATTCTTTTCAAATTGCTTTGGATGGCGGCCATATTTCTCCTCTTGTCAAAACATGGCACATGGACTAGTTAAACTAATTAATATGCAATCATTTACTTTTTCTAAGGAAATAAAAAAAAAAATCATTTAACATATTAAATATACTTACAAATGTACAGATCAAGGTCTGTAAACCTTTCTGGCCATTGCGATGCATGACACGAAGTTTCTCAAGCCTAGCCATGGAAGCCTTGTCTTGAAACATATACTGATTCAATTTAACTATGCATAAATAAAATTTAAATATTGTTAGGCCTATTAACTTAGTTAGGACATTAGGGGCTACAAGGATTCATGTGGAGGGTGATTCCTTGATAATCATCCAAGTAATAATAAAAGGAGGAATTGATGCTTGGCATTTGCAGTGTGTGATTAGGAAAATTATTGTTCTTGAATTATCTCTTTTTGAGGATTATAAGATTAGTCATGTTAGGAGAATAGGGAGTATGGATGAAGATACCCTCTCAAAATGGGCTTTAACATTTGGATAGGTGGATGAATTTATAATTGAGGATTTTAGAGGAGTTTCTTTGGAGTAATTTTTGTCTACTACATTTAATGCAAGGTGGTGTTAGTTAGTAAGTAGAGGAATTTTTTTTTCAAATTCTTGAAGGAAATGAAGCATTGATGAAGGTTTTGTTGTTATCGTTGGACATACGTTTGACATTAATGGTGATAGCCAGAAATTTGCTATGTAATGAAGTTTTTCCTTGTATTTCCTTCGATGCTTCTTGGTTTGTAGGAGTAAGGAGAGTGTTAGGATGGTGGTGTGAAGTAATCTGGTGGCTAACATACTAGAGAAGAAATGGAGGCCAAATTCCCTCTAAAAGCGATGAGGAAATTAGATCGTTTTGTTGGAAAAGTGACAGTGAAGAGACTGCAGGGCTTGTTCCTATACAAGGATGTGAAGGTGGTGAAATCTATGCAAATCATTTTGGGTAATGGCTTCAAAGATTTGAAGCACATATATCAGAATAATATGGATATATACTCTCTAATCATGGTGTGGGGATTGGACTTAGGAGAGTCGGTGGAGGTTGTAAGGAAAGTGATGAAAGTGTTAGTGCATAGGGATTTCTTAGTGAACGTGGAGAGTATCCTGGAATGGGCTATACTAGGACAAGGATTTAATGTGAGTGAAGGCATGGAAGGTGTGGACCTAGAAGTAGCAGAGATAAATCACCCTTTCATGAGTTGGCCAGAAGGAAGAACCAAAGCCATGTGGAGAGAGGGTGTGGAATGAGGGTGAAAAGCTTTGAAACTATGTGTTGAATTAATGGAGACTGAGGAGATAATAGCGGGACTAAAGCCATCGCCAAAGAGGAGCTGTGTGAGAAGAAGGGTTTCCGTCCAAGAAAGAAGGTGAAGCCACTCACAGAATTGTTCCCATTGCATCTGGGCGACGCTTTTGGAACTTCCACGTAAACCCAATGCTCATTTTTTGCATAGTTTACTGTGTTTAAGCTAGATTTTGATGTATAAGCTTAAGGGGTTAAGCCCTATTTTTGGTTTCGATATTGTAAATAGCTGGGGTTTGGGTAATAGTTGGTTGGATAGTTTTCAAGCGGTTGTGGTAGGGATTTTTGATTCATAGGTCTTTATTTTTTTAACAGACATGATGTGATGTTGCTGGAAGAAATTTTTATTTGGAGCTTTGTATATAAATTGATTTATCTTAAATAAAATAAAAATATTATCACCAATTAAAAAATAAATAAATTTAAATATCGTTTAATAAATTTGATATAATCTTATGAGCAAATTCAAATACCTGTATACTGTCCTCACCGAACTTCCTCCATGCATCTTGGCTTCGTGCTATAATATTTTGAGCTAAAGCTCAAATGGGTAGGGTAAATTTTTTTGTTGGTTTCTCAAAGGTTTTACAATTTATAATGATGGGACAATTTAGAGGTTTCCTGGATAGGTTAGGCCACAAACCAGTAAACAATCATGAATTCAAATGCAATACAAAGAGCAGTAAACAATCACAATTTCAACCAAGAAAAAAAAATTGTAACCTTACCTATGGTGTTAGAAACTAAATCGAATTTCTCATCAATTGCTAGTAGCTCCCTGCTCTCTTCCTTCGCATGACGTTTTTCCCTTTTTTTTCGTCTAATTTCTTCCTTCACATGGGAAATTTTGAAATTTTTAATTTTGATTTAGTAGTCAGGCCAACTTTAGCACTGACTTTTGGCCATTAATGTAATCAGTTTGGGGTGCCTAAGGCAGCACCAAGTGTGCCTATCATTGCTGTATAGTGACTATTTTCATTGTTGTGACCACCATTGTCCTGTGGATCCTTCATTAGCTTAGTGTGGTAGAGCGGTTTTTACCGCAGTCCCACAAGGTGCTTCATCTTTCTCAGCGGTAGTGTGGTGAAAGCTTTTGTAGTGGCACACGAGTCTTCCTTCTATTCCTGGTGGTGTTGCGTTGACTCCTGCAAGTCTTCTACCATTAGCATGCGGTAGTGCGGTGACCACCGCTGTCCCGCGGCTCCTTCATTAGCTTGGTGTGGTAGAGTGGTTTTTACAGTGGTCCCGCAAGTTGCTTCTTCCTTCTCGGCGGTAGTGTGGTGAAAGCTTTTGTGGAAACATTTTTATTCATAGAGGAGGCCATGGAGAGTGGACATGGATGGCATAGAAATACTAAATCGCTAAGAGTAAAGTGGGTGGAAATAGATGAGACAACATTGATTAAGCAGTAAATTTATTTTGACATTTTGTTGTGTGAGAAAAAATTAATAATGACCTTTACATAAATGTGTTTGATAGCATATCATGCCATTGGAAATTAGGGGGGATTTGTGTCTTACAGTTGACTTAAGGAATGCCATAAGTCGATTGTTAGAATTTACAAGGTTTGTAGTTATATGAAACGTTCATGTGTGAGAGACATAGAGATATTATATTGCATTGTAGTTTATGACTAAAGGTTCATACTAATTTACTATTCTTATATTAGGTGGGTGACCTCCAAGGAGATCCATGAATCTAAAGTGCCTAAACTTTGAAATGCTTCAGTAATATTATGTTGTACATGGACAATTGAAAACCTGTTATATTCTCCTAGCAAGATTTTTTATTTTCCATTATAATTCTAGACCAAACAACATTTACAGGGATGGCCTTTTACACCAATCTTAATTTGTATGAAGTTCATGAACTTGTTGTCAAGTAGTAAATTCCTTTCGTAGACAGGAAATGTAAAGGCTTCATGTAAGGAAAGATAAGTAGTCTCTTTTTTAGGGTAATCCACATGTAAAAAGTAAAAAGCACATTGAAAAATAATTGTATAGTAGAAAATTAGATTCAATTAGTTTTTGATAAGGAAAAACAAGTTTTGAAGGGGTCTTGAAACCCTTTACAACAACGCCAGCTACAAGAGAAATTAAACCACTAATCCTAGTAGCCCAAAAAACCAAAAATCTGACATAAGATGGAACATTAGTAACCTGTTAGCAAACCCAAAAGAAAAAAAACATCAAAAAACCCGTTGAACCAAAAAACGAAGCACCAACTACAAAAAATTATCTAAAACATTAGCTGAGGCCATGTTCTCCTTGATGACTTCCTCATGCATATTGATAACATTCTTTAGCTGCTCAACAACAACATCAACCCTCTTTTTCATCTTGCTCCCCATCCTAGGGCATGGACCTGTCTGCATGTCCTTCTCTAACACAGGAGTAGAAGCTTCCACTTTCTCCACCAGGTAAGAGCCACTAATCTCTTCAATCCTTTCCTCCATATTACCCAAGTCAAGTAGTTTTCTGGTCCAATCTAGTGCTTTCTCATTCAGAATAGAAAGACCCATAGTAGTGGTCTTCAAAGAGTTATTGCTGATATTGACCACCATTTTCAAGTCCTTTGACATCTTTCCCATTTTATCCTCCAAACTTTCCACTCTTTCCTCTAACATTTTATTAACAATAACTTCCAAAGAGGAAATTATCTCCTCATGAGAAACCCCCAAATGATCAACATCGGCTAGTAGCTTATCAAGGTTAATATGCATTGATTTCACTTTGCCTTTTATTTCCCACTCCTTTTGGTTACCTCTTAGCATAGCAACACAAACATCCTACCAATTTTTCATTTGAAGATTGAGCTCCTTAACCTAAAAAATAGCCACTTAACCAGGGAAAGGAGGTTTCTTGTCCCATATTTGGCCATTCTACAAAAAATATTCATGTCAATTTCATCCCAATTAACCAAAGGCTAACCCTTCTGCTCTAAGTCAATAGGGGCATTAGAACAATCCATATTCTGTTCAACCTCTTCTTCAGCTGGGGAATCATCGATCTCCACAACATCCAACTTTATCCTCTCCTTATCTGGAAGATTCTCCAAATCATCTAATGCCTCCAGACATTCATTCTTCACTTCCTTCTCCACAATAGAAAAATCTTGAGAATAATTAACCTCATCAATCCACTGCATATCCATGGGGCCAGTCTCATTAGGCTTCACCTCCATCTTAAAGTTACCCATATCAGCAGGGCCACTCAACTGACTACCCAAATTAACCAGCACCTTAAGCCCTTGCACTAGGGAGCTCTCTAGTAGACCATCCTTACTAGGAACAAGGTTCCCCAATGAAGCATTTTGAACACAATCAAAATTTGAAGGATCCACATCACCCACAGGATGACAACCTTTCAAACCCTCATCACCCATAGCATGACAACCCTTCAAACCCTCTTTTCTAGAAGACAATTCAGGATTCACATTCGAACTAAGGGCAACCACCTCAACACCTATCTCAATTTTCCTTTTGACCGAAGCTTTAACTTTCTTCATGCCTTTGGTTTTGCCCTTCAAATATTTTCTAACAGAATTAGCCATAGTCTCCCGCAACTCCACATCAATCTCATAACCCTTACCCCATTCTTCTGATTCCTCATCCCTTTCCTTAGAGCCTCCTTCATCAACAAACATATCCTCATATTCTGACTCTTCCTCCTTCGAACTACCGACCCATTCACCAGAAGAGTCCCCTGTTTCATACCCATCATTTTTAACTCCCTTCTTATTAGGAGTTTTAGGGGAGACCAAGATCAACTTTAGCTTGATATGAGCAAAAATAAAACACATAAGCCCTTGATGAAGAACCACCTTCTTAGGGTTCTTTATGTGGTATTCAATACTATTCTCCATAGAATGTAATAGGTAAAAGGGAAACACGATTGAAACATTATGCCTAAAATGATTTAAGAGCATAAAATGGTGAGTGTAAACCATAGAGAATCTACCTTCAAGGGAGAAGTAGTGCATAATGGCCAACACGAGGTCCCTCCAAAGTGGCTTTAGGGACTTCCTAGCATAACCTCCACTTCCAATTTCCTTAATCTTCTTCCTCTCGTCATGTTTAAAGAAATTCACAAAAGCCTTCTTAGCTGCTCCCCTATCTTTGAAAAACTTTCTTCCAACAACTGGAAGACCAGTTACCTTTGCAATAAAATCCTCATCAATTCAAAACTCAACGCCCCAATAATGCAAAGACCTCCCATTCCATCCTTTCACAAATAAATTTGTTACATTAGGTTACAGGACTTGAATTCTCTACATAAATTGAGTAACCCCCCCCAATTCCAAGTGCTCCCACCTAGTAGCATTTTTCTGAAACTTTTCATAGGAACTCAACTCAATTTTGCAATGGTCACCACCCATAGTGACAGGCAACAAACAAAAACCCAAGAACACCTAGAAGAAATGAAAAATTAAAATGAACCAGGTTCTACTCAAAATAATACAACAAACACCCACAATATGTGTGGGCTTATCATTTCAAGTACAACCATACAAAAAATGCCAATCCATCCTTCTACGAAAACCAAGGAAAAAAAATGAAAATGAAAGAGCAAAGGGTCGACGTGCAAAACCCAACTTGAAATTATACAGTAGAAAATTAGATTCAATCAGTTATGTCTTATTTCTATTGCACACTTATCTGAAAGACATAGGGTATTCGCCATACATTTCCCTTGACAAAGAAAACATGTGCTTTCATTTATTCTTACTATATATCTCATAAGTGAAATTGTTGTTACATAATGACGCACTGAGAAAATAATATATACAAAAAAGTGCAAAGAAAATGTTTGAAATTTAACATGCAACCTACTGTGTTGTGTTGAAAGGAATCAAGATTAATTGGGACAAGAAATAAAAATAAAATTTTGATGATTGTACTTAAAAGTGAATAGGATATGAAAAGTGTGGACAATGATGGTGCTGAAATTGAAAACCCTAATTGTGATGACATTACTGTTTTATGTCATTAGAGATAAAGAGCACATACAATTTTATATACATAGAAAATGAAGATTTGAAACCAGTAAACTGGAAATGTAAACACTGTAAGATTTTTCCTTAAAAAATAATTCACATACTCACTTACAAAAAAGGGTGAAGCATTTTTTATTCAAACTCTATTTTCTTTAATAGACATAACAGTAAAAGAATATTTACAAGTACAAGAATATATACACTGTTTCATAGAAAGTAAGGAATGTTTCATAAAATATATCTTTAGAATGTAGGAATTTCCTCTATCGGATATTTGGAAATTCCTACACACAAGTTCTGCTTCGGAGCAAAAATACCCGGAAGTGTTTCACACAAACTCAAGGTACAATCATAAATTAATGCATGTTTTTTATTATTTTAGATGGAGATTGGAGCAAATGTAGAGCCTAAGCATTCAAATAGCAAAAGAAGAAGATATGTACGTGGACGTGGACCTAAAGCTGTTAAAGAAACAATTCAAACAAGTGATTGTACAAAGACAAGCAGATTTATGATTTTATCTTTAGAATGTACAAACTTTCTCTATCGGATATTAAAGATGTCAAGTTGGATCAGAAATTGGATAAGAAGATTTATGATTTTATCTTTAGAATGTAGGAACATCCTTTGTCGGATATTTGGAAATTCCTACACATAAGTTTTGATTCAGAGAGAAAACACTCAAAAGTGTTTTAGACTGGCTCAAGGTACAATCCAACCTGGTTATGACATCGATAGCAATCCATTTTTTCCTGAACCGTCCATACCCGAACGTTGCATCACAATCTATTCTTCTTGCACATAAAAATGCCACATATTAACCCCTTCTAAATAAAACTCAAAATACCATGAAACAATGAGTCCCCTATATTAGTAAGTAAGTAGGCAGTCTATACGGCATAGTTTGATTTTATACAAGGATGCTCATGAAAGGAATCTTCAAGTGACAATGAGTGAGTTTTTTGAGATTGTAGCTGATGGTGCAATATCTAGTCTTAAAGGCAGTTAGCAAAGCAATAAATGTGCAAGAAAATCAAATTGTACACAACAAACAATTCGCAATGTTATCTTGTAAAATTCCTTAAGTTTGAAGACAAAAATCTCATTGTATCTTGATGAAAGTAGTGACCTTAATGGTTAATAACTAGCAACCATGATTTTAAAAGATGCTATTGTGCTTATGGAGGCAACGTTTTAAGCAAGGTGGTGAGTGGTGTTTTGGAACGATGGCAGGTATTAAGGACTTGCTTTATATGCATACTATGCAGTCTAGCTTAAGAAGACATTCTTAGAAGAGATTGAAGGTGGATTATGGAACTCAAGGGTTACCATGATAAAGATTAAAGCAAAGACTGAGATCTATTTAAAAGCCAATATCATGAAGATAATAAAGATGTCAAATGCAAAACCGTAGCAGCTGGAGTAATGAACACAGTGCGAAAGAGGACAGTGTGCTAGGGCAGATTTAGGAGATCTCCACATTATCTCACAGGAAAATAAATCATTTATTTATTTTTTTAAATTAAAAGAAATTATTCTAAACCCTATATAGGACACATTGATACTTCAAAAGCATCTAATTTATTTTTTTAAATTAAAAGAAGTCATTCTAAACCCTATATAAGATACATTGATACTTCAAAAGCATCTAAAGGAATTTGAGATTATGCAAACATATGTCAATTAAATACCTGGATTATAAATAGCAGTGTAAGCATTGTAACCCTTGTTGATCAGAGCAGGAATGAGATAAACAACAATGAATCCTATTCCTCCTATCACGCACATCTCCTTACCATTCTCTATCATTATTTACTAAAACACTTCTCCATTTTGGTAGGCTACACTTGAAAAGAAGGTTTCAACAAAGGTTTTATTGTATGTTTATTAAAATGAAACTCCATTCTGGTGGGCTATGCCTAAAAATAATATTTTGATGAAATTTTTAGAGTATTTTGGCAGGCTATATTCAAATGGATTGTGATTGACGTGATTTGCTGCATTTAGTGTTGTAAATTGTAATGATGCCATGATTACCGTACTACCATTGTCTCTTATTATACCCACTGTGGTATGTCAATGTTTTTCCCTTCCCTTCTGTTGTTTACCGCACTACCACCTTGCTCAAGGATTCTTGCTGCAAGGTTGCGGTGTATACCACTCTACTGCATATGTTGTGCACCTTCCCGATGGTATAGTGGTGTATGCTTTTGATCATTACTTGAAGAGTGTCGATGAGACAATCTTCTTTGTCTTACTGATATCTCAATGTCTCATTGACATTAGATCTTATGTTCCTCTAATGTTGGTTTCCAATATCGATGAGACAAGTTAATATCTCTTGCTGATACGCCACTATTTCATAGATATTTTCCTTTGGTGGTATTTATTTATATATCTGTGTAACTCTGCCATGTTGGGGAGACTCGTGATTATTGCCACAGTATAGCTGTTTTTTTCCCTTCCCTTCAGCTATTTACCACACTACCGCCTTGCTCAAGGCTTCTTTCTACAGGGTTGTGGCATATACCACTCAACCACATATGTTACTCACCTTCCCAATGGTCTAGCAGTGTATGCTTTTGTTCATTACTTGAAGAGTGTTGATGAGACAATCTTATTTGTCTTACTGGTATCTCAATGTCTCATTGACATTATTTTGTTATATCCAAGAGTTGTGTTTCACCGAGCACTTGTAGATATACCTTATCGATGTGATGTAAGTGATTCTCTCCTCGATATGCTTGTATCTTGTTGACATTTCACTATTTTACATCATCAATGAGACATAAATAAGTCTCTTTGACATAGGGGTGTCTAAACTGATGCTAAACCCAAAGCTAAACTCAAAGCTAAAGTCAGAGCTAAAAGTGGTGCTAAACTCGAAGCTAAACTTAGAGCCAAAGGTGACACTAATGGCGGTGCCACATTCGAAGCCAATATCAGCGCTATAGTCAATGCCAAATTTGGCGCACATTAATGCCTAAATTAGCACTGACTTATCCTGATCGACGCAAATAAATTCCAAAAATAGCACTGACATTTTGAAAAAAATGGCAAAAAATACATTAAAACAGTGGGTGGAAGCAAAAAATAGAGCAAAAAATGGAGCAAATCATAGGGATTTGTTGTAGTGATCTCCCTCTGACTCTCTATCTCCCTCCCTCTCTCCCTCTCTCTCTCCCCATCCCTTTGAAGTATCTCTCTTTCTTAAGTCTCTCTCTCTTAAGGTCTCTTAGGTCTCTCTCACTCCTCTCTCTCTTCTCATGTCTCTCTCTCACCTCTCTTTGTATTACTCTCAGACTTATCTCCACTCTTAAGTGTTCTCTCTCTCTCACACACTCTATCTCTTCATATCCTCTTAGGTCTCTCTCTCCTTTCCCAGCTCTCCATCTCAAATCACTCTCCCTCTCTCACACTCCCCATCTCAAGTTACTTCTGAGAGAGAGAGAGAGAGAGGAGGGAGGGAGAGAGGGAGAGATAGATAGAGGGAGGGAGAGGGAGACATAATTGAGAGGGAGGGAGGGAAGGAGAGAGAGGGGGGAGAGATAGAGTTATCTAGTTAGGGTGGAAAGGAGACACTAGAGAGAGAGAGATTTATCTAGTGAGGGTGAGAAGGAGACACTTGAGAGAGAGAGGGGTGGGAGAGTAAACAAAGGGGGGAGAGGGAGAGAGAGGGAGATGAAGGTGAGGGGAAGAGAGGGAGAAAGATGAGACGGAGGGAGGGAGGTAGAGAGAGGGAGGGGATAGAGATGGGGAGGGAGGGAGGGAGAGAGGGAGAAAGAGACTTGAGGTGTGGGTTTGTTTGTGAGGAGAGGGAGAGAGAGGGAGATGCAGGAGAGACAAGGGGGAGTGAGAGGACCTAAGAGATAGAGAGGGGGGGAGGGAGGAGGAGAGAGGGAGAGAAAGGGACTTGAGGTGTGAGTGAGAGGAGAGAGAGGTGGGAGATACTAGAGAGAGACAGAGAGGGAGTGGGGGAGGGACCTAAGAGAGATAAAGACTAAAAGGATTAGAAAGAAAGATAGATAGAGAGAGGGAGGAGAGATAGACCTAAGAGGAGAGAGAGATGGAGAGAGAGAGAGAGGGAGGAGTAGAGAGATAGAGAGGGAGGGAGGGAGGGAGGGAGAGAAAGAAATAGAGGGATGGAGGGATAGGGAGAGGGAATTGAGAGGGACAGAGGGAGGGAGAGAGGAGAGAAAGTGGGAGAGAGAGACCTGGGATGGAGATGGAGTGTGTGTGAGAGAGAGAGACCTAAGAGGGAGAGAGACTTCATAGAGATGGAGAGAGAGAGAGAGAGAGAGAGAGAGAGAGAGAGAGAGAGAGAGAGAGAGAGAGAGAGAGAGAGAGAGAGAGAGAGAGAGAGAGAGAGAGAGAGAGCTGATGAGAGAGAGAGAGGGGAGGGGAGAGAGAGACGAGAGGGAGAGAGGGAGACTTGAGAGAGAGAGAGAGAGAGAGGGAGGGACTTGAGAGGGAGAGAGTGTGAGTGAGAGTGAGAGATTGAGAGAGAGGGGGAGTGGGAGAGACCTGAGAGAGAGACTTAAGAGGGAGAGAGGGAGTTAGGGATATGGAGAGTGATAGGGAGAGAGGGAGTCAGGGATAGGGAGAGAGAGAGACCTAAGAGGAGAGAGGGAGTGGGAGAGACCTGAGAGAGAGACTTAAGAGGGGGAGAGAATTAAGAGGAAGAGAGACTTCAAAGGGAGGGAGAGATAGAGAGAGATGGAGAGGGGATATGGAGAGTGATAGGGAGATGAAGAGGGAGAGGGAGAGGGAGTGGGAGGGACCAGAGAGAGAGAGAAAGATAGGTATAAATAGGGACAAAGAGAGAAGAAAGGAGGGAGGGATAGGTCTAGAGCTTAAAGGGAGACATAGTGATATATAGAGAAGTAGAGAAAGGGATAGAGAAATATGATGATTTATGAAGATTTTTTCATCTCCTTGCTACAAAAAATATAAATATTTCATTATTCATTACTTTTTCTAATGTTTCAAGTAGTTTGATATGAGTTAAAAAAATCATGAAAAAAAGACTTTGCACGTGAAAGTAGTGAGCATTTGATGTTTCAAAAATGAAATATTAAGTTCAAATGATTATAATTATTTTTTTGTGTACAATATAGAAACATCACCTATTCCATTGCGTAGAGCTCTCAATCACCTTTCTAATGTCTATACAAGTTGAAATTTTGATAAGAAACACAAAAGTTATGCCCATTTTACTAAAGAGGGTTTTTTAGGTCTTCAAAATAGATATCCGTTTTGTTTTTCAAAAAAATGGGTTCCCGCTTTCCAAAATGGATATTTGTTTTGAAAACAAAATGGATATCTATTTCAGTCTGGTATTACCAAACCAAAACAAATATTGGCTTGGGATTTGGTTCGAGATTGCTTGACCCAGAAAATCAACCTAAAAAATGTGTTTTCAAAAATTTGCTTTGTTTTCCAAAGTTCACCCTTGTGGTTGACCTTTTTTTTATCTAAATTTCATCAAATGAAAAGGGTTTATAGAAATAATTGTCAGGTTTCGACTAATATAATTTTTTTCTTCTTTTTAATTTTAATAAATAATTATTATTGATTTTCTACCTACATTACGTCTAAAGTCCTGATTTATAGGTTGATTGAAAAACTTCTATAACTTTCAAACTACTTAACCATTTTTGAATCTACAAGATGCACCACATTCTATGCTTCACATACTATAGGATAAAAAAAATGAATTTCATAAATTTTTGACCAAGTTATGGTGGTCAGACACAAATGTTTTAATAATTCTGAAAAGTTCTAATAAAAAAACATAACTAATTATTTACATGGAAAAAAATTTCAAAAAAAAATCTGACACATTCGAGCATGTGTTTACTTATATTGAAAAATTTAGAAAAAATAATTATTTTTTTCTTGTACTTAGGGTGGTCAGACATACACCCGCTTCTTATCTTTTTCCTAAAAATTTAGTACCACTGCATTGAAATTTCAAATTTTCTCAAAAAAATATTTTTTTCCAAAAAGGACTAGTAGCCTAGAAACTACATTCAATTTTCTACAACTTTTATTCTTACATATTTTTCAAATTATGTTAATAACCTATTCAAATTTTTATGTCAAGTTGCCTAACTCTGATTTTCTGAATTTTCATCGCCACTTAGAGGCCTAGTTTGGACCCCCATGATCTTGCACATACCTATATATAGTTTCTTGTACTTGAGGGCATTCATTTCAATCTTAGTTCACTATCTCTAGAATCATGATTAAGTGTTGGTATGACTTGGATAGTTATAAGTCACATATTTGATTTATCCCTTTTGGTTGTTTAAACTAGGAGCTTAGAGTCTTCATTTTAGACCGTAATACACTATTTTTAATGGAACAACAAGAAAGGAAGGGAGTTAAAAATATTAATGACAAGGATTGCTTGAAAATTTTGTATAAAATATTGATCACTATTATTGGAAATGGGGAGATATGATTAATGATTTTTCTAATGCCATTTACTTGATAAAATCCTTGAGGGTATGTGGTGTAAATACCAATAAGTATGTCATTGTATTCAACATCAGGTTGATAAATAGGTGAATATTCACTTATCTTATTGTGCCTAAGGGGTGTTGTTCATTCTTGGGAGTTGCCAAATAAAACCTTACATGGATTTTCCTTGGAATATAACTTTTGGGATGTGGTGATTATGATTACAATAATGTAAATTCATGGCATAGTGTCTTGGTATAGTGATAAAAATGATCGTGCAAACAAAGAGAAATTATTTTTAAGTAATCAATCTAACCTTTGTGTCATAGTGATGATCTTATAGGATAATTTGAAAAAAAATATATAAATATATTATCAACTAAGAATGTACTATAAATAATGGTTAATTATTTGAATAACTCTATGTTCAAACTTTAAGAGAAATAAGGTGGCAAGGAGTCCTAGCTAAAATCTTTAGCTACAAGACAACCTTAAAATATGAACCAAGAATCAGATATAATTAATGTGGGCCTTGGATCTTGGTTGCATAATATTGTAAGTACGGGTGACTTCATTTAGTGGCACTACAACCACACTTACTAAACATGTTTTTTTAATGTTGAAACTCAACACTTTTGATAATCTGTTGATACTATGGGAAATGCTTTATATGGCTACATGATGTCTATCAATCTCTTAAATATGAGAACCTTGATATTGGAAATATCATGTGAGAAAAAAAAGGATATTAGATCTATTGTGAACTGTAATATGCTTGCATACTATAGATTGAAGGTAACTATTGTTTAATTTGATTATGTTGTTGAAATTAAGTTAAAAGATAAACCTATGAGATCATGTTATCTAACATCTCTTGTGACCTTACTGTTGACCATCATGACCATATTTAGTATCGTTGGTATAAGTGCCTCAAGCTTATTGACATGGAACTCTTGAACGAGCAGAATCAGTGAGACCTCTGGAATTTCTTGCTGATAAGCAGGAGTGTTCTAAAGTCTTGAAGAAATCAAATTGGTGTGACTTTGGACCTTTCCTACCAACAGAAGTCATCAGGGTGACTTGAACTATAAGAGTGAGATTCCAAACTTGTTCTGATGGTAGATTTCTTGCCGAAGAAGATCGTTGGGGAGACTCTTGTCAATGGACGTATCATGGTGACTTGAACTGTTAGAGTGAGATTCCAAAGTTGTTCTGATGGTAGATGTCTTGCTGAAGGGGATCATCAAGGAGAATCTTGTCGATGGACGTGTTAGGGTGACTTGAACTATCAGTTTGACATTTCAAACTATTTTCGGTGGTGTTACTCTTGCTGATGGGTCTGGAAATCGGTGTGACTCCTGTCGATGAGGTGATTGGGGTGACTTGGTTTGTCGATGAGACTTCCTGATCTGTTGCTGATAGTATTACTCTTGTCAATGGACCTGCTCTTGATGAATGCCGATGTGACTCTTGCTGATGTATGCGGTCTTGGTGTTCTTTGGGACATCAGAGAGACTTGAACTATCAGTGTGATATCTCTATTTGTCGCTGATAACACTAGGCATGTCGATGGTCCTGTGATTGGGGAGACTTCATCAAGTCTGAGTGATAGACTAGCAGAAGGTTGTGGAGCATGTGATGGTAAATGGATAGTTTGGCATCAGTGAGACACATTCTGTTGCCTCACCAAAAAGTGATACATTTGAGAACCGTTTGACCAAACGACTATCCTACGTGGTTTGTCCTAAACCAATGAGAGAAGCAGAATGAGAACCAGTTGACAGTTGAACTTTTGTGACCATTCTCTTATGGGAAATGAATAGACTGCTTGTGGAAGAAGAATAGTTTGGTTTTGAAAAAGGATTGATTGATTGAGTAGAGGATTGTTCTGAGTGTGTGAATTTCATTGTATGTTGTAGAAGAGCATTGTAACAGTGATGTTCTATACAAGGTTGATCAGGGAAATGTTGCTACTGTAAAATTGACATCTGAAAGTGAAGTTTGATCTCTGTATGTAATTCTGTTTACTATAATACAAAGAGGCTTTACTTGGCGTGGTGGGTTTTTCTCCCATAATGGTTTTCCCACATAAATTATGGTGTCCAATTGTGTATGTGTCCATTTCTCTATTCTGTTACTCTTTTCATGTCTATCTTATTGAACTATAGTTACAAAATTTAAAGTCATATATGCATTCTTCTCTGAGTTTTGGCATTATGAGAGTTTTTTCCACACCTTAGCTTTCCTTACAAGTATATATAAATTACCCAATCAATGAATTAGACTATTATAAGAATATGGGGTGCTCCATAGGGTAAAGGAAAACTAGAACAAGAATATTATTAGTAATATTATTATTTGGTTATGTTTTCATGTGTTGGTCTAATGGCTATAGTGGTTCCAAGTTTATTAAGTAGGATTCAGGCATTGATTATAACTTAAAACAAAATCTTAAATACTACTGGTTTTCCTTCAAAGTTATCTATTGACTCCTTAAGTATAAGAGCCTCAATATTGAACCTATTATATGAGTTTCAAATGGAAATTATTTCATATGGATTTGTGTGAACCAAGGCTATTTTAAAAGTATTAGATTCGACTTAGATAATAACAGATATTAAGAGATTAATTATATATTATTATTAGATGTATGTACTTGGATGATGATTCAATGGATATCTAAGATCACCAAATCATGTTTTGAGCCAAAATAGAACACTATGTTATAATCTATGTTGTATTATCATTAGGGTACCAATTGTGGCACAATATCCTTGATAGGAAATTGTAAGGGGTTCAAGGATGCTCACATTGAATTCAAAATAATAATTATGGTGAGGTTTAATTGAGATATTGGAATATGTGGATGGAATTGCCATGGTATAGGTTTATTAAATTGGGAATGGTCATAATAGCACAATAGGTAATTAGCACCGACTTTTGCACCAAATTTTAGTGTATTTTGAGCCATGAATTGAAAAATTTGGTTGGCATTAAATTTGGCGTAAACAAGCATGGCCAATTTGGTGCCAAATTTTGCGTTGACGTTTGCACTGTAATTAACATTGGGGTTAGCGCTGGGAAATCATGGCGCCTCTCTTAGCACCTAAATAGCGTGCTGAAGTAGTGAAGGAAATGGCACCAAAATTGGTGCCCAAGTTGGCTTCCGATTTTGCTTCCATGTCTACTCCCATTTTTGCTTCTAGTTTTGCTTCCAATTTAACATCCAATTTTGCTTCTAGTTTTGCCTCCAAGTTTGCTTCCAATTTTACTTCTAGTTTTGCTTCTGGTTTTCCTTCCACTTTTGCTTCCGGTTTTCCTTCCAATTTTGCTTCTAGTTTTGCTTCTGGTTTTTCTTCCATGTTTGCTTCTGGTTTTGCTTCCAATTTGGCTTCTAGTTTTTCCTTTGGTTTTGCTTCCAAGTTTGCTTCTAGTTTTGCTTATGGTTTTGCTTCTAGTTTTGCTTCCAATTTTTCTTCTAGTTTTTCTTCCGATTTTGCTTCCAAGTTTACATCCAGTTTTGCTTCCAGGTTTGCTTCTGGTTTTGCTTCTAGTTTTGCTTCTAGTTTTGCTTCCAGTTTTACTTCCAGTTTTACTTCCAGTTTTGCTTCCAGTTTTGCTTCTAGTTTTTCTTCTAGTCTTGCTTGCAGTTTTGCTTCCAGTTTTGCTTCCAAGATTTCTTCTAGTTTGGCTTCCATTGTTGCTTCCTTTTTTTCTTCTAAAAATGCTTCTTGTTTTGCTTCCATTTATTAATTTAATATTTTTTATTTCAATTTAATTAGTTAAATGTATTGTGCCTCTTAAATAATTCATATGATTATAGAGTAAGTAATTTAATTATTTAACTCATATGTTTAAGTAACAATATAATTATTGTAACATGACCATCATCTATAATTAAAACAAGTGAGTCAAATATCTATAATATAATTGAATTTGACAACATCCATCCTGAGCAATAAATTAAAATAATCATACTTAATAAATATCCATCCAAAAATCATTGACCACTTTTAATATACATAAATTGACAAGTCAATATTGATAAGATCATCATCATATACAGCTAAAACAAGTGAAAGTCAAATATGCCAATACATTAAAAACATGTCAAAATGATACATGTAGTCCAACAGTCAACATAAGTGAAAATGATACATGTACAAATGATATAAATAAAATTGATAAATTATGTAACTCAAATTGATACAAGTCAAGATGATACATGTCTAAATGATATAGTGAAAATGATACATGTCAATATGATACAACTCAACAATATAGTACAATAGGCTGTGAAAATGATACATATGATAGTAATCATGAAAAGAGTCATCATAACGATATATCAACAATGATCCATGATGTAATCTATATGATCATGAATGTCACTAGTTACTATCACCAACTATCTCATCATCATCATCATTGTCATCATCATCATCATCATCATCAGCCTTGGTGTCTTCCATATCTTTGTCATTATCATCCTCTGCCATGTGATCTGTACTGGCAGAACTAATATTTTGTGGATCTATATCATGTTGAGGATCATCTTGATCTTTTGGAAGACCTATATTTTGCAAAAAAAAGACATTTAAAATGAAAAGTTATTTATTTCATGAAATAATTTATTTTTTTGTTATATACAACATATGAGACGAAACAATAATCATATTACATCATATCAAAGTGCACATACCATAATAAAATTTCAAAAAAGTTACAACTAATACTA
This sequence comes from Sequoia sempervirens, assembly GCA_007258455.2. Lineage (NCBI taxonomy): Eukaryota > Viridiplantae > Streptophyta > Pinopsida > Cupressales > Cupressaceae > Sequoia > Sequoia sempervirens. Next base: position 274,071,030 of record VDFB02047230.1, read on the forward strand.
TTGAATTAGGACAAACTTCAACTTTCAAAAGCAAAGTCAATTAGGCTAGCAGACTTGTGGATCAGGCTAGCATTTGGTGGAAGAGGAAGAAAGATGACTGGAACTTTGGAGGCCTGCCATAATGGATTTCAGTATTCAACCATCAGAGCAGAAGAGGGAGCTGATATCATGTATCAAAACATTAAGCATGCATTATTCCAGCTAGTAGAGAAGGAGATGATTACTTTGCTTCATTTTCATTTGCATAACCATATCACGGCTTGGGAACCAAGAAGACCAAGGATGTTTATTTTTATGTGGAGGTAATGGATGTGGTCCAAACTTTAGGAGGGGAAAGAAGGTCAATGTATGATCTTGATGAAATTGAGGAAGAACAACAAGAGAGGGACATGAAAAATAAAATCAATTCAGAGTTTCAAGGATTTGTCAAGCGAGTAAGAGAGCTATGGGAGCAGCCTCGTCTAAAATATTTTGAACTAGAGTTTGATATACCATTTAGAGAGCTTGGTTTCATGGAGTTCCTTTCAAAGCCTCTGCTTTTATTGTTCCTATAGTAAACTATTTGGTAGAGTTGGTGGAATTACCTTTCTTAGTAATCACTATTAGTGAGATTGAGATTGTTAACCTTGAGAGAGTAGGACTTGGGAAAAAGGAATTTGATATGGCTATTGTTTTCAAAGACTTCAAGCGGATGTACTCCACATTGACTCCATTCCTCAACCTTCACTTGATGGCATCAAGGAATGGATGAACTCCATGGATATAAATTATTATGAAAGCAAAATGAACTTGGTAGCCAATTTTGAAGACTATTACTGATGATCTAGATAGATTTATTGAAGATGGTGGTTGGGAATTTTTGAATATGGAAGTTCGATTCGATTGATAATTCAAGAGTCAATCAAGGATATGAACCCTCTCGATGTAGAAGAGGAATCGAATCAGATTTCATGTAGCCACCATCGAGTGTTACATGCCAACAAGATGGAGGGAATTCTTATATAAGGATAATTTTCAATGTTGTAGTTACCAACTTTAATGCCAACTACAATGGAAACATTGAAATTCCCTAGCAGTATTTATGTTAAGGAAATTTCCTTTAGATGCAAGGATTCAAAGCACATCAACCATGTGGTACAAATGATTAAATCCCAGAGACGATTTGTAGCAATGAAAGAATCTGAAAAGGCAGAGATAGCTACACTAGTGACTTAGGAGAAACTTTATCTTTTAAAAACAAAGCCAATTAGGTTGGTAGACATGTGGATCAGGACAACATTTGGTGGACGAGGACGAAAGATGACTAGAACTCTAGAGGCCCACCATAATGGATTTTAGTATTCAACCATGAGAGAAGACGAGAGAGTTGATATCATGTATCAAAACATTAAGCATGCATTCTTCCAGCTAGTAGAGAAGGAGATGATTACTTTGCTTCATTTTCATTTGCATAACCATATCATGGCGTCGGAACCAAGAAGACCAAGGATGTCCAGTTTTATGTGGATGTAATGGATGTGGTCTAAACTTTAGGATGGGAGATCCTGATGTCTGCCAAGAGGCATAAAGTCAGATGAATTAATTTCACCTACATGTCTACCAAAGTTTACTTCCAATTTTTATGACTGTTTTTCTTGCATGTCAGAGAAGAAAATTCATCTTTCAAAAAAAAATCCAATTATGCTAGAAGATGTGTGGATCAGGCCAACATTTGGTGGAAGAGGATGAAATATGTTTGGAACTCTGGAGGCCCACCATAATGGATTTCGGTATTCAATCATGAGAGCAGAAGAGAGAGTTGATATCATGTATCAAAACATTAGGCATGCATTCTTCCAGCCAACGGAGAAGGAGATGATTACTTTGCTTCATTTTCATTTGCATAACCATATCATGGCGTGGGAACCAAGAAGACCAAGGATGTCTAGTTTATGTGGAGGTAATGGATGTGGTCCAAACTTTAGGAGGGGAGATCCTGATGTCTGCCAAGAGGCATACATTCAGATGAATTAAGTTCACCTACATGACTACCAAAGTTTACTTCCAATTTTTATGACTATTTTTCTTGACTATCAGAGTTTACTTAAAAATTTTAAATTTCTTTCTGGTCATTTTGATGAGGATATATTTTTCCAATGTGTAAGTACCTATTGTTTGTATCACAAGCATTTGTGCATTGCAAGAATTCTGATTATCTATGGTCTACAACTATGTCATCTCACTTATTGGATCTTCTCATTCAATGTTTTCTATGGCCTTCTCTATTTGAGGTAGCACCTGACAATCCTACCTCCTTTCCTTAGCTAAGAAGTGGATTTGAATTTGGAAATATTGCACTTTAAAACTAGCTATGGTTTAAGGAGAGCTATTCTAGCTTTGTTGATGACACCCTCAATCTTCAACAAGGACTTAGATGCATGGACTGCAATGCAAGCTTTCAAAGTTAGATTTGAATGTGCATAATTTGATTGATTATAGTTTTCACAGGTAGTTCTCTTTACATGGCTATTCTAGATTTTCAATACGTGTAATAGTGACTGCATCCTTATGAAGTTTGGCTACCCTTATTCAAAATTCCTTGGCCTTTGGACTCAATACAAAGTTGTGTATTGTTATTCCATATTTGTAACATGTAGGATATTTAAGGGGTACAACATATAGAAATTCAGTACTGTCATCCAAGGAAAAATTACAGACGGTGTATCAAGAACAACATAAAATGCTTTTATTAGGGTTAATGCTTTCTTCCCCCACACTGCTAATATTTTCCCCAAAACATGTTTTTTTATTATTTCAACACATCTCAAAATTTAATGTATTGATTAACATTTGTTATGCATTTTAGTTGTTTATGCAAATGATGCATATATGTTAACTCGATCAGTGTTGTTACTTCGGTAGTTTGACTTCTATGACTACCAGCCATTAGGCCATTGTGTGTGTGAGCACGCTTGTGTTTTTAGTTATCTTTTTTGGATAGCTCTATTGGGTGTTGAGGACATTTCATTTATCTTTTGAATGTTATGAAGTTAGAGTTTCAAGGATTTTTCAAGCGATTAAGAGAGCTATGGGAGTAGCCTCATCTAAAATATTTTGAACTAGAGTTGGATACACCATTTAGAGATCTTGGTTTTCATGGAGTTCCTTTCAAAGCCACTGCTTTTATTGTTCCTACGGTAAAATATTTGGTAGAGTTGGTGGAATTACCTTTCTTAGTAATCGCTATTAGTGAGATTGAGAATCGTTAACCTTGAGAGAGTATGAATTGGGAAAAAGGCATTTGATATGGCTATTGTTTTTAAAGACTTCAAGCGGGATGTACTCCATTCCTCAATCTTCGCTTGATGGCATCAAGGAATGGCTGAACTCCATGGATATAAAGTATTATGAAAGCAAAATGAACTTGAATTGGCGGCCAATTTTGAAGACTATTACTAATGATCCAGATAGATTTTTTGAAGATGGTGGTTGTGAATTCTTGAATTTGGAAGCTAGTGATTGTAATTCTAATAATCTAGAAGAGTCAGATCAAGGATACAAAACCTCTGATGTAGAAGAGGAATCAAAATCAAATGAGGAAGGTTCAAAAGATTAATCTCTTGTGGAGTCAAAGGAGGTTGAAGAAGAAGAATAAGATTCTAAAGAGGAGGAAGGTAAAACGTGGGATGAATTAGAAGTGAAAGCCAGAAATGCAGATAAGGAAAAAGGAGATGATTTTTACAGTGAAGATGAAAGGCAACAATGAAAGGTAAAAGCTACAGGGAAATCTCAGGAATCTGATATTAGAGATTCAAGAGGAATATCTACCAAGAGGTATAAATTCAGATGAATTGAGTTCATCTACATCCTTCTAGTATGTATTCATGCACATAAATGGTCATCTTGTGATCATAAGATTTGAGATCTATTTACTCATCCTACACATCAATAAATAACTCAATACAAGAGATGCAAATTGACATATTAACACAACAATATCCAACTAAGTTATTGAAAATCAACTATTGATACCTCGTTCTCCATCTAGATTACAAAATCGTTCCACTTTTTGTTTTGTAACATATTCTTTTCAAATTGCTTTGGATGGAGGCCATATTTCTCCTCCTGTCAAAACATGGCACATGGACTAGTTAAACTAATTAATATGAAATCATTTACTTTTTCCAAGGAAATAAAAAATATATCATTTAATATATTAAATATACTTACAAATGTACAGATCAAGGCCTGTAAACCTTTCTAGCCACATGGCACAAAGTTTCTCAAGCCTAGCCTTGGAGGCCTTGTCTTGAAACATATACTAATTCAATTTAACTATGGACAAATAAAATTTAAATATCGTTTAATAAATTTGATATAATCTTATGAGAAAATTCAAATACTTGCATACTCTCCTCACTGGACTTCCTCTGTGCATCAAACTTCTCATATGCTTTTACAAGCTCTTTCCATACTTTCACACTTACATCAATTGGCCTTCTTTTATGCCTTAGCTCAGGAGGGATTTTTTTATCTTCTTTGTTTGGTTGCACCAAAATCTCTTGGAGTTTTGAGACATTTGTAGCTTTATCTTCTTTATAGACCTATATCTACCAAAATCAATCTCCATGTCATGGTAACTACTTTTTTCAGTTGCATGGGTATCTATGAGAATGGAAAATGTAGATGGTCTTTAAACCATTGAAGGCATGATTCCTTCAACCTATTCACAAACATTTTCCCAGCATCCGTCATTCAGACTTCCCCTTAAACCACCTCGTATTCTATCTTCGTATTGTAGCTACCAATGCAAGATTGATAACATGGCATGGTGGAAGAAGTATGTGTCCCAGGAGTGGCTGGAACATTGGAAGTATTTGCTCGTTGTTCCACATTCTTAGAGTTTACTATCACTGATTTCCTCCTGGATCTTTTGTTCAATCTAGGACTTGTTGGGGAATCAATTGATTCCCTTTGACACAATTGATTTTTTTGCAATGTTTGAGGGGCGTTACCAATTTTTTTTTCTAGGTATTTGGCAAGCATTTTCTAGTCCACATTAACCAATTTGTTCACTGCCTCTACCCCCAATATGGAAGCCAATTCCTATTTATCTTTGTCAGTCTCATGTCCCTATATATATATATTTAAATTATATTTCTTCTTTTAAATATAGAAATAAAAAACTAAAAAACTACAATTCCTCTTTATCTTTTTCAGTCTCATGTCCCTATATATATATATTTTAAATTATATTTCTTCTTTGAAATTTTGTAATAAAAAACTAAAAAGTAAAATTCAAAGAAACAATGGTAACATTTACAAATCTATAAATTGATAATGAATTACCTCATTGTGGCCAGAGTCTATTGACAATGCTTGTTTCCTTCTATTGCTTGAAATTTTGAGGCGACCTAGGGAAAATTATTTTCATCCAGTCTCTAGAGGCAAACGAAATACACACTCTCAGGTATGAAAGTTTTCCACTAGTTTGTGGTATGAAAGTTTTGTTTTGTGGGAAAATATGTTCGCTGGGTTTGCTTAGTGTTGATAACCTAGGGAAAATATGTTTGATGGGTTTTCTTAGTGTTGATAACCTTATAATGAAAACTCTTTCATAATGTGATCTTGCATGAATTTTTCATGGCATCGGTGACTATGGCGCGACTAGGAAAAACCAAGTGGTTTATGCATTTATTTTCAGCAGTTGCTCAACAGTGACCAACCCAATTCCCAGATTTTCCAAGCAGTTCACTATTTCCTTGATACCCAGGTTAGGGAAAGAATATGGATTCATCTTGGCTTCATGCTATAATATTTTGAGCCAAACCTCAAATGGATAGGGTAATTTTTTTTGTTGGGTTCTCAAAGGTTTTATAATTTATAATGATGGGACAATTTAGAGGTTGGTTGGACAGGTTAGGCCATGAACCAGTAAACAATCACGAATTCAAATGCAATACAAAGATTAGTAAACAATCACGAATTCAACCAATAAAACAAATTGTAACCTTACCTATGGTGTTGCAAACTAAATCAAATTTCTCATTAGTTGCTGGTAGCACCCTGCTTTCTTCCTTCACGCAACATTTTTCTCTTTTTTGTCGTTTGATTTCTTCCTTTACGCATCATTTTTCCCTTTTTTATCATCTGATTTCTTCCTTCATAGGTGAAATTTTTTATACTTTTGATTTTGATTCAATAGTCGGCGCTTTAGTTGGCATTAGTTAACACCAAATTTTGCGCCGACTCTTGGCTGTTAATGTAATCTATTTGGGGTGCCTAAGGCGGCGCCAAGTGTGCCTAATTCAACATCTATCATTGTTGTATAGTGAATTTTTTTATTGTTGTGTATCACAAGATCTAGAGTGGGTGAAATAATTCCAATTGTTTCCTTGTTTTTGTGACCATTGCTGTTTGATGGCTCCTTCATCAGCTCGGTGCAATAGAGCGGTTTTTACTATGGTCCCACAAGGTGCTTCATCCTTCTCGGTGGTAGTGTGGTGAAAGCTTCTGTGGCGGCACGTGAGTCTTCTATTCTTGGCGGTGTTGTGGTGACTCCCGCAAGTCTTCTACCATTATCATGTAGTAGTACGGTGACCACCGTTGTCCCGCGGCTCCTTCATCAGCTCGATCCCGCAAGTTGCTTCTTCCTTCTTGGAAATAGTGCAGTGAAAGCGTCTGTGGAAACATTTTTATTCACTGAGGAGGCCATGGAGAGAGGATGTGGACGTCATAGAAATAATAATCCACTAAAAGGAAAGTGGGTGGAAATAGATGAGACAACAAAATCTGCAGATAAAATAGAGGTAAGAAGAGAAAGCAACCTCAACCAAAGGAGAAAGGTGTTTATGAATTCACAAATGCTACAAAATAGAGGAGATATAAAGTGAGGTTTTGTGTTGGATACCATACTCGTTGAAATGATATAATTGGTGTACTAAACATTATTTACTATGTTGTGTATTATAGGGGCAAGATGACACCATGGCAACAAATTGTGTCATATCCTATGAGGACACAATGGATGAAGCGGGACATCAGGTACTCAAATTTTGACTTAACATAGGAAAAAATGATCTGATGGAATTTTGTGATAGGTCCATCTTTTTTCACAGTATTAGTGAAATTTATAATCTGTTATCCAATCTTCACATAAATTAATGCATGTTGTTAATTATTTTAGATGGAGATTGGAGCAAATGCAGAGCCTGAGAGTTCAACTTGCAAAAGAAGATATATATGTGGATGTGGACCTAAAATTGTTAAATCATGTAGACGACAGTGGGTGGAAGAGGATATGACAATGGATACTGCAGACACAACAAATGATTGCACTGAAGAAGAGGTAGGTCAGGACTATAGTACATGGGATGAATACTTTGAGAAAATTGTTATTTTTGGATGTTCTGTATGTTGTGGAAAGAAACAATTCAAACGAGTGATTGTACAAAGACATTACATATATGATGACCTTCCAGTCGGTAGTATGCATCCTACAATTGATTAAAACCAAAGAATAATAAATGAGTGTGGACTGATGTTTTATAAACTATGTTGCCAAAATTGTGTTTTATTTAAATTATTGTATAAAAAAGGTAGTCTATAAAATAATGTTCCATTATTCAATTGATGTATATATGTTCATACAATTTAGATTTTTATTTTTTACACCATATTTTATTATATTTCTTTGAAATTGATACATTTATGATTTATCCAATTGTTGCCAAACATTAAATAATGCTTGGGTTTGTTGATAGGTAGAAGATTTTGATGAACCACATACTAATACCCAAGATCCAACTGGGTTATTAAGATTTGGACAGGATGATCCAAACATCCTTTAAACCATACCAGGGTGAGAAGAGTAGAATTGAAGAGAAAACTACCACCTGAGAAATTTGAAGAGCTGATGAGAGTTGCATACACTGATGACATGCCACCTAGCCTTAATGATGATGATCATGATAGTGAAAATGTAGTGCACGAAGAAGGATTGAATGAAATGCTTACAGGTTTCTTTGGGGATGAAAACAACGATGAGAATAATGATGATATGGTTGACAGTAACGATGATAGTAGGGGTAATCACCACCAACGTAATGTTGATGATGAAAACATTAAAGACTCCATGAAGCAAGCAACAAAGACACCCGTGTTCAAATCGGGTGCAAGTAGAACCTCAAAAATGGCATGCACATTAATATTATTATAAATAAATTCACTATTTGGTTGGTCAAACAAAGGATTCACTACCCTACTAAAGTGAGTTGAAATCCATTTCTTACTTTGCATTGTCAATTGGTGTGCATAATTCATAAACATTCATCAACTTCGTTTATATTTCTTTAAGGGGATTTTAAAACCATAATTGTATATAAACAGTCCTAGTATGGATTGACATATCAAATATGTGTTCATCATAAGTCAAACATTCAATTGATTTAATCTCTGGCAATCTTACAGGGAACTAAACACTAAAATATTACCTAAAGAGAATGTGTTGCCATCAACTTGCAGAGAGGTGCATCTGTTGTTGGTTGAGTTGGGGACTAAATATAAGCAAAGTCATTCATGTAAAAATGATTGCATTTTATATAGAGATGAATATCGAAACAAGGTAGAATTCCCTATATGCAAAGAGAAGAGATATCGTACAAATGTACAAGGTCCTATAGTTCCAAAGAAGGTTTTACGTCACATGCCAATTATACCTAGACTTCAACGAATGTTTCGTTGCAATTCACTAGCACAATTCATGGACTGGCATGCAAAAAAATAGGAGTAAAGATGGATTCATGCGAATTCTGGTTGACTCCAAAGCAATGAAACACATAGAGGAAAAATGGCCAACAAAATTCAAAGATGAACCCCGTAGTATCAGGTTTGGTCTTGCAATTGGTGTAGCGTGCCCATTCTCTTTCCTGAGCTCAAATTATAGTGTTTGGCTAGTTGGATTGATAGTATACAATATTCCCCCATGGATGAGTTTTAGAAAGGAGCACCTTATGCTGACTCTCATTGTTCCAAGAAAACATCAAGTTAAAAACATGGATGTTTATCTTGCCCCTTTTATTGATGAGATGCAACTGCTATGGAAATGCATGAGAATGTATGACATATCACATCCTCCATCAAATAGGTCCTTAATTTTGTATGGTGTGCTATGTTGGACTATTCATGATTTTCCAGGACTTGGTGTTTTTTCTAGTAAGATAAAATATTTACGTATTTACACTCATAATTTATTTTGATCCCAACTTTCATACTTAGTTTTCTACTATTTATTTTTATGTTATTAACATTACTTATTGAATTGCAGGGCTTCAAACAAAGAGGATATTTGCATGTCCAAGATGTGCAAAACAATTTCAAGGGCGGTATTCTAAAGATCTACGTAAATTTATTTATGAAAACAATAGGGTTTTTCTACCACTAGATCATAGGATTATAAATAGCCTAAAGAATCAATTTGATGGAAAAGTTAAAAATAGAGGCCCTCCGATGATTATGCGTCCAGGTGATTGGATTAAGAAGTATGAAGATGCTAAATTGAAAGCTTGGAAGGATTTTTTTGATCAGGGTGATTCAATTGAAGAACTAGATCAAGTTGTAGTTAATATGCCTGAAGGAATGAAAAAGAAATCCATATTTTATGAGCTCCCTTACTGGAAGGATCTATTAATATCTCACCTATTAGATCCTATGCACATCTTCAAAAATGTCCCAAATTCTATATTTTGACACATATCAACCAAAGATGACACCTTGTCTTCGAGGAGAGGTATTGCTCTTTCGCGTACCAAATTTGATAGAAAACATTTGTGGCCAAATAGGGAAAATGAAACATATGCCGAAGCTCCATGGATTTTGAAAAAAAAGAAGCTAGACCAACTAAAAAATGTCATCTGTTCAATAAGGACACCTACTGGGTATGGGTTATCATTGGTTAAAGATTTTATAGTTGATGGACATATCACATGATTTTCATAATTTAATGAAGGTATTATATATCAACATTTAACATTTACTAGTAACATTGATTAAGCACTAAATTTATTTTGATATTTTGTTGTGTGAGAAAAAATTACTAATGACCTTTTCATAAATGTGTTTGATAGCATATCATGCCATTGTCAATCAGGGGGGATTGTTGTCTTACAGTTTACTTAAGGAATGCCATAAGTCAATTGTCAACATTTACAAGGTATGTGGTTATATAAAATGTTCATGTGTGAGAGACACAAAGATATTATATTGCATTTTAATTTATGACTAAAGGTTCATACTTATTTACTATTCTTATATTAGGTGGGTGACCTCCAAGGATATCCATGAATCTGAAGTGCCAAAGTGGAAGAAAGAAATTGTAGAAATTGTATGTGCAATTGAGAAGGAGCTCCCTACAAGTTTCATGGACCTACAAGTCCATTTAATTATACACGTAGTTGATGACATTGAATTAGTGGGTTTCGTATCAACGAGGTGGATGTTTTTCTTTGAGAGGTATATGAAAACTCTTAAAAGATATGTCCAACAAAAGGCACATCTAGAGGGTTGCATCGTTGAAGGGTATGTATTGAATGAAGCATTTTTCTTCATGTGTGAATTCCTTGGTAAGGATTTTGAAGATGGCCCACACATCTGGGATAAAGAACAAGCATCAAATATTATTGATGGAGAAAAAGAACAATCTAATGGTGTTGAAGTACAAAATAGTAAGTAAATTCAAGATCAGTGTGGTTGTTTTTCTTGCAATCATTAATTTATTCTATAATTTATTTGTCAAGTTAACAACATGACATTTGGAGTTTGAAATAAACATGTTGACATATAATAGGTGTAGATGAAATTTCTATACTCGACAAGTTCACTCTATACCACATGGACTTTATGAGCAAATGGATTGATTTGTATGATGAAAAGAGAGAAGTGTTAGAGGCAAGGAGACAATTTAAGAGATCGAACCCAAGGAATACTCCACTTCCCACTCATCTACTTGGGGAATGAGGCAAAGATTGCACACTAGAATGGGTTACTAAAAAAATTCAAAGTTAAATAGAAGATGCAGGTATAGATTCAAACATAACAAAAGATGAAATCAACATGTCAAGAGGATGTGAAAGAAAGGTATAGTTGGAATTTTACAAAATGTTGTTTCCTTACAGTTTTGATATTATTAACTATTTTAATATTCGTCATTATATTTGTTTTCACTGAAATAAATGGTCTTTCACAGGCGATGAAATATCCAATAATGTGGGCATATGGTAGACATTATTGTGTAGAAAGTGTAGACGTAAAGAGACGATCCTTCAATTGTGGCATCATGGTCAACTTTGAGCAATCCAGTCGATCAATCTCAAAAGATAAGAATATAATTGAAGGGAATCTACAATATGTTGGGAAAATGCAAGAAATTATTGAGTTGGATTATCACTCTTTTAAATGTTGTATTTTTAAGTGTAGATTGTATGAAGCATTTGAGAGGACACGAAGACATGATACCCATAGTGGATTGTTTTCTATAGATTCCTCATCGTTGCTACTGGAGGATAAGGAGCCTTATGTTCTACCAATTCATTGTGAGCAGGTATTTCTTTAGCTCAAACAAGAAGTGGTAGTGTTCATTAATCTATTAATTCATAGCTTATTTTGAATATATACATGTGTTTATTAATCAATAAAATTGTTATAACATACGTCTAATATATGTATGTCGTTCATGTGGAGGTATTTTTCTATGAATATATTTTGGACCCGAAATGGATATTTGTCATACATTATGATCCAAGATTAAGGCATGCATTTGACGATGCATTAGTCGATATTGAGCAAAACAATGATGGCCAACAGAATGAGAGAGATAGATTAGAGAACATCGAAGAAATTGACATCCATGATGATGTTGAAGATGGTTATGTTCATGCACAAGAAGACAACAATCTAGAGTTAGATGATGTTATGGAAGACAACAATATGGATGGTATAGAAAATGATGACCCGAATACATTTGGTAACAATATAGATGGTCTACAGTCAAATTTCAATGATGATGAAGATGATGCAGGTCAAGATGAGGATGATGATGATATTAAATACTTGAAAGAACATATGAACATTGATAATGATACACTGGATGACATTGTAGCAAACAATAATGTTAATGACCAAGACTTCTAAATTTTAAGAATTATTTGCAATCCATGTTTAAAAAAGGATGATTCTTATGGCCTAAACTTTGTAATGATTCAATAATATTATGTTATACTTAGACAAATGAAAACGTATTTTATTCTCCTAGCAAGATTTTTTATTTTCCATTATAATTCTAGACTAAACAACATTTGCAGGGATGGCCTTTTACACCAATATTAATTTGTATGAGGTTCACGAACTTGTTGTCAAGCATTAAATTCCTTTCATAGATAGGAAATGTAAAGGCTTCATTTAAGAAAAGATAAGTATAAGTCTCTTTCTGAGGGTAATCCACATGCAAAAAGTAAAGAGCGCATAAAAAAACAATTGTACAATAGAAAATCAGATTCAATCAGTTGTGTCTTATTTCACTTGCACACTTATCTAAAAGACATAGGGTATTGACCATATATTTTCGTTGACAAAGAAAACATGTGCTTTCATTTATTTTTACCGTATATCTTAGAAGTGAAATTGTTGTTACATAACGATGCATTGAGAAAATAATATATACAAAAAAATGTAAAGAAAATGTTTGAAATTTAACATGCAACCTACTTTTTTGCACTGAAGGGAATCAAGATTAACTGGGACAAGAAATAAAAATAAAATTTTGATGATTGTACTTAAAAGTGAACAAGATATGAAAAGTGTGGACAATGATGGTGCTGAAATTGAAAACCCTGATTGTGATGACTTTATTGTTTTATGTCATTAGAGATAAAGAGCACATACAATTTTATATACATAGAAAATGAAGATTTGAAGCTAGTAAATTGAGAATATAAACACTGTAAGATTTTTCCTTAAATAATAATTCACATACTCACTTACAAAAAGGGGTGAAGCATTTTTTATTCAAACTCTGTTTTCTTTAATAGACATAACAATAAAAGAATATTTACAAGTACAAGAATATATACACTATTTCATAGAAAATAAGGAATGTTTCATAGAATATACAAGAATATTTACAAGTACAAGAATATATACACTGTTTCATAGACTTCTAAATTTTTAGAGTAATTTGTAATTTGTTGGGTCTCAAAAACATAGGTTTTGAGACCATAAGAGGGTGCCAATCTCTAAGAGGACTTTAATCCTTAATACAAACCAATGAAAGTAAATTAGTTGAAAGGAGTTTAATTCACACCTAACCAAAAACCAATCAAAGCATCCACAAAATAACAACAAATGTGCCCTGATAAATCTTGCAAATTTAAACAACTTGAAAAGACAAAGCAATAAATAAGCATGAAGATCGACATAACAATTAAACAATGAAAATGTATTACGAGTTATAATGTATCTACTCCATTATATTGCTCAAAATATAAACATACATAACATGAGTTATTTTGATATGAATAAGTGGATAAGATGGTTTAGTATCTATTCTAATAGATTGAAATGATGATGATATGATGATTAAAATCAGACCTTGGTTTCCCTATTTTTATGGGAAGCAACAAGCTTCAGGTCTGTTCACAAAAGTTACATTGTTTCTTAACTAAAGCATAATTAACATAACATAGAAACTTAAAAAAGAGTTTAGTGTTGGATGCACCACAGTCTATTAATCATCAAAAAATGCCCGTGACCACCTAAGATTTGTTCAAGGCTCAAGCACCATGTTAATGCGTCCACAACAACCAAACTATGACTACCTCCTCATACAGCTCGTGCAAGGAACAAATTAACCTTTGACATGTGATCAATGTACTTCTTCTGGGCATAAGTGTTTACATTCTGTAGAGTTTTTGTCATTACATTCTCCAATCCAACAATCCTCCCGAGCTGCTTATGCATTTTCCTGAGTACCTCATCCTCATCATTGATTTCATCAAGGATGCCTGACAAATATTTTGATATCTCATTTTTCCAAGTTTCTTGATCTTTCAAATCTGTTTCTTCAAAGAAATCTGGCATGGCCATACATAGTGGCTGGCTGAAGTCACTCAATTCTTGTGTCAAGATATTCTGGAAGTTTTCATGTGTATTCATGAGGCTATGACATTCTTGGAGCAAAGCATTTTTATCTCCATCTTTTTCCTTGATATGGGATTCCATTTCCTTCATTGTATCAAGCAAATTTCCATGCTCCATAAGGGCCTTATATGTTCTAGTGTGAGCACGCCAGACACCATCTATATGTTGGCACATATCTTTGAATTTCATACAAATTATCCCTAATGCTACTTCAAAAGTAGTAGCCTTCAATTTTCTTTTTACTTCTTCCTATTCCTTTTGAGTCTTTTCAAATTTGTGCTTCCATTGAGTAGTCTCAAACATGGCCTCTAACACTTTTCTTTCATGTTCAATTAAAGGAGAGTAAAGCCTTGGAGAAGTAGGCAACCTATCTTTGTAGTTGGTTAATTCTTGTTTCAACTTGTCATTTTCCTTCATCAACCACTGGTTATCTCTTACTAGCTTTTAGATCTGGGCTTTGGTGAATTTGGCTACATTCACATTCAAGTCAGTAGTCTCCAAGGGATCTGTCTCTCCTACTCTTTGCACCAAGAGATGTCCAAAAATCTGAATATGGTCAATGATAGAAGGCTTCTTGCCTGGGGGGTAAAGAGCCCAAATTTGCAAAGTGGTATTATCAAGATTGTACCCTGACCCTGTCACCTGCTTCATCCGTTATTTGCAAAGTTTTATTCTTTCTCTTCAAAAAGCTCTCAAACATAATGGTTGAATTAATATCCCACCTAGGAAGGAGCATAACTCCAGCTTCTTGCAATAATGCTCTTCCTCTCTCGGAAGTCATGTTTCTCATTTCCCTATGAACTTCATGTTGCAACTCTTTCAAGGCATAAGCCTCTTTCTCACGGTCAATTTACCTTAACCTTTCTCTTATTAGTCTTCCTTTATACTCATATATAAAGGACTTAAATTCAGGGGTCTGCACAAAAGTATCATCTACAACAAATTCTTGACTTGCACGATGCCTCACATAATTTGATAGCTCATCAGAGGCTTCAAAGGTGATCACACTTCTTTCCAATGGCATCTCATATTGGGGTATAATAGGAGCATTAAACTATGAGACTCCTTCATCCTCAGTGTTATCTTCTTCCATGGATGGGGAACCAACTGAAAAGCTCACTTTAGGAGTAGGCTGAGGTGATAAGTGATCTAGTGGTGTAATATTTTCTACTTTCCTTCTAGGAACAATGCCCCTTCCTCTTTCAAATGCCATAAGTGGCACATCTCTTATCAGTTCTTTTTCATGGAGGATTAACTGTTCAATTCTTTCTATGGGATCATGTACCTCAGGGAAAGCCCCCACATAGCCTGGCTTATTATTCACCTTCCAAGTCTCAACCATCATAACCCTACTATAGGAATTCATTCTCATCATGTTTGGTTTTTCTTCACAATTTCTAATGACATCTTCTAAAAGGAAACTATGCTCATACCCTTGCAATTTGTGAAAAATTTTGGCATCACAAATGAAGTATTCAGGATCAAAATTTTCCCTTTTGCTGCCAACCAGAAAGCCATAATAATCAAGTTTACCACTAACCAAATCATAGCCTGAATTAGAGATAATAGTGAAATCACCAAAGCATAAAGTGGAAGGAATGAAAGTCTACCTCCCATAGCTCTTTAAATGTATGAAATTTGAAAATGACAATTGCCTTATGATCTCTAAATAAGCAACTATGTCTGGCACAGTGTTAGGCAACAAATAAGGTGCAGCTTCAAATCCATAAACTTTGATAATAGTACAATCCCCAAACATGTACCAGTGCCCCCAATTGTGATTTACCCCTACTTCATGACCCATATCTTTTGGTTAGATAAATCTTAAGACCTCTTGGGAGAGGTTGTAGTCACATTTTTGGCCTAACATCTTGTATAGTGTTTTGACAAAATATAGGTAGTGGGACCTCCCACACCTGATGTCCCACATAGATGTCCACATTTGTACAGGCCTTGAATTTCCATCATTATCTAAGTATTTTATTCTTAATTCCTCACCCCATATCCCCATCACTTGCCCTTCATATAATATCATGTGCATGAAAAGAGAATAGTGCTTGAAATTAATGGCTTCACTATCATTCTTGATGATATTGAGGGCATTATTGATGGCCTCTGATAAATAATCTCCATAAACATAGGGTCGGGCATTATGGCTCTGAATTTCTATGGCTAAAACCATGGGAGAAATTATCATGTTCTCAAGAACATCAATTCCTAGTACTTGACCAATTGAGTAATAAGTGTATTGAAAGTATTATTCAAACAAAGCCATGGAGAATGGGAGATTATCTTCACTAGATAACCTCATAGTTTGGTTACCCACACCTTTAACCCTATGTAGAGGAAATTTACACCTCTTGTAACTTGTTTCCATTGTGCGGTATTCCTCCAACAAGTATCTGATTCATTATTTTGTTTTCAGGGAAGTGTCTAGCTGAAAAATCATGGAAATATAATCTGGCTTTATGACCATGAACTATGACCCATCAGGAAAATCAATTGGTCTCATCTTTGGATTTTAATTCTTTGCAACACCTTGATTAACTCTGCATTCACAAAGATGTTGGGTACTACAAGTTTACCCAAATTCAAATTCGACAGGTTTGACACTAGGCTATGCCGAATTTTCTTCCTATAATGATAAATAAAGAGGTCGTAACCCCTACATGGAGTCCATACATCTCCCATATTTTTTTGTTTATCTACTAATGTCACACATGATGGGTTAAGCTATTCTATTCTTCTGGATTTTGGCCTAGACCCAGGACACTGATCGATTAAGTCTTGATTCAATTGCATAGCTTCAATTTTCTATCTTTTTTCTTTCTATTTGCCTGAGGCTTTTTCCATCTCAACTCTACTCATGCAATGCTTTCATCTAATTATTGAGAAAATACTTTGAGCTAAGTCTAGACCACTTACTTGGATAAAAGCTGCAATTTTCTAGCTACCTACCACCATCCAACTTGGTTCTCCAAATCCTTCAATTACAATTCACAGTGATTTAAACTTCTTTGAGGCCGTATTTATCAAATTTCAAGACACTTCATCCAACCTTTGTTTATAAATGGCACTCGCACCACCTTTATGATGAAGTTCTTCATTAATAGCGATAGTCACATCGATATTTTCATTAGTCACATCAATCAGACTAATCATCATTTCATAACTGTCGAAGAGAATTTTAATTAAAATGCCCGTTGTTTCTTCGATATGTCAGTATGGTGATGTTTTTCCCTTCCCTTCTAGTGTATACTACTCTACCGCATATGTTGCTCACCTTCCCAACGGTATAGCAGTGCATGCTTTTGATCATTACTTGAAGATTGTCGATGAGACAATCTTATTTGTCTTATCGATATCTCAATGTCTCATCGACATTAGATCTTATGTTCTCTGATGTTGGTTGTTGGTGTCGATGAGACAAGTTAATGTCTCTTGTTGATATGCCAATATCTCATCGATAATCACTTCGTTATATCTAAGAGTTAATTTTCACCGAGCACTTGTAGATATACCTTTTCAATGTGACATAAGTGATTCTCTCCTCAATATGCCCATATCTTGTTGACATTCACTGTTTTACATTGTTGATGAGACATATAAATAAGTCTCTTTGACATAGGGGTGTCTCATCTACATTTCTGATTTGTGCTTTGTGCTAATGTTGGGGAGACTTTGGAGGGACTCTCATCGACATGGTGTTGTCTTGGCAATATGTTATGAGCAATCATAGGAGTATGTCAAAGGAGGAATACAATTTGATGCTGCGATCAAGGGTTTTATTTGGAAGCTCACATGAGGTATTTTATTAAATTTAAGTTATTATGATAGGAATTCTATGCATATGGTGGATGCAAGAGATGAGTGAAAATGGAAGTATGCAAAAATAATTAGGATGGAATTTTGGCTACAACACAATCCATGTTTTGAAAAGGATGATTCTTATGGCCTAAACTTTGAAATGCTTCAATAATATTATTTGTGTCGATACAAATTACCTATTGCAATATCCTTAAATTGTTCACTCTTTGGTATGAATTGTTGGTAGAAAAAATTAGGATTACTTGGATGCTTCTTCCATTCATTTTGTATCAACATATGTTCGTGAAGACACAAAAGTTAATAGCTCAATCAGGTAGAGCTTTTGTGATTTTCAAATGAAGATTAAGGTACATTTTTATTTCTGCTACATTACATTCATGTGCATAAAAAAAATCAGAAGATTACATTACTAGATTGCACTTATGCAGATGCCTATAATATAGGAAAGATTGCACAATCCTTTCAAAAATGTATTCTTTATTGATAATGTAAATGTATGTTGTTCCACACAAAGTCATGGAACTGACTATTTGAATGGATATAATCGAAAAACTATACATTTATAGATACAAAAGAGAGAAATGCACATAAAGAGAAAGGTGACCCGTCATTTCCTCAATGACGAATCCCAGTTACTTGTCTAAGCCTCCAAGTTGATGTCTTCCTTGCTGCTCCTATGTTCCTCACATTTGAGTGAGAAGAGTGTTGTTAGAGCAATAAAGGGTCACCAGTCAAAATATGTGCATACATCTATAAACATATAATTTGATCATGATGTGCATTCAGATAACTTGCATACAATAGATTTCCAGGAAAACAAGAAATTTATCAAACATATCTATCATATGCTCAATCTTATCTAACATGTTTTCTCATTGTGCAGTTATAGATAAAATTAGGTTGTTTTGTTTATCTGGTTACAACATGTGGGGTCAAATGTGTCTCCCACAAGGGTTGAGCCCATCATGCTGCCCTATTATTTTATTTGAGAAGGATAATCACAAGTAAACCATCCATGAAGCATTAAAGATCAATCTTTGCAAGGATAGTGGAGTATGTTGGTAAGGGGTAATCTCCTTATTGATAAAGATTTATCCTTATTAATAAGAACATTCCATTATCAAGATAGCCATCATTCTGACAAAACTAATCATCAAGGATTCCAAGATAGTTTTCATTAACATTCTGGTTAGAAGTAAGCATCCCCAAGCATTGTAACAGTCACAAGAATTGAACATGAGGGGCAGTCATGTAGATTAAAATTTTACACAATAGCCATCACTTGCAAAGATAGAGAAAACATGTTTCCACATAATAAATTAAATCAAATGCATGAAAGGTACAATGATGAAGTCCATAATAGTCAATATTGCTTAAGAGGGATTGAAGGACAACATTTTGTATCAAGGAGAACAAGGTAACCTCAAACTATGTTGTACCTGAGTAAGACAATACCTAAGCTTATGGTATTTCTAGATGAAACCTATAGCGAAAAAGTGTAGTCTCCATCTAAAGGAACCATCTTCAGAGCTCTTCCCTGAAATGAGGGTTGAAAACATTAGAAGAAAATAAATACCATAATTCTAAAGTAAAAATTTGTATCAAGACAAATGTCAGAAAGTATAATTAAAAATCCTTACAATTGGACCTCAAATTGGACCAAACAGATTTATGATTTTATCTTTAGAATGTAGGAACTTTCTCTGTTGAAGCTTCATGACTTTAAATTGGATCTCCAATTGGTCCAATAAAATTTATGATTTTATCTTTAGAATATAGGAACTTTCTCTATTTGATATTCAAGACCTCAAATTAGATCAAAAGCTGGATAAGCAGATTGATGATTTTATCTTTAGAATGTAAAAACTTTCTCTATCAGATATTAAAGATGTAAGGTTGGATTAGAAACTAGATAAGTAGATTTATGATTTTATCTTTACAATGTATGAACTTCCTTTGTTGGATATTTGGAAATTCCTACACACAAGTTCTGCTTCCAAGTGAAAACACTCGTAAGTGTTTCACACCGACTCAAGGGACAATTCAACCTGGTTATGACACCAATAGCAATCCAATTTTTCTTGAGCCATCCATATCAGAACGCTGCATCACAATCTATTCTTCTTGCACATAAAAATGCCACATATTAACCCCTTCTAAATAAAACTCAAAATACCATGAAACATTGAGTCCCCTATATTAGTAAGTAGGTAGTCTATAGGGCATAGTTTGATTTTATACAAGGATGCTCATGAAAGGAATATTCAAGTGACAGTGAGTGAGTTGTTTGAGATTGCAGCTAATGGTGCAATGTCCAGTCTTAAAGATAGTTAGCAAAGCAATAAATGTACAAAAAAATAAAATTGTAAACAACAAAAAATTCACAATGTTATCTTGCATAATGCCTTAAGTTTGAAGACAAAAATCTCATTGTATCTTGATGAAAGTAGTGACCTTAATGGTCAATCACTGGCAACCATGATTTTAAAAGATGCTATTGTGCTTATGGAGGCAACATTTTAAGCAGGGCGGTGAGTGGTGGTTTGGAACAATGGTAGGTATGAAGGACTTGCTTTATATGCATCTTATGCAGTCTAGCTTAAGACAACATTCTTAGAAGAGATTGAAGGTGGATTATGGAACTCAAGGGTTACCATGATAAATATTAAAGCAAAGACCGAGATCTATTTAAAATCCACTATCATGAAGATATTAAAGCTTTCAAATGCAAAACCATAGTAGCTGGAGTAATGAACACAGTGCAAAAGAGGGTAGTGTGCTAGGGAAGATTTAGGAGATCTCCACATTATCTAATCATAGGAAAATACATCATTTATTTATTTTTTAAAATTAAAAAAAATTATTCTAAACCCTATATAGGCCACATTAATACTTCAAAAGCATCTGATTTATTTTTTTAAATTAAAATAACTCATTCTAAACCCTATATAGGATACATTGATAATTCAAAAGCATCTAAAGTACTTTGAGATTATACAAACATATGTCAATTAAATACTTGGATTACAAACAGTAGCGCAAACATTGTAACCCTTGTTGATCAGAGCAAGAATGAGATAAAAAACAATGAATCCTATGCCTCCTATCATGCACATCTCCTTACCATTCTTTTTCATTCTTTACTGAAATATTTCTCCATTTTGGCGGGCTACGCCTGAAAATAAGGTTTCAACAAAGGTTTTATTGTATGTTTATTAAAATGAAGACTCCATTCTAGCTGGCTATGCCTAAAAAAGAAGATTTTGATGAAATTTTTAGAGTATATTCATTAGAGTTTTACAATATTTTGGCGGGCTATATTCTTAATTCCTGAAATGATTTATTCAAATGGATTGTGACTGACGTAATTTGCTGCATTTAGTGTTGTAAATTGTAATGATGCCATGATTACCGTACTACCACCATATCTTATTATTTCGGTTGTAGTATGGCAGGGTTTCCCTTCCCTTCTGTTGTTTACCACACCACCGTCGTGCTCAAGGCTTCCTGCCATGGGGTTGCAGTGTATACCACTCTACCACATATGTTGCTTGCCTTCCTGGCAGTATAGCGGTGTATTCCTTTGATCATTACTTGAAGATCTTGTCTTACTGATATCTCAATGTCTCATTGACATTACTTCATTATATCCAAGAGTTGTGTTTCGTTGAGCACTTGTAGATATACCTTGTCAATGTGACGTAAGTGATCTCTCCTCGATATGCCCGTATCTTGTTGACATTTCACTGTTTTACATTGTCGATGAGACATATATATAAGTCTCTTTGACATAGGAGTGTCTAAACCAGAACTACACCCGAAGCTAAACTTGAAGCTAAATCTAGAGCTAAAAGTGGTGCTAAAATCAAAGCTAAACTCAGAGCCAAGGGGCGACACTAATGGTAGCGCCACATGCAGAGCTAATATTGGTGCTAACTACGACATTAATTTTAGTGCAAATTAATGCCTTAATTAGTGCTGACTTGTCTTAGTCGGGGCAAATAAATTCCAAAAAAAGTGCCATCCCGGTAAATAGCGTCGATGTTTTCAAAAAATTGGCAAAAATTACATTAAAACAGTGGGTGGATGTAAAAAATAGAGCAAAAAATGGAGCAAATCATATGGATTTGTTGTAGTGGGTGTTGAAATTCCCTACTTGTTTTTATTCACTATTAACTATTGAGAATCATTTAAAGGAACCTTGTTGGAATAAGATAATAATTAATGAAACCTTGATTATGAGGAAACCTGAGCATATGCATCCCTTGAGAGACCATGTGAAGAGAAATGTGTGTAACTTTAATCCGTTTGGAAGTGGGTATGTAGGTGGTCCTTGGGTGAAGGATGCCCCTGTGACCTCAAGTCCTTAGGGGGAGGGTTTAGGGGGATAACTCCAAGGGTTGGGGTTCTTCCTAATTGGTTTGATCTTCTCTCTTTAGTAGGCTTCAATTTGAGACTGAAATGGGTACCAAATGGGTATATGATCAAGTTAAGGAAATTTAATCATATTTAATACATAATATGCTTTTATATAGTAAACGAAATGAAGTAAGGATTTTTCTAATTATAATCGATATTTATGTGCATGTTGTGTAAAGGCCATCTCGTGTTAGTTTTTTGTAAATTTTGTTTTGTGAAGTTCAACTCCATATATACAGGTCTCTATGTATAGGCCTATGGATTTGTTGATTGTGATATATTTTGTTTATTATTTTGATTCATGTTATGTATGACTAGCCCAAGTGTGAACCTCCAAGATATTTGAGCAGTGGTAGGCAGTCATTAGACCGTGCCAATGACTGATGTTTGGGCTACTGTTAGGGACTAGCTAGCATTCACCTTTTTTATAGAGGTGAAGGTTGTAATGGGCTACCCTAGTTATGATATAGTAAAGGTTGCATGGGTAGGGATCCATCCATGCAAGTAACGGTAATCTAGGGCTAACCATTGTAGCAAGGGGGTTCATCGACTATCATTGATAAGCACGAAAGTGTTCAATGCCAAGTGTTACCCGGGATGTGAAGAAGATATCTAACAATATAACTAACATCACAAGGTGGTATATGTTGAGAGCTACTTCTTCTTGGGTAGACAGACTTGTTGTCAGTGGCCTATAAGTGATTAAAGTCAAAATCCACCGGGCTATGGTAGGTTCACTACTTGTGGAAAGCTTTGGGATGGAGGATGGACCCATAGTATAGTATGGGATACACTAAATCCCCTTCCCAGTTATTAGATTGTATACTTGGTCTTGTTGGGTTGAGGACGGACCAGTGATGTAGTATGGGATGTAGTGAATCCTCTTCCTAGTTGTCCAATGGTACATAAGACCATAGCAAAAGATGGGACCCATGTTGTAGTGTGCAATGCACCGACATTATTTTATATCTAAGATGCAT
Organism: Sequoia sempervirens; assembly: GCA_007258455.2. Classification (NCBI taxonomy): domain Eukaryota; kingdom Viridiplantae; phylum Streptophyta; class Pinopsida; order Cupressales; family Cupressaceae; genus Sequoia; species Sequoia sempervirens. The sequence continues at coordinate 274,094,426 of VDFB02047230.1, forward strand.
TATGGACATGTGTTGGTCATCCATTCTGATGTGTAAGCCAATCATTGAGTATACATTGATGTGTGTTGGAGTTAATAATTGTGGTACTCGTGATGTACGTATGAGCTAGGCACCATTGTACTTGTGATGTGTTGGAGATAGTCATTGCGTATTTGTGATGTATGTTGGATTTAATCACTAATCTAATTGTGATATGTGTATGAGCCAGTGATCATTGTACTTGTGAGGTGCAAATGAGGCAGTCACAGTTGTACTTGTGATGTGAATATGAGCTAATCACCATTGCATTTATGATCTGTGTATGATCCAATCACTATTGTACTTGTGATGTGTATGAGCTACTCACCTTGTGTATGTGTGATGTATGTTCGTGAAAATCATTGTGTATGATCTTTGGGATTATGGTATGATATGCCCCTTGTGAATATTGTGAATGTTGTACACTAATTCTTGGGAATGTTTGGTATGGACCCAACACTTGATGGCAAAGTTATTATCATTATATTATAATTTATTAAGTTGATAACTTATGCTTAATGAATAGTCATGGTTTAAATATGAGATTAGAGATCTCATAAAAGAGGAGAATGAACTCCCTCTGATTTTGTTAGGAAAACTATGAAGTATCTAGTTCCCACGATGGGATACATAGGCAAGGTCACCATGAACCCTTGAGATTTAGTTATGGGTCTAGGGATGATCCCATGGGTAGGAGCTTAACAATTTTAATGTAAGCTTAAAAGTTGTGAAATTGAGTTGTTGTCATCATGGTGAATAAAGAATATTTGAAATTAACACTTCAAATTTAGATGAAATATTCTTGGTCAGTTAAGTTGGTAGTTGTTGTGAATTATTAAAAAAATTATAGCACCTAAGGGGCAGATTTTGCACTATCCATCTAGTAATACTTATAATTGGAAATCTATTTGAATTATAAGCTTGTTAAATTAGATTTATAGACCTTGTTTAATGGTCAATTTATATTTGGCATTGTTGTTTTGATTATTAGTTGAATTGTTTGCATAAGTATTAATGGTTGATTAGTTATTCAATAATGGATTTTATAAATTATGTGTTATTATTGTAAAATCTAAATTGAGATTAAATAGAGGATAATTATTAGAAATATATTTATATATTTTTAAATATTGAATTACTTTTATTTAATGATCATGCATGATTTATATTATATTATTTATTGTATATACTTAGATAATTGGATAAATCTATTATATTTTCTTTAGTTACATTTTCCTAACTTAAAGAAAAAAGTGCATGAGTTTTTGGAAGGGAATTTTTTTATAAAATCTATCAAACCATAGAGCACACTACACTTTTCAACAAATAGTATCTAATGATTTGAGATTTGTAAGGAATTAAAGAGGATCATTCTAGGTTTTGAGTTTTTTTCTTGAAATGGATCTAGAATTTAATATCAATTCAACAAGGATTTCATTTGTGTGTTGAAATATTGTATTACATTTATGGAATACTCTCAAGGATCATGATTTCTTTGGAATTAATAGTATATGCATGGAAATGGGGGACAAAAATGGGATCAAAAGACGCGACTTTTTCCTTGAAATCAACAAAAAATAAAATTCAAATAATAATTTGATTTCTATGTGCAAAATTTGATAGCATGGTGAAGTAGGGGAATTATGCTAGCCACACAAACCGAAATCCATTTCCTTTTCCTAGTATTTTGAAATTCAAAATTTTTCCCAACCATTTAATTTTGAGACCATTCAACCAAACCTCTAGTTGCATTAATGGAGAGAAAACACATGAAAATAGAAATGAGAGGAATATTTAGGTAAGTTAGAGTTTAAAAATGGGTAGCATGGAACCAATGACAAAATTTTGGTGCTCAAAATAGGCATTTGAAATAAAAAAGCCCATTTTTGAGGAATTCTAGAAAAGAGATGATAGAAAGGGAGGAGGAAATGAAAAATGAGTACCCAAGGCATGTGCAAAGAAGGAAGAGATATAAATATTGCATGAGACAATAGAGAAATAAGGCCATCACATTTAGAAAATTTGGTTTGTGTCCTCATCTGTGAGGGGAGAAGTGAACCCATGTAAGAGAGAATAGAAAGAGACTCAAGGAAATTAGAAAATTTGAAGGAGAAATAAGGTGACAAGTGGGACACCATCCAAAAGAAAATTTTCATCATTTTAGGTTTACAATGTCAAAAAAAAAAGGGATTATCAAAGGTAAAATAGGGGAATGAATATTTCTTACTCAATTTTTGTAATCCCAAAGAAATTATATAAAAATGAGGATTAGTTTTAATTAATATAATGAAGAATTATTTTAAGTTAAAGAGCTACTCAATTTTTCGTGTTTGAATATATGTGATTCTAGGTCTTCTCTTTTGGTGTGTTGCTTGCTTACAAAACTAGGTAGCCCCATGTGCTTTACTATATATGTCAATTTGTAGGTGTGTATTTTTTGTTCCTTTACTTGTAACCACTATAATGCAAATTTGAGTCCATAGAAATAGGGTTGGAAGTTGTAGGGGGGAAACTTGTTGAAAAGGTTGTGCATTTTCTATTACAACATAATCAAGGTAATTAGGTTGCAAGTAAACTTGCAACACGTGTAACCACTTACAACCAAATAGAATTATGGACTTGAATTCCAAGCACTAGATATAGGGTGGCACCATCAACATGGTATTAGAGTAGGCTATAGTTATAGGAAAGGGTTAATTATCCTTGGCTTAGAGTTGGAAAGAGTCCAATACAATAGTGATTGTGTGTCCTTGTGTAGGGTTGCAACAAGAAGAGTTGTAGTAGGGAGGACAAGGAGGACAACATGATGCCTTCGAGAAGGAGGAAAACATGATGCCTCTGAGAAGAAGAGTGGTAGATTTTTCCATAGTAGCAAAAATAGTAGGAAGAATGGATGAGGTAGTAGAAATCGTAAGGGGGGTGTAGGTTAGATTGGAAGCATTTGAGGAAAATATGAGAAGAGGTTGAGTACATGAAATAGTTGATAGTGAGAGTGAAGGAGTTGAAGTAGGGGGTGAGAAGATGAAAATAAAAATGTAGAAGTGGATGCAATAGAAATGAGGTTAATAGTATTCATCTCCGATATTGAGAAAGAAATAAAGATGAAGTTTCCAAGCTTCTTAGATAGTTGAGAAGTAGATGAATTAATTGATTGGTTGAAAAAATGGAGGAGTATTTTGAGTATAAAAAGTTAAAGAAGCCAAGGAAAGTGAAGGTTGCTCAAAAGTAATCTAAAGAGACATGCAATACTCTAGTAGGAGGTAGAAGCCAAGAGAAGGACAAATGATAGGGATAATTTATCACTAGATGGGTCAAATGGTGAGTAAGATGAAAGCCAATATTTTACCAACTAACTATTAGTTTGATCTACTCAAGAAATTATAGAACTTTTAGGAAAGGTAACTAAGTGTGAAAGGCTTCACTAATGATTTTTATAGGAGTTTCATCAAGTTGGATAAAATTGAGTTAGATTACAAAAAGGTAGCTTGATATGTCAATGGAATAAAGATGAACATTAAAGATGAGCTAAGTATGATGATGTTTTGAGCTATCAAAGAGGCCTATCAGTACACCATGAAAGCTAAAGAGAGACTAATAAAAATGAAATAGGAAACAACTAAAGGTAGAGGTGGATTTGTTAAAATAAGAGAATATATGAAAAGAAGATATAATCACAATGAAGAGGTCAAATCTTCATATAGTTAGAAGAAATTAAAGGAAACTAAAAAAAGGATTAATAAACACAAAATAATTAATAATAAACAAATATTTTACCTTGTTTTTATTTTCTCCTTCCATTTGGTAGAAGTAGAGTGCACCCAAATTATCCACTTTATTTAATCTTTGCGATCAAGGATGGGGGGATGTGGTTGCTTAATAAATTGAGAACATGATGTTTGGATTAAGATGATAGATCAATAAAATGGTAGCATGTGGATATCATATGATAGGATTCTCAAATGGAAGGGAAGGCCTCCAATTTATCTAGATTTTCCACAAGGAATATAAAGGGACAAGAATGTAATGTTGATGGAGGGATAGGATTTGAGGATAATGAAGGCATGGATTGAATTTGTAGTCATGTGACAAGTGTCACACAAGGTCTAATAGATAGGAATTATCAAATATGTGTGAGGAAAATGTAATGTGTTGAGGATACAATCACACATGTATGAGAAAAGGAGTGGAGATAATTCAAAAGGTCAAGGTGTGATGTGGATGCTTATCATGCCTCCAAGATAGCATATTCACACATGTGTGAGAAAAGTGGTTAGAATGCTCACACATGTTGGAGCATTTTAAGGATGAGGTGGTATTCAAAGATGATTCTAATAGTGCATTCTCACACATGTGTGAGCAAGGAGTGGGATAAGGTTGCAAGCTCACACATGTGGGGGCATGGGAGGAGAGGGAACACATGTCAGAAGATGGAAAGTTTAGATTTTAATCCATGTAGATGGATATAATGGTTAATATTAAATGGAAAAGGAACAATAAGGATGTGGATTTGAATATTAGAGGAAATGATAATAGGGATTAAACAGTCTTAATGATTTAACTAATCATAGACTAATTAATTAAGCGGAAGGAATTAGGGACTAAGGCCAATTGATTTAATTTAATTAATTAGCCTTAGGGAAAAATTAATTAATGATGAATTATGAAGACGATTGATTAAATAATGATTTATTTAGTTAATTTATAGGAAAATTAGAATGTTGAATTGGTGATAAATTTGGGATGTTTACAAGAAGGTCAATGAAGCTAGGTGAAGACCTTATCCTTTGAGAGGAAAAGGTTAACCTAGAGGATATTGAGTTAGAAGTTTGTAGGTGACTTGTTTTATATGTGGATAGTTTGGACATCAATTTTATGATTTCCCATAGTGTAGTGGAGAAGGATCAATGAGGACTCAAGCTAGAGGTGCACATATAGCTAAATGAGATGATAAGTCCAATAGGTCTATTATATATGTTAAACACTCAGAATACTGAGAGGGGGGTGAATCAATATTCTCTGAAACCACTTAAACATTAATTCCACATAGCATATTCAATTTGTAGAAAGAAATGAAAACATGAAAGAAACCATCAAAACCACATAACACATGAACACCAATTTTTATGTGGAAAACCCAAAAAGGGAAAAATCGTGGTGAAGATTAGCTCACAATACATTATAACCAATTACAACATATTACAAAAATGCTCATTGTAGGTGGACTAACTATCCTAGTGGACTCACTGCCCATAGAATGAAAGGAAGATAGAAGAAAAGGGATGGTTCACTGCCAAGATTTGAACTACTACAATTGCATCTACAATATGCAAGAATTACAATTCCACTAAAATTCAATATATTAAGTTTACCCACTTCATACCATTCTAATTTAACATTCTACTCTGCTATGCATTCACATTAAATTCACACAATTCAAATCAACAACACTTTTATATTTGCTATCATCATCCTCCAACACCAAAAAGATCTTATACTTATACCCATTACATCTAAAAACTCTTGCAACATCAATTAGGTTGGCCTAATTAGATGTATCATGAAAAATAATAACTTGTCATCCCAAAACATACTTCACACCACAATAATAACTTATAACAAACCCAAATAGGTTGGCATAGACCTATAATATCTCCCACATAATGCATTAACACTCATTTAAACTATGCATACCCTTAAACATATTAGGTTGGCATTGCTGGAGACCTAACATCAAAATAAGCCAACTGATCATCCTCAAACAAACATGGAAAACTCCAAAATTCACACCAATTGGATCTTAGATGCTACTAACACCTATAAACAGCTCCAAAAAACCAAAATACCATATATTATTCTATGGTGAAGTGTGGACTTAGCAAACCATGTACTCTGCACTAGCAAACACTGTCACTAGAAAACCTGATATTCTGTTACTCATAACTTCTACACCAGAGGACCAAAAGGCATGAAACTATGGATTTAGAGTCCTTTGACATCCAATTTTTTTTTCTTAGAACCATAGAGAAAAATTCTTCAAGCCGGGCCAATGTGAACCAAAAAACTAGATGCTTTGTACACTTATCCAATTCTTCCACTCAACTGTCTGCATTGGACCAAAACTTCTTACATTTATGCACATGATTATCATTATCATACACACTCATGCTTCACCAATTGGTCTGCACATCAATATTCATATCAAACCACAATATTTACAACAATGACAACATTGTATCTGCATACTGTACATTCATGCTCATGTTTCCAACAAGCATATCAATGACAAACTCCTTAAACTTCTAACAATATAGCTAGATGAAGTTGAAATGGGAGAAGCACTTATGATGAAGAGGACATTGTTGAGAAAAAATGGATCATGGACTAGTCTAGAGAATAAATCTATTTAGAATGTTGTGTAAAGCAACCTATAACTACTACAAGGCCATAATAAATAGTGGTAGTATGGACATTTTAGTATCAACTGAAATGGTGGACAAGCTAAGGTTGAAAAAAATGGTTCACATAACTCCTTATAAGATATATTGGTTGCTCAAGAGGTGCTAAATTTTGGTTGATTCATAGTACCCAATCAATTTTTAGATAGGCAACTATAAGGATGAAGACTTGTAATTTGATATGAAGAAAATTCATGATGGGAGAGAAAACACATATACTTTGGAGAAGAATGGTTGAAAATATATTCTTACTTCATTAAAAACTAAATATATGTAAAGAATATTACAAGGATTTTACTAATGTCAAGAAAATAGTTCTTGAAGGAATTAAAACATGAAAGACTATATTTTGTAGTAGTTTGTAAGGTGTTGCAAGTAGGGACAATTGCTTAAAATATTGAGATACCTTTAGAAGAAAATAAATTTCTAGGAGAATTTGATGATATTATGTCCAAAGAGTTTCCAAAAGGATCACCACCTATCAGGAGAATCAATCATCACATTGATTTGACTCAAAGAGATATTTTACCCAAAGAAGTTATTTATATATTGATCCCTATAAAAATGGAGAGAACAAACAAGTGCATGCAATATTGGAAACACAAATGATTCTAAAAATCCTTAGCCAATGTGTAGTGCTAGCCTTGTTAGAACCTAAGAATGATGGTTAATTGAGGATGTACTTAGATTCCGAGTTTAAATAAATTAACTATTAGTTATCAGTTTCCCTTACTTATAATAGGTGATCTTATGGACTACCTAGGTAAGCTAAGTATATTAGTAAAATTGATATAAGTGGATATGATCAAATTATGATATGAGAGGGGGGTGAATGGAAAATATTTTTAATATCGGGGGGGGGTTTTATAAGAGGTTAGTGATGCCCTTTAGATTGATGAATGTGCATATCATGCTTATGTGGCCAACAAATGAAGTATTAAGAACTTTCTTAGGAAAATTTGTGATTGTTTAACTCAATAATTTTATGTTTTAGCAACAACAAGGAAGAACATTTGTTGCATATTAGGTATGTCTCCAAAGGCTCAAGGAGAACAAATTTCTAATTAACTTGAAGAAATGAAATTTAAAAAGGAATTAGTTTATTTTGGGTTTGTAATTTCATCTAAGGGGTTGAAAAAATGGACCTAAAAAAGTAAGAGCGATAGTAGAGTGGCCTAACCCAAGGAGTATTAGTGAAGCCCAAAGTTTTCATGGCCTAACAATTTTTTACTAGTGTTTTATCAAAAAATATAATGGGATTTTTTGTGCCAATCATCGAGACCATGAGAGGAGATATGAAAGATTTTAAGTGGAAAATAAAATAGATATGAGCTTTAAGATATTAAAGAAGGTCACCATGAAGCTATTGGTTTCCTTTCCAAAAAAATTAAAGGTTTTATAGGTAGATTATGATGTAAGTGAGACAACCATTAAATCATATCTTAGTTAAGTGGGAAAGCTCATAAACTATTTTAGTGATAAGATTAACAATTCTAGAAAGATGTATTTTGTCTATGACCATGAATTTTATGCTATAGTGCAAGCACTAGAGAAATGACAACTATATTATTCTCAATTAGTTTCTTCTATACCTATATCATTATACTTTACAATTTCTTAATATTCAAACCAAGCAAGGTTATAACTTTATTTTTAAGCATCAAAATGGGAGTTTGAATAAGGAAATGGATTCCTTGAGTAGGAGAGAAACATTATTAACCAAGATGAGGTATGATATAGTTTTTGATTGGGAAAATAGGTTTTGAAGGGTTCTTGAAACCTTGTACAAAAAAAGATAGGATGATAATTAAAATAACCCATTAAAAACAAGCAACCCCCACACAAAAGATTAACCATCAACTAAACCAGCAGTAGAAAGTTAGTGTATAGGAGCGAATTTGCACCCCTTACACAAATTCCCATTTTAAACTTCCTCACCTTAGAAAACCAAATCCGAGGGCGAAAATCCACATCAGCCCCCTTCCCTCGTTCCACTTGGCATATGTCTTTTGCATTGGTAGAAGAATAACTTTCAACGGAACCTATGTGGCATGCTTACGTCCTGATGGATTCCTATGTCTGAAGTTGGCAGAGGCATTACACTTCCTATTGGGAATGAGTTGTAACATCCCTCTTCGACCAACCAACCCAAAAATGCCTTATTTTTGCTCATACTTCCTGCAAATTGATTCATTCTCACTTCATTTCATCCTCTAGCAATCTCTTAGCATTCTAGCAATCACTTCTTGCATTCTCAAGTATTCGTAGCCTTCATTTTCACTCTCAAACAACACTTTGGTACTCCATATCAGTAGCAACAATACTCCATCAACTCCATAGAGCAAGTGTGGAACAAACCATTGCAGCAAGGGCTTGAGTCCTCTTTTCTCCTCCATTAGCTAGTGGGCTCTTGGTGGAGGTGATAAGCATTTTCACTCCTCTCCTCTACAGTTTGGTTGAGTAGAACTTTACTATTTTGTAGTGTTTTTTGTGTTCTCTACTTTCTTTTCTCCTTTATCATAAATTTATCTATCATTGCTATCTTGGTTGTCCATGGAGATGGAAACACCAAAACGGGGGTCTAATTGAGGCAGACCCCTATACAACCCCCAACAATTTTCCTTCTTTCTTGTGTGTAGGTAGACATGCTTTTTGGAGCTAGCTGGAGAATGAGCATCTTTGTGAGATTATCTTTGTCACCTTAGCTTTAATATTTTTACTTTACCACATTTGTTTGTATCTCTCCTATTTTATAGTTTTGTTTTTTTTCCTTTAGAAGTGACTAGCTATGTCGTCAACTCATTTTCTGGTGATTCTTATTGTATTTTCATTCATTTGGTTGTACAGATGACAAAACACCTAAGAGACTCCAATGCACCACACTGTCGTCCCAAAACCACACATCCATCCTCGGGCAGAGAGCTACATGAGGTACATTTTTGAACTAAAAAATTGACTCACCTAGCTCTATTCTAGATTTCGGGTCTGCAGAGTGATTGATGGACCTCATCATTCTCATCCCTCCTTTCAAGAGATCCCTTTAGAGTGAGGTAAGTTAGGGAAGCCTTCAGCTTTTAGCTCTCTGTGGCCTCCTTGAATGTGATTGCACCCCCTCTCTTACATTTTTGGTCAACCCAACATGAACCAACGTCTTCTCATTTGTTGGTGTTGAGGCTTTTCCCTTGTACCTTCTGACTGTTGTTCCCCTAAGTGTTGTGAAAGTTTATGAGCATCACAACCCATTCCACAACCTCTAGGTATATTGCTAGGAGAAGTATATGACAACTTCCGATGGAGAGGACAAAGGTCACTACTATTTTCTCTACAGGCCTTTTTGTTGGGTCTATCATTGGTCTTGCCACATAGGAGTAGTTCTCGAGGGGAGAAATAGGGATCTCTGATGAGACAAACCATGTCCCAAATCCTCTTACATCTCCTACACAGTCATCAGTGGATGAGTACGAGGCCGTTCACATTCCTTCAGAATATATTTCTACTATTAGCAAGGGATTTAGTGACTTGGAGAATCACTTAAAAAATGACCCAAAGATGGCCAAGGCCGCTAGGGTTATTAGTGAAATAAAGCACATGGTTGGAAATGATCGAACTGGCATAGAACTCATGGATAGTCTCTCTAGTATGACTGAAGCATGTGTTCCTCTAAACAATCCTAACATTATACAAGGAGCCACTTTTGAAGATCATGAGAGACAACTTGTAATGTCAATGCCTCCCCCATCTATTTACATGGTTGATGTCATACCCTCAATCATCATCCACTCTGCCTCCAATACATTCGAAACTATCAAAGTAAATAGGATCCCCTTGGGTTTCAACTTCACCCCTCTTGTCACCTCTAGTAGTGGAGGTTTTGGTGGGTTGAGTGGTGGGGGCTTTAGTAGCGATGGTGGTTTCAGTAGCAAAAGTGATGTTAGTGGAGGCGGTTCTAGTGGAGGCCACGGCGGTGGCTTTGGAAGCGGAGGTGGCTTCGATGGAGGCCCTACTAGTGGAGGTGGCTCTGGTAGTGGTTTTGGCAGTGGTCACACTGGTGGGTTTAGTGGTGGCTCTGGTGGTGGTACTGGAGGAGGTTCCTCTAGCCCTATATCTTCTAATGACCCTATTCTAAACACTCTTCTTTAGAATATGGGTAAGATGCAGAGCCAATTGGTGAGTCTCTCCCAAGCCTCTGCCTAGCCTATCTTCCAACCCTTCTTCTGGCATAGCTCATTTTTGGTCACAATTTTGAACACTCCCTTCCCTCAAGAAATGGAGATTTCTAAATTTAAGAAATATGGTGGAAAAGGAGACCCACAAATGCATGTGTCTACCTTTAACACCCTATGCACAAATTTCTTCCATCACGACGTGTTGATAGAAAAAACTATTCTCTCAATCTCTCAAGGATACAACACTCGAGTGGTACTGTTCCTTGCTCAAAAATTCCATTTTCTCATTTGACCAACTTGTAAACCAATTTATACGATAGTTCCAAGCCAACATTAGACTGAAGATGACCTTTTTGGATCTCGCCCGATGCAAACAAGGAGATAATGAAAATATTACTAATTTAATAGCATGATATCAAGTGTTTTTCTCACAAATCTCGTATCTGTTGCCCGATTCTAACGTGCAGAAGGTATTTATAAGGAACTTGCAAAGGCCTTGGTAGGAAAATTTTTCCCTTATGAAATACCCTTCTTTCACGCATTTGTGTGCAACCCTACAAGAGTATCAACAAATGGTAGTTTAGTTCGGGGGATCCTCCTCACACCCCCATTTTGAAGGTAATTCCATTGAGTATCAATCTCTGGGAAAGGTAATGCTATTGTGAATGTAGTAGCCACTACGAATGACATCGACCTCAAATGCAATTGAAAATTCACAATGTTAGCAGAATCTTATTCTTCCATCTTACAAAAGTTGTTGAAGGATAAGATCATAATCTTGCAGAATCCTACACCTCTTAAGGAACCTTACCCTAGCTGGTATGATGCAAATACGTACTATCAGTACCATCAGGTTAATAGACATGATACCGAATGTTGTATGCACCTGTGTCATGAGATATAGGGTTGCATTAAGGATGGTACTATTCATCTCGATGGAAGCAAAAAAAATACAAATAAATTGGTGGAAAAAGTGAATAGTGAGTTGCAGATATACACAGACCTATTTTCATTTCATTCTACCAACATGATTATTGATCCTGCTCTGTCACTCAACCTGAGGCTTATGTTAACATGGTCACAATTACTCCTACCAAGTAGCTTGTGACCAGTTTTCCGGATGTGACATTCACGTCTCAAGACTTTCCCTTAAATAACAAGCCCTCTCTCCTCTATATTCCCACTCGCCCCAATGGCAACATTGTGATTGGGGTCTTAGTAGACCCTATGATTTGAGTGAATTTTATTACAAAAGAGACATTGTGGATTAACTTACTACATAGAAAAGAGTATGAAGAAATAAAATCTACCATTCATACACACGATGGTCTTTGTCTGAAATTATATGGCTCAATAACTTTATTCCATCCTAGTTGGACCTAGGGCTATTAACACTGCTTTCAATGTCATTCTGGAGTCATATTTTTTCAAGATGAAGCTAGGCATACCTTAGCTAGCTTCCATGAACAAGATCACTTCATATATTCATAAATGTGTGAAGTTCTCCCATGAAGGTTTCATGCATATAGTGCATGACATTAGATACTAGCCTATGGTGTCCTGTGGGGGATATTCATTAGACCATTTTTTGCCCACCCTGGTTCGTCCGCTTCCTCCAAGAATGGAGCTAATTTACAAGAATTATGTGAAGTATAAAACTGGGGACAAGGGACAACCAAAATTGGATCTTCCTAGAGCGCATCAGCCAACTACCTCCTCTTCCTGAAAAGGAAAGGAGAAGCTTGCCTCCTCTCAAGCTAACTTGTCTACTCCCATTTCTTGGGAGAAGTATTGGATGAGAAAGCCTGGCCTTTACTCGTTAAGTTTGATGATACCTCCTTGGCGTAGACCCAAGATCAGGATATTGGATCTCCTTATTGAGCCTCCTAGGCCTTTGTATTATTTGTATGATAGAAAGAAAGGTTCCTAAATGGAATTCTCTCTGCAACCTCCTATCACTTCTGCTCCAAAAGCAGTAAGCGAGAAGAGGCCTGCTACTGAGGCACTCAAGCTGACTCCCCCTGTTGTTTCCCAACCTACTCCTCCTACTCTCGTTCAAGAGTCTATTCCTCTGCTAGAAATGACTATAGTGGACACTCCCATGGCCTAACAAGAGACTTTTATCCCTTCATAGCCTCCGGCCTCTGGTTCGAAGAGTCACAAAAATTTCTTTGCACACGAGAGCACAAGCTCTAGCAAAAGGCTCTCGCAGCTGAGTAGGACGCCTTGCAAAGGAAGGAAGAGGATATGATTGCCCTTGTATAAGGGCCTCCTGTCGCATCCTCCTCTCTCACTACAACAAATCCCTATGATTAGCTCCATTTTTTGCTTTTTTTTTTGCATCCACCCATTGTTTTAATGTATTTTTCTCCAATTTTTTGAAAAGTCGGTGCGATTTTTTTGGGATGATGCTATTTTTGTCATTTTTTGCTCCAACCAGGACAAGCAGGTGCTAATTCAGGCACAAATTAGTGCCAAAATTAGCATCAAAATTAGCATCAAGATTAGCGTTGAAATTAATGCCTAGTGTAGCACGCATATTAATGCCAAAATTAACGCCAAGATTAGTGCCAAAATTAACACCTATGGTAATGCCTAGATTAACGCCTAGATTAGCAACCAAATTAATGTCTACATTAGCACCCATATTAGCACCTGATGTAACACCTATTTTATCACCTGCTTTAGAGCCTATTTTAGCACCTAATTTAGTGCCTTCTTTAGCACCAAATTTAGCACCTAGTTGTTATGATGTAGTAGGGATTAAGGGTGTTAGAACAAAAAATCCTTCCCCAATATTCACTAGCCTTCAATTGCTTGCCGACATTTCACTTGCATCAAATGAGCTATTGCCATTGATTTTTCATTGTATTTAACATGAAATGCAACAATTTGTGTGACAAGATCCATACTTTCACCAACATTCCCTTTGTATATACCCATTTATTCCTCTAGATAATCATAAACAAAGCAAATTTATCCTTTACCATAGTACTTTGTGCAGATTAATGGTTGAGGGTTGAGAATTAAGGTTTAAGGGTAGTTTAATGTATAGGGTAAATGGTAGAGGGTAGAGGGTGTAAGGGTTTAGGGTTTAAGGGTTGAGGGTTGAGGGTTTAAGGTTGAGGGTTGAGGGTTGAGGGTATATGGTTCAAGGATTAGGGTTGAGGGTCCAATGTATAGGGTAGAGGGTATAGGGGTTGAGGGATTAGGGTTTAAGGGTACTTGAGGGTTGAGGGTAGAGGGTAGATGGTACTTGAGGGTTTAAGGGTTGGGCTTAGGGTCTACTAGGGTAGAGGGTATTGGGTAGAGGTGGTGTAGAGGATAGAGGGATGTAGAGGGTTTAATGGTCATGGTTTAGGGTATTGGGCTGAGGGCATTGTGGTTGAAGGATTAAGGTTGAGGGTATAGGGTCGAGGATCATGGTAGAGAGAGGAGGGATGGATTGTATGGTTGGGGGTTGAGAATTGAGGGTTGAGGGTTTAATGTATAGGGTAGAGGGTGTAAGGATTTAGGGTTTAAGGGTTGAGGGTTGAGGTTTAAGGTTGAAGCAGAGTAACTGAGGGTATATGGTCTCAAGGATTAGGGTTGAGGGTCCCAAGTATAAGATAGAGGGCATAGGGCTGATGGATTAGGGTTTAAGGGTACTCTGTTGAGGGTTGGAGGGTAGAGGGTCAAGGGTTTATGGGTTGAGGATTTAGGGTCGAGGGTATAAGAGGGTACACAATAAGGGTAGAGGGATGTAGGAGGGTTTAGTGGTTTAGGGTTTAGGGTATTAGGTCAGAGGGTATAGGTTGCGATTAGGGTTGAGGGTAGAGGGTAGAAGGCTTAAGGTCGGGTTTAGGGATTAAGGGTTTAGGGTTGGAGGGGGTTAGCTATAAGCTAAGGGTTAAGGTAGAGGGTTTAGGGTATAGCTAGACATTTGAGGGTATATGGTTGGATGGTCAATTAGGGTTGAGGTTCCAAATGTAGAGGTAGAGGGTATAGGGTTTGAGGCTTAGGGTTTATGGCTGAGGGTTGAGGATTAAGGGCTGAGAATTGAGAATTGAGGTTTGAGGATTTTAATGTATAGGGTAGATCAGAGGGCAGAGGGTTGCATGGCTGAGGATTGATGGTTTAAGGTGAGTGTATAATGGTTGAGGGATTAGGGTTTAAGGGTTGAGGGATTATGGGTCAAGAGGGTTGAGGGATTAGGTTAGTGAGTTTACTAAGTGGGTTTAGGGGTTTAAGGGTGGAGGGATTAGGGTAGAAAGTTTAGTACTCAGGGTTTAAGGGTTTAACTAGGGCTGAGGGACGGGTCATGGGCAGAGAGCATATGGTCTCAAGGATTAGGCCAGGGTCTAAATGCATATACAGGGGTAGAGGGTAAAGGTGCAAGGGCAATTTTAGGGCTAAGGGGCTGAGGGCTGAGGGCCTAAGGCTGAGAGCAGAGGGCTGAGGGCATATGGTTCAAGGATTAGGATTGAGGGTCCAATGTATAGGTGCTAGAGGCATAGGGTTGAGGGCAGAGGGCAGAGGGCCTAGGGTTTAAAGCAAGGCTGAGGGCTGAGGGATTAGGCAGAGAATTTACCAGTTTAAGGGTTTAAGGGTTGAGGGTATAAGAGGGTAGTAGGTTGAGGGTAGAGGGACATAGAGGATTTAACAGTTTAGGTTTTAGGGTATTGGGTTTAGGTTATAGGGTTGAGGGTAGAGGGTAGAAGGTTTAAGGCTAGTTTAGGGTTTAAGGGTTTAGGGTTGAGGGACATTAGGGTTGAGGGTACAGGGTTTAGGGTATAGCTAGGACATTTGAGGGTATAATATGGTTGAAGGTCGATTAGGGTTGAGGTTCCAATGTAGAGGGTAGAGGTATAGGGTTGAGGGTTTAGGGTTTAAGGTTTGAGGGTTGAGGGATTAAGGGTTGACGATTGAGAATTGAGGGTTGAGGGTTCAATGTATAGGGTATATCATAGGGTAGAGGGTAGAGGGTTTAAGGATTGAGGCTTGAGGGTTTAAGGTTTAGGGTAGAGGGTTGAGGGTATCTAGTTGATGGATTAAGGTTGAGGGTTCAATATTGTATAGGGTAGAGGATATAGGGGTTGAGGGTACATTGAGGGATTAGGGTAGAGGGTCTAATGTATAAGGTAGAGGGTATAGGGGTTGAGGGATTAGGGTTTAACTAGGGTTGAGGGTAGAGGTTAGAGGTTTAATTAAGGGTTTAATGTATTTTTCTCCAATTTTTTGAAAAAGTTGATGCTATTTATTGGGATAGTGCTATATATTTTTATCACTATCAACAATAAAAATAATATTAAGTTTTTAGTTAATTAGTGTTGAAACCATTATAAAAATTTATTGTCACTCCTAACAAGTAATATTAAGCCTTATTATTCAAACCACTCAAATAATTTAAACCATTTAAGTCTTGAATACATGCAATATATATAGATCTCAATAAGTCCATGAAGGTATACATAATGTCTTGAAAATGTCATATATGCATTTGATGAATGTCTAAATAAATTCATATAGGAATACAATTGTACACATTGGTAAAATATAAATACATACATATAAATCCATATGGGTATATACAATGATATACCTCTACATTTCATGGAAATTGAAATCACAATTTGGTGGCATTGGCAATCATGTCATATCGCTCGGAGAACTGGGCACATTATGGTTGTAACCCTAGTTGGCATCAAACAAAGGCGAGCTAATGGGCCATGGGATAGATGGACGAAAGACAGTCAATCTGGGCGGGAACGATGGTTAATGCACAACATAATTAACTCTTGGAAACCAACTCTTTATTAATATAGGTTGGCTAAGTTTCTTTTTACCCATCTTTGTCTAAGTTTTTCTTTGGTTTTCTCTGCAAAATAGCTATGGCAGAACATTCTAAATGCATTGTGGAGGTTTCGGTGGATGGTGTGGTTAGTGTTGGAATAGACACTCCAATTCAACTAGATTGCAAGGTGCGACAAATAACCTTCAAGTACATTACTGATCAGCAGTTCAAGCGGATTATGCTGAGGACCAATCCTTATGTGGTGGTGGTAGTAAAAATGGTGATAGGGAAATATTTTGTGCAAAACCGAGAGTCCTTCAGGGTTAACACCCAAATTTCCTCTCGTTTTCTTGCATCTCTCTTGGACATGAGAACAGAAAAGGTGGAGGTAAAGGCCATCATTTGCAAATTGTTCAAGAACGAGATTCTGGGTGGTTTGGCCAGGGTGCTCAAATCAGCATTACTGGGGCGGGGCGCATTGTGGGCTCGTGATTTTCCTTTGGTGAAGGTGGCGGGAGGATTCATCCACATCTATCCTTTTCTACTAGAGATTAAGGGTTTGGCGTTGTTTTGTCACCGCTAGATTGCCGTCTATGGGGTCAGCTTCTTGAAGAAGTTTCTTGGGTGGTGATGGTGGAAGGTCTGGACTGGATGGTGGAATTTGATCAATTCACAAAGTTGAATGGATTTTTATAGCCTATTTCTATGGGTCAAGTATGGTGGCACGTATGGTGGTTTGATAGGTGGTTTATAAGTATATGTCTGTAAATTTTTTTGATGCTTCAAGCTCTTTTTTGGGGTTCTATTTTTGGTTCGCCATGCTTGTAGTGGAAGTCGACTGTTAGTCTTGGTGGCCAAATTTTGCAATTTGTGGTCAAGGTTTGGGTTGCACTTTGATATTTTCTTCCTTGCTTTGCAGACGTACAGTAAATTTTTTGATAGCTAATACAATACTCTTACGAATTAAAAGAAAAAGATCAATGACTCTTTCTTTGTTAAGAATATGGAGAATCAATATCATAATTGGTAGCTCTCAATATTTTTTTTAGCTTTACCTATTAATGCAATTAAACCATATATACAATAGTATAGAAATATTGAATAAAATGAAATAAGTAATGATTTACCTACTTTTTAGAATAGAATGTAATTTCTCTTTTGAAATGTAATTTATCTTAGTGAAACATGAGTTGTCTCTTTTAAATTTTTTTTTTTATAAAATTCCCTTTCATTTAAGAAGAGTTGCTTTTACAAAAGGATCAAATATAGATTGGAATTATCCTTATATTTTTTAATATCTTAATTTAGAAATTTCCATTTGCAACTTAGAATTTTTCAATATATTATATAAAAATTGGATAACATCAATCAAACAAATCTTTGAAAAAAATTAAACAATTTTTTTTAGTTATATAAAAAAGTGGATAGTATCAATCAAACAAATTTTTGAGAAACAATTAAATGTGTAGAGAAATTTATTTTAGGTGTTTGTTTGATGTTCATTTAATGAAACAATATGTCATAATGGAAAATCAAGCACTACTAGAGAAACAAACAATAAAACAACAATCTTGGTTGACAATAATCAAAGGAAAAAATGATCTCTCAATTGTTGAGTTTGTAATTTAAGTTGAATTTGATGAAGACAATTTCAACAAGAAAAAACTTAAAAATGATCCCTCAATCACTTGCCATAAATTTATGATCCCCTGCTTCTCTTCAATTACCTAGATGGGCTAGGTTCACAAAGTAGAGTTTCCCCCTCTTATGGAAAGAATGGAGAAATAAATAAAACTAAAAATAAATATCATTTATTTACACTCAGTGGTGTTAGATAAAATAAAAATTACATAATGTTATTTATATTACTAGCTCATACCAATGTGAGAGCCTTAGGAGATAAAATTTCCATAGCGATTCCCATATCCTAGAACAACATGTGTTGATGTTGTTGGAGCTAAAAAATCCACATTGGTTGTCACACACACCTCCATTTTCACTTATCCTCCCATATCCACCATATGCTCCATTTCCATTTCATAATAATTGACATTAGTATAAAGTACCAAAAGAAGGCCCTTAATCATTACAATAAAGTGAAGTCCCTGCCTGAAATGTTCTCCTAGTAGCTCATGGCATGTCGCTAAGACAATGCCTTATCGAAGAGAGTCTCACCATAGTCTCTTCGACACAAGTAGAAAGGGTTGATAAAAAATGTGGATGAGACTCCTAAATGTCTAAGAGACATATTCAAATATCTTCCCTCCATCCTAAAGAGCGACGTGTCTAAGAGACTTGGGCATGTCGAGGAGAGAATCTAACATGTCTCACAGATAAATCATATGAGTGTCAACATTTAGGAAACATAAAAAATCTCTTGAACACCAAGAGGTTATCATAAAATAAACAGTAAATCATTGATGGAACAAGAACTGATGAAACAACAATGTTGAAGAGACATCGACATGTTGAGGACAGAAGCAAAGAAGTCTCTTCGACACTCAAGGAGAAAAGTATCGACAAGACATTGAAATATCAAACAGACATTGGATGAGGTCTCATCGACATCCTAAAAATGATATGTTGAGGAGACACAAAGATATCAAGAAGACATTATCAAAAGTCTCCCTGAAATTCTGGCACAAAATATCGATGAGACTAAGGGATGTTGGAGAGAGGTGACCTTGGGTCTTCCCAACATAACAAAGTCACATAGACATCATCAACAACTATTACTACGGAGGAAAGAAATAAAGACATGTCAAGGAGACATAATCTTGTTAGTAAGATAAATCCACTAGTCTCATCAACAAAAAAGAAAATCATCAGGGAGAAAACTAAGAAGTAAATATTGAAGAGAGAAGCCTAAATGTCTCTTAGACATTTTTCAAAAGATGGCCAAGGATATCGAAGAGAGATACAAACATTGTGATCAGAGTCTCATCGACAAAATATGAAATAATTCTCACCAGATTGATTTGAAGGACTAAGTCATCGAAGAGACAACTTCCATTAATACACAAGTTAATAAGAAGGGTGGCTCGAGTGCCATTTATGAACCAGAGCTAGTTTAAGCATGCTAAAATTCGATAAAAAGTAGCCTTTGAGAAACAAAAATTCATTGCACACTATCACTAAGCATCTAGAGGATGGAGTTGGACAAAAGAAAGTAGCTCATAAATTCCAGCATTCACTCAAGTAAGTACACCTTGGGTCAGCTGAACGTAAATTTTGTAATATAGCTTGAAGTACAACATTGTTAGGGTTAGAATGGATAAAACCCCAAAAAAGACAAGATAAAAAAGGAAAAAAACTAAAAGTAGATCTCTCAGTCAAGACTTAATAGATCAGTGTCTCGGGTCTAGGCCTCAAGGATGAAGAATTTCTCAATTAAACCAATCATGTGACACCCTAGAAGACAACCAGAAGAATTTGGGAGATGTATGGACTCCACATAGAGGCTACGATTTGTTCATATATCATTATAGGAAGAAATACTGATATAGCCTAGTCTCGAACCCATGAAATTTGAATTTAGGGAAGCTAGTAATGCCAAATGTTTTTGTTAACGTAGAGTTAATTAGAGCACTAGCAAAGAATTATAATCCCAAAACAAGGGAAATTCATTTGCATGATGGGTCATAGTTTATGATCATAATGAGGGATTATATTTGCATGGTTTTCCAATTGGACACTTCTTTGAAAATGAAATTGTAGCTAAGAGACTTGCTTGAGGAGTATCGCTCTATGGATACAAGTTACAAGAGGTGGAAGCTGCCTCTGCATAGACCCAAGGGTCCAAGAAATCAACCTATGAGGTTTTCTAGCAATGAAAAGCCCCCATTTTTTGTAGAATTGTTTGAAGAATATTATCAATACACATACTATTTAGTTGGCTAAGTCTTGGGAATTGAGGCCCCTGCAAATGTGACTATAGCTCCCATGGTTCTAGCCATGGACATTCAAATTCAAGATGCCATGCCCTATGATTATGCAGAGTAACTATCAGAGACCAATAATAGTGCTCTTAATGCTATTAAGAATAATAGTGAAGCTGTCAATTTCAAGCACTATTTACTTCTTATGCATATGATATTGTATGAGGGATAGGTGAAGGGAATCTGGGGAGAAGAATTAAGAGTAAAATATCTAGATAGCGATGGTAATTCAAGACCAGTGCAAATGTGGACATCAGTCTAGGATAGTAGATGTGGGAAATCCCACTACTTGTACTTTGAGGAGAATTTTTTCAAACCTTTGTATAAATTCCTTGGCCATAAATGTGATTATAATCTATCCCCCGAAGTATAGAGGTTTCTCCAACCAAAGCAAAAAGGCCATGATGGAAACATAAACCAAAATTGGGGAGATTGGTATGCTTTTTCAGATTGTACTATCATTAAGGTGTATGGATTTGAGGTACAACCATATTTGCTGCCTAAGACTATGCTGGATAGAGTTTCTTATCTTGAGATTATAAGACATTTGTCTTAATCAGCCTTTATGCATTTGAAAAGTTATGGAAGGCATACATTCATGCCTTCTACTTTATGCTTTGGTGATTTCACCATTATTATTGATTCAGGATATGACTTGGTTGGAAGAGAGTTAAATTATTATGGCTTGCCAGTTGGAAATAAGAAAAATAATTTTGACCCTAAGCACTTTGTAAGTGATGCAAAATTTCTCAAATACTCAAAGGATATGAGCATAAGTTTTATGTTGATGATGTTGTCAAGAATTGTGAGGATAGTTAGGCGATCATGAGAGGAAATACATCCAATAGGATTGTTATGGCTGAGGCCTAGAGATTGAAAACTAACCCATCTTATCTACAATCTTTTTATGAAATTCAGGACCCCATGGAGAGAGTTGAACAGTTGCTTCTGCATGAAGAAGAGATAATAAAGGATGTACCTCTTGTGGCATTTGAGAGAAGAATAAATGTTGGCTCTTGGATGCAAGTAGAAAATGTAGCACCATTAGACCATTTGTCAGCTTAGCCTACTCTAGAGGTAAGCTTTTCATTTAATACACCAATCGTGGTGGAAGATTGTGTTGAAGAGGAGGATGAAGTCACATAGATCAATACTCCTGTCATTCCTCCATATGAAATTCCACTCGAAAGGAGTGTAGTAAAATTTGAAGCTTCTAATGAGCTATCTAATAATGTGATGCATCACACCAGTCAAGAGTTCATTGCAGATGATGCCTTTGTCTAGAATCCTAAATTTAAAGCTTTCATATATGAATATAAAGGAAAGGTGGTAAGGGAAAGGTTGAAGGACATTGACCTTGAGAAGGAAGCATATGCTCTAAAATAAATTCAACATGAAATTGATAGAGAAATGAAACATATGACTACTAAGAGAGGAAGGGAATTGTTGAAAGAGGTTGGGGTTATGCTCCTTCTAGGATGGGATATCAGCTCGACCATTGTATTTGATAGTTTTCTGAAAAGAAAAAATAAAACCTTGCACTTAACAGATGAAGTTGGTGACAAGATCTACACTAGATCAAGATTTAATCCTGACAATACTACCTTGCAAATATGGGCACTCTATCCACCAAGGAAAAAGCCTTCCCTAGTTGATCATGATTAGATTTTTGGACATGTTTTGGTACAAAGAGTAGGGGAAATAGATCCCATGGAAACTGCTAATTTGAATGTGAATGTGGTCAAATTCACAAAGGATCAAATTTAGAAATTGGTAAGGGATAACAAGGGGTTGATAGAAGAAAATGAAAGGTTGAAACAAGAGCTGGTCAACTATAGGGATAAACTACCTTCTTCTTCTTTAGGGCTCTATTTTCCATTGGTTGAACATGAAAGGAAAGTGATTGAGGAAATGTCAGAAACAACATATTGGAAAAGAAGGCATGAGAAAGTGCAAAAGGAACATGAAGAGTTAAAGGGAAAACTCAAAACCACCACCTTTGAGATGGCATCATAAATAGTCTGCATGAGATTCGAAGACATGTAAAAACATGCTAAACAAGTTTGGTAAATTCATGATAAAAACATATGTAGCATTACTGGAAAACACCAAATTGAGTGAGGATGAAGGAGGTAGAGTCTCATATCATTGCAAAGAAAGAAGATAACTCTGCTATGCTACAAGAATACCAGGAACTCATGAAAGCTCATAGGGAGTTCCACAATATACTGACATAGGAGTTGAGTGATTTTAGTCAGCCATTGAGTATGGCCTTAACTAATTTCTTTGAAGAAACATAATTGAAAGATCAACATACATGGAAGGACAAAATTCCTAACTATCTACCAGTTATTCTTGATGCGATTAATGATGAAGAGGAAGTGCTTAAGAGGACGCACCAACAACTTGGGAGAATATTCGAATTGGAGTATGCTATGAAAGACATCATACATAATACAAACACTCATGCTAAAAGTGGGTACGGGGAAGAATTTTTGAAAGGTCAACTTGTTGATTTCACGGGCCAAGTAAGAGAGGAGTGACTTGAGCTAGAGTTTGATAGTTTTGGATATACAATCATGGTGCACAATCCTTGAATATGTCTTAGATGACCATGGGCACTTGCTAGAGATTAATAGACTACAGTGCATCCACTAGTAAACTCTTAATATTTTTATGTTTATTCTAATTATGTTTTAGTTATGAAACAATGTGACTTTTTGTAACAGGCCTGAAGCTTGTTGCTTCCCATACAAATAGGGAAACCAGGGCCTGATTTTGAGATATCATATCATCATTATCACATTCCATTCCATTAGAGTAGTCATTAGTAAGAAAATAGTTTACATAATTCACCCATCCATACCATATTTCAAAGAATTCTGTTATAATGCTTATATTTTGAAGTAATACAATGGAGTAGACTATTCATAAATCGTAATTCACTTTCAGTTTTCAATTATTGTGTTGATTTTAATGCTCATTTATTACTTTGTTGTATCCAAAGTGGTTTGTTCCAGTTATTTAAATCTATTTCATTTATTAGAGCACATTTGATGTTACTGTGTGAAAGAGTTCATTGGTTTCTGTTGATGGTGTTTTCAGCACAAAAACAACTCAAACAAAATATGGAAATCCTATCTCTCTTGAAAGGTAAATCTCTATCAGCAAGCCTCAAGAGATAACCCCAAGGTCTCTAATGTTGGGTCTTGACAATGAAAAAATAGTTAAGTGATAAATGTGAAAATGTTGGTAATCACAAAGGGACCTTACTACAAGAAAATATTGGAACTTCAAACTTATCAGATCTTACCAATATGGTGACAATTCAAATCCTAAATCTAACCCAAATGATAAAGAAATAGAAAAAGATAAGGGTTTCAGAGAGATTTCTAAAATTAACACTAATCCTAAGATTAACAATGCAGATGATACAATAGTTTAAATGGACCAATCCCCAAAAACTAATTCCTACTTAACCCAGATGAACTTGCAATCTCACATGAATAGTGCAATCTTCTAAGGAATTAAAGATTTTCAGATCATGAACATTCATCCAAAACAACTTTATTGCAATTGAAATGAACAAATATCCACAATTGAACTAACCACAATGAATATTAAAGTCTAGGCTAACTTTGCAAAGCAACTCACAATCAGCCAGCTCCAAAAAGTATGGACTAGGGATTGCTACAAACACTTCAAGCATCAAACCATAGGAACCATTGAATCATCTAACCTTAAATATAACATATATCAAATAACTTTGAGAAATTTCAAAAGATGGAACAATAAGAACCATGCAAGATAAACCAACACAAGAAAGATCACCAAGGCACAATGTCTTTGCTTGTATTGAATCATCCAATGTAGCAACAATTCTAAAGTTTTGTGTCACAACACTTGCTCCAAAAAAAAACTAACTCCTAGCTCCAATTCTTGCTCTAATGCTTAATTCACTTCAATGTATATCTATCTAGCACTTACAAATGAGGCAAAATGCCATACTTATAGAAACCCCAACATACATTGGCCCAATTAGGGTTACAATAACAAATGGCCACAAACAAGCCGGCTCAAGATGTTCTAGAACAAAGAAAAAATAACATTAAATGCTTGGGACTCATCTAGGTCGGCTTGAGTTATCCAATGTATCTAGATCCAATGCATGTAGAGAATAAGGAGAGATAATGGGAAGCACAAATTCTAATGTAGTTACTCATTAACTGGCCCCTTATCCTTATCTCGATTCAATTTCTCTTGCACCATAAGAAAAATCCTATCTAGGTCGGCCATAGGTGGAGTGATCAACACTTTGAATTTCCTCTCCATAGATTTAATTTCCTCCCTTGATTGCTTGACGACCACATCCCATTCCACCTTGAGATCCTGATATTTCTCCATGACAGTAACATAGGTGGACACATCATCTAAATGGTGACCTGTGATTGGACCATCACCCACAGGAGCATAAACTTCATGCCACCATTTCCTTAATTGCACCATATTCAAATTCCTCAGTGCGAACTTATCCCTCCCAGTCATTATCTCAAAGAATGAAATACATTTATTATAAATGTCATTCAATGCATTCCCTACCTACTGACCTTGCTTATGAATCTTCTTCAAAACCCTCTATTTGATCTATAGGGACTCATACCACTCTCAAGGTTTAGAAACCCTTGAAGAAGACAAAATCCAATCACTTATCAATTTCTCCTCAGTATAGTCCATGATGATCTTTGTTTTATGCATGAGGAGATCAACATCAGTCTTGTCTTTTCCCAACACATTATGTAACCATTTAGATGTTCGATGTGCATCTCCATAGGTTAACACAATCTATTTTATCATACTGTCTTCTCTAGTCATCACTCCTTCCAACCATTTAGAAGTAGCCTATGTGGAAGCCTTCATCTTCTCAAGTTCATTGAATGCCTCCTTAGGCATCAGTCCTTTAGGGGAAACTCCTTCACTTCCCATAGTCTGGAGAGGCTCCATCAGATGTTGCACATATTTGTATACATCATTCAATTGTTTCTACAATCTTTCCTTCTCCCCTGTTTCAACAACATGAATTATCCTATTATCTTCCTCATCCCTAGTGATTTTGGAAATCACCTTAGCCTTCTTCTTTTCTTTCCTATTTTCAATATTGGCTAACATCTCATCCCAATTAGGAGTATCATCTATAACTATCTGCTTGCTCCTCAATATTTCATCCAACCAACCAGGAGTAGTTTTACCCAACTATTGCTCACCTTATTTCTCTTGTTATGATTTTCCTATAGAAGGCTCAACATCCACATCATGAAAATCCTCATTATGCACTGAAGGGACCTCTTTAGTTTTATCTTCTTCCTTATAATCCTCTCTATTGCCTTCTAGATCTTCACTTTCATCTCGATCCATTGTTTCAGTCACCACTTGAATTGGAGAGGAAGTCCTTTCATGTACCTTTTCTTCCTCTGTAGGCTTCTCTTCTTCATCACCAGCTGGTGAGTCTTCATATGTCACTAAGGGAGATTGCAATATTATTTCTATCTCTACCTCAAAATTATGGACTTCACCTTCCTTGAATTCTTCTATATCTTTACCCTG
Source organism: Sequoia sempervirens (assembly GCA_007258455.2). Taxonomy (NCBI): domain Eukaryota; kingdom Viridiplantae; phylum Streptophyta; class Pinopsida; order Cupressales; family Cupressaceae; genus Sequoia; species Sequoia sempervirens. The sequence goes on from VDFB02047230.1 coordinate 274,120,377, forward strand.
GTGGACATCATCACCAACAGTCTCCATCATGTCCTTTTCTACATAATGTAACTCCTGGACTGAGAGAATGGTGGAAGCATCTTCTTGTTGTGGCATAGTAGAGGAAGTTTTAGGAGCACTTTCCCTTACTAGACCTCCCTTTGGAGAATGGGTCCTAGCTTTCCTGATATACACCTGTGTCCTTTCTCCATAACTTTCCAAATCTACTACCTGTGATCTTGCATCCTCCTTTTGTTGTTCTTTAGGTTGTCCACCTTGTTTCATTGAAATCCTTACAATTCTTCTCCTTTTAGGCATAGGAAGACTATCTTTTTCTCCTTCCTCATGCTCATCCTGAGCATATTTCCTCTCCTTAGAAGCAACATTCCTCCTTTTAGCACTAGGTTTCCTTTTCTTTTCCTTTTCAGCCTCTACTTGGGCACCCTTGACCTTGATCTTGAAGGGAGAACCCACCTTTTCCTTACCTTTTGGATCCTGCTCTTCATCTTTAGAGGTGGATTGGGAATCCAAATTTCCCATTAGATCATATGTATATTGTTTCCCCTCATTTCCCAATTCCTAAATATTATGCTTAAGCCACAACTTGGTATACTTGATGATAAGAGCATTTATCTACTTCAACCGAGTCTTCTCTTCCTCTAACCAATTAATCTTACCAATGGCTTTATCCTTGATTGACTCATAATCATTGCTCTAGATTACTTCCCCATCATCATCAAGCTAGTTAGGGATGGTCTTGATGCTATATAGCCTGATTAAACTAGCTGGCAACCTAGATAATTTCTTCCTTCTGACTTCAAACTCATCTTTGCAATTAGCCCAGTAGTCCTCAATGTCATCCTTATGTCTAAAGTCCCTACAAGCTCTCTTTTGGGATACTCCTATATTATCAAATATAGGCCTCTTGGAATGGAATGCTAGACCTAAAGTATTAATTTCTTTGTCAAAAGAGTGTGCTTTAATCATGGAAGGGTAGGCCTCATTGACTCCCCCTCTCAATGGGAAGTCACCTCCTAAGCCTGTTTTATGAATATCTCTCTTTACAATATCATCAAAGGCCGAAACCTGACTAGTTACCTCCAAAAGTATGATGTGATCCATTGGATATCTTGGTAACCTGTAAGGAGCCCTCCCGAAACCATCAACTCTGATGTAGGAGAAGGTAGGAAATTGTATAAACCATGCTCCATATTTTTGTATCAATTCCTTGGCAGCATTAGAAATCCTTACATGTTATGCTCCTTGCAACAATCTCCTGATATACATAGTAAATGCATCATTCACCCTCATGTAGCTTGACCTATCCAAGTGAAATTGTTGATAAACCTTGTAGATAACATCCTGGCCAAAGATCCCTTGTGTACTCAAACCCTTATATGGATGAAACCTTGCTAGGGCATAAACCAGGTAAGATGGCATTGTGAAGCTCTTGGTCTGTAAAACATTACGCAATTGCTCATGGATCCTAGTATTGATGATTCCTGACCAATGATAATCTAAAATTTTCTCCATCCTTACTATGATGTAAAACATCCAATTTTCAAATACCCTTGCAGTCTTCAAACCCATCACTTTGCTAAGGACAGTGATTGCATCATAGTACTCTGATCTGAACTTGGCCCTATGCAACTGCTTAGGTTACTTGGAGAAGTGGAGTTTAGGCCTCTACAAGCAAGAATTGATAGTCTGAAAATCCTTAGTTGTATCATCTTTATAGTGCTTCTTGGCTATGTCAAGATCAAGTCCCACCACATGAGACCTATCTGGAATATCAAATGTCTAAGCCACTGAGATAGGGGAGAAAGTGGCAAGCACCTTGCCCTGTGGACTAATTATCTACCGTGTATTTGAATCATAATTCCTAGCACATTGTAGGACTAGCTCATAGCATTGCACCATAGGATGGAAACCAGCCACATGAGCCAACCCAAACTTCACTAGTCTGCTAGCTAATAGGGAAGGATTTTGCACTACCATTCTTGCTTTAAAATCTTCATAGTCCCATCTCCCAACATTTGTATCCACCACCTCTGACCAGATAGAAGCCAACTTTCTCTCATGAACATTCATTTTCATGTCTAACTCTATTCTTTTAGCCTCTGAAATAGAAGCTCCCTAATCACTAGGGTTTGTTACCTTGTCGTTAGTTGTTTCAGCAACGACCTTGCTTGATTTAGCTTGCATTCAACAAAAGGGGCACAATAAAAATCCATCACCACATGAAAATCCAAGTTAGTCCATGATAAAATTACACATTCATCCTTAAAAAAAGCCTCATGATGAAAAAAATATCCTAAAACACCATAAAGATCTCTCCTTTCAAAGTTCGTATTTTTCGTTCTCTTGCGGAATTCAAACCCCAAAGGAATTTTGGGAAATTCCAAACCAGACAGAATTTAGCGAAGGGAGCACAATAAAAATTCCAAAAATCATTCAATCAACACCATAAGTTAAGAAATAGCATGACATGTCCTTAAATAACTTAAATTGACCATACGATGCATAATCATTAGCTAACAACTCATGCTATCCCACAATTCTTCATTTTCAACAAGATTTCAGAGAATTCCATTAGGGATGGAAATCTGTGAAAATGGAAAGATTTCACAAATTTTGGGAAAATTAAGGACTAAATAAATCTTGGTAAAATCCCGAGGAAATGGAATTCCACGAAGTCACGTAATTTATGTGTTTTAAGCACATTTTTGGGAAATCGATAAGGCGATGGAAAATTGGGGAATTCCTAAAGTAAAGAAAATCCGTGAAAAGTTCAAAAACTCAAAATCTTTGACTTTGTCAGGATTTCTCCCAAATCGATTAAATGATCAGGAAATTGGGATTCAACCATCAATTCAATTTGTTTCAGTTTCAAAATGGAGAATCTCAATTTTTCAACTCATCAAAATGCGTGATTCCATCCATGTGAGCAATAATTTCAAAAGGAAACCCTAAATCCACCATGAATGCATAGTTTGGGTGCCTCCTACCCTTCCACCCTACAAACCTTCATACAAATTCTCCCTATGAACAAAATAAGACAGGGCAAGTACCAGATTGGACGATGGATAAAAGATTTCATTCTACCCAAGATGTGATTTTATCGAAGGTCGAGGAGTCACTAGGGAAAACCAAAGCTCGATTTAGTAAAGCATGAAATCAAACTAAGAATCAAACGAAGCAGTAATTGAACACATTAAATCTCAATCAAGCAAGGGGAAAGGAAATGAGAAGTACAGGGAAGGGCACCAAACTGAAATGGAAAACCCTAACTCTACTATTGAACCCGATCACATCAAAATCCTAACTCAATGTAGACACACACAAACCATGAAGCAATTCAAATTCCCTAATTTATAGGGAAGGCTACATGTACATACCATGAGTGATAAGAAATCGAAATAGTAGCAGTAGGCAAGAAACCCCGAAGTCTAAGCAAACGCAAGAAATCACCACGAAAAATCCGGCCAAAGCAAACAATCACAGCTTGAATGCAAGACTCAGCAAGGGCAACTCAAAATCAATCCTCCTCAAATCTTTCATCAAAGAAAATGACCCAAATTCCAACATAAATCCACTTAAACCCAATAAAAGCAAGTTGTAGAAATGTACAAGAGGCATAAATGCGATGAAAAGACAGTAGGCTCGGGAATCCAAAGGCACGACATAATTTTTGGAAAATTCAGGGAAGACAAAATTCTGTGAAGTCCCAAAATTTCCAAAAATAGTACAAACCAACCTTTGTCAAGTTTTCAAGGCACTCGGGGAATTCTGCCCAGAGGGAATTTTCCTAAAAACAAAGAAAAACCCGAAATATGTCTTAAAACATGAGATTTTCAAAATGCTTCCTCAAAAGGGGGGATTTGCATAAGTAAGATAATCATTTAGGCACATGCCCAAGTAACCAAATCCTCAAAACCAAAGGGCCAAAACACCAAAAATGAAAGCAAAAGAGGGTCCCTGCTTTCAGTGGGGTGTGTGTGTGAAAATTGCACAACAAATGGCGACTCCTGTTGGGGAAATGCTCCAAAGCATTTTGATGACAAACTAGAATCAAGAACCAAGTTACTCTGGTTTCAATCCTTACATTGGGTCACCAATTAGGTAGAGCTTCAAAACCCACTGGCAAGCAAACTTTTTTTGTACCAGGGTCAAAGTGTGTATTCATGTATTCATTTCCTTTTCGTTGGTTGCAATAGGAACCCAAATTTAATTTGACTAAGTTACATAAATATTCTAACTCTAAAAGTATCTTGGATAGAGCCTCACTACCAGTCAGACATCCATAGCCCCACACGATGTCATCGTTGTGGTCCTCCCAAGCATAGCTCTACTGCCAGCTAGGCATCCATAGCCCCGATAGAGATACTTGAATACTCTTGATAAGTTGAATTCATTCTTTTAATTTTTCAATATTTTATCTTTTCTTATTTTGATCTTTCTTTTCTTTTCACTCTTATTTCAACCTGTGAACAATGAAGTTCACACTTAGGGCTGAGAACCACAGTGGCACTGAAGTAGAAATAAGATTTTTCACCTAACCAGACCTCATAAGGATCCTATGCCACCTTGTAATTTAAAGATCTATGTATAAATATGAGACCCAAATACATTCTAGATTCAACCTAACCCATGACTCATCCTCTCATAGCACTTAATACATATGACACCAAATAAAGGACTTTCACCAATTGATTTTGGAAAAAAGATTGAAGTTTATAAAAGAAATACCCAGAATGAAACCAGGCAATTAAATGATTGCTATGTAGATGCAACATCCACAGGAGAAAATAGGAAGACCCAAAGCAAGAGTGGAGCAAAAGCAAACCAAACCAAAAGCAACAAACAAGCAAAGCAAAATAGAAAAGTAGACCTACTCTAACCAAAGAAAAACAAACCAAGCAAAAAGGAAACCTACTCTAACTATGTAAAAGGAAAGAGTTGTAAACAGATCAAGATTGGAAGTAAAGCTTCAGGTACTTCCCATTGATAGGCAGTGTGATATCTTCTCTAGTGAGAGTTTTCAAGAAAAAAGCATTTTCTCCTAGAATCTCTAAAATATAGTAAGGGTTAAACCAAAGTTTATCAAATTTCCTATGCTCCCCTTTTCAGTCATGTGCCTTATCCAAATAAAGAACCATTTAGAGATTCTAAAGGATTTTACCTTTTCTCTCCTATCAAACCATCTCTTGACAACACCCTAATGTTTAGCAAAATTTTCTAAGGCTTCATCTCTTCTTTCTTCAAGGTTTAACAGTTCTGCTAGGCAGGCTTGACGTTTGTCCCCTTCATCATAAAACTCATTAATGAAGTGAAAAGTAGGGATTTTCAACTGAATTGGAAAGACAGGTTCCAAGCCATACACAAGGTGGTAAGAAGAGGTCCCTAAGTAGGTCTTTTGTCTTGTGTGATCTTCCCAGAGAGAAAATCTAAGTTGAGTGTGCCAATCCTTGGGATTCTTCTCTAATAACTTATAGATGACCCCAAAGAGGTTTTTATTGGAAGACTCAGGTAGACCATTGCCTTGTGGGTAATAATTGGATGCAAAATTAATGATAATTCCATGATCAAAGGCCCAATTAGAAAATTTGAGTGAAGAAAATGCATGACCATTATCAAAAACCAAAGACAAAGGATACCCAAAGCGATTAATAATACCTGACTCAATGAAATTGATTACCACTTTAGAAGTACATTGTTTGCAAGAAAGAGCCTCAATCCATGTAGTGAAATAATCAGTAACAGTAAGAATGTACCTATGACCTATAGAAGAAGGTGGATTGATTGGACCTATGAAGTCCAAACCCCACTGTGCAAACGGTTTTACCTTAGTGACAGGTTGAAGTGGAAGAGTTGCACGCTTCTCCCTAGTTGTTGCAGTCTAACAAACATGACAAGTTCTGACATGGTTGTGTGTGTCCTTAAACAATTTGGCCAATAATAATCAACCCTCATAATCTAATTTGTAGTGGAAGGTGCAGACCCATGGCCAGTGCCATATCTATCATGAAACTCTTTCATAACCCTTTCAACTTCTCTTTTTCCTAAGAACCTCAAATAGACACCCTCATGATTCTTCTTGTACATAACAACTCCTTTCATCATAAAACCATCACTTTTTAAATGCAAAGCTCTCCTTTGTACTAAATTAAGATGTTCAGGACATTGTTGATTCAAAATATAGTAAATGATATCATCATACCAGTCCCCTAGAGACACATCTTGGAGGTGATAGTGATGAGCTATGAGTTCAAGACCTATTTCTGCCATCATCTTAGTTAGCCCTTGTCCTCTTACCAGCTTCATGGGATGAATCTCAATATCATATTCCTGCAACATAGTTACCTACTTATCTCTATGATCTCCTAGTTCATTTTACATTAGTAGCATCTTGACTGCAGGATCATGAACTATTACAAAGACCGTGTTCCTAAAAATATAATGTTTGAATTTCTTCATAGCTTTGACTAGAGCATAAGCTTGCTTCTCCACACTTGGGTACCTTAGTTCTGCATCGTTTAGGGGTGCACTCATAAATGCTATAGGGTGTTCATTCCCTTGATTAGACTTTTGGGTCAACATGCCAGCACAAGAGTGATCAGAAGCAAATGAGTATATATAGAAGGGCTTGGTGTAATTAGGACTTACCAAGACTGGGGCCTCAATAATAGCTCTCTTGATTTCTGTAAAATGCTTCTTTTGTCTCTACACTCCATTCAACTTTATCTTCCTGCTTCAACATGGCATTCAATGGCTTGACTATCTCAGCAAATCCAGTGATGAACTTCCTTACAAAGTTAATCTTGCCAAAAAATTATTTCATTTCCTTCTTGCTAGTAGGTGGTTGAATCTTAAGTATGCCTTCCACTCATTCAGGGTCAATAACAATTCCTTTCTTTGAGATGACATGTCCCAACAATTTTCCCTCAATAACCCTAAAGATACATTTCTTCAGATTAAGAGAGATGCCAAACTCTTTGCACTTCTGAACCACTTTGCACAAGTTTGCTATATGATCACCTCATTTTTTGGAAAAGACTGTCAAATCATCCATATAAATGATTATGCACTTACCAATTATTTCTTTAAAAGAAATGTGCATGGCTCTCTGTAAGGTATCTACAACATTGATCAAACCAAAGGGCATTCTCCTGTAAGCAAAAGTGCCCCACTTTGTGGTGAAGGTAGTCTTATGCCTGTCTTCATATTGTACCATAACCTAATTATATCTAGAATAACCATATAGAAAAGACATCATTTGAGATCCATTGACAATCTGAAGCACCTCATCGAGTGAGGGAACTAGATAGCTATCTTTTTCTAATGCTTTGTTAAGGTTTCTAAGATCAACACACAATCTGATTTCTCCATTTTTCTTTCTTACTGGAACCAAATTTGCAACCCAGGTTGAATGTCTTACCAGACATATGATGTGAGCTGACAATAATTTATGTACTTCCCTTTGGATGACTAGCTCCAATAGAGCATTAATTGGTCTCTGCCTCTGCCTAAAAGGTCTAACTTCTAGTTTCAAAGGGATGGTGAGTGTAATAATTGAAGTGTCATATATGTCTAGGTCTTCATAACTCCAAGCTATCACATGATGATATGTATGCAGAGTGTCAATGATTCCTTTTCTTTCTACTGGAGTACACACTTTACCAATAAAGACATTCTTGATATGATCTTGAGTCCCCATGTTGTATGTTTCACACTATCCACTGATGGAATCTTTCTTAGCATCTTTCTCTTGATCTCTAACCTTATCCAGATCAAAAATCCTTTCTAGTTGGACCATTCCCTTTGGAATAGTATTAGTCTTCAAATTAATGACCCCTTTCTAAGTTCATCTTTGCTTCTTGGGGTTTAGCTTCATCAATGATCTGTGAAGTAAAGACATCTAAACTTGTGATAAAATCCAAGATATGTTTGTCATCCTCAGATACTTGGAAGTTGGTCACATTGTCAGGTACTGACAGAACTTGAGTTAGCTCCATAGTAAACTTCTTCAATCCAGAAAGAGACAATGGCTGCAAGGTGCTAGCTGCCTGGGAATTAGCATTTTGATTCTTACTACGCGGTATCACCTAAATGTTGAAGGCATCAAATCCCTCAACAAGCTCCCATACTCTATGCCTATAATTGGTCATCCTTCTGTCATGGCACGAGTATTTCTTTCTAACTTTCTTTACTACTAACTCAGAATCCCCAAAGACTTGCAAAATCTTAACCTTTTTCTTCAATTCCATAGGTAACCCATGAATCAAAGCCTCATATTTTGCTACATTATTGGTACAATGAAATTGAAGTCTATGAGCAGTAAAGAAAGTTTTACCTCTTGGACTGATTAGCTCGAATCCTACTCCAGCACTTTGGTTTGATTTAGATCCATCAAATCTTAGGTTCCAGCAACCAAAAACTCTAAGTTTCTTTGTTGTATCTCTTGTGATATTGCTACTTGAAGGCTCTTTAGAATGCATCACCATCTTTCCTTTGGGATCCTTTTGAATATTCTATATATTAATTCTAACTACTGGAGTAGGGTTGATACAGTTTTGTACCTGTTCTACTGCTATTTGTCACAAGCAGCACTCTAATTCTGAGTGGGAGGTGTTGTGAACTCTACACCAATTGGGAAAGAGAAATTCTTAAAAATTCATTCCTCTACCTAGATGAACCTGGTCTTCTACACATTTCTGGATGAATTCTTGAAAATTATCTAGTAAGCTAAGTTGGTTATCTTCAGGATCATCATCATTAATTGGTTCCACTAGGGCTCCAACACTACTAGATTTTGTTGTAAAATCAATGGGTGCAGTATGCAGCATAAGAATTTCTTCTACATCAGACTCCTTAATAGGGGATTCCAGTACATAATTTCCCATACTTACCTCTAATATCAATATTTCATTCAAAGTGTTATGATATTATGTGATCACAAACTTCATTCTAGGCTCTCTTTCAATCCTAATCTGGTTTGGTACTCCCTTCCAAAGAATCCACATATGAGATTGATCAGTTGATACATATCCATTCAAAGCCTTAGTAAAGTCCCTTCCTAAAATTAGACCATAATTTTCAAGTATGTCTACTACCTGTATATTAACAACTTGTTGAATTCTACGGTCTGAGGCAACTTGCATAGGGATCATGTTCAACTCCCCTACAACATTAACTTCAGTTCTATCTAGTTGAGTGACTTTATTTTGGGAAACATTAGGGGTAATGCCTAAGGCTCTACAGAAAATGAAGGGCAACACATTGGTGGAAGCACCCGAATCTAGCAAACAATTATGCACATTCTTTCCAAATAAGCGAACATAAATAAAAAATGGAGGAGTCTATGTTTTACCTTGAAACAAAGTTAGGGGAGTATCAACCTGAGCAATTTTACTTTTATCTTTTTCTTTCCCTTTGTCTCCAGGCTATGAATGAACTTGATTATGATCCTTGAATACTTGAGAACTAGATGCCTTATTGACACTTTCACCTATTGATCTATCTTGCAATACTAAATTCACACTGTAAACTCCTAGGATTACATTTCTAATATCAAGGACTCTTAATAATTCAAATGCAGAGAGGCTTACCTTTAGTTTCTTGAGTTCATCTGCAACATATGCACCTATATGTTTCATTCTCATGCCAATGGGAGCCTCCTTGAGACATTCCACCACTCTATCCTTGATGGTATCTACATTCTTCCCTTTTGATGCTCCAGCTTGTGTCTACCCTTCACTTGATAGATATTGCTTAGGAACATGCAGATAGGTTGGATTATTATTGGCATTAGGATTTGGAGCTATGGTGAAATTATTTGGAGGGATAGAGGTGGTGAATGGACCTCTAGCTTGTAGGCGTCTATTTGGAAGATCTCTCAAATCATATTTCTTAACAGGCTGCTGGAATGTTTGTACCTCCTCAACATAGGTTTCTTCTTCATCCCTAGGGTCATTATCATTCATAAAATTTTCATTAAACAACTGTGTGATCTCATCTCCATTGCACACTTGATCTGCCTCTTCCTCCTACTTCTCTGACTCTTCTTCAGGTCCATTTTCCTCGCTTCATGGAAAAGGAGCGTGATTTAGCACCAGCACAAGTGAGTCATAAGGAGTAGAAGGAACCATCTCCTAGTTTCTTGCATTATTCTCTACCTCATACTAAAAAATAGAAGTAAATGTCTGGAACTTAGGATAGTCTAATTCAGAATGTTGACTAGTTTTATGGAGCCTACACCAACATGATAAAGTTGCCTCAGCTAGATACACACCTCTTGGAGGATTATTTTGATTAGCTAGCTCATCCAAAGGGGTAGGGACACCTCCATTGTTAGGCCTCGTGTTCCACCTCTTGTTCTGTCTAGGTGGTTGTCTTCTTTCAAATCCTTGTCCACCAGCTTTCTCCCTTTCAAAATTCTAGCCAGAAGATTGTCCTTTATCATAATTTTTTCCTCTTTCAAAATTATGTCCTATGTCCTAATTCTATCCTCTATCAAAGTGTTGTCCTCTATCCTGATTCTATCCTCATTGAGATTCTTGATTTTCCCTATTATGGTTGGATTGCATACTTCTTTGAGCAACCTAGAGTTAACTATTCTGGTTTCTCAATTACGTGACCTCCATGTTCAGCTTCTTCACTTGTTCAATCAATTAATCCAACCTTTCCTTATCAAGATTATTATATGGATCCTGGTTTGCATTGTTTTGAGGTTATCCTGCTATGACACCAGAACTCAGTGACTGGTTCAATACCTCAAAATTCTGCAAATATGTAGGGAAACTAGTCTAAGGTTGTGGATGGAGGTGTTGATTAACACTTTGCTGAGGGTAGTTGACTGTGGGTGGAGCTTGATTCATAGGGGGTCCATGGTGGGGAACCATAGGAAACTGAGGTATTGGTTTCATGATAGGAGTGTTATTGGTAAGGGCCTAATTGAGAGCTGGGACCTTCCCATGGTGAGCAGTGGGTCCTAATGATGGTAAAGGCCTAGATAAATGTTGTCTCATATTACTACTGACCTTATTAGCTTCTATGTATGCATCAAGCAGGGTGGTTGGGGGATTATTTCTCCATTTCATGAAGGTAGTTGTCAGACTATCAAGACCCTCATAATAGACTTCTAAAGCAGTGGCATCATCTACAAAATAGGGAATTTGCAACCTAGTATATGCTCAGTGGAATCTATTATTAAAAGACCCTATAGGCTCATTGAATTCTCTCTTGAATTTAGTGAACTGCAGATAGAGCTCATTAGCACTAATAGGAATCTTGAATTTTTTTAGAAATGAAGTCTCTAGTTCAGTCCAATTATGAATAGACCCAACAGGAAAATGACTGTACCAGTAGAATGCATCTTCTCCTAGGAAATAAGGAAAGAGCCTACATGTGACATCCTCATGGTTGATTCCTCTATCCCTAAGGCAAGTCCAAAAAATCCTGATATGTTCCTCTGCCATCCTATTGGGATCATTAGTATGGAACTTAGAACATAAGTGTTCAAGGTTCTTGGGAATGACATTGTAATTATTAAAGGATAATGGAGATGGATTATTAGCTAGGAAATCCATTGGTGGAGGCGGAGGTGGTAATGGTTGATTTATAGCTTGTTGGGGTTGTTGAATGGGAATGGCCTCATAATCAGATGAAGATGGACTTGATGAAGATGAGGATGAAGGGGATGATGCAAGTGGCTGGGTGGATGATGATTCTCCCCCTCTTTTGGTCCTTTTTGACCTAGTACGATGTTGCAGTTCTTGGAATTCCTCATCTCCTAGAGTAGATCTAGTTTTTCTAAATCTCTGAGGAGAAATGGTAGACAAAAATCAATCTAGCTTGCTTATTCAGGCCCTCCTTCTAACGCCAATCTATTGATGGTGTTTTCTGCATAGCAACAACTCAGACAGAATATGGAAATCATATCTCTCTTGAAAGGTAAATCTTTATTAGCAAGCCTCGAGAGATAACCCCAAGGTCTCTAGTCTTAGGTCTTGACAATGCAAAAACAACTCAGTGATAAATGTGAAAATGTTGGTAATCACAAAGGGACCTTACTACAAAAAAATACTAGAACTTCAAACTTATCATATCTTAGCAATATGGTGATACTTCAAATCCTAAATCTAACCCAAATGATAAAGAAATGGCAAAAGATAAGGTTTTTAAAGAGATTTCTAAAATTAACACTAATCCTAAGATTAACAATGTAGATGATACAATACTTGGAATGAACCAATCCCCAAAAACTAATTCCTTCTTAACCTAGATGAACCTGTAATATCACAGGAATAGTGTTATCTTCTAAGGCATTAAATATTTTCAGATCATGAAAATTCATCCAAAAAAACCTTATTGCAATTGAAATGAACAAATATCCACAATTGAACTAAGCACAATGAATATTAAAGTCTAGGCTAACTTTGCAAAGCAACTCACAATCAGCCAGCTACAAAAAGTATGGACTAGGGATTGTTACAAACACTTCAAGCATCAAACCACAAGCACCATTGAATCATCTAACCTTAAATCTAACATATATCAAATAAATTTGAGAAATTTCAAAAGATGGAACAATAAGAACCATGCAAGATAAACTAACACAAAAAATATGACGAAGGCACAATGTCGTCACTTGTATTGAATCATCCAAAGTAGCAACAATTCCAGTGTTTTGTGTCAGAAAACTTGCTCCAAAAAAAAGCTAACTCCTAGCTCTAATTCTTGCTCAAATGCTTAATTTGCTTCAATGTATATCTATCTAGCCCTTACAAATGAGGAAAAATTCCAAACTTATAGAAACCCCAACATACGTCAGCCCAATTAGGGTTACAATAACAAACAACCACAAACAAGTTGGCCCAAGATGTTCTAGAACAAATACAAAATAACATGAAATACTTGTGACTCATCCAGGTCGGCCTACGTTCTTCGATGTAGCTCGATCCAATGCATGTAGAGAATAAGGAGAGATAATGGGAAGCACAAATTCTGATGTAGTTACTCATTAGCTAGCCCCTTATCCTTATCTCGATTCAATTTTTCTTCCACCATAAGAAAAATCATATCTAGATCAGCCAGAGGTGGAGTGATCAACACTTTAAATTTCCTCTCCATAGATTTAATTTCCTCCCTTAATTTCCTGACGACCACATCCCATTCCACCTTGAGATCCTGATATTTCTCCATGAAAGTAACATAGGTGGACACATCATCTAAATGGTGACCTATGATTGGACCATCACCTACAGGAGCATAAACTTCATGCTACCATTTCCTTAATTGCTCTAGATCCAAATTACTCAATGCAAACTTATTCCTCCTAGTCATTATCTCAAAGAATGAAATACATCTATTATAAATGTCATTCAATGCATTTCCTACCTGCTGACCTTGCTTATGAATCTTCTTCAAAACCCTTTGTTTGATTACAGGGCCTCATACCACTCCCAAGGTTCATAAACCCTTGAAGAAGACAAAATCCCATCACCTATCAATTTCTCCTTAGTATAGTCTATGATGATCTTTGTTTTATGCAAGAGAAGATCAACATCAGTCTTGTCTTTTCCCAACACATTCTGCAACAATTTAGATGTTGAATGTGCATCTCCATAGGTTGACACAATCTCTTTTATCGTACTTCCTCCTCTAGTCATCACTCCTTGCAACCATTTAGAAGTAGCCTGTGTGGAAGCCTTCATCTTTTCAAGTTCACTGAATGCCTCCTCAGGCATCAGTCCTTTAGGGGAAACTCCTTCACTTCCCATAGTTTACAGAGGCTTCATCAGATGTTGTACATATTTGTATACATCATTCAATTTTTTCTGCAATCTTTCCTTCTCCCCTATTTCTTTATCTAACCTCCTGAGGATAGCCTGAAAGGATTCCTGAAACTCCTCTTTCTCCTAATCTTTGCTAGTAGGCCCCAAGTTTATAGTCTGAATGGTGAAATCATGAGGAGCCATCTCACCCTTATCCTTGTCAACTACGGGAACAACAACATGAAATATCTATCCTATTGTCTTCCTCATCCCTACTGATTTTAGAAATCACCTTAGCCTTCTTCTTTGCTTCCCTCTTTCCAATATTGGATAAAAGCTCATCCTAATTAGGAGGAGTGTAATCTATAACTATCTACTTGCTCCTCAATCTTTCATTGATCCAACCAGTAGTAGTGTTAACTGACTATTTCTCACCTTGTTTCTCTTGTTTTGATTGTCCTACAAAAGGCTCAACATCCACATCATGCACATCCTCATTATGCGCCGAAGGGACTTCTTTAGTTTTCTCTTCTTCCTTATCATCCTCTCTATTGCCTTCTAGATCTTCACTTTCATCTCAATCCAGTGTTTCAGTCACCACTTGAATTGGAGAGGGATTCCTTTCATGTACCTTTTCTTCGTCTGTAGGCTTCTCTTCTTTATCACCAGCTGGTGAGTCTTCATACGAAATTAAGGGAGACTGCAATATTATTTCTATCTCTGCCTTAGAATTATGGAGTTCACCTTCCTTGAATTCTTCTATATATTCACCCTGGTGGAAATCATCACCAACAGTCTCCATCATGTCCTTTTCTACATCATGTAACTCCTAGACTAAGGGAATGGTGGAAGCATCTTCTTGTTATGGCATAGTAGAGGAAGTTGTAGGAGTGCTTTCCCTTGCTAGACCTTCCTTTGGAGAAGGGGTCCTAGCTTTCCTAATATACACTTGTGTCCTTTCTCTAGAACTTTCCAAATCTACTACCTATGATCCTGCATCCTCCTTTTGTTGTTCTTTAGGTTGTCCACCCTGTTTCTTTGAAATCCTTACAATTCTTCTCCTTTTAGGCACATGAAGACTATCTTTTTCTCCTTCTTCCTCATGCTCCTCCTCCTTAGAAGATGTCCTCTCCTTAGAAGCAACATTCCTCCTTTTAGCACTAGGTTTCCTCTTCTTTTCCTTTTCAGCCTCTACTTGGGCACCCTTGACCTTGATCTTGAAGGGAGAACCCACCTTTTCCTTACCTTTTGGATCATGTTCTTCATCTTCAAAGGTGGATTGGGAATCCAGATTTCCCATCAGATCATATGTATATTGTTTCCCCTCATTGTCCAATTCCCAAATATTATGCTTAAGCCACAACTTGGCATACTTGATGACAGGAGCATTGATATGCTCCAACTCAGTCTTCTCTTCCTCTAACTAATTAATCTCACCAATGGGCTTATCCTTGATTGACTCATTATCATGGCTCTGGATTACTTCCCCATCATCATCAAGCTAGTCAGGGATGGCTTTGATGCTATATAACTTGATTAAACTAGCTGACAACCTAGATAATTTATTCCTTTCAACCTCAAACTCATCTTTGCAATTAGCCCAGTAGTCCTCAATTTCATCCTTGTGTCTAAAGTTCCTGCTAGCTCTATTTTGGGCTTCTCTTGTCTTATCAAATCTAGGCCTCTTGGAGTGGATTTCCAGACCTAAAGTACTCATTTCTTCATCAGAAGAGTTTGATGTAATCATGGAAGGGTAGGCCTCATTGACTCCCCCCGCAATGGGAAGTAACCTCCTAAGCCTGTTTTATGCATATCTCTCTTTACAATATCATCAAAGGCTGAAACCTTCTTGGTTACCTCCAAAAGTATGATGTGATCCATTGGATATCTTGGTAGCCTATAAGGAGTCCATGGAAAACAATCAATTCTGATGTAGGGGAAGGTAGGAAATTGTATAAACCATGCTCCACATTTCTGTATCAATTCCTTGGCAGTATCAGAAATCCTTACATGTTCTTCTCCTTGCAACAATCTCGTGATATACATAGTGAATGCATAATTCACCCTCTTGTAGCTTGAGCTATCCAAGTGCAACCGAGGATAAACCTCGTAGATAACATCCTAACCAAAGATCCCCCGTGTACTCAAACCCTTATATGGATGAAACCTCGCTAGGGCATAGACCAAGTAAGATATCATTGTGAAGCTCTTGTTCTGTAAAACATTACACAATTGCTCACAGATATTGGAACTGATGATTCCTGACCAATGATAATCTACATTTTTCTCCATCCTTACTATGATGTAAAACATCCAATTTTCAAATACCCCTGCAATCTTCAAACCCATCGCTCTGCTAAGGAGAGTGATTGCATCATAGTACTTTGATATGAACTTGGCCCTGTGCAACTGCTTAGGTAACTTGGAGAAGTGTGGTTTAGGCTTCTCCAACCAAGAATTGATAACCTAAAAATCCTTAGCTGTATCATCTTTATAGTGCTTCTTGGCTATGTCAAGATCATGTCCCAACACATCAGACCTATCTGGCATATCAAATGTCTGAGCCACTAAGACATTGGAGAAATTAGCGAGCACCCTGCCCTCTAAAATAATTATCTTCCATGTATCTGAATCATAATACCTAGCACATTTTAGGACTAGGTCATAGCATTGCACTGTAAGAGGGAAACCAACCACATGAGCCAACCCAGACTTCACCAGTCTGCTAGCAAACAGGGAACGATTCTGCATTGCCATTCTTTCTATAAACTCTTCATAGTCCCATCTCCCAACATTTGTATCTACCACCTCTAACCAAATAGAAGCTAACTTTCTCTCAAGAACCTTTCTTTTCATGTCTAACTTGATTCTTTCGGCCTCTAAAACATAAGCTCCCTCATCACCAAGGTCCATTACCTTTCCCTTAGTTCTTCCAACAACGACCTTGGTTGATTCAGCCTACATTCAACAAAAGGAGCACAATAAAGATTTGTCACCGTATGAAAATCCAAGTTAGTCCATCATGAACCTACACATTCATCCTTAAAACAAGCCTCATGATGAACAAAATCCCCTTAAACATCATAAAGATCACTCCTTGCAAAGTTCAGGTTTTTCGTCCTCTCATGGAATTCAAACCAGAATAGAATTTTAGGAAATTCCAAACTAGGAAGAATTTAGCAAAGGGAGCAGAATAAAACTTACAACAATCATTCAATCAACACCATAAGTTAAGAAATAGCATGACATGTCTTTAAATAACTCAAATTGATCATACGATGCATAATCATTAGCTAACAACTCATGCTATCCCACAATTCTTCATTTTCAACAAGATTTCAGAGAATTTTGTCAGGGATGGAAATCTGTGAAAATCGAAGGAGTTCAAATATTTTGGGAAAATGAAGGACTAAATAAATCTCGATAAAATCCTGAGGAAACGGAATTCCATGAAGTAACTTAATTTTCATGTTTTAAGCACCTTTTTGGGAAATCGATAAGGCAATGAAAAATCGGGGAATTCCTAAAGTAAAGGAAATCCTCAAAAAGTTTGAAAACCCAAAATCTTTGACTTCATCAGGATTTATTCCAAATCAATTAAATTTTCAGGAAGTTGGGATTCAATCATCAATTCAATTTGTTTCAGCTTCAAAATGGAGAATCTCGATTTTCAACTCATCAAAATGCATGATTCCATCCATGTGAGCAATAATTTCAAAAGGGAAACCCTAACTCTGCCATGAATGCACTGTTTGGGTGCCACCTACCCTTCCACCCTACAAACCTTCATACGAATTCTCCCTATGAACAAACTAAGACAGGGCGAGTACCAGATTGGACGATGGATAAAAGGTTTCATTCTGCCCAAGACGTGATTTTATCGAAGGTCAGGGAGTCACTAGGGAAAACCACAACTCGGTTTAGTAAAGCATGAAATCAAACTAAGAATCAAACAAAGCAATAATTGACCAGATTAAATCTCAATCAAGCAAGGGGAAATGCAGTGAGAAGTATAAGGAAGGGCACCAAACCGAAACAAGAAACCCTAACTCTGCTATCGAACCCGATCACATCAAAATCTTGACTCAATGCAAACACGCACAAACCATGAAGCAATTAAAATTCACTAATTTATATGGAAGGCTACATGTACATACCATGAGTGATAAGAAATTGAAATAGTAGCAACAGGCAATAAACCCCGAAGTCTAAGCAAACGCAAGCAATCGCCATGAAAAATCCAGCCAAAGCAAACAATCACAGCTTGAATGCAAGACTCGATAGGGGAAACTTGAAATCAATTCTCCTCAAATATTTCATCAAATAAAATGATCCAAATTCTAGCATAAATCCATTTAAACCCAATAAAATCAAGCTATAGAAATGTACAAGAGGCATAAATGCAATGAAAAGACAGCAGGCTCGAGAATCTGAAGGCACGACAGAATTTCAGGAAAATCTAGGGAAGATGGAATTATGCGAAGTCCCAAAATTTTTGAAAACAGTGCAAACTAGCCTCCATCAAGTTTTCAAGATGCTCGAGGAATTCTGCCCAGAGGGAATTTTCCCGAAAAATAGAGAAAAACCCAAAATATGTCTTAAAACATGAGATTTTCAAAATGCTTCCTCAAAAGGGGGGATTTGCATAAGTAAGATAATCATTTAGGAACATGCCCAAGCAACCAAATCCTCAAAACCAAAGGGCCAAAACACCAAAAAATGAAAGCAAAAGAGGGTCCCTGCTTTCAGCGGGGCGTGTGTGTGAAAATTGCACAACATTTTCTAAGTTGATGTGAATTAAAATCATTAATGATAGTTTACTTTAATTGGTCTCTTCCTAGGGTTAAAATCCTTTTAAAGATTTTTTTTTTATTGGTTTCCATTAACTCAAGAATTACTAATCCTTTCATACTTTCATAGTTGCTTGAGGAGATATCACTAGGATTATTAAAGAAGAACACTATGATAAACATACTTGCACTTTTGCACAAGGTGTAGATATCTCAAGTGACCAGTAATTTGAGTTAAAATGAACAATAGGATTACCTATCTTACAACTCTATATCCATTCCATAAATCACCTTTCACTCATCCACTTTTTTCACCCAATAGGAGTAGGCACTAGTCATACTTAGGATATTGCATACAAAATATAACTCACAATCTTGAATTTTCAACTACTTTCAATAGGAATTAGATATCAAAGCTCTGGATCTACTCCACCTTCATGTACCATAGTGAGTAGGTTGCTCAATTAAGGAACTATATCCAATTGCAAATCTACCTTATTGTTCAGGTATACTCACCTAGGTCTAGCAGAGCCTGTAGAGAAAAAGGTAATCAGTCGGGATTGGCACCCCTTTATGGTTTAAAAACCTACACTTTTGAGACCTAACAGATGTCATAACTAAAAATAGGAACAACATTATTTCACCAAGATATTCATAACATTATTTACATACATAATGATTAAAATTAATAAAACTTATCCCTTAATGAAATTTGATCACTAAGTACCACCAATGTCTCATAATATTAAAGGTCATGTTGGAGCCAAAAATACACCTTGGTTATTTTGCATACTTCCATTTTCACCCATCTTCCCACACTCACCATATGTTCCATCTCCATTTCATAATGGGTGACACTAATATAAACCACCAAATAAGGCCCTTGGTCATAACACTAAAGTGAATTCCCTATCCGAAGTGTTCCCATAGCAGCACATGGCATGTCGCCAAGACAATGCTATATCGAAGAGAGTCTCACCATAGTCTCTTTGATGCGAACATAAAAGGATGTTGTGAAATGTAGATAAGACTCTAGAATGTCTAAGAGACATATTCAAATGTCTTCTTACCAGGCTAAAGAATGATATGTCTAAGAGACTTGAACATGTTGAGATGAAAATCTAACATGTCCCATCTGGTAGTGCTACTGAAATTTTGAAAAAATCCTAGCAAAATTTTGCCTCATGAGGTTTTCTGCCTTTTGCGTCCATGACTAGGGTTTAAAGTTTTAGTTCAAAAACCCTTGCTTCATAGTAATCAATCTTAAACCTCCATCCTTATAATTTTTTGTTGACCTACTGCATCCGGTTATCAGTCGTTTAAGTCATGAGTTGAGCCATTAAATCATTCTTTGTACTGGCCCAGAGTCCTAAGTTAGTCAGTCATCACGTATGGTTAATTGTTTAATTACTCCCTATAGTTGGGCCATAATATTTTTCAATTGACTTACAGTTAAGTCATCGGCCTAGTCATGGCCCTGTTTGGACTAATTTTATCGTGTGTGCAAGTTGGGAGATCCTCCGATCATGAGAATTGATCTGGGTCATTCCCTGCTAGCTCACAAGTTTCAAAGGGAAGCTCACTAAACGTTGTGTAGTCTATGAGATATTGACACATGTACAGTGTGAGTGTGGGGCCCAGTCTCCACTTCTTATGATGTGATGGTAGGGTCAATCACTTCCTTTCCGCACCATCTCATAGGATTAAGTTCTGGGCTAGTTAAAAGTTGTGAGGTCTATAATAAGTTGCCATGTGTTTTCTTCAGTCACACGAAAATGAGGAAAGGTGGAGGCCATAGATAGACGAATGAGTACCTAGTTGGCAAGGTTTCATTGGCTAGTGGAACGACGTGTGACAACGATTAGAACTCAAACTTAATTGACTCAATCTGAGTCATCCAAAAGGCCATCTCAATGGGAGATCAATGATGAATTTTGACCTTTGTATCCATTTTTGCTTCATGCAAGCAAGCAGTAATGGTGGAAGTTACTTCTAAAATTACTTCATTTTTTCCCAAACTGGATGTAGATGATCGGGTCTCACATAATTAAGAGTTGAAAACATTTCTGGAGTGTATGGGAAATTAAGAGAGGCAATTTGCAAAGTTTGGCATAGTCGGCATTAGGGTTTCTCACAGGTAAAATTTGTAAGTAAAGTAAACACATTTTTTATGCTTTATTCAAATTCTTTGTACTGGAGTTTGTTCCTACCATGTTTCTTGTCAAATGAGCTTCCATGATTTATTTTAATTACTTTATTTAGGGTTATTTTATCTTTAAAAGGTCATAATTTTGTAGGACCTTTTAGAATTTTCGTTTGAGTCGAGCCCTAGATTTGAATTGTGAATCTAGTTATTGAAACCTTTTGTGTTGAAAACCCTAACTTGGCCTAAGTTTTCCCCACTGCCAGTGGCACCTAAAGCACAAACTGCCACCTCTGCAACTCAATCTAGACTACTATCTAAGGATGCAATATATTTACTGAAACCCTCCACAAATAAAAAGGCCAAGGGCAAAATGTTATTTCATGGCCCAATAGTCAGGGAGGGGGTACTTGACAGACAATGTTTTACCAAAGATGTTGAAGTACCTTATAGTGGATGGTAGTTATTTCAGCATTGGTTCGGAAATATAAATCTTGGGATTCCTCTTTGCAACCCTTGGAGACTAGACATGGGAAAACTAGTTGTCCCCAATGTGTATATGGATGTTGATTTGTTGAAGGAAATTGCTTCAAGGTATGACCCAGTTTCAAGGGTAATAAAAAAATATGAGGGGAAGGATATGGTGAGGATAACCAAAGAATAAATTGTAGGAGTTTTCTAGTTGTAGGAATGGAACACTGATATGGTGCCTCTTGATATGGATGTCATTAGAAAGGAGTATGAGAACACCAAAGTGTTGATTAGGATGAGAATGTTACCTACACATACTACTAGCACGGGCACTAGGAAAAATAGAAAACAAATAAGGATTGATAAAGATGAGTTAGAACCTTTCCCAATGAGGTATTTTACAAGTTACTTCAATAAGACTATATATTCCTTCTACCAAATTATTGGTTTCTCTCTGACTAACACATTGCGAAAGGAATATAGTTACTTTGCAACACATATACAAAATCTAGCCTTCAACATTGTCTATGACTATGCCACATATTTGGTAGAGAATATCCATAAAGGTCTATTTGAGTTGAAAGGAGGAAAGAATTGGGTGAAATTCTGGTGGTATTCACTGTTGATACATATGTTTTTATTTAAAGGGGAAAAGAATTTTGAGAGGGATATGACATTGAGAAAGAAGAAGGATGGTATTGATTTTCCTGTCCAATGTTAGACTCAGATTCTTGATAAGGATGACCAAAAATATAACTATGTGGTGTTCCAAAATGCTTTTGTGTCAAAATTGAGAAGATATTTGGTTTATGACCCACCAAGGATTCCCAAGGAAATACATGAGTTCTTGAGGCCTATGGAGAAGAGAACTGATTTGAATTTGGGTCATAATTAGGGATATTTAATCTTATACCAAGATTCCACAATCTTCAAAGTTTATGGCATTAACATAGACCCATTTGTCTTGTCAAGAGACGTGCCATTAAGGATTGGGTTTCTTAAAGTCATAAGGCAATTGGGAGCCTCCCAAGCAACACACCTGTCTTATACAACAAAGAAGGGCTCATTTTTCCCAAAATGGACTATGTTTGTTGACTTTTTTATAGTAAAGAGAGCATGGAAAGAGTTGTTACATCTGCTAGAACCATACACTTTGGATCGTATGCACCCAAGTAATCATGATCCAAAAGGTTTCATTAATGCATTGAGGATGGAGAAAAGGCTTGGTACTTTTGTGTATAATTTCTACTACTCGGAGGATGTAATCAAGAACATTTTTGACTTCCCAGAGCAAGATGAAAGGAAGTCTAAATATCTTTCTTTCAATAAGATGATGGAGAGGGCTTAAAGGAGAGATCCTAAGTATGACCCTATGCCCAATATACAGAGTACATTCGATAGGATTATGCATGTTTTGAATAATTTTGAGGATATAGTGGGTATAATGAGAAGACAAGTGGTCACAAATAAAGGAAAAGCAGTGGCAACTGAAGAAGACACTATTGTGGTACTAGAAGAGAGGCCTACTTATCAACCACCCAAGAAAATAAGAATTTACTCTAGGAAGAAGAAGACAATAGATAAGAAGCAAAAGTTGCCATCTCCTGCCACTTCTAGGGAAATGGGGGCAGCTTCTCCTGAGAGATCAATGAAATCACCTCCAAAATGGGTCCCTACTATTGTGATTGATGTTGAATCACCTCCAAGAAGTCCTACTCCATTGGAGCAGCCACCCCTTAAAAGGAAAAGAATTGAGGTAAGAGGAGTAGTGGATTATTCTGATACAGAGGGTGATGATATCCTTGTCACTTCTAAGGAGATACAGTAGGGAATGCCCTCTCCCATAAGGGAAGATGCTTCAAGCTTAAGGGAGGATAGCCTTACACTGGGAAACAATGGCCTTAGAGGTCTAAATAGTGTAGATTATTTAAGGATTGAGGCCTACAAATCATTTATGGAAGATGACTCCTTTGTTGAAACAAGTGCATTCAAAGATTTTGTATGGAGAGCTAAAGCTCCACAATATGCAGAGAAGGTTGCTACTAAGAGGAGCTTACAACCAGAACTCCCTGAACCTATCATTTAGGCAAATGTAAGGAAGGCTATGAGGGTTGAATTCTAGAATATCACTGCTAAAGAGGGTAGAGAGCTTGTGAAGAAGAGTCGTATATTGTTGTTACCTAAATGGGACATTGTTGGCGCTATAGTGCTTGATACTATAAGGAGGTCTAAAAGGCCCTTGCTACAAACTAAAGAAGAAGTAGAGATGACACTTCGAGGATCAACATTTAGTGAAGAATTGGATGCATTAGCAATCTAGTCATTATTTCTAGGATCCAGGAAGCCGGTAGTCACTAAACCATCAGATTTTAGTGGAAAATTGTTGATAAAGAGAGTCACTGATAGCCTAGCTTCAAAGGCAGGTGATATGGTTGTGAATGTTGTGAAGTTTACTAAGGGAATAGTGTCGAAGACCTCACTCTTGAAAGAGATAAGTATAGGAAAAAATATAATAATCTTATAGGTGAATATCATAAGAGTCAGCAAAAGGTGTCCATGTTAGAAACTGAGGTAGCATTGTATAAGTAACAGGTAGAAGTATTAAGAAAGCAAGTTCAAACTAGTTTAAGTCATGCATAACCAACTTCTCCAGCTGCACATTCTCAATCCCCCTCATTGGATCAATCTTTGGAAATAGTGACATATAATTTGGGGCAGGAGCCCCTCACAATTGAGAGGCCAAACACATCAGGTACCATCCCGTCTAATGATCCTACAAGGGCACAAATCCTCACAAAAATTGAAGTGTATAATAAATTACTTAAGCAGACATAGGACATAATGTATAAGAACAATTCAAGGATTGTTCATACTATCTTGGAACACCTAAATAGAAAGATTCAAAGTAAATTGAATAGTTTTCATTCCAATTACTCATTGATGTTGAGAGAAATAAGGTTATCTTAGAGGGATAAGGAGTTGGCCACCCCACTCCTTGATAAATGGATTCCTAGAGCTAAGAAGTTGAAGCTCATGGTAGTTGGGGCCAATCAATAGGAAGATAGATACCCAAAGGTTATCCCAAATTATAGATTTTTCAATGAAATTAATGAACAAGGGTTTCAAGGGTATATTGCTCCACTGGAACAAAAAATAAGGGAATTGAAAACTAATTTTGACAACGCAGATTTGTCATTGTTGCTAGGCATTCAACAAACTTATGATGAAGTGAAACCCTTGTAGATGTGGAAGAACCAGATGGACAACACCATTGCCTCTCAAGCACAACTTATTTGTGAAAAAGGTGATATTAATATTTTGAATAACACCTTGGAGAAATTGTCTTTTATCATTAGATTTTTGGAGGATTTTGATAAGGAATCCAATTTAGTAATGAAAATATATTCTCCATACAAGAAGATGGATGAAATCATTGATTTCAATTGGTCATCTAATGTTGAATATGAACAATGGAAGAGAATATTTATTGATCAATTGGGTCTGTAATTATATAAAGGGAAACATATATGATTGGTCAAGTATAACATAGGTTTGGCCTTTGAAAGAATAATGTGTAACAAATATATGTTTTTTGATAGCAAGTATTACAGATAAATGTTAATTGGTGATGATATGAGTGTTGACGGGGATGCTAACTCACTTTTTGGCCTTGTCATTTTGTCATATTTCCCGATGTAAAAAATGAGTGACAAAAACTTGAAGTTTATTCTTTCCAACATGTTCCTTTTGAAGAGCAGGTTTCTTCTCGCTGCAAAGGCTAACGATCTTTGTCTCATATGTATTCCCTCCAATGGAAAATGTAAATATAATTGCAATGGGAATGTGTCTTGTAGTGGTCCAATTGGGATGTGACATGTGTCCTCTTGGTCGGAAGCTTGTTTTTCTCCCTTGTTTCCATAAAAGGGAATTCAAGGCCATTAGTGGAGGTCTCTTGTTGAATTCTAGAATCAAATGGTGCAATTGAAAAACACAGAGTGAATATGTTATAAGTCCTTATCTTATGCTTTGATTGGAGTATGCCATGAGAGATATTATACATAATGCAGGCAGTCATTCCAAAAGTGGGTACATTGAGAATTTGTTGAAGATTAACTCATTCATTGCGTAGGCCAAGTAAGAGAGGAGTAACAGGGACTGTATTTTGATGGTTTTGATACATGATCATGGCGCATGATCCTTGAATAGGTCTTAGGTGATCACGAGCGCTTGTTGGAGATTAACATACTGTAGTGCATCCACCAACAAACTCTCAATATTTTTATGTTTATGCTAATTATGTTTAGTTATGAAGCGATGTGAGTTTTTTGTAAATGAGCCTGAAGCTTGTTGCTTCCCATAAAAATAAGGAAACCAAGGCTTGATTTTGAAATCGTCATCATCAGATCATATTCCATTAGAGTAGGCATTAGTAAGAAGATAGGTTGCATAATCCTTCCATCCATATCATATTAAAATACTTATGTTACAAATGCTTATATTTTCAAGTATTACAATGGAGTAAACTACTTATAATTCCTAATCCATTTTCAGTTTTCAATTATTGTGTCAATTTTCATTGCTTATCTATTACTTTGTTGTCTCCAAAGTGGTCTTTTCAAGTTATTTAAGTCTTCAAGATTTATCAGAACACATTTTTTGTTACTATGTAGATGCTTTGATTAGTTTCTGGTTGATGTGAATTAAAAATCCTTTCAAATAGTTTACTTTAATTGGTCCCTACCCAGGGTTACAATCCTTTTAAAGAGGTTAATTTATCACCATGTATATTTTTTTCTGCATACTTCATCATAAAATTATTAGACCCATTATCACATATAAACACACAAGAATGGTGAATGTGTCATGAATCCATAATGGAATTCCTAATTTGATGATTATTTTATGATGAAATTATGACATGTGGAATTAATATGCCATTTTTATCTAATGAGATCATTTTGGGATTTGGGTGTTTATTTTCTAACTAGGTTTCTGGGTGCCACTTTTTTTGGTGGTTTTAGATCATGGTTTTGTAATCACTACTTATATTTATATGATGCTTGAGATTTAATTTTATAGTAGCTAGATAAAAACCTATTGGAATGTCATAATAAGGAAAAAAAAATGGAAAAAAAGATAAGAGTCTCATTAGACTCTATTTGGATAATTTAATATTCTTGAATGTACATGAAGAGACCGTTATAGCACTTATTTTAAAGAAATTGGGAGATACATATCAAGCTAAATATATAGTTCATAAAATATTTCTAATAAACAAGTTATATACCATCAAAATGGAGAGTGGTGGTTCTATAGTTTAACATTTGAATTAGTATTACTAAAGCATTTCAAAGTTTAGGCCATAAGAATCAGCATTTTCTAAACATGGATTGCAAATAATTCTAAAAATTTAGAAGTATTGGTCATTAACATTATTGTCTGCTACATGTAAAATAGGAAAAATTCATTATGAAGTTTGATCATGAAATTTAAAACAGGCACCTCAAAAAAAAAAGCCCTTCCAGTACAGTATTCATTTTGATTTATTTTTCAGAAATTTTATAAATACAATAGGGTCTCGGGAAGGATATCTCTTGGCTTATTTTACATAGATTTTTCTAAATATAGGTATGCTAGTTTAATATTGTTGAATGCACATGAAGAGACCATTATAGCACTTATTTTAAAGAAATTGGGAGATACATATCAAGCTAAATCTATAGTTAATAAAATATTTCTAATAAACAAGTTATATACCATCAAAATGGAGAGTGGTGGTTCTATAGTTTAACACTTGAATTAATATTACTAAAGTATTTCAAAGTTTAGGCCATAAGAATCATCCTTTTTTAAACATGGATTGCAAATAATTATGAAAATTTAGAAGTCTTGGTCATTAACATTATTGGCTGCTACAATTTCATCCCGTGTATCATTGTCAATCTTCGTATGTTCTTTCAAGTATTTAATATTATCATCATAGTCATCTTGACTTACATCATCTTCATCATCATTGAAATTTGACTGTAGACCATCTATATTGTTACTAGATGTATTCGGATCATCATTTTCTATACCATCCATATTGTTGTCTTCCATAACATCATCTAACTCTATATTGTTGTCTTCTTGTGGCTGAACATAACCATCTTCAACATCATCATGGATGTCAATTTCTTTGATGTTCTCTACTCCCTCTCATTTTGTTTGCCATCATTGTTTTGCTCAGTATCCACTAATGCTTCATCAAATACATGCCTTAATCTTGGATCATAATGTATGACAAACATTTGTTTCGGGTCCAAAATATTTTCATAGAAAAATACCTGCGCATGAATGGCATACATTTATTAGATGTATGTTATAACAATTTTATTGATTAATAAACACACGTATATATTCGCAATAAACTATGGATTAATAGTAATTATCACTACCGCTTCTTTTTTGAGTTAAAGAAATACCTGCTCACAATGAATTGGTAGAACATAAGGCTCCTTATCCTCTGGTAGGAAGCATGAGGAATCTATAGAAAACAATCCACTATGGGTATCATGTCTTCATATCCTCTCAAATGCTTCATACCATCTACACTTAAAAATACAACATTTAAAAGAGCGGTTATCCAACTCAATAATTTCTTGTATTTTCCCAACATATTGTAGATTCCCTTCAATTATATTCTTATCTTTTGAGCTTGATCGGCTAGATTCCTTGAAGTCAACCATGATGCCACAATCGAAGGATCGTCTCTTTACATCTACACCTTCTACACAATAATGTCAGCCATATGCCCACATTGTTGGATATTTCCTCGCTTGTGAAAGACCATTTATTTCAGTGAAAACAAATATAATGACGAATATTAAAATAGTTAATAGTGTCAAAATTGTAAGGAAACAAAATTTTGTAAAATTCCAACTATACCTTTCTTTCACATCCTCTAGACATGTTGAATTCATCTTTTGTTATGTTTGAATCTATACCGACATCTTACATTTGATTTTGAATTTCCTCAGTAACCCATTCTACTGTGCAATATTTTCCCCATTCCCCAAGTGGGTTCGATCTCTTAAATTGTCTCCTTGCTTCTAACACTTCTCTCTTTTTATCATACAGATCAATCAATTTGTTCATAAAGTCCATGTGGTATAGAATGAACTTTTTGAGTATAGCACTTTCGTCTACACCTATTACATGTCAACATGTTTATTTCAAACTCCAAATGTCATGTTGTTAACTTGACAAATGAATTACAGAGTAAATTAATGATTTCAAGAAAAACAACCACACTAATCATGAATTTACTTACTAATTTCTACTTGAACACCATTAGATTGTGGTTTTTCTCCATCAATAATATCTGATACCCATTCTTCATCCCAGATGTGTGGCCCATCTTCAAAATCCTTACCAAGGAATTCACACAACAAGAAAAATGCTTCATTCAATACATACCCTTCAGCCATGCAAACCTCTGGATGTGCCTTTTGTCGGACATATCTTTTTATAGTTTTCATATACGTCTCAAAGAAAAATATCCACCTCATTGATATGACACCCACCAATTCAATGCCATGGACTAGGTGTATAAGTAAATGGACTTATAGGTCCATGAAACTTGTAGGGACCTCCCTCTCAAATACACATACAATTTCTGCAATTTCCTTCTTCCACTTTGGCACTTCACATTCATGGATCTCTTTGGAGGTCACTTGTGCTAATATAAGAATGGTAAATTAGTATGAAACTTTAGTCTAAATTAAAATGCAATATAATATCTCTATGTCTCTCACACATGAACATTTTATATAACCACATACCTTGTAAATGTTGACAATTCACTTATGGCATTCCTTAAGACAATTGTAAGACATAAATCCCCCTTAATTTCCAATGACATGATATGCTATCAAACACATTTATGAAAAGGTCATTAGTATTTTTTTCTCAGACAAAAAATATCAAAATATATTTAGTACTTAATTAATGTTACGAGTAAATGTTAAATGATGATATATAATACCTTCATAAAATTATGAAAATAATGTGTTTTAAATTTTGTGATATGTCCATCAACTGTAAAAGCTTTAAACAATGATGACCCATAGCCAGTAGGTGTCCTTATTGAACGGATGAAATTTTTTAGTTGATCTAGCTCTTTTTTTTTCAAAATCCATGGAGCTTCTGCATATGTTTCATTTTCCTTATGTGGCCACAAATGTTTTCGATCAAATTTGGTATGCGAAAGAGCAATATCTCTCCTTGAAGACAAGGTGTCCTTCTCTTTGCCTGATATATGTCGAAATATAGAATTTGGGACATTTTTGAAGATGTACATAGGATCTAATAGGTGAGATATTAATAGATCCTTCTAGTAAGGGAGCTCATAAAATATGGGTTTCCTTTTCATTCCTTTTGGCATATTAACTACAACTTGTTCTGGTTCTTCAATTGAATCACCCCGATCAAAAAAATCCTCCCAAGCTTTCAATTCAGCATCTTCATACTTCTTAAGCCAATCACTTGGACCCATAATCATGGGAGGGCCTCTATTTTCAACTTTTCCATCAAATTGATTCTTTAGGAAAATTCTAAACTTATGATATAGTGGTAGAAAAACTTATGATTCTTCAGGCAATTTCTAAATTGATTCTTCAGGCAATTTCTAAACTTATGATCTAGTGGTAGAAAAACTTATGATTCTTCAGGAAATTTCTAAATTGATTCTTCAGGAAATTTCTAAACTTATGATCTAGTGGTAGAAAAACCCCGTTGTTTGTGTAAATAAATTTATGTAGATCTTTAGAATACTACCCTTGAAACTTTTCTACACATCTTAGACATGCAAGTATCCCCTTTTTTTGAAGCCCTGTAATTCAATAAGTAATCTTAATAACATCAAAAAAATAGTATAAAACTAAGTATGAAAGTTGGGATGAAAATAAATTATGAGTGTAAATATGTAAATATTTTATCTTACGAGAACAAACACCAAGTCCTCATAAATCATGAATAGTCCAACATACCACACCATATAACATAAAGGACCTATTTGATGGAGGACGTGATATGTCATACTTTCTTATGCCTTTCCATAGCAGTTGCATCTCATCAATAAAAGGCGCAAGATAAAATACCATGTTTTTAACTTGATGTTTTCTTGGAACAATGAGAGTTAGCATAAGGTTCTCCTTTATAACACTCATCCATGGGGGACTATTGTATACTATCAATCCAATTGGCCAAAAACTATAATTTGAGCTCAGGAAAGAGAATGGGCACACTCCATCAATTGCAAGACCAAACCTGATACTACGGGGTTCATCTTTGAACTTTCTTGGCCATTTTTCCTCTATGTGTTTCATTGCTTTGAACTCAGTCGGAATTCACATGAATCCATCTTTACTCTTGTTCTTTGCATGTCAGTCCATCAATTGTGAAAGTTACTTGCAATGAAACATTCGTTGAAGTCTAGGTATAATTGGCATGTGACGTAAAACCTTCTTTGGAACTGTAGGACCTTGTACATTTGTATGATATCTCTTCTCTTTGCATACAGGGCATTCTACCTTGTTTTGATATTTATCAATGTATAAAATGCAATCATTTTTACATGAACGAATTTGCTTATATTCAATCCCTAACTCAACCAACAATAGACATGCCTCTCTACAAGTTGATGGCAACACATTCTCTTCATGGAATATTTTAGTTTTTAGTGCCCCATAAGATTGCTAGAGATTAAATCAATTAAATTTTTGACTTATGATGAACATGTTTGATATGTCAATCTATACTAGGACTGTTTATATACAATATATGGCTTTATAACCCCCTTAAATAATATAAACGAAGTTGATGAATGTTTACGAATTGTGTACACCAATTGACAATGCAAAGTAAGAAATATATTTCAACTCACTTCAGTAGGGTAGTGAATCCTTTGTCTGACCAACCAAATAGTGACTTGATTTCTAATAATATAAATGTGCATGCTAGTTTTGAGGTTCTACTTGCATCTGATTTGAACACGGGTATCTTCGTTGCTTGATTGATGGAGTCTTTTAGGTTGTTATCATCAACATTATGTTGGTGGTAATTATCCCTGCTATCATTGTTACTATCAAGCATCTGATCATTATTATAATCATTATTTCCATCCCCAAAGAAACCTGTAAGCATTTCATTCAATCGATCTTCATGCACTCCATTTTTACTATCATTATCATCACCATTAAGGCTAGGTGGCATGCCATCAGTGTATGTGGATCTCATTGGCTCTTCAAATTTCGTAGTTGGTAGTAATCTCTTCAAACTTGCTCTTTTTTCCCTGGTATTGTTTAAAGGATGGTTTGGATCATCCATTCCAAATATTAATAACCCAGTTGGATCATGGGTATAAGTATGGGTTTCATCAACATCTTCTACCTATCAACAAATGCAAGCATTATTTAATATTTTCCAACAATTGGATAAATCATAAATGTATCAATTTAAAAGAAATATAATCAAATATGGCTTAAAAAATATAAATATAAATTATATGAACATATAGACATCAATTGAATAATGGAACATTATTTTATAAACTACCTTTTTTATACAATAATTTAAATAAAACACAATTTTGACAACATAGTTTATAAAACATTAGTCCACACTTATTTATTATTCTTTGGTTTTTTTCCCTTAAGAACATCCTTAGGGAGACATTGTTCTTCCCTTTTCTTTCACACAAGAGTGTGTTTTAAGAAGGGTTAATCAATCAATAACTCATCCCCAATGGTAAGGTCCATAATAGCCTCAACCATTATCAATATATCAATCTCTCTTTCCATATCTCCATCTTTATCATTTATAAACTCAATATATTGACAATTCAATCTTACATTAGGGTCCCTTACCTTACTACTATTTATAAATCCTACAATATTTTTTTTTGTGTATGCACATCCATCTATATACATAAGATGACCTCTATTAATTTATTTTCCACTTTCCAATTGGAGATGATGTGTATACATATTCAAATTTAGACCATATGCTGACATGTTAGGCTTATATTCTACTAGCCTCCTCCATTCACCACTGTAATATGATGGACCATAATATGGCATTAATCTCCTAGTGGTTTTTTATGAATTTTTTTTATGTTTAGATCCCACATGTAAATTTTGGACAATAAAGGCCTAGGTTCGCTCCATGAATATTGTAGGGTCATATCATGTAGTTGTATCCCCAAAATTAAAACACCCCGTATACTCTAGGTAGGTAGGGCCAAGCGTAATATAGTCGACAATAAAATGTATCTTTGTAAATTGATCTCAAACTAAAGGGAAAGTCATAATATCCATCACATTCATTCTCATAGGGTATGTAGTCCACCTTCCCCCCATCTTTAAACAAATTATGCATCTTTAAACTGGTTCTTATTCTATGACTTGTTTTCATCAATTCCTCATATTCCGAGTTGGTATATTGGCACATATTTTTGTTAGATTTATCATCTAATAAATGATCATTGCCCTCTAGGCTAGAATTCAGTGATCCAGGAAACTTTAAACCAAGAACTTTATCCTACAAGTATCCATTAAGAAAAAAATTAGTTATTTAAATAATATAAAACAATGTTTAAACGAAGTATACATGTTATTTATATCAAATTGGAAAATTCCTTACCATAATTCCTATTGGATTTGAATTGATTGTAGGAGACATACTATTGGCTGGAAGCTCATCATATATATAATGTCATTGTACAATTGCTCGTTTGAATTGTTTCTTTCTATGACATACAAAACATCCACAAACAACAATTTTCTCAAAGTATTCATCCCATGTACAATAGTCCTGACCAACCTCATGTTTAGTGTAATCATTTGTTGTCTACAAGATCCATTGGCACATCCTCTTCCACCCACTGTCCTCTACGAGATTTAACAGCTTTAGGTCCACGTCCATGTAAATATCTTCTTCTTTTGCTAGTTGAACTCTCAGGCTCTCCATTTGCTCTAATCACCATCTAAAATAATCAACAACATGCATTAATTTATGTCAAGATTGGATAATACATTATAAATTTCTATAATACTATGAAAAAAGATGGATGTATCACAAAATGACATCAAATCATTTTTTCCTAAGTTAAGTCAAAATTTGAGTACCTAATGTCCTGCTTCATCTGTTGTGTCCTCATTTGATATGACATGATCTATTGCCATGGCCTTGTCTCACCCCTATAATACACAACATAGTAAATAATGTTTAGTACACCAATTATATCATTTCAATGAATATATTATCCAACACAAAACTTTTCAAACTTTTCAAACTTTTCCCTTGACTTCAGAGGCCCCATGGACAAAAAATTGACTTTATCTCCTTGATGTTGTAGCATTTGTGAATTTATAAACACCTTCCTCCTTTGGTTGAGGTTGTTTTCTCTTCTTATCTCTATTGTATCTACAAATATCGTTGTCATATCTATTTCCACCCAGTTTCCTATTTGCGATTTAGTAGATCTACGTTGTCCACGTCCTCTCTCCATGGCCTTGTCTAGATCCTGTAATACACAACAATGACAATAGTCACATAAAATTATCTTGTTAATACACTCGCTTTTCATTAAGACACACTATGAAAAGAAAAATAGGACATTGCAACATTTTGATCTTCACAAAAAAATTTATATGTAGAATGTTGACAAATAGAGCTCAAATCTCTCTAGGAAGCATGCAATACACATAGGTTGTTGATGCAATGTCAATGTCACATGATAATGATTTGGTTCTCATAGATGATATTTTATAATTCCCCAATAACCCCTATATCTAAGATGATAGTAATGAATTAGGGTTTTTCTTTTTATATAAATATGTAACATGAAATTTGAAATATTTCACACTTTAGATGAATCATCTTATTGTATAGGGGTCATTTATGAGTTCAAAAAGCTAACTTCTATTAGTTTTGCACCCACAAAATTGACATGGGATAAGGAATAGATAAAATAGGGAACCATGATTGCTCCCTTAGAACATATGAAGATGAAGTCAATTTAGGATCAATTTATTTATCAAATTCCAAGGAAAATACATCATTTTGCATTGCTAGGTGCTAAATTAGGCGCACTTTGCACCATCTTTTGCACCCCAAATAGATTACATTTAGGGCTGAAAGGCGGTGCTAAATTCGGTGTTAACTATGCTGACTATAGCACTGACTACTGAATCAAGAACAAAAATTTAAAACTTCCCACATCAAGGAAGAGATTCCAGGAGAAAAACATTGCGTGAAGGAAGAGAGGAGAAAAAAGGGAAAAAAAACGCAAAGGAGGGCTACAAGCAAGTAGACCAGAAATTTGATATAGTTTGTGACACTATAGGTAAGGTTATAATTATTTTTTTGTTCCCACAAATATTTTTGTTTGGATTAAATGGAGAGAGCTATGAAGAAAGGGTTGTGAATATTGTTTTTTTTACACGCAAATCGTTCAAGTCTCATGTGGTTGCAAAGGAGGAGGATAAAATTGTAGACATTGCATTATTTCCTTTGCATCTGAGAGTAGTGAACGCATTTTTGAAACCCCAATGCCCCAGTTTTCTTATCATTCCCATCCCAAGCTTTTGGTTTCCGGTTTTATTTCTCGGACCTTCCTTTCATACCTTTCTTTGAAGACATCTTCCTCGCTTCCTTCCTAAAAAATTAGTTGAGTGCTTTCAAGACAAGTCTTTAAATTGCATCTAACCCACTGCAGCCAGGTCCCATGGGAATAGAGGTTGGTTGAGACAATACAAGGAGATAGGGATTTTGAGATGATAGCTAAATAATAGATCATTTCCCCAAATTTGTGAGACCTTCGGGCTTAAATTAGCTATTACTAATTTTCACTTATTCTTTTACAGAACAATGAGCTCATGGTTTTAAATTGATTGTGCACACACATTCATTTTATTTCTAACAGTGGATGTGACTCGAGCATGGGACCTATCTATGTTAACTCTCAATAAAACCACACTTCGTGTCCTTTTTATCCCCCAAAGCTTACCATTCTATACAGGTGCACAAGCGTTGATGTTTTTACAATACACTTGTTTCATTTTACATATATTTATATCCTTTCAAATATATTTATATTCTATACAGGTGCACAAGCAATTGATTTATTGGCATCTAAATCCAGAAAGAGAGTCATTCAAGGTAAAACTTTCATACCACAAACTGGACAAAAACTTTCATACCTGATAGTGTGTACTTCGTTTGCCTCCACATACTGGACAAAAATAGTTTTCCCTAGGTCACCTCAAAATTTCAAGCAATAGAGGGAAGAGAAAAAAGGGAGCAAACTCTGGCCACAATGAGGTAATTCATTATCAATTTATAGATTTGTAAATGTTTCCATTGTTTCTTTCATTTTTATTTTTTTAGTTTTTTTATTTTTAAATTTAAAAGAATAAATTTATTATGTATATATAGGGACATGTGACTGACAAAGATAAAGAGGCATTGGCTTCCATATTGGGGGCAGAGCCAGTGAATAAATTGGATGTTGTGTGCTTGACAATGCTTTCCAGATACATAGAAAATTGATCTAGTGAAGCCCCTCAAACATTGCAACCAAATCAACTGTATCAAAGGGAATCAATTGATTCCCCAAGCAATCTTGGATTGAGCAAAAGATCCGAGAGGAAATCAGTAACAATAAACTCTAGGAATGTAGAACAGGGAGTAGAGGCTTCCACTATCCCAACCACTCTTGGGACACATACTTCTTCCACCATGCAATGTTTTCAATCTTGCATTGGTACCTATGATATCAAGATAGAATATGATGTGGTTTTAGTGGAAGTCTAAATGACAGATGCTAGAAAATCGTTTGTGAATAGGTTGAAGGAATCATTCATTCAACAATTCAAAGACCATCTACATTTTCCATTCTTAAATATACCCATACACCTACAAAAAGTAGTTATCAATGACATGGAGATTGAATTTGGCACAAGTTGTTCTGTGAAGAAGGTAAAGCTATGAATGTCTCAAAATTGCAAGAGATTTCAGTACAACAAAACAAAGAAGATAAAAAAACTCCCTCCCAAGCTAAGGCTCAAAAAAAGGCCAATTGATGTAAGTGTCAAAGTATGGAAAGAGCTTGTAAAAGAATATGACAAGTCTGATGCGCGGAGGAATTTCAGTGAGGAGAGTACACAGTTATTTGAATTTGCTCATAAGATCATATACAATATATTAAATTATTTTTAAATTTTATTTGTGCATTGTTAAATTGAATTAGTATATGTTTCAGGATAAAGCCTCCAAGGCTAGGCTTCAAAAACTTTGTGCCACGCATCATAGTGGCCAGAAAGGTTTACAGGCCTTTATTTGTACATTTGTAAGTATATTTAATATGTTAAATGATTTTTTTTATTTCCTAGGAAAAATTAAATGATTGCATATTAAATAGTTTAACTAGTCCATGTGCCATGTTTTGATAGGAGGAGAAATATGGCTAACATCCAAAGCAATTTTAAAAGGAAAAGTTACAAAGCAAAAAGTGGGCTGATTTTGTAATCTGGATGGAGAACGAGGTATCAATAGTTGAATTTCAATAACTTAGTTGGATCTTGTTGTGTTAATATGTCAATTTGCATTTCTTGTGTTGAGTTGTTTATTGATGTGTAGGATGAGTTCTAAAGTACTTCTCTGTTGGACCTAGATCCCACTTAATTGTCCCATTATTTCATGTTGAGGAAAAAAGTATTGTTTTCCTTATGGGTGACATTCATGCCTTATTTTCATTGTATCTTTTAATTAATGGCCATGGTCTTTTAATATCTCTTAAGTGTCCTCATTTAAGTTATGAGTTGAATCATTTGAGTAACTTAGTCCCATGCTGATTTGATTTATCTTCTTTTCTCTTAAACATGGTATCTCAAGGAGTGCTTCCTTGAATTCATGTTTTCATTCTAACTAAGTGATCCACATGCATCTTTTCCATCCTTCCTCACGATGTTGCTATTCTTTTAACATGTAAGAATGTTTTCATGCATCTTGGTAGGCATCCTATAGATCTAACACATCCTTGTAGTCTACATCACTTGGCATAGCTAACCAACCACTTAATTTTTCCATGTAATTTAGAAAAAGGCAGTATATTCCAGTCTTCCAAGTTAAAAAAACTCCATAAATGAAGAAATCAGCAATAAAAAACTTGCATCTTGATCTGATCACCATAGAGAAGTGTGTAAACTATACTTCTTAATATTCAAAAGATAAATGGAATGTCCTTAACACCTAGTGAAGCTATCCAAAAAATCTAAGTAAAAACACAAATGTGCTCCCACACACAATGGCCTAATGATTGGTTGTCATAGAAGTCAAACTACCGAAGTAACAACACTGATCAAGTTAACATTTATGCATCATTTGCATAAACAGCTGAACCATTTATGTGTATGAATAAATAGTAGAAGGATGTAGATGAACTCAATTCATCTAACTTTATGCCTCTTGGCAGGAATTCCTCTTGAATCTCTAATATCAGGTGCTCGAGACTTCCTTGTAGCTTTTACCTTTCATCGTCGCCTTTCCTCTTCACTGTCAAACTCATCTCCTTTTTCCTTATTTGTATTTATGTCTTTAGCTTCTAATTCATCCCATGTTTTTTAGCTTCCTCCCCTTCAAAATCTTCTTCTTCATCCTCATCTGACTCCACAAGAGATTCATCTTCTGAACATTCCTCATCTGATTCTGATTCCTCTTCTACATCAGAGGGTTCATATCCTTGATCTTACTCTTCTAAATTATCAGAATCAGAATCACTAGCTTCCATATTCAAAAATTCCCAACCACCATCTTCAATAAATTTATCTGGATCATCAGTAATACTCTTCAAAACCGCCAATTCAAGTTCATTCAGATTTCATAATACTTTATATCCATGGAGTTCAACCATTCCTTGATGCCATCAAGTGAAGATTAAGGAATGGCATCAATGTGGAGTACATCCCTCTTGAAGTCTTTGAAAACAATATCCATATCAAATTCCTTTTTCCCAAGTCCTACTCTCAAGTTTAACAATCTCAATATCACTAATAGTGATTACTAAGAAAGGTAATTCCACCAACTCTACCAAACAGTTTACCGTAGGAACAATAAAAGATGAGGCTTTGAAAGGAACTCCATGAAAACCAAGCTCTCTAAATGGTATATCAAACTCTAGTTCAAAATATTTTAGATGAGGCTGCTCCCATAGCTTTCTTACTCACTTGAAAAATCCTTGAAGCTCTGCATTAATATTATTTGTCTTGTCCCACTCTTGTTATTCTTCCTCAATTTTATCAAGATCATGCATTGACCTTCTTGCCCCTCCTAAATTTTGGACCATATCCATTACCTCCACCTAAAACTAGACATCCTTGGTCTTCTTGGTTCCCATGCCATGATATGTTTATGCAAATGAAAATGAAGCAAAGTAATCATCTCCTTCTCCATTGGCTAGAAGAATGCATGCTTAATGTTTTGATACATGATATCAGCTCTCTCTTCTGCTCTCATGGTTGAATACTGAAATCCATTATGGTGGGCCTCCAAAGTTCCAGTCATCTCTCTTCCTCTTCCACCAAATGTTCGCCTGATCCACAATTCTGCGAGCCTAATTGGATTTTTCTTTGAAATCCAAAGTTTCTCCTAAGTCACTAGTGTAGCTCTCTTTTCCTTTTCAAACTCTTTCATTGCTACAGGAAATTAGTGCCTAATTGATTAACAATCTCAATATCACTAATAGTGATTACTAAGAAAGGTAATTCCACCAACTCTACCAAATAGTTTACCATAGCAACAATAAAAGAAGAGGCTTTAAAAGGAACTCCACGAAAACCAAGCTCTCTAAATGGTATATCAAACTCTAGTTCAAAATCTTTTAGATAAGGTTGCTCCCATAGCTCTCTTGCTCGCTTGACAAATCCTTGAAACTCCGCATTGATTTTATTTTTCCTATCCCTCTCTTGTTGTTCTTCAATTTCATCAGGATCATACATTTACCTTCTTTCCCCTCCTAAATTTTGGAACACATCCATTACCTCCACATAAAACTGGACATCCTTGGTCTTCTTGGTTCCCACGCCATGATATCGTTATGCAAATGAAAATGAAGCAAAGTACTCATCTACTTCTTTGTTGGTTGGAAGAATGCATGCTTAATGTTTTGATACATGATATTAGCTCTCTCTTTTGCTCTCATGGTTGAATACCGAATCCATTATGGTGGGCCTCTAGAGTTCTAGTCATCTTTCTTCCTCTTCCACCAAATGTTGGCTTGACCCACAAGTCTTCTAGCCTAATTGCCTTTGTTTTTGAAAGCTAAAGTTTCTCCTGAATCACCAATCTAGCTCTCTCTTTTCAGACTCTTTCATTGCTATAGATCTTTTGTGGTATTTAATCATTTGTACCACATGGTTGATGTGATTTGAATCCTTGGATCTAAAGGAAATTTCGTTAACATAAATACTGCTAGGGAATTTCAATGTTGGAATGTAGTTGGCATTAAAGTTGGTACTTGGAACATTGAAAATTATCC
This sequence comes from Sequoia sempervirens, assembly GCA_007258455.2. Taxonomy (NCBI): domain Eukaryota; kingdom Viridiplantae; phylum Streptophyta; class Pinopsida; order Cupressales; family Cupressaceae; genus Sequoia; species Sequoia sempervirens. The sequence continues at coordinate 274,160,112 of VDFB02047230.1, forward strand.
TTATATAAGAATTCCCTCCATCTTGTTGGCTTGTAACACTCTTGATGGTGGCTACATGAAATGGAACCATGATGCCATATATGGGTACCAAAACAACATCATTTTTCGTATCAACCTGAATCATGAGCTCTCTAGAAACAGGGATATCATCCATATTTTTGTATGAAGCCATCTCAGTGGATGGATTTGAAAAGCCATGTCCATCTCAAGTACCAATGCCCCCTGCAGCCAATCTTCTTGAAGTCTCCTCATTCTCTTCCTTTTTAGACTCTTTCATTGCTACAGATCATCTGTGGGATTTAATCATTTGTACAACATGGTTGATGTGCTTTGAATCCTTGGATGTAAAGGAAATTTCCTTAACATAAATACTGCTAGGGAATTTCAATGTTGGCATGTAGTTGGCATTAAAGCTGGTACCTGGAACATTGAAAATTATCCTTATATAAGAATTCCCTCCATCTTGTTGGCTTGTAACACTCTTGATGGTGGCTACATGAAATGGAACCATGATTCCATATATGGGTACTAGAACAACATCATTTTTCATATCAACCTGAATCATGAGCTCTATAGAAATGGGGATGTCATCCATATTTTTGTATGAAACCATCTCAGTGGATGTCTTGGAAGAGCCATGTCCACCTCTTGTACCAATGCCCCATGCAACCAATCTTCTTGTAGTCTCCTCATTCTCTACCTTTTCAGACTCTTTCATTGCTACAAATCGGCTGTGGGATTTAATCATTTGTACCACATGGTTGATGTGGTTTGAATCCTCAGATCTAAAGGAAATTTCCTTAACATAAATACTATTGAGGAATTTCAATATTGGCATGTAGTTGGCATTAAATCCGGTACCTGGAACATTGAAAATTATCCTTATATAAGAATTCCTTCCATCTTGTTGGCTTGTAACACTCTTGATGGTGGCTACATGAAATGGAACCATGATGCCATATATGGGTACTAGAAAAACATCATTTTTCATATCAACCTGAATCATGAGCTCTCTAGAAATGGGGATATCATCCACATTTTTGTATGAAACCATCTCAGTGGATGGATTGGAAGAGTCATGTCAACCTCGTTTACCAATGCCCCCTACAACCAATCTTCTTGTAGTCTCCTCATTCTTTTGCAGAGGATTGGCACTTAAGGTTATGTAATAGAATTTATAGTTGATAGTTAAATTGTATAACAATTTTTTTTATGATCTTTACTAATGTTTATTAGAATTGTTACATGTTTTACATCATTGGAATGACATATTAGTTTTAATTTTTTTTAAATTTTATTATGGTATGTGCACTTTGATATGATGTAATATGATTACGGTTTTGTCTCATATGTTGTAATATTATATATATAACAGAAAAATAAATTATTGCATGAAATAAATAATAACTTTTCATTTTAAATGTTTTTTTTTCAAAACACAGGTCTTCGAAAAGATCAAGATGATCCTCATCATGATATAAATCCAGAAAATATTGGTTCTCCTGGTACATATCATATGGACAAGGATGATGATGATGTGGATATGGAAGACATGGAGATTGATGACAATGATGATGATGATGATGATCACAATGGTGATGATGATGAGGCAATTGTTGGTAGTAGCCAGCGAAATTCATGATCATATAGACTGCATCATGGATCATTGTTGATATATCATTATGATGATCATGATGATGATGATGATGATGATGATGATCATGATGGTGGTGGTGATGATGTGGTAGTTGTTGGTAGTACCTAGTGACATTCATGATCATATAGACAACATCATGGATCATTGTTGATATATTGTTGTGATGCCTCTTTTCATGGTTACTACCATATGTATCATTTTCACGGCCTACAATACCATACTATTGAGTTGTATCATATTGACATGTATCATTTTCACTTATATCATTTGGACATGTATCATCTTGAATTGTATCAATTTGAGTGACATAATTTATCTTTTTTACTTATACAATTTGTACATGTATCATTTTGACTTATGTCAACTGTTGGACATGTATCATTTTGACATGTTATTGATCTATTGGAATATTTGACTTTCACTTGTTTTAGTTATATATGATGATGATCTTATCAGTATTGACTTGTCAATTTATATATATTAAAATTGGTCGATGATTTTTAGATGGATATTTATTACATATGATGATTTTAATTTACTGCTCAGGATGGATGTTGTCAAATTCAATTAAATTATAGATATTTGAATCACTTGTTTTAATTATAGATGATGATCATGTTATAATAATTATCTTGTTATTTAATCATATGAGTTAAATAATTAAATTACTTACTCTATAATCACATGAGTTATTTAAGAGGCACCATATATTTAACTAATTAAATTGAAATAAAACATATTAAATTAATAAATGGAAGCAAAACAAGAAGCATTTTTAGAAGAAAAAAAGGATGCAACAATGGAAGCCAAACTAGAAGCAAACCAGAAGCAATCTTAGAAGAAAAATTGGTAGCAAAATCAGAAGCAAACCTAGAAGCAAAACCAGAAGCAAAACTGGAAGCAAAAAAGGAAGCAAAACAAGAAGAATTTTTAGAAGCAAAAAAAGAAGCATTTTTAGAAGAAAAAAAGGAAGCAAAAATGGAAACCAAACTAGAAGCAAACTAGAAGCAATCTTGGAAGAAAAATTGGTAGAAAAAATGGAAGCAAACCTAGAAGCAAAACCAAAAGCAAAACTAGAAGAAAACTTTGAAACAAAATTGAAAGCAAAATTGAAAGTAAAACTGGAAGCAAAACCGGAAACAAACCTAGAAGCAAAAATGGAAGCAAAATAGGAAGTAAACTTGGAAGCAAAACTAGAAGCAAAATTGGAATCAAACCTAGAAGCAAAACTAGGAAGCAAACCTAGAAGAAAAACTGGAAGAAAAATTGGAAGCAAACTTGGAAGAAAAAATGGAAGCAAAACTGGAAGCAAAATTGGAAGCAAAACTGGAAGCAAAAATGGAAGCAAAATTGGAAGCAAAACCATAAGCAATCCTAGAAACAAAACCGGAAGCACAACTAGAAGAAAAATTGGAAGAAAAACTAGGAAGCAAACCTAGAATCAAAACCGAAATCAAAATTGGAAGCAAACCTAGAAGAAAAATTGGAAGAAAAACTGGAAGCAAAAATGGAAGCAAATTTGGAAGCAAAAATAGAAGCAAAAATGGACGAAAAATTGGAAGCACAACTAGAAGAAAACTTGGAAGAAAAACCAAAAGCAAAACCAGAAGCAAACCTGAAAGCAAACCTAGAAGCAAAATTGGAAGCAAAACTAGAAGCAAAACTAGAAGCAAAATTGGAAGAAAAACCAAAAGCAAAACCAAAAGCAAATCTGGAAGAAAAACTAGAAGCAAACTTGGAAGAAAACTTGGAAGCAAAACTGGAAGAAAAATTGGAAGCAAACCTACAAGCAAAATTGGAAGCAAAATTGGAAGAAAAGCTGGGAGAAAAACTAGAAGCAAAAATGGGAACAGACATGGAAGCAAAGCTGGAAGCCAAATTGGATGCTAATTTAGGCACTATTTCTGATATTATTTCCCTGCGCTAAAGGAGATGCTATTGTTGCCACCACTTTTCTGATGCAAAATCCAGTGCTAAAGTGGGTGCTAAATCTAATAGAAAATATGACACAAAAATTGGCATCAAAATGAAGAAACCATTTTTTTCTGACTTTGGTGTCATGAGATGTGTCCAATTGATGGACTCAAATACACTAAAATCGGGTGTTATGTTAGGCGCTAATTTCCTATTGTGTTGTTGTGTCTCCTCCCCTCTGCTTCAGTACAATCTAGCTTAGTCTTGCTTCTAGCTTTTGTAGTGAGTATGAATGCGCCTGACCCAAAAAAGGTGTAGGTGTTCATCGCTTCTTCAGTAGAGCCACCTTTGTTGATGTCCCTTCTAGATGTCCCGCCTTTCCTGAAACCCATAGATATGATGAACACTTCAGTGGTATCTACTGCAGTTTTCTCTTCCTCCACACCTCTTGCCTCATCTGTGGGGAGATCATGTCCCTTGACAAAGCAGATGGTGGAGGGTGGTCCTTTTGGTAACAGAGGACGTAAGAGGAGCCCGCCTTCTCTGAAAGGTGGTCCTATGCTGACTTGCTATGTCCTAGTGACTGAACTAGTCTTGGCTTCCCCTGAGTTCATCACCACTCCTGAATCACTCAGTGAGCCTAGCAGTGAATCCCAGGTGCAACCTTCCCCGTCTGTTGAGGTGAAACATGGCACTCCTGTAAAGTGCATGTTTAACTCTCTAGATGAAGTTTCGACCTTGTTAGCGATTTTCACAAAATCACTGACCTTAGCTCCACAAGAGCTTGGTGGAGAGGACCTTGTGGGGCCCTCTTCCATAGCCCTTGTTGTAGGGGGGTTAGACGCTCCTCCTCTTAATATTCCAGCATTGCAAGCTTGTCCTCCTTCCCCCTATGATGATCTAGAGTGGGAAGCAGATGACCTCCTGGTTGATCAGTGTTAGGGGGATGCCTCTTCTTTATCTTTAGATTAGATGGGTGTGTGTGTGTTGTGATGTGTTCCCTCGTGATCGTGCTATCTATTCATGTATGACCCTTGTCACCCTCATTGGTTCTTGGATACAGGCATATTTTTTGTGTCGTAAACCTTCTTTTATTTGTGTCATCATTCTTCCATGTTTGTGTTTGATTTTTAGAAAATTGGGGACGATGCAAAGTGTTGGGGGCATTTAGGCTTCCCTTCCATGTTGACCCAATTTTTTATTTTTACTTTGTCTTCTTGTGCATTCTTCACATGGTCTGATATAGTAGGGGGTTGATGACAGTTCATTTTATATACTATTATTATGCTTATATATATTTATGAGAAGTTCTAACCCTGAAATATTAGGCTACCCCTATGCCCATTGTTCATAATGTCTCTTTTAGCTTTTCTTTATCTTTCTCTCTTCTTTGCTTGATTTTTCCCTTTCATGCATGGCAACGCCACTTCTATAACATTTTTATTTTCAAAAAATGAATTTGTTGCTAACAAATATTTTCTTTAGAATCTTTGCAAACCTTTTTTAAGAAATGTCATTCTCTACCTAGAACCCTAACAAAATGTGTTTCCTTCATCATGGGTTCGTAAAGAAAGAACATGAAAACCTTCCCTTTGAGGTGGGAGCAGCTTTGACCTTCCCCTTGCATGGGGACATTTTATTCCTTTTGAATTCCTTGGTTAAGTGAACATATTTCAAAAGGATTCCTTGATGATGAATCGATTCGAGAAAGAAACATCTCTTTCAAATACTTTCGAACAATGTGTCCCTTGAGTGGACCCCTTCTTTATGTCGGGTTCTTGAGGGACCCCTTTGAACAAAATTTAGCTTGTTGATGGTTCGCATAAAAGCTAAATGGTTCGCATAACTGTCCACTTACTTTCTTGCATGGTTTCTTTCAAAAATGTTCTATCTATGGGTAAACATGTCACTTTGTAGGTGCGCCTATGAAGCCACTTTTTGACTCTATGGAGTCCCCTTCCTTGGGTTTCCTCCATGTGAGAGATCTTGGGGAATACCTCTCTATAGGTCTATGGGTCTATAGGGCACTTCTTTTGAGCTTCCTCGATGTGAGAGATCTTGGGGGTTGCTCCCCTATAGGTTTGTGAGTCAGTAAGGTGCTTTTCTTTGGGTTTCCTTCATGTGAGAGATCTTGAAGGACACCTTCCTTGCAGGTCTGCTAACTCAGCTTCCTTGATGTAATAGATCATGGGGGATGCCTCATTGCAAGTCTATGGGTCTGTAAAGTTCTTTTCTTGGTTTCCTTCATGTGAGAGATCTTGGAGGATACCTTCCTTCAAGGTCTGTGAGCTTGTGAGGTGATTACTTCTCGGGGCTTCCTTCATGTGAGAGATCTTGGGGGTCACCTCCTTGTAGTTCTGGGTGCCTGTAAGATGCTTTCATTCTACAAATTCATATTTTTGTGGGGCTATGAATTCCCTTGCCTACCCTGTACTTTCAAGCTCGCTAGATTGTAGTTTGCTTCCTTGATGGTTCAGGTATAACTAACTCTATTCACTCTTTAATCTACTTTACCAGAGCATTCACCAGTATTCATGCTCACTAAAGTGGGGGAAAAATGTATAGGAGAAAATTTTCACCCCTTATGCAAATTCCCCTTTTACACTTCCTCACCTTAGAAAATCAAATCCGAAGGTGAAATTACACATCAGCCTGCTGCCTTCATTCCACTTGGCGTTTGTCTTTTGCATTGATAGAAGAATAACTGTCAGGGGTGCCTGCATGGTGTGTAAATGTTCGCACAAAAAACTTATGTCCCTGATGGATTCCTACATCTAAATTTGGAAAAGGAATTACACTTCCTATTGGGAATGAGTTGTAACGTCCCTCTTCGACCAACTGACCCGAAAATTCCTTATTCTTGCTCATTCTTCCTTCAAATTAATTCATTCTTACTTCATTTCATCCTCCTACTATCTCTTAGCATTCTAGCAATAACTTCTTGCATTCTCAAGCATTCTTAGCTTTCATTTTCAATCTCAAGTAGCACTTTGGAACTCCATAGCAATAGCAACAATACTCCAACTTCGTAGAGCAAGTGTGGAACTAACCATTGCAACAGGGGATTGAGTCATCTTTTCTCCTCCATTAGCTAGTGAGCTCTTGGTGGAGGTGGTAAGAATTTTCACTCCTCTACGATTTGATTGAGTAGAACTTTACTGTTTTGTAGTGTTTTTTGTGTTCTCTACTTTCTTTTCTCCTTTACCATACATTTCTCTATCATTTCTATCTTGGTTGTTTGTGGAGGTGGAAACACCAAAAAAAGGGTCTGACTGAGGCAAACCCCTATACATCCCCCAACAATTTTCCTTCTTTCTTGTGTTTAGGTAGACATGCTTTTTGGAGCTAGCTGGTGAACAAGAATTTTTGTGAGATTATCTTTGTCACCTTAGCTTTCATATGCTTACTTTACCACATTTGTTTGTATCTCTCCTATTTTATAGTTATGTTTTGTTCCTTTAGAAGTGATTAGCTATGTCGTCAGCTCATTTTTCATTGGTTCTTACTGTATTTTTGGTCCTCTTGTCATAATGATGCCAACACACCTGAGAGACACTAGCAAGTTGCACTGTCATCCTAGATTTGCGCTTCCTTCCTTGGGAAAAGAGCTACCTGAGGTACAATGTTGAACCTGAAAAATGGCTCGCCTAGCCTTATTCTAGATTTTGGGTCTGCAAATTGATTAAAGGACCTTATAGTCCTCATCATTCTCATCCCTCCTTTCAAGACACCCCTTTAGAGTGACGTAAGTTAGGGAAACCTTCAACTCTTGGCTCTCCATGACCTGGAGCCTTGAATGTGGTTGGTCCCCCTCTCTTACAGTCAGCAAGGACAAGACCAAAAAAATAACATAGACAAAAGGAGGCAATAACTACTATAATTTCTTAAGAATTCTCACTACCTACACACTCTTAGCATTAACATTATCATGCATCTTGTCCACACTATCAAGCTCCTTAGCTAACACCAACCCCTCTTTCCTCGTTTTTCTCCTAGTCTGAATACAAGTTTCATTATCTTTACTAGCATCAATATTGCACAATAAGGTTGCCTCCTCCAGGTTTTGGATTGCTTTCCCATCAAGCAGTTGTTTACTAGTCCATTTATTTGCTTTCTCATTGAGGATGGTCAAACCCTCCACACTACTCTACAAAGACACACTGCTCACAGAAACTAGGGTAGAAGCATCTGCCAGGATCTTTGAGAATTTTTGTTCCAAAGCTACCAATCTAGTTTCATATTCAACCTTAATCCTATCCACATCCGCTACAAACCTATCAAGGGTATTATGCATCACTTTGACCCTTTTGTCCACTGAAGAATCCATGATATTGCAATTAGTGAGAGTCACATTGTACCGGGCCATGAAACTTAACCTCATTAAGAATCCATTTCAACAACAAGAAAATATTACTAGACCCCTCTCTTTCCCCACAAAGGATTTATATAAGAAGATTAATATTTTAAGGATGTATGGATAACATGTATTTAGCCTACCAACATAGATAAGATGTTATGGTTCATACAAGATGGATTTTTATTCAAGGGACAACTTTTCATACCTCAAGGATTAATGAGAAAGAACTTAGTTAAGGTCAAACACTATGATTATTTGGCTCAATATCTTGGAGTTCATAATACTTTAGCACAACTTAATGAGAGGTATTATTGGTTGAGGATGAAGAATGAAGTTAGGAATTTTATTCAATGATGTTGTGTTTGTTAATATGCCAAAAAAAGGGATCTAAAACATGGGATTGAACTAGGAACTACCTATAATAGAGAGATTGTGGGATGAAATTAGTATGGACTTTGAGCTTGGTTTACCAAGAACACATAAGGTAATGAATCAATCTTTATGGTTTTTGATAAAATTTTTAAAATGGCCCACATTATAGCTTGCAAAAAGACAAATGATGTCACCCATATTACAAAGTATTATTTATGGAGGTTGTTAGGTTGCATGGATTACCAAAAAGTATTTTTGGACTAAGACACCAAGTTTGTAGGAATATTTTGGAAGACTATTTGGAAGAGGCTAAATATATATTTTAGGTTTAGTTCCAAATTTATCCTCAAATGGATGAGTATACTGAGGTTGTTAAAAGGATCCTATCAAATTTTTTAAGGTATTTGATTGGCAATAAGCCTAAGCAATGGGATTTGGTACTCCCAAGAGAAATTTTTTATTATAGTTCCTCCATAAATACAAGTACAAGTAAAATACCATTCCAAGTTTTTTATGGGTATATACTGGGAGGTATTTTATGTTAGAAATATGAAACATATGAATAAGCAAGATATTTCTATGAGAGAAATAAGCTATAAAATTATAAATGAAAGGATACAATTACAAACATGAGATTTCAAGATAATAATATTGAATTAGGAGCTCAAATTAAAGCTACAAAAGAATGACTACAAGAATCACAATACATGAATGAAAATACAAGCTAGTTAGTGATTTTATATAGAAGTAGGGAGAGGATGGAGGTGGAAATTACATCCAATTGGGAGTCACCACCAATATTAAATAATGTGATCAAAATAGTAAATTTTCCTTCCTTTTAGGATGGTGACACATCAACACCTTATCTCCTAGTTATTAATTAACCAAACTCATTTTATTAACATAATAAATATTAATAAAAGTGTAGGAAAAATCTAAGACTAAGGGAAAAAAATTAACCCACTAGGAAAATAAAATCCTACATTAACACCCCCCCAGTAAGCATAGTTTAGGTGGGTGAAAAGATGATGATGGGTCCTGATAGATGAGGTCATGTTAGGTACCCATGTACAATCTAAAATTCCCCCCAAATAAGAAAATTCCCCCTCTCACAAAAATGAAGTAAAGCCCCCCAAAATAGAGAGAAAAGAACTAGAAGGACCAAGAAGCCCACCAAAAATGTGTAACCAATGGTAGATGCTTGAAAATGGATGTAGAAGATAGTCCACAATCATCAAACAAAATTCCCCCCCCTTATGAAACAAAACCAAATATCTATGCATGATTTATTCCCATTCCTAAAAGGAAAATGTAAGAAGAAATCTTGAAATGTATGAAGTATTTGAACTCTACTCATGTGTCCTTGTTGATGTTGAAATTTTCCACTACTAAGTCAAGTGTTCCAAGCCACATTAATGAAGATGACAATCCATAATCTACTAGAAATATATGTAAAATACAATCCAAAGACAAATATGTCTCCTCCAAATGTTACTCAAAAGTCTCCTCACTCATGTCAAACTATGATGAGTGATCATATGGAAAAATAACAAGAGGTCCTAAATGTTCCCTCAAAACAATTGAAAAAGAATCAAATCCATTAAAGGGAAGATGAATGCAATAAAAAATGTCTCCAAAATTTGCAATATATATCTCCATAAACAAGTCTAAAATACCTATGAAGAGATCATCCCACAAAGTTGAATCTAAAATACAATGTATTCCGTGCTATTTAAAGGATCATTGGAAGCTTTCAAAGAAGCAAAATTGAACTTTGAAGTAGAAACAAATGCAAGTACACCATATTTTTCATCAAAGAGAAGACATATGTCCTCAATAGTTCCATCTAAATCCAAAATGAGGGACTTTACAAACAAATAAGAGATTTTTGGAAAAATTTGGTCAATAAACTAAATCTAGAAGACATAAATGACCTTGAAAAAAAGAATAGGTGGAAGCTCTTGTTGTCACATGAAATGCACCATGTTAAACACGAAGTTCAACAATCTAGTGACACAATGGAAATAACCTCAAGGTGTGGGACCTTTGTGCGTATGAAATTGAATCTCTAAAGAAGGTTGGCTTCCTCTTTCAATCCAAGTGCAATGTGTTGGTCCAACCCAAAAGATGAAATCCTACCACAACCCTACTCTAACTACTCATAGGGCAAAAGGGGAGAAAGAATGCATGAAAGGGGACTACAGGTGAAACACCAAGATGGAAAAGTCATTTCTTCCTTACCTAGACTACTCAATAACATCGATGAAGAGGGACCAGGGGAATCACACAGCTCTTTTTTTTTGTCAATTGCTAGAGGCATACAAGAAGGTTAGCATTTGACAAGTTGTTTTAAGGAAAGCTAGCTTTCTATAAACAACAACTATAAATAATTTAAATCAAACATATATGCATAGAAAGAGAGAAAAAACAATTAGATATGAAAGAAGTGAACTTACACAAACCATACAAAGTTGAGAAGAGGAAAGCTTGATTGATTTCATTGATGTAGAGGCAACAAATCAATCTTTAAAATTACAGAGTCCAAAATGCAAGTTTTCCACAGAAAAACATTGGAGGAGCTAGAGGAAGAACCATTACAATGAATACATTTTACCTTTATAGATCAGGCATAACTTAGAATCACAAATCAAACCCTAACCCTAACCAGGGTTAGTAAAGAAGGATATGCATGAAAGAATGGAGCCATCTCGTGAAAATCATGATTAAGGCATGGATCTATCAATAAAGTCAACAAAATGGAAATAAATGAGCATGGGAACCCATGAAATCCACTTGTAGAAGTCAAAGAATATATTGAATATTGTCATTGAAGGCCAGAAGTCAAAATAGGTAGCTAAGAAAGTGATTAGAGCATTAATGGTATCACCCAAAAAACACATCAAAATCTACAAAAAGGTCAAAGTGTCGGGCCTAAAAAGAAACCATTGCATCATTAAATGGTCCATAGGCTTGAAAACATGCACCATGTTGGACATCGGACCTCAGGCATGAGGCTTATCGCTTACCACTAAGCAAGGAAAAAGCACAAGAGGAAAGCGAAAACATCAAATCCTAAAAGGACTCATCGACCGTTGGAGATCGGGGGTTGGGCTTACTACTTACTACTTACTGAAGACAAGGAAAAATGGTAAGAGGTAAGATAAAATTCTGACATCTGAAAGTTTGAATGAAGGACTTAGACAGATTTGGAAGAAAGGGGACCTTGGGATAGAAGGCTAAAACCTTTCAGAAGAAAATGGGGCTTAAATAAGAAGGCAGAAGAGAAGAGAGATTTTTGAGAATCGGGCATCGGGTGGATGCCTTGTGGATTATCACTTACCATGAAATGACAAATGATAAAGGGGAATACTAATCCCCGATGCCCGAAAAATAAACACTTAGTTATTTTTTTCAAAGCACATCAGGAATCGAGGGTTGGATGGTAGGCTTACCTCTTACCTTAACCAAGGTAAGAGGTAAAGGGAAAGGCCGAAGTCTGACCCTTGAAAGATCAACACTTAGTTTATTTTTAGAAGGAAGGATCAGGGGTAGAGGGAAAGGGTTAAGCTCAATGGGTGGAACCCAAAATTCCAAAGGGAGAAATAGAAGGAAAGGGAGAAGAAGAAGAAGAAGAAGAAGGAGATCGGGAGCCATAGAAGAGGGATGTAAGGAAGCAATCAAGCGACAACTTGAAGGTTTGAAAACACAACACCTAGCCACTTTTAGGAACCTTCAATGAGAATTCATGCAAGATGGCCCATGTAGGATCTCTTCGATCAGTTATCAATGATGGGTCATAAAAAGGTAGAATGAAATGTCAACATTTACGGTGACTTCTATGGGATGATTTCCTACTAATCATGGAATCCAAATGACTTATTAGTCCATTGAGAATGGAGTCATGAAAGGGACTTACAAAAACTAGGCCTCCCAAGGGAAAAACAAGACATGTGCAAGTTACACTTGGAGAAAAGCATGGAAACTAGAACATGCATTTCCTTAAGGAGAATGCAGGGTGTGCAAGAGAACTTAAAGGAAAGAAAGATATTTACAATATGTACATTAAACTAACAGAAAGAAAAAAATGGAAATTTTCCTTTGATAAAGATAGATCTTCTGAAGGAGCCGATCTCCCTTAGACCACAGTTGCAAACTTCACCCAACTCCAACCACCAAAAACCATTTCCAACTTGCATGGATCTGCACAAAATTATTGAAAGGTGAAGGATTGATTCACTATAAATTGTGTCATTGCAAGGGAACCATATGATACAAGTGTTAGATTCATCTAACATTGGTGCCTCAGGTGAACATACAACAACAGGGGTGAAGCTTTATGAAGATGGGCCAACATCCAAGAAAAAACCTTTTATAGAGGGAAGAGAACTCACCTCACAAAAGGATAGGCCAATTTCATTACTATTGACCTCCTCATTGCATGAACTAAAACAAAAAGGGAAAGTTTTCAGCTCACATGGTGATGCACCTCAGATGAAAAGCTTTGAAGCTCATACATACTATCAAATTGAGAAACAAGATCACCACTCTCTAGGAAGATGTGTGGCTGCTCAATAACTACTGAATTACTTGTATTGATGCACACTTCATCAACACAAACCTCATATTTTTGAGATACTTCAAGTGAAGAACTAAATTCTTTAGATTGTCTCTTTGCTTTGATTTCTTCTTGGCAACAAGCTTCAAAAAAATTAAACTCTTTGTACGTAGTGGTTGCCACATCCTCTCTTTTTTCCTTACTCTTATGCTACTGCCCTCTAAGCTCCTCTTCTAGGGGTGAAATATTGACATCCAATCTTGAAAAAAAAGCTTCTAAATCATCTCAAAGGAGGTCCTCCACCTCATAAATGCAAACCTCATTAAATATGGGAGTTTCCTACACTATAGTAGGGGCTAAACATGTCTGTTGTTGTTGCTCTAAAACCATGGAGTTGTCCTCATCCATCAAGCTAGGACCAGGTTTCTCAAAGGCTTCTAGTAATGTAGGTATATTTCATATATCCTCCTCATCTTCTACAAAACAAGGTAGGACATCAAATGAGAGGACTGGTTCCTCTATTATATCAATTTCCTCTACCTTTTTAATGCCTTGTTGTTGTAAGTGGTCATCTTCAACTGTTTCTTGCAGAAAATCAAGACTTATTATTAAGAGCACATGAAGGCTCCTCAAGAACAACCATTTCACTCCTAGCCTAAAAAATTTCCTTCTTTTTTTCTTCTGACCAATTAGGATCCCGAACAATTAGACCACCTTAAAGAGTGCAATAGGAAAAGGGGGAGCAAAATGGTCAAAAGGGCATTGAAACTCTTGTTGAAGCTCTAGAAGGGGCTACTTGATAGGAGTAAAAAGATGATCCTCCTCAAGGATGGGTTCTTGTGAGGAATGGAGGCTCTCAAAACTTGGGACCTCCAACATAGAAGATCTACTTGATGGCATAGGAGGTTCAATAGGAGTTTCAAGAGGTTGATTAGGATTCTTGAAACTCAAAATTTTGTGCTTGCATACCTCCTACACAATAGGTTGTTCTAGAACAAAAGGAGGGCTAATAGAAGTTTCAAGAGGTTTTTTAGGGTTCTTGAAACTTACAAATTTATGATTTCTTACCTCCTCCTTAGCAGGTTGTTTTGAAACTAGTGGAGTTGTTTGTTTGAAACTAGACACACAAGGGTCTACTTGAGTCTTAGGAATCTATGCTAGAGCAAGGGTGAACTTGAGTTCCTCTTTCCTAGTAGCCATATCCTTTGTTGTATACTTCTCTTGTTGCCTTATTTGTGCCTCTAACTATTGCTCATACCTCCACTAAGCTTTTATGTTTTGCTACTATGGATAATGAGCTTGATGAAAAAGCTCATCTTGTTATTGGAAATAACCTTGTTTCCCTTGATAGGCTTGATTAGACCACTCTTGTTGTAGGTCAAACTCTTTTTGTATCTAAATATCATCAAATTCATGTACCTGAATTTTGCTAAGTCTTTTTCCTTCACAGATGTGCCCCTGTGGGTTTCCCTTCACTCGTTGCCCCAATGTCCTCTAGCCCTCACGGACCCACAGTTGTGGGTCGCCTCATGCGGGTCACCACTCATGTTTCACCACTGAGTAGCGACTGACGCCCAACTTCCACTCACATGGAGGGATCCACACCTATTTTCTTCATCCAAGCCTTGACCAAGCATCCAAATGAGCGAGAGATTCCACATCTCACCTAACCTAGGTCCGCCATATAAAGAAATCAATGCCATGTTCTTGCTCACTTGGTCCCTGATCACTTCATTCACTTTTTCTTTCATTTTTAGACTTTGGGGACAAGTTTCCTTTGGATTTGGGATGCTTTTGTGGTGCCTAAGTGAACTTCCAAAGTTTCGTTAAGTTTTGGGAGTTGCAAATATTTCCTTTCGAGCCGTTGTCCCTTCGTGGCCGTCTGAAAGTTTCCTTCTGGGCCGCCATCCCTTTGTGGCCATCTACAACCTTCCTTCAGGGCCGTCGTCCCTCCATGGCCGTCTGAAACTTTCCTTATGGGTTGTCGTGTGCTCATTATCATTTCAAAAGGGCGGCAACCCTCTGGCTTTCCCCTTCCAAACTTCCATATTTTTCAAAATGAGTCAAATCTTGAGGAAGTATGTCTTGGTACTCTTTCTACCCCTTTTCCCACACGCTAAAATTGAAAAATCTCAAATTTATTAAGTTTTGTGAGGTTTGGGAACTTCCCTTCCAGGCCATCATGTGCTCATTGTCATTTCAAAAGGGTGGTGACCATCTAGCTTCCTCCTTACAAATCTCTGCATTTCTGGAATAGGTGCAAACTTCAAGCTTTCATCATCTAGGGTCCATAAAGTGAGTGAATTGACATGCCTAAATGGGTTTGGATCAAATTTTCCATATTTTTAGACATCGCGAAAATTTCCTTCCGGGTCGTCGTCCCTCTGTGCTTATCCGACAACTTTCCTTCTGAGCCACCATCCCTCCATGGTCATCTAAGAAATTTCCTTCTGGGCCTCCGTCCCTATATGGTCATTTGCCTTCTATCCGCTGTTTGGAAACTTCCCTTCCAAGTCGTCGTCCCTCTGTGGGTTTTTGCCTTCCATCCATCGTATGGGAACTTTCCTTCCAAGTTGTCATCCCTCCGTGGTCATTTTCCTTTTGTCCATTGTTCGAGAACTTTCCTTTGAGGTTTTCATCCCTTTGTGGTCGTCCAGGAACTTCCCTTCTGAGTTGCCGCCCCTTCGTGGTCGTCCAGGAACTTTCCTTCTGAGTTGTCATCCCTTCATGGTTGTTTGCCTTTCTTCTGTCATCTAGGAACTTTCCTTCTAGGTCGTCATCTCTCTGTGGTCTTTTTCCTTCCATCCACCATCCGATAACTTTCCTTCTAGGCTACCATCCCTCCATGGCCATTCAGGAGCTTCCCTTCTGGGCCATCGTCCCTTCGTGGCTATCTGGGAACTTCCCTTCTAGGCCACCATCATTCCATGGCAATTTAAGAACTTCCCTTTTGGGCTTCCATCCCTTAGTGGTCATTTTCCTTCTATCCACCATTTGAAAACTTTCCTTTTAGGCCATCGTCCCTCCGTGGTCATTTTCCTTCCATCTTTCATCCGAGAAATTTCCTTCCGGGCCACCATCTTTCCATGGTCATCCGAGAACTTCCCTTCCAGGTCGTTGTCCCTCCGTGGTCATCTAGGAACTTCGCTTCTGGACTGCCATCCTTCCATGGTCGTTTGCCTTCTTTCCACCATCTGGGAACTTTATTTCCAGGTCATTGTCCCTCTGTGGCCATTTTCCTTCCATCCACCATTTGGAAACTTTCCTTCCGAGCCACCATCCCTCCGTGGCCATCCAGGAACTTTCCTTCTGAGTCGCCATCCCTCCATGGACATCCGAGAACTTTCCTTCCAGGTAGCCATCCCTCTGTGGCCATCTAGAAACTTCCCGTCTAGGTCATCATCCCTCCGTGGCCCTTTTCCTTCCATCCACCATCTGCCTTTTGTTTTTCATCTTCTCGCCATTCGTCGCCTATTGTTCATCATCCTTCCGCCCTGTGGTGCCTATACCCCTAAGCCTGCATTTATGTTTATGTTACAAATGAGCTCCAAATATGAATATTATGATCTTTTGAATATACATGAATGGATCTAACAAGGATTTTATAGGATTTGACTAACGTTTGCCTTTATTTGTGTATAAAAGCACTTACGACACTTCATGTGTGCAGGATTCAAGAAACCTACTGCGGGTCTGTTGTGGGGATCATTGAGAAAGCTAAACAAGGAAAAGGCACATTGCTCCTTTCATCATTCATTTTATTCCCACATTTCCTCATAGCACCCATCAATAGAGCTAGCATTAGAAGTAGGCCTATGGCAAGGAATTCAGTCACAAATCTATAAAGGGTAGCCTTGAAGGTGGTGGGAGGGAGCAGCTATTTCCTCCCTCTAAACAAACAATCACGATCTGTCAGGAGCTGTCTCATCAGATCATCTAATCCATTTAACAACGATGCAAATCTACAAAAAAGGTGTACATGATTGATTGAGGGATGCTACGAACACATCAAGTAAAAGGTAGCTCTTGAACAGTTTCAGCTACAACAAAAGGGCAATTAGCTAGAAGACAAAATTGCTACAACACCTGGCCACTATAGGAAAAAATAGAGAAAATACAAGGAATGTATTTTTAATTGCTATATAATGAGGGGTAGGTGAAGCCCTAATGTAATCAAATCTAGGCCACACAATGTAATTCAATCCTATCCATTCATTTGGGCTTTGGAAAACTATAAATTGGGGTCTTCCACTCATTTGTAAAGGGTTGGAAAATAGGTGTAAATACATTTTGCAGCAATAGAAAGCAACATTGAATGATTTATGGGTGTTCCTTTTGAGTTTGCTCACTATGTGTGTATGGTTTTACTTCGCTTTTAGTTTAGTTGTTAGTTTCTTGAATGGAAGTGGTGATGGTGATTATTGTTTCAATATTTGATGAATTTCCAGCTCATGCTTTTTGTGGTTCATTGATGATGAATCACTTTGCACAGCTAGTCTAAGCTGCCTTCCTTCATTGTTGCAATTTAGTTCGATTGCATGTGCATGATGTGTGTGTGTAATCTGAAAATCTGTAGTCTTCAAAAGATTGCACTAGTTTTGTGTAACTGTAGGATCCTCTTGGCCAAGAAAAACCCAGTTTAGGGAGTTTGTCTACTATAGCAGCCTCCATGATCATTGTTCATTCGTGATTTTAGATCCAGGAACTTCCTCTCTTCCCTACCCTTTTTCATTTTTTTTAATAAGTAACCTTAGGAAAGGTTCATTGCACATTTTAAAGCTAATTCCAATGATAAAATAAAGTTCAAGACTATTGTTTGAACCTGTAGGAAGTATACAACAACTATCCCATCTTAAGAACTCCATTTGGATATCCAACTTCCCACGCTTTGTAACTCATCTGTAAGTCCACCTTGTGATTCCAAAAAATCACATAAATCAACTAAGATATTCCAAGCACTGTCAAGACCTGACATTAGAGACCTTGGGATATTGTTCTGTAATTTGATTGTGGAAGATTGTCTTTCAAGAGAGGTGATGCACCTATGCATTACCTGTGTTGAGAAGTGCATAAAAAACTCATCAACAGAACTGGCACTAGAAGGAGGGCTGAAATGTTGAGGCTAGAAAGTTGAAAGTTGGGAGTTGAAAAGATCACTTTCAAGAAGAAATCTTAGATAAGGAGATCTCTTTTAATGTTGAAACTTAAAATCAAATTTTTTTGAAGGCGAACAAAGAAGTTGAGTTGAAATGGAGCAACACCTACAGGTCAACATCACTTAGCTACATGCAGATTTGAACAAGAGACTAAAGAAGCCATTTCAAAAATTCACATTAGTGGATAGATTTTAGATCCATTGCACTCATAGGCATAACAAACTAGGATGTCTCACATTCTTGAGCAGAATCGAAAGAGTCCTGCAGGGAGAATTCCCTTTTGGGAAATCTATCAACCTTTAGCCCTTGCAGATCCAGAGGAAGAATTGACAGCCATGGTAACCAAAGTGTTCAAGGAGCTGATCTAGGAACATTTGAGCAGCAAGGATGGATTAAGATTGGAGGAGGTATTGATGTCAAGGTTGTGCAGATTTCACAGTGCACCCCATTCAGAAGTTATGTGTCCATCATATGACAACATCATCACCCAAGTCAAGGATTGTTTGAACAAGTTGGAGTAGCTAACCGTCAAAGAAGATGAGTCATCCCATGAGGCAGGAAAACTATCAACACATGGAGGACAACACATCGAAGAGGAACCAAGGGATTTGACACAAACTAGTGCTGGGACAGTGAATGTTGAAGCTGAAAATGAAAAGGAAGAAGCAAATTTCTATAGGACAACAGAAAGCTTTGATGAAATTTCAATCAAAAAGAAGTTACAAGGCCTTTCCTCCATAAACAAATACTATTCCTCCACCCTAGAAGAGGAGCTAGTGACAGTTGATGATGAATCAATGAAGTTTGCAGCAGCACATGCTGGGACAGCCAATGCAGATGCTAAAAATCAGGAAGAAGAAAAGGTTGATAGCCTTGGGACAGCAGAGAATGATGATGAAAAAATAAGCGAGATCATATTAGAGGACCTCTCTTTCATGAATGACAATGATCAAGCATTTGAAAATGCAGATTTGGAGGAGTGGGAACAACCACTCTCCGCGGCTGTCTAGTATTCACCTTCCTTCACAAATGATGATGAGGACCCGATAGTGGAAAGATATGACCAGCTAGTGTCAAGACTAGCAAGGGATTGGTTTGAGCTAAAATTTCAAGTAGATTTGGAGGTATTTTTTCTACCAAATTGGTGCAAACTCCATGATTCATCACACTCTGAGTTTGCATGCGAGCTATGCCATGAAGTTGTCTAACAAATTAGAGGAAAAATAGAGCAGCCAAGTACCCAACCTCCTCTACTTGTTGTCTAGATCGAGGAAGAAGACCAAAATCCTGAATTGAGTGATGACTCATCTGAAAGAGGGCCTCAAAAGGATATTGGGACAGCAATAAAAGAAGGTCAAAAAAATAGTCGTGAGCTTCTGAACAACGAATTGGAGCAGATAGGAATGTTTCCCAACAATCACCCAAGGTCCTTACCCTCTATAGAAAATTTGTACATGATGGATGATAGGATTTGTAGGAGACTTTCAGGGGTGGATCGCTCAGCATACATTGATCCCCTTGACGAACCAGTGTCTCTTCCTATTTTCCTCCCACTTGGAACCATGCCACAAGGGTATATTAGCATAGCAGAGGAGTACATCCCAGATGTTAGCAGCAATGAAGACATACCACCTGAACCTCCCGTTGATGAAACACTAGAGCCTCTAGATTGGGAGAGGGGTTCCTTCTCCATTTATAGTGACAATAACTAGGGTGAAGTAATCAAACATCCTGATGAGACACATGCAATACAAAAGGAAGAAAATAAAGGTGGGGGTGTTTCGATGACTGCCATCAAGTATTATGCACCCAACCAACTACAAGATGCAACTTGGAGTCCTCCCACCATGATCATCGATGATTCCCCTTCACATTCAAGGAACTACAATAGGGAAGATTGTCCATGTCATTATCCTATGATGTTGGACATCATAAAATTGAGGTCAACTCCAAAGAAAAGAGACAGGACAACATGCTTCCTTTTGAAGACATCAATTAGGTGGACACCAGGTTTGTAGAAGATCAATGAGATGAAGTTTTTCTTTTTGAAAAATTGCTAGCCAAGGCTACACGTCCCATTGGTAGCTTGGAAGGGATGTTTTCTACCCTATTCTCCTAGCCTTACATAAGCTTAATGTAGGAAGTATTACACCCTCCACCGTGCCCACCCAAGGTTTTGAATGCACCTATCGATGATGCAGTGCTCGCTCTCAGCTGTTAAATGCTACCACATCTGCATGACGACATCCAGGTTCTATCTTTCCTTTCTCCTATGGATACTTGTAGCTATGTTTATCATTTTGATAATGGTAATGAGGGGAGATAGATGTGTCAATGGATTAACCATTAGTTTAATGAATCACCTCAATTGTTGTTTTTTCCCGAATGTGTGATTAAATTTGAATGTTGCATTATTCAACTTCCTTTTTTTGAATATAAAGATAAATCTGCATGGTTAAGATCTATAATGATCGCCCTTTTTCTTGTGCATGCACTACGAAACCCAATGAGTGTTAAGGCCAACTTTCCCAACCTGAACATGGTGCTTTGTAAATACCTTTATATATAATTCATTTTGGGTAGTATAGTTTTTTTGTATATATCTCACTTTCCTTCTTTCGTTTGGTTGTTGGTTTGCTTTGGGGTGGTTTCCTTGTTGTTTTCTTTTGTTGTCCCGCTTTGGTTAGTTTAGGTGTTTTCTTTTCATTTTCTTTTGTTTTCTTTCACTTTATTGTTTCTTTTCTCAGAGTCCCTATGCTTTTAGCTAAGCACATTTGTGCGCATAACAACCATCCTTATCGCCTGGGGATGTTCTACATATTTATTTGTTAAACTCTAAGATTTCCAATTTTTAGAGTGGATGGTGAAGGTCTTTTGTTAGTGTTAGGTGATCTAGGTGTTTGATTCAAAGAGGATAAGTCATTGGTTTAGTCTAACTCCGATGTATTCTAAAATCTTATATCTTTTACACACTTTAAGAATCTGGAGGTTGTTGTAGGTCATTTGTGAAGTCTAGTTAAGTGAAAAATCTAAAATTTTGCTTCAGCACCATTGTGATTCTCAGCCCTAAGTGTGAGCTTCACTACTTGTGGGTTGAAATGAAAGGAATTGAAAAAAATCAAAATCAAAAGAAAAGAAAAACATTGAAAATCAAAAGAAAGAAAATTCAATTTTCAGGGGGATCTGAGCAACTCTACTAGGGCTATGGACGCCTGACTGGTAGTGAGGAAATATCCTGGATGCTTTTGGAGTTAGAATAAACTATGTAGCTTAACTTGACGGGGATTGGGTTCCAGTAGCAACTAAAAGATGGGAATTAACACAATTGCACACACTTGGATTTTTAGCATACTAAAGGTTGGGTCAGCTAGTGGTTTTGATCTTTTGGTCAAGCATCTAGTTTGTTTTCCCTAGTGTGAAGATCGAAACCAAATATTCTGGGTTTGTGATTCCATTTTTTCATCAAAATCCTTTGGAGCATTTCCCCAGCAAGTCTCCATTTGGTGTGCATGTTTTGCACATGCCCTGTTATAGGCAAGGACCCCCTCTTTTCGCTCCTGATGGACTACTTTTCTCCTGTCTCATTTTGCGTGCCACTTTTTCCAAGCCCAAATTGGTCATGTGCCTTCAAACTATCAAATTCTCTTGACCAAATTTACCCACCTGAATTTCACTAAGTCTTTTTCCTTCGCAGATGTACCCCTGTAGGTTCCCCTTCACCCGTTGCCCCAATGTCCTCCAGGTCTTGTAGACCCACAATTGTGGGTCACCTCATGCAAGTCACTGCTCATGTTTCACCACTGAGTAGTGACTGACACCAAACTTCTTCCTGCATGGCGGGATTCGCACCTAGTTTCTTTTTCGAGGCCTTGACAAGGCATCCAAACGAGCGAGAGATTCCACATCTAGGTCTGCCATACAAAGAAATAAATGCATACCATTAGTGGAAATTGGCCTATAAACATTGTTCCCTACCCTTCATTTTACTTCGGGCATTCTAATCTAGAGAGAAACAAATTCCCCCCTCCTTTTCTGCTCTTTGCCCATTTCCTGCTGACTTGGTCCCTGATCACTTGATTCACTTTTTCCTTTATTTTTTCACTTTGGGGACAAGTTGCTTATGGATTTGGGATGTTTTTGTGGTTCCTAAGTGAACTGCCAAGGTTTCGTTAAGTTTTGGGAGTTATAGAAATTTCCTTCTGGGTTGTCGTCCCTCTGTGGTCATCCAGAAGTTTCCTTCCAGGCCGTCATCCCTCCATGGATGTCTGAAACTTTCCTTCCAGGCCATTGTCCCTTTGTAGCTATCTGGAACTTTCCTTTTGGGCCATCGTGTGCTCATTGTTGTTTCAAAAGGGCGGCGACCCTTCGGCATTCCCCTTCCAAACTTTCACATTTTTCAAAATGAGTCAAATCTTGAGAAAGTATGTCTTGGCACTCTTTCTACCCCTTTTCCCATGCGCTAAAATTGAAAAATCTGAAATTTATTAAGTTTTGTGAGGTTTGGGAACTTCCCTTCTGGGTTGTCATCCCTCTATGGTCATCCAAGAACTTCCCTTCCAAGTCATCGTGTGCTCATTGTTGATTCAAAAGGGCGACGACCCTCTGACTTCCCCCTTACAAATCTCCAATTTTTTGGAATGGGTGTAAAGTTCAATTTTTCATCATCTAGGGCCCATAAAGTGAGTGACTTCACATGCCTAAAGGGGTATGGATCAAATTTTCCATATGTTTATACATCGCGGTAATTTCCTTCCGAGTCGCCATCCGTCTGTGGCCGTCTGGGAACTTTCCTTCTGAGTCGTCGTCCCTCTGTGGTCGTCTGGGAACTTTCCTTCTAGGTCATCATCCCTCCATGGTTGTTTACCTTTCGTCCATCATTTGAGAACTTCCCTTTCGGGTTGTCATCCTTCCATGGCCATTTGCCTTGCATCCATCATTTGGGAACTTTCTTTCTAGGTTTTCGTCCATCCATGGTTGTTTGCCTTACGTTTGCCATCCAAGAAATTTCCTTTTGGGTCGTCGTTCCTCCATGGTCATCCGAGAACTTCCCTTCTAGGTCGTCATCCCTTTGTGGTTGTCTGGGAACTTCCCTTCTAGGTTGTCATCCCTCGGTGGTCGTTTGCCTTTCGTCTACCATCTAGGAACTTTCATTCTAGGCCGTCGTCCCTCCGTGGTTGTCCGGGAACTTCCCTGTTGGGTTGCCATCCCTCTGTAGCCATCCAAGAACTTCCCTTCCAAGCAGTCGTCCCTTCGTGTTCATCTAAGAACTTCCCTTCCAAGTTGCCATCCCTCCGTGGTCGTTTTCCTTCCATGTGTCATCTGGGAACTTGCCTTTTGGGCCACCATCCCTCCATGGCCGTCTGGGAACTTCCCTTCCAAGTTGTTGTCCATCTATGGCCATTCAGGAACTTCCCTTCTAGGTCATCGTCCCTCCGTGGTCGTTTTCCTTCTGTCCACCCTCTGGGAACTTTCCTTCTGGGCTGTCGTCCCTCCATGGTCATTTTCCTTTTGTTCATCATCCAGGAACTTTCCTTTCAGGCTGCCATCCCTCCATGGCCATCTAGGAACTTTCCTTCTAGGTTTCCATCCCTCTATGGCCATCTAGGAACTTTCCTACCGAGCAACCGTCCCTCTATGGTCATTTGGGAACATCCCTTCTGGGTGGTCGTCCCTCTGTGGTTGTTTTCCTTCCATCCGTCATCCGTTGTTCGCCGACTGCCCGCTCTCCGTCGCCTATCATTCATCGTCCTTCTCCCTTGTGGCGCTCGCACCCCTGATTTTTCATTTATGTTTATGGTCCACATGAGCTCCAAATATGAATATTATGATTTTTTGATGATGCATGAATGGATCTAACAAGGAG
Source organism: Sequoia sempervirens (assembly GCA_007258455.2). Lineage (NCBI taxonomy): Eukaryota > Viridiplantae > Streptophyta > Pinopsida > Cupressales > Cupressaceae > Sequoia > Sequoia sempervirens. Next base: position 274,183,986 of record VDFB02047230.1, read on the forward strand.
TTTGTGTAAGAAAAGAATACAAATGCGAAAAAAAAATTCCTAATGTCAAAAATCATAGAAGAATGCATATATGACTTTAAATTTTATAATTATAGTTCATTAAGATGTACATGAAGGGAATAACATAGTAGATAAATCAACTCAAAGACAATTGACACTAGATTTACGTGGGAAAACCCTTACGGGGGAAAAACCCACCACACCAAAGAAAATCACTTATATTACAGTAATCGAATTACATAAAAGTTATAGACTCTCCTTTCAGATGGCAATATTACAGCAACAATATTTCCTTGATCAATATCGCACATAATATCACTATTACAATGCCCTCTTACAACATACAATGAAGACTCACTAACTGATCAATCAACCATCCAACCATAGAACCATCAAACTACTGAACTACCAAACTCTTCATAGTTCCTATACGTTGCAATATATTGCAATAGCCATGATCAATCCATTCAACTTCCTCCACAGAGCAACTATCAAACTTCTTAGTTATCCAAATGGCCTCCTTCCAAGTCAACAACATCCTCCAATTAATGGCTTACATCTAAGCAGTCAACCAAGAAATTGTGCTCTTCCCCTTACACTACGCTACTGTTGTGCAGTCAATAGGTTCCTGCAAGGTGACGGTTTACTATGCTACCGCCAGACAAGACAACAACTCCCGAGGTATGGTAGTAACCGCACTATCGCTAGATAGTTTACAAACCTCCTCGGTATGGTAGTTTACACCACACTATCGTTGCACATCCGACGACCTCCTGCAACATGGTGGTAACTGCTCTACCGCTACACATCCGATGACCTCTTGCGGCATGGCAGTAACTGCACTACCGCATCCTAGAGCAAAGTAACCCGTGGTATCCACTGCACTACCACTAAACATCCAATGAGCTCCTGTGGTATGGTGGTAACCGTGCCACCGCAGCCCAGTGCAAAGACACATGTGATATGGCGGTATCCACCGCACTACCGCTACATAACTGAGAGGCACCCGCAGTATGGCGGTAACCACGCTATGGCTCCTCTCTCTCAACCACCTGGAGGTATAGAGGTAAAGGCATAATCAGAATACTTATGAATTCTTTGTTGCTTAACCATAGAACCAGGGTTTCTACCAATGAGTTTGAGACACATATTCTCAACAATCTCCCACTTGACGAAGAACTCACTAAACGCCTTTTCAATACCTGAAGTCATTGAATATTCTAGACCACAAGGCCCATCGAATTTGCACACCATCTGAACTTATCTATGCTCACTGGCTTTGTCAAAGCATCAACAACATTCTTCAAAGTATCCACCTTTTCTAAAAATACCTTTCCATCCTCCACCATATCTTGTACAAAATGGTACTACACATCAATATGTTTCTTCCTGGCATGGAAAGTAGGATTTTTTGCTAGACAAATGGCACTTTGACTATCACAACAAATAGTAATCTGCCCTACATCAAAACCAATATCAAAACATAATCTCCTAAGCCAAATGGCTTCCATACAGGTGTGAGTTGTTGCCATGTACTCAGCCTCTATAGTAGATAAAGTGACTACAGTCTGCCGCTTACTCATCCAACTTACTACACCACCATTTATCATGAAACTATATCCACTAGTGGATTTTTTGTTGTTAATGTCCCCTACCCAATCAAAATCCACATATTTGCACATGTTGAAAGTCCTTTGTGATGCGACTGAATTACCATGGTAACACAAAGCATATTTTGAAGTTCCCATCATATATCTAAACACTCTTTTCATAGCATCACAATGTGTCCTTCCAAGATTAGCCATAAACTAACTAAGTACTCCCACTGCTTGGGAAATGTCTAGCCTCGTACAAACCATTGCATACATTAAACTTCCATCTGCACTAGCATAAGACACTCTAGTCATGTCCTCTATCTCGGTAGGAGATTTTGGACAATCTTCAATAGATAGCTTTGTTCCCTGCAAAACTAGAAAAACTAGCTGCTTGCAATTAGTCATACAAAATCTCTCGAGAATAGTGTTAACATACTTACTCTAGCTGATCCAAAGTTTTCTATTCTTTATGTTCTTGGTTATTTCCATTCCCAGAATATACCTAGCTGCACCAAGATCTTTCATTTCGAATTTTGCAGACAACTGAGATTTTAGATCAAAAATCATAAACTTACTATTGCCTATGAACAACATATCATCAACATAGAGGGAAATAACAAGAACTCGATTATTTTTAGTCTTAAAATACACACAATGATTTGATCTTGATCTTACAAAACCCAGTGACAAAACAAACATGTCAATTTTTTTGTACCACATTCTAGGCAACTGTTTTAAACCATATAGAGATTTCTTTAACTTGCAAACCAAATTTTCTTTACCTTTTACTACATAGTGCTCAGGCTGGGACATATAAATTTCTTCTTCAAGATCACCATGAAGAAATGTTTCCTTCACATCCATCTATTTAGTCTCTAACTCATAAGCTACTACAAGTGACAAAATAAATCTGATAGATGTAAGCTTTTCTACCAGAGAAAATATTTCCCCATAATCAATTCCATCTACCTAGGAATAACCCTTTGCAACCAAACTCGCTTTGTACTTTTCAATACCATCATCCAGACCAATTTTCTTTTTAAAAACACATTTACAGTCCACAAACTTTCTGCCTTTAGGAAATGGAAAAAAAAATGCATATGCTGGTAAGGGCTTTACCGTTGGAGGAATCCTATCCCAGGTCCTCTGAAATCTGTAATTGAAATCCGCCAAGTGTTAGTGTGGCGCCCTTTGAATGGTGCTCAACTGTTCTAATAAAGATAAATTGTTAGACTTATTAGCAAAATGTTGGTATAGGCCATTACCTAACGCATCCCATGTCGCGATAGAATTTTCTACAAGGCCTCTGAACCACTGCAATGCTTTGCCCTTAAGTGACACAGCTAATAGCCTTAGAGCGACGTTCTCCTGCATCATATTGTGCACCGAGCATAGCGTGGCCACATCACAGATGTTCTCAACTAGTGTAGTGTAATCTTCCTTGGTGAAGTATGGTAGTCCTCTAAGGGCTGCAACTGGAATATCATCGTGTTGAAGTATATTTAATGGGGTACCGCTATTGAAGGGTGCGAACGAATGTTGCCTCGGTGCTGCCATTAGCGGTACTTGTGAAATCAGGACTGAAACTCCTGGTGATAACACTAAGGAACTAAAAACTAGATGTGTTGACTTCGACCTTGTGGGTGCTTCAAAAAGCCTCCTTGTTGTCCTTCCTCTTCTTCGTGATGGGGACAACTTTCGATACTTGAAGGGAACATAACTTGATCTTGTTTAAATGTTTCTCATGCGCGGGCTGCACTAGCATGTGGAAAACAGAACCAGAGTCACCAAGTATATTGTGATAGCCTCCAGAAGGCTAGAAAATTTGCTGAATACACCAAACAACAAACTAAAATATTAAAAAATTCTCTGAAAGTAGCTTTCAAAGTCCCACCGGGCGTGCTAAAAACTGTTGTCAATAAATTTTCATCCTGTTGAATGCAATATTCAACAATCTACTAAAACATGGAAACCTTCTTCATATGTGGGTGATCTAAACGAAGAAGGAATCTCCAGAGTGAGTTGGTTCTCTGAATGATAAATTTTACTCTAAGATGTTCTAAAGGAAAAGGGATAAAAGGATGCACTGATAAAACTTAAACCAATTGATGATTAACTTATTACTTCTGACAAAAATTAGATCTTGCCACTCACAATTCCTTGATTTACGATAGTTCCTACAATCTCACCAATGCATGATTTCATCAATAATTCATATGAAGATTTAGAGACATCGAATACATCATATAACCTGAAAACATGAAACTCTGTGCAAAAAACTCATAAAAGCAAGACATTAAGGCTTCAAAAATGAAAACACAAAGCATCAAACTATTGTTACCAGTCTTGAGACAAGAAAATGGAAAGAAGAACTCTGTTGTATTACTGAAACTAAAAGAGTTTCAATCTGCCAAAACTGAGTACAAAGGGTCCACAAGCTCAAAAATGAATAAGAGCAGGAACTCAAATCTGAACTGAGAAAAAGAGTGAAAACACTGAGTCTTTCAAAGACATCACTCTCAAGAAACCCTAATTCGAGCTCAGAAAAAAGCTCAAGGAAAAAGGCTTCAAACTGTCTCAAAAACTGCATAAAAGAAGAAAAAAGCATATTGCTTTTATGATGAACCTGTCAAGCCTCTAAAAATAGGTTGAATCTGCTTTAAAAGCTCAAAAAACACCTTATCTCTCCAAGATAAGACTCAAACTCGACCAAAAGGAAAAGTCAACAAAAATCTGCTAAAAATAGCAAGAAATCATAAAACAATTTATAAAAGATCACTTTACGATTCTGCTTTACAGGATTGTAGATTTGCACAATTTGTCTATTTTTTGCAATTAAAGATTAAAATCTTTTGCAAAAAAGAACACATCCTTATATATCCATTACAATATCTGATTTTCTCAAAAAATCATAAAAATATTAATACATAATTAGCTTCTCATCTTATCAAAAATTTGCCATTCATTTCTTTAAAATCAATCAAAATCAGAAGCTCTAAGTGTATAATCATCAAAACCTAACCCTAAATTATAAGGCATTCACTATTATATTTACATTTGATAATCCATATTCAAGCCTTCATATTTCTCTAAGGCAAAAGAAAAAGACTTAAAGACTAAACCATGACCTAAACACATAAAATAAGTCTTAAAAGACTTAACATATCAACCTACTATAGAATTTCGGCCCCCACATATATCAAACTTCAGACTTTGATAAATCACAATGCAAAGGTTATAAGTCTCGGCCTCCATTCGAAATTTTCCACATGCTTTGACCGAAGACTCTAGATGATGATAAGGTTAGAATTAGGGTTCAAACAAAACAAGGCCAAACACTAATCATCACTTCATTTTGCACTCTCACTTTGAAGGAAAAGAGCACTGCCTGAGAGCATGCCGCCATGACAGTTGAGCTTGGACTAGTACTCGTGTGCCTTGAGAACTTCATCATGCTTCTTCAGATAGTTGAATCTTCAATGGGTAAGCTTTGCAATATCATAGCATTTTCCACTTCATTCTGGAATATCAAAAAGACCTTAAGGCCGCGACCTGTCATATTTATTCCTGACTTTTCCTTGCTTGGTCTTCCTCCTATGAGCTCGAGTTCCATTTGAAATCTCTATGAGAGAGCTTGCGCGTTATTGCTTTTGCCTTTGTGCACAGAGTAAGCTATTCACTCATAGTTGCATAGCTTCATATTTTTGTACATTCAGGCCCTATGGCCGTGGCTATACACACTCTAATATCTTTGTTTTTGAATTATATGTGCTTACATTTATATTTTTGTGAGCTCGAGATCCATTTGAAAGCTAGGCTGACACTTAAAGGCTTGGACTCTTGGAATTTGGAAGCTATCTGGAACTCTTGGCCACGGTTGTAAGCACTCTACAACAGACATGACTTGGTAAGCCAGCACTCAGCTAGATATTTCATTCCTCAATGACTTAAAGAATATCTTCTTTACCTATGAGTTTTTGGCAATGTTCAGGCCGCACAAAATATGTATCATAGAAAGCATTGTAAGAATTTTTTTGGGCTCGACCCAAAACAAGAAATTTTCCTTTGTGCTATGAGATAATGAATCCCTACGTGGGTATCAGAAAAAATGAATGAGAGCTGAATTTCCTTCACTCTGAAACTCGATTTATCACAAAAATTTTCATTTACATATCTTTAGCTGTTGTATGCAAAAAAAACCATATGGATTATCTCCATTATTGCATTTTATGTATTCTCTTGTATTTTAAGTATCAACCTCGAAACTGGGTACTTGAGATTCAAAACTGCAACTTCATTTGTACGATTCTATTCATATAGGCTCGACCCAAAATAACTGGTGGTTTATTTCAGACTCTTGAAACAAAATAATGACATGGGTATTTGTATATTTCTAAAGAAAATTGTATTTCCTTTCTTCTGATGCTCAACCCACCTTAGGAATTTTCATTTTGTATTTTCTTGCAGTCTCTTTTCGTGGGTTATCACTATAATCGAAATTTCTGTATTTTGAAGCTCAAACCTAAAAATGGGTGTCATGTATTCATTTTCCATTCAATTTAAAAGCTTGGTCTATCAAGGCTGGCTCTTTCCCCATATGATAAAATACCCAACCTGTTGTTCTGAGAAAACACACCCATATGGGTAAATTAGAAATACTGAAAGTTTGCACACTTGACCCGAAACCCCAAAATGGGTAAACACATAGTGGCGAGGAGATACTGAACTTATTTGGAGCTCCATGAATTTTTTGAAAACTGATCTCCACATGTGATTCTGAAACAATTGCAAATATATGAGAGGACAATGAAACTGTATGTGTAAGACTGAAACCGATTCTAATAGTATTTTCACTTTGCTCAACCTCTTTTACAGAAATGTTGTATAGATTCTGTTTTAACAAAACCCTCTTTTGAGCATATAGAATTTTGAATACACCTTGCTTGCATTGCGTTGAAGACTTGATATTCCTTTGGTTTCTTATTTCCTGAAACTTACATATCTGGTTTTAAAAGGTTCCTCTTGACCTTCTGTTTATTTTTAGGCATCATTGACATGCCATGTTCGAACTCTCATGCTTTCATAACTTGCTTATTCTAAGAATGAAGCTTATGTATCTGAATCTTTGTCGAATATGGAACAATCATTTGCTTGATACTTGTAACTCCTTGAAGATATAATAGAACAATCTCCACCATGCAAACTTGCTTGAGAAATCAAAGGTCTGTAATCCCAATAATTGTGTAAAGTCTGGGCCTCTTTTAGTCATTCCAATTCTTACATTTGCACCATAGGGCATAAGAAACCTATAGGAACCTTGAGCATGCTTCTGTGTTTTTCCATTGTGAAGAGGAGGACCCCTTAATGTATATTGCTCTCATACTTATACTCTGTGGATGAAATACACCAGAATGTATTAATGATGAACATCATCCATAAGTCTTTGAAATGCTGGAATTGTATATGCTATATGTATTGCCTAAATATTGACTTCATGCTTTTTTCCTTGCACAGAGAAAATCTCTCTTCTGGATTTCTTAACTTTTATCATACAACAACATTGCTATTGCTTTATGTTCTTTGACTTTGTAGAGATTTTAACTTAAAACATTACAACACCACGAACCACCTCTACTCATCTATTCTTATACATAATTAAGCCTTGGAAACACCTTCCAAAAAGAAATTGTTGTCATTTCTTTGTCATTCTAGAACAAGCATTTCTTATTGCATACTCTAATGCTACACTGCATTGACAGTCAAGTTGGAACTAATAGTTCATTCATCACTCGAGTGCATGGTTTGTTATTGTACTCTTGAGCAACATGGTACTTTTCATGCATTTTTATATTCCACTTAACAAGCTATTTTCAAAATCTGCTCTCTTTCATGATGAAAATTAGAACAAAACTCTTTATTAAGGCATAATGTATGCTTGTTCACTATCCTTGACTTGAAAAGAATGAATTGATGAACTAGAACCTGCATGACATATATGATTATGATAAACACAAAACATGAACTATGCAACAATATCTAATGTAAATGTACTCAACTGAATTGATTGAGTGAACTAAACTCACTGTTCAACTGTAGCCTTCAGAAAAATAAACCTGATCATTATGAATGCACTATTGGTTTAGTTGCTCGATAGATAACTCTGTTTACTCTTTCAGTTGTATTTTCTTTCACTTGATGAATATGATGATGTATTCTTAAATCAGCCCATTAATGAATAGGGCAGCATGTCGAGCTCTACCCTTGTGGGAGCTCATTTTTCTCCACATGCTTGGTCTTCAAATAATGTTCAGCTTCATGATTTTACCTATACCTACACAAGGAAACAAACAATGTTAGCATAAAAAATAGAACATGATGATCATGATATTGTTATTTCTCCTTCAGCTCATTTCCTCTGCACTTCTTTGATTGCTTCAATGCATGATTAATAGTAGGTTGTGCTATTGTGGGTGCCTCATATAGGTTACTTCATAATCGGAGCCACTGACACCCCTCATTTCTCTTTTAGGCCAATGGAATATGAGAAGACAAAGGTGCACCATCATCATCAACCATCAGCCAAAGTAGGCAATGATGATTATGTTGTTTACTTATGTGATTTCTTTTTTGCACTTTCAGTAGTATAGTGTGCTATTAGTGATTCATTGTGACAGTCACATCCACGGCTTGTGTGGATATTTGATTTCAATTCTTGCTTTTCATTTGAAAATAAAATGCATTTAAATGCAATGTTGTAATATCTGATTCTTGAAATCAAATGAAGCCTTGTAAAATGTGAGTCTTTTCATGAAATAAAAGAAAGCATATGAAATGCTATTTTGCTCATTTGCTCAATTTTGTATTTCTTTTAATTATGGAATATCTGAATGGAATTCTGAAAACTCTATTTCTTCTCTTCAAATGCATAGCAGTCACTTGATAAATAATGATAACAATGCGAAACAACATTTGAACTTAAACTGCAATTCCACCTCATGGTAATTAACATTCAGCCAGTTCCACCAATTGAGCTGAGGCAAAAAATTGGTAATATTTTGGCAATTTTCGCTATATACTTGCCTACTAAGCATAGATCAATGGCCTTAAAATGATTCATTAGGCGCGGAGACAATTCTTCCCCCTTCTTGAAAACTTAGAACTTGAACAACAACACTCCAAACAGCAGTAAAAGAAGCAAAACAGAACTGAAAGCAAACTAACAGGCCCTGATGGCCAACTGAACAATGCGCAGTAACGCTTAGAGAAAACAAAACTACTGAAAGTAAATGTGCGAAACATACTTATTTTCAACTACTCTACTTAACTATGAGATAACTTATCTCAAAGGCAGTGCTTGAGGTGGATCCCATTTACTAGGATAGACAACACCTCACTAGTCATATTTGAAAATTGGAATGCATTGTGCTCCTTGCATTCCGTGATCACATAAGGCCCGTCCCACATTGCATCAAACTTGGAATGTCATCCAGGTCTACTCTTAAATTCATTCCACTTGAAAACTAAATCCCCGACAATGAAATCACGAGGTCTCGCCCTCTTGTCAAAATAATTTTTCATTTGAGCTTGATGTATTTCCAACTGTCTTAGGGCTTCCTTTCTAGTTTCTTCAAGCTCGACCAATTGTGCAAACCTCACCTCAAGAGGTTGTTCATTCAACAACTCCAGTTCTTTAACATAACTTAAGGTTGGTAATTCAATTGAAATAGGCAACTTAGCTTCTCTACCATAAGTTAAAACAAAAGATGAACAACTAGTATCCCTTTTAGGAGTTATCCTGTTAGCCCAAAGGGCTAGCTTTAGCTTCTCGTGCCATGTCCTTTGATTATCTTTGATAGTCTTCTTAATTATTCGAATCATATTCTTATTTGTAGATTTCGCTTGTCTATTGCCCTGTGGATAGTAATTTGAAGACGCGTTCAAATAGATCTTATTTCTAACAGACCAATCTGAAATTTTCAATCCTATAAAAGCTAAACCATTATCTAAAATGATTGAATCTGGAACACCAAATCTCGATATGAGATCTTGATAGAAATTAAGCACTGAAGTCTCATTCACTTCCTTTAAAGCAACGGCTTCGGTCCATTTTGTAAAATAATCGGTGGCAGTAAGAATCTATTTATGACCTGCACTTGAAGGTGGACTGATAGGGCCAATAAAATCCAAGCCCCACTTAGCAAAGGGTTGTTCTACCTGAATCGGATGCAGGGGCAGTGGTGCAAGCCTCTGTTTACTAGAAAATAAAGCACATTTCTCACATTTTCTGACCCACGCAATAGCGTCTTTAAACAAATTTGGCCAGTAATAACCATCTCGCATAACTTTCAGAGCTGTTGTTCTTGCAGCAAAGTGACCTCCTGAAGGTCCATCATGAAACTCTGCTAACAGCTTGTCAACTTGATCAGGCTGAATGCAACGTAATAAGACACCTTGAAAATCTCTCCTATAAAGAATGCTATCAATTATTGCATAAGGAATGGCTTGTAACCGGTAGTACCTTCTTTTTTCTCTATCTAAGCCTTTGGGGCACTCACCATTTTCTAGATAATGCATCATTTGTTGCAACCATGTAGCAGGAGGTGCTTGAACAGCACTTGGAACATCATTGTTTAACACTGCTTCTGTATTTGCAACCTCATTTGAGCTGTTGTCCTCATTTCCAACAATCTGTTCACACAAACCCTTGCCTCTAACAAGCTTGGTTACTTTTATATCGACATCAAACTCCATTACTTTGGTGACCCAACTAGCACGCTTATCATTAATATCCTTGTTAAGTAGAAAATCTTTAACAGTCGAATGAGCTACCAATAGATGAATCTTGTTGTTGGACAGCATATGCCTGAATTTCTTTAAACTTCTTACAACAACAAAAACATGTTTCTCAACAAAAGAGTATTTTACCTCATAACCATGTAATACTTCACTGAAAAATGATAAAGGTTGCTCCAAGCCTTCATCATTTTGCTGGCATAACATAGCTGAAACTGTATCAACTCCTCCAAAAGCATATAGAATAAAGTCTGTCAAAATTTGGATTAATGAGAGTAGGAGCGGTTGCGAGTGCTTCCTTGATTTGCTCGAAGCTCCTCTTGCCTTCCTTGGTCCAACTAAATGGCATATTCTTTTTAAGCATAAAAGTGAGAGGTTGCAGCAAGGCTGCAATATTTGGTATGAACATCCTCATGAAATTTATTCTCCCAAGAAAGCTTTGCAAGCCTTTCTTGTGAGCTGGTAATGGCAATTCAAGAATTACAGAAACTCTTTCAGAATCAATGTAAATACCTTGTTTTGAAACAATGTGTCCAAGAAATTTGTCTTCATGCACCGAAAATATACACTTCTTTGGATTGAGAGACACTTCGAACTCTCTGCACCTCTAAAAAATCTGTTCCAAATGATCTAGGTGTTCATTAGCATTTATGGAAAAAATAGTAATATCATCTAAGTAAACCAGAAAAAACTTGTTCATGAGGTCGTGAAAATCCATATCCATAGCATGCTGAAAAGTTGCTCCAGCATCTGATAAGCCGAAAGGCATCTTCTTATAGGACATCGTGCCCCATTTGGTTGTAAATGTTGTTTTGAACCAATCCTCTTGCTTAACCAGAATTTGGTTGTAGCCTGAGTAACCATCTAGCAAAGAAAATCTGTCATAACCAGAAACTACTTGTAAAATTTGCTCCATGGAAGGGAGTGGGTAATGGTCTTTCAATGATGCTTTGTTGAGATCTCAGAAATCAACACATAATCTGATTTCCCCACTCTTCTTCCTAACTGGCACTAAATTTGACACCCAAAAGGTGTGCTTGATAGGAAAAATAATACTGCTTTCAACTAGCTTATTCAGTTCAGCCTTCATAAGGTGCTCTAACTTGGGATTAAGCGATCTCTGCTTCTACTTCACTGGTTTTGCATTGGGTTCAAGCTTGATGGTATGCTGGGCTAGTTCGGGGTTAAAACCTCTCAAATCTTTGTACTCCCAAGCAAAAACATTACTATATTTCTGACATAACAGAATAAATGCTTGTTGTTCCTCATGACTACATACCTTACCCAGCTTGAGAAGCTTGCCTTTAAAGATTTTGATGGCTGCATAATGTTCTTCTTTAACTGTCAAGATGCACTTGTCCTTCCGAACTTGATCATCTGAGTTAAACACAGATTCCAAGGTCACCAACCCCTTTGGAAGCTTATTAGTTTTTAATTGTACAATCTGGTCCTCATATTGCTACTGCCATTTTTGTCGATTTCCATCTATGAACTCAGCTTCAGCAATCAGAAAATTCACGATTTGCTCATCGCTGTCAAAAACTTGCTAGCTCATGTTATTATCAGGTACAAAAGGTCTGACCACTATTTTCACGTACTGGCGTGCTTCTACCTTATGAATCTCCTTGGGAATATAAAACTGGGCTCCTATGGCAGCGAGCCTGTCAGCATGCTTATTTTGATTATGAGGAATCAACATGATATTAAAAGCATTAAAACCTTCCATTAAATCCCATACACGATTCTTGTATTTCTTAAGCAAATCATTCTTAGCAGCATTTAAATTTCTGACCTGATTCACAATTAACTCTGAATCAAGAAAAACCTGCAAACATTTAATACCTCGTTTGCGGGCCCATTCGAGGCCATGCACAAATGCTTCGTACTCAGTTATATTATTTGAATAGCTGAAAGAAAATTTGCAAGCTGAAAAGTACTTATCTCCTTCAGGTGATATCAACATAGCTCCACCCCCAACACCAACACTGCTCCTCGAACCATCAAAATAAAGCTTCCAAAGCTCATTAACCCCTTCTGTAGATGATTCATCCTATTTACAAAGATTAGGAATGTCGCAATCAGAATCTCAAATCATATAGACTCCTAATCCTACCTCATCTGTGTTTTGAAACAGATCAAGCTCGTGATCTTTGGTTGGCCATTCATCTAGACTGATATTGTCTATCTGGGTGCTATAGTTTGAGGTCATGGTCTGCTCCTCCATTGCAGAGGTGGCGTAGAGGTTAGCATTTATAGGATTCAATGAGTATGGTTCGATATGGTCTTTGGCGAGAGGCTCAAACTTTATGGTCACTTTTGTACCATACCTAGTTCTAATAAACAAATGAGACCAATCAGAAGACAAAAACCCACCCAACTTGGTTGTAAAATCCCTTGATAGACAAATGGCGAAGTGTGGCAGTAAGTCTATGACATGAATATCTCGATGAATAGCAAAACTTGGGGATGCATGCAAGGTAAGGGCTAAATTTTTGATAATACCAGTAGTCTTAACAGTAGAACCATCTAATTGCACTATGCCTTTCTGAGGATTAGGCTCATAAACAAGATCTAATTTATCAGCTAAACTCTTAAGCATGACTGAACTACTGGTGCCAGAATCAACCATATAGTTATGGAAAATTTTATCTCCTATGATCAGACTTAAATAAAACGGAGGGGGATTTACCTCTTTTGCTTTCTGCCCACTTTTATCCTCCACGTCATTAGCCAGCACAACCTTCGCTACACCTTGACTAGCATTATCAGAAATAGACAACTCTGCCAAAGCATTCTATAGTAAACCTTTCTATCCTAGAAACTGTAACGCATCTAATATCGACATGCTGACAGTGGTTTTCTTGAGATGCTCAATAATATTGAATGATGAAGCATTTACCTTCTGCTAGTTTTTTGTGACAGTAGCTTCATTTTTCCTTTACAGACGCTGAGAATGCATTCTTGACAACTCCTTGTTAGGTATCTCCTGCCCTCTTTGTAGAATCTGCATTTTAGGTTGCGTGGCAGTGTTAACCTCTGATATAACAGGCTGTTTACTTATTACTGGCTACTGCTGTGAACTTCCAACTTGTTGTCCTGAGTCCATAGCTCACTTTTTAGATCTGGTATTAGTCGAAATAGGAGAATTTTGCTAATTTTGGCCATTCACACTACAAAATTCAGAACTCTGCCAGTTTGGCAAGGCAACTTCCACGTTATCTTGTTGTTCTTGATTCTAATCTGCAACACTTTCTAGAACAACATAGCTATTCTGAACCATTAATGTCTGATTTCTCATTCCATTGGTGCATGTTGATTGACTATGGGGCTGATTGCACGAATAACACCACTCGCAATCCCGTGCAACGTTATTTTGCGGCACAAGTTCCTTTGACGAACTGGTTGCATTCGGATTGTATGGCTGGAATGGCCTGGGGCTGAAATTCCTTCTTTGGACTTGATAATCATTTTGAAAAGTGGGCCTATTTTGTTGGTTTTGTTGATAGGGAGCTTGATAAGGATTACTTTCTTGGCCAACGTGCTTTTTAATAGTCACGAGATCATTCCCAAAGGCCTTTAATATGCTTTTAAGCTCTTGCATCTCTAGATTTTGGGTTGGGGCAGCAACCTCTTGGGCTGTATTATGGTAACCTATCATTGGAATAGGTGGGACAATAGCCAAAGGAGGTATAACATCAGGATTAGGTGGCTGTATTTCTGGAAATAAAGGAATAGGGGGTCTAGGAGCTATGTCTCCGGCTTGGATTAGGCAATTTTCAGCGTTAATGGCTATATTGTACGCATTGGGAAGCATTAGACCACCCATAGACTGAGTCATAACAACAATCTTACTGTTCAAAGCTTTTAAATAAAATAGAAATGTGTGTGTTGGTAAGTACTTTACCATTGCAAGAATCCTATCCCAAGTCCTCTAAAATTTGTAATTGAAATCTACCAAGTGTTTGTGTGGCACCCTTTGAATGGTGCTCAACTGCTCTAACAAAGATAAATTGTCAGACTTATCAGCAAAATGTTGGTATAGGCCATTACCTAACACATCCCATGTCGCAATAGAATTTGATGTGAGGCCTCTGAACCACTGCAACGCTTTTCCTTTAAGTGATGCAGCTAACAGCCTTAGAGCGACGTCACAGATGTGCTCAATTGGTGTAGTGTAATCTTCCCCGGTGAAGTATGGCAGTCCTCTAAGGGCTGCAACTAGAATATCATCGTGTTGAAGTATATTTAATGGGGTACTACCATTGAAGGGCACGAACAGATGCTGCCTCAGTGCTGCCATTGGTGATACTTGTGAAATTAGGACTGGAACTCCTAGTGATAACACTAAGGAACTAAAAACCAGAGGTGTTGACTTTGACCTCATGGGTGCTTCAAAAAGCCTCCATGCTGTCCTTCCTCTTCTTCGTGATGGGGACAACTCTCGATACTTGAAGGGCATAGAACTTGATCTTGTTTGAATGTTTCTCATGTGTGGGCTGCACTAGCATGCGAAAAATAGAACAAGAGTCGCCAAGTATATTGTGATAGCCTCCAGAAGGCTAGAAAATCTATTGCATACACTAAACAACAAACTGAAATATTAAAAAAATCTCTGAAAGTAGCTTTCAAAGTCCCACCAGGCGTGCCAAAAACTGTTGTCAATAAATTTGCACCCTGTTGAATGCAATATTCAACAATCTACTAAAACATGGAAACCTTCTTCAGATGTGGGTGATCTGAACGAAGAAGGAATCTCCAGAGTGAGTTGGTTCTCTAAATGATAAATTTTACTCTAAGATGTTCTAAAGGAAAAGGGATAAAAGGATGCACTAATAAAACTTAAACCAACTGATGATTAATTTATTACTTCTGATAGAAATTACATCTTGCCACTCACAACAATTCCTTGATTTACGATAGTTCCTACAATCTCACCAATGCATGATTTCATCAATAATTCATATGAAGATTTAGAGACATCGAATACATCATATAACCTGAAAACATGAAACTCTGTGCAAAAAACTCATAAAAGTAAGACATTAAGGCTTCAAAAATGAAAACACAAAGCATCAAACTGTTGTTACCAATCTTGAGACAAGAAAATGGAAAGAAGAACTATGTTGTATTACTGAAACTGAAAGAGTTTCAATCTGCCAAAACTGAGTACAAAGGGTCCACAAGCTCAAAAATGCATGAGCAAGAACTCAAATCTGAACTGAGAAAAAGAGTGAAAAAACTGAGTCTTTCAAAGACATCACTCTCAAGAAACCCTAATTCAAGCTCAGAAAAAAGCTCAAGGAAAAAGGCTTCAAACTGTCTCAAAAACTGCATAAAAGTAGAAAAAAGCATATTGCTTTTATGATGAACCTGTCAAGCCTCTAAAAATAGGATGAATTTGCTTTAAAAGCTCAAAAAACACCTTATCTCTCCAAGATAAGACTCAAACTCGACCAAAAGGAAAAGTCAACAAAAATCTGCTAAAAATAGCAAGAAATCATAAAACAATTTATAAAAGATCACTTTACGATTCCGCTTTATAGGATTGCAGATTTGCACAATTTGTCTATTTTTTGCAATTAAAGATTAAAATCTTTTGCAAAAAAGAACACATCCTTATATCTCTATTACAATATCTGATTTTCTCAAAAAATCATAAAAATATTAATACATAATTATCTTCTCATCTTCTTATCAAAAATCTGCCATTGATTTCTTTAAAATCAATCAAAATCAGAAGCTCTAAGTGTATAATCATCAAAACCTAACCCTAAATTATAAGGCATTCACTATTATATTTACATTTGATAATCCATATTCAAGCCTTTATATTTCTCTAAGGCAAAACAAAAAGTCTTAAAGACTTAACCATGACCTAAGCACATAAAATAAGTCTTAAAAGACTTAACATATCGACCTAGTATAGAATTTCGGCCCCCACATTTATCAAACTTCAGACTTTGATAAATCACAATGCAAAGGTTATAAGTCTTGGCCTCCATTCAAAATTTTCCACGTGCTTTGACCGAAGACTCTAGATGATGATAAGGTTGGAATTAGGGTTTGAACAAAACAAGGCCAAACACTAATCATCACTTCATTTTGCACTCTCACTTTGAAGGAAAAGAGCACTGTCTGAGAGCATGCTGCCATGACAGTTGAGCTTGGACTGGTACTCGTGTGCCTTGAGAACTTCATCATGCTTCTTCAGATAGTTGAATCTTCTGTGGGTAAGCTTTGCAATATCGTAGCATTTTCCACTTCATTCTGGAATATCAAAAAGACCTTAAGGCCGCGGCCTGTCATATTTATTCCTGACTTTTCCTTGCTTGGTCTTCCTCCTATGAGCTCGAGTTCCATTTGAAATCTCTATGAGAGAGCTTGCGCGTTATTGCTTTTGCCTTTGTGCACAGAGTAAGCTATTCACTCATAGTTGCATAGCTTCATATTTTTGTACATTCAGGCCCTATGGCCGTGGCTATACACACTCTAATATCTTTGTTTTTGAATTATATGTGCTTACATTTATATTTTTGTGAGCTCGAGATCCATTTGAAAGCTAGGCTGACACTAAAAGGCTTGGACTCTTGGCATTTGGAAGCTATCTGGAACTCTTGGCCACGGTTGTAAGCACTCTACCACAGACATGACTTGGTAAGCCAGCACTCAGCTAGATATTTCATTCCTCAATGACTTAAAGAATATCTTCTTTACCTATGAGTTTCTGGCCATGTTCAGGCCGTACAAAATATGTATCATAGAAAGCATTGTAAGAAATTTTTTGGGCTCGACCCAAAACAAGAAATTTTCCTTTATGCTATGAGATAATGAATCCCTACGTGGGTATCAGAAAAAATGAATGAGAGCTGAATTTCCTTCACTCTGAAACTCGATTTATCACAAAAATTTGCATTTACATGTCTTTAGCTGTTGTATGCAAAAAAAACCATATGGACTATCTCCATTATTGCATTTTCTGTATTCTCTTGTATTTTAAGTATCAACCCCGAAACTGGGTACTTGAGATTCAAAACTGCAACTTGATTTGTATGATTCTATTCATATAGGCTCAACCCAAAATAACTGGTGGTTTATTTCAAACTCCTGAAACAAAATAATGACATGGGTATTTGTATATTTCTAAAGAAAATTGTATTTCCTTTCTTCTGATGCTCAACCCACCTTAGGAATTTGCATTTTGTATTTTCTTGCAGTCTCTTTTCATGGGTTATCACTGTAATTGAAATTTCTGTATTTTGAAGCTCAAACCTAAAAATGGGTGTCATGTATTCATTTTCCATTCAGTTTAAAAGCTTGGTCTATCAAGGCTGGATCTTTCCCCATATGATAAAATACCCAACCTGTTGTTCTGAGAAAACACACCCATATGGGTAAATTAGAAATACTGAAAGTTTGCACACTTGACCCGAAACCCCAAAATGGGTAAACACATAGTAGCGAGGAGATACTGAACTTATTTGGAGCTCCACGATTTTTTTGAAAACTGATCTCCACATGTGATTCTGAAACAATTATAAATATATGAGAGGACAATGAAACTGTATGTGTAAGACTGAAACCGATTCTAATAGTATTTTCACTTTGCTCAACCTCTTTTACAGAAATGTTGTATAGATTCTGTTTTAACAAAACCCTCTTATGAGCATATAGAATTTTGAATACACCTTGCTTGTATTGCGTTGAAGACTTGATATTCCTTTGGTTTCTTATTGCCTGAAACTTACATATCTGTTTTTAGAAGGTTCCTCTTGACCTTCTTTTTATTTTCAGGCATCATTGACATGCCATTTTTGAACTCTCATGCTTTCATAACTTGCTTATTCCAGGAATGAAGCTTATGTATCTGAATCTTTGTCGAATCTGGAACAATCATTTTCTTGATACTTGTAACTCCTTGAAGGTATAATAGATCAATCTCCACCATGCAAACTTGCTTGAGAAATCAAAGGTCTGTAATCCCAATAATTGTGTAAAGTCTGGGCCTCTTTTGGTCATTCCAATTCTTACATTTGCACCATAGGGCATAAGAAACCTATAGGAACCTTGAGCATGCTTCTTTGTTTGTTCATTGTGAAGAGAAGGATCCCTTAATGTATACTGCTCTCATACTTATACTTTGTGGATGAAATGCACCAGAATGTATTAATGATGAACATCGGCCATAAGTCTTTGAAATGCTAGAATTGTATATGCTATATGTATTGCCTAAAGATTGACTTCATGCTACTTTCCTTTCACACAGAAAATCTCTCTTCTGGATTTCTTAACTTTTATCATACAACAACATTGCTATTTCTTTCTATTTTTATACTTCATAGAGATTTTAACTTTAAACATTACAACACCATGAACCACCTCTACTCATTTGTTCTTATACATACTTAAGCCTCAGAAACACCTTCCGGAAAGAAACTGTTATCATTTCGTTGTCATTCTGGAACAAGCATTTCTTATTGCATACTCTAATGTTGCATTGCATTTACAGTCAAGTTGGAACTAATAGTTCATTCATCACTCGAGTGCATGGTCATTTATTGTACTCTTGAGCAATATGGTACTCTTCATGCATTTTTATATTCCACTTAACGAGTTGTTTTCAAAATCTACTCTCTTTCATGATGAAAATCAAAACAAAACTCTTTATTAAGGCATAACGTATGCCTGTTCACTATCCTTGACTGTGAAAAGAATGAATTGATGAACTGGAACTTGCATGACATATATGATTATGATAAACATAGAACATGAACTATGCAGCAATATCTGATGTAAATGTACTCAGCTGAATTGATTGAGTGAACTAAACTCACTGTTCACCTGTAGCCTTCAAAAAAATAAACCTGATCGTTATGAATGCACAGTTGGTTTAGTTGCTCGATAGATAACTCTTTTTACTCTTTCAGTTGTATTTCCTTTCACTTGATGAATATGTTGATGTATTCTTTAAATCAGCCCATTAATGAATAGGGCATTATGCCAAGCTCTACCCTTGTGGGAGCCCATTTTTCTCCACACGCTTGGTATTCAAATAATGTTTAGCTTCATGACTTTACCTATACCTGCACAAGGAAACAAACAATGTTAGCATAAAAAATAGAACATGATGATCATGATATTGTTATTTCTCCTTCAAATCATTTCCTTTGCACTTCTTTGATTGCTTTAATGCATGATTAATAGTAGGTTGTGCTATTGTGGGTGCCTCATATAGGTTACTTCATAATCAGAGCCACTGACACCCCTCATTTCTCTTGCAGGTCGATGGAATACGAGAAGAAAAAGGTGCACCATCATCGTCAACGATTGGCCAAAACAGGCAATGATAATTATGTTGTTTACTTATATGATTTCTTTTTTGTACTTTCAATAGTATAGTGTGCTATTAGTGATTCATTGTGATGGTCACATCCACCGCTTGTGTAGATTTCTGATTTCAATTCTTGCTTTTCATTTTAAAAGAAAATGCATTTAAATGCAATTTTGTAATATCTGATTCTTGAAATCAAATGAAGCCTTGTAAAATGTGAGTCTTGTCATGAAATAAAAGAAAGCATCTGAAATGCTATTTTGCTCATTTGCTCAATTCTGTATTTCTTTTAATTCTGGAATATCTGAATGGCATTCTGAAAACTCTATTTCTTCTCTTAAAATGCATAGCAATCACTTGATAAATAATGATAACAATGTGAAACAACATTTGAACTTCAACTGCAATTCCACCTCATGGTAATTAACATTCAGCCAGCTCCACCAATTGAGCTGAGGCGAAAAATTGGTAATAGTAATCAAAGCATAGGCACAACTAGAATCCAACATAGAGAATCCATACCTATTAGGTTGCTTCTTCTCACATGTAGATCTCCTCGTAGGCTGGGGCTAAGGTTCTGTTTCTTCTTTAGAACTCTCAGAGCTGCTCAAACTCTCCTCAATTTCAGTTACACTAGCAATGTGTTTTTCCTCTTTTTTTGGGGTTAGAGGTATTTCAACAACATCATTTTCCTCTTTATTTTCTTTCATTCTTGACTACAGTTCCACTGAAGAAGGTTTCAACTCTTGAACTATTACGCTTCTGTTGTATACAACCTTTTCAGTCATTGGATTCCAAAGCTTGTATCCTTTCACACCAATGTCATAGCCAATGAAGATACACATAATAGCTTTGTTCTCCAATTTAGATATGTTCATATCTGGAACATAAACATATGCTTAGTAGCCAAAGACACGAACATGTCTCAGAGAGGGATTCTTACTAGACCAAGCTTCCATAGGTGTTTTATCAACAAGTGCCAAAGAAGGAGATCGATTTACCAAGTAACTTGTTGTAGCCACAACCTCAGCCCAGAACTTCTGCTCCAGACCATCATTGCTCAACATACTTCTTTCCTTCTCCCTTAGCATTTTGTTCAACCTTTTAGAAAATCCATTTTTCTACGGAGTGTAAGGTGTTGTTTTATGCCTTTTAATTCCATGGTCTTTACAATACCTTTCAAATTCTACAGAACAAAACTCACCAGCATTATTTGTCCTCAAACATTTAATTTTCTTACCAGTCTGATTTTCAACCAAATTCTTGAACTATTTAAACCAACTGAACACTTGTGATTTACTTTTTAGAAAATATACAAATGCCCTTCTCTAATAATCATCAATAAAGAATACATAATATTTTGAATTTGACAATGAAGGAACATTTACTGGACCAAAAACATCAGAGTGAATATAATCTAGAACACCAAAAGATTTATGAGGACTAGAGTAAAAAAAAACATAATGATGTTTTCCATATATACAATGTTCACAAAATTCAAATTCCAAATTACAATCATCAAGCCCCTCAACCAGGTTTTTATTTTTCAAGGATTTTAAATCTTTTTCACCAATATGACCTAGCCTTTGATGCCAGAGCATAGTCTTGTCTACAGGAAATTCAACTTCCAAAGAATTATCCCCTACAGGGACTTCAGTCTCCTTTGCACAAACAACCTTTTGTGACTTTATAGAGACACAGTTACATTGAACAACAAGTGCATCCAACTTATATAGAGTACCTATACGGGCACTCCTAGCCAGCACCATCGAGCCTCTAGTCATTTTATAGCCATTGTTAAAGAAAGAGACTGGAACTCCAACATCATTTAGCTTACTTACAGAAAGTAAATTATGAGCCAGACCTGGTATGTGCATTATGCCATCAATTCCCTTAATTCTACCATCAGGAAACTAAATTCTGACTCTTCCACGACCAACAATATCCAGAGATGGATCACTTTCCAAGTACACCTTTCCACCATCATATTTTTCATACTTTGTGAACCAATCTCTATGAGATGTCATGTGGAAAGATGTTCCAAAATCAATCAACCAAACATCATCAAATGCCCGAGTTGCCAAGGCTGCAATGAAGGCATCTGCATCATTTTGAGAAGAATCATTATCAGAAGAGTTCTTCTTCTTCTTTTTCTCCTATTTGCAATCCTTTCAGACATGACCAAGTTTCCCATAATTCCAGCACTTCACCTTGGACTTCTTACTAAGAGACTTTGATCTCCTTTTGATTTCAATTTGGACTTCTTGTCCTTCTTCTTTCCTTTTTCTTTTGATCTTCCTCAAACAACAAGAGCCTCCTTTGCCATCTCAGAAGATTTCCTTCTCATTTCTTTAGAAAACAAAGAAGCAACCACATCTTCCATTTTGAAAGTGGTTGTCGTACTCCCAGTCACCATCACCAAGTGATCCCAAGAATCTGGCAAAGAACATAACAATAGCATACAATGATCTTCATCATCAATTTTTATGCACAAATGTTAACTGAGAAATCAGTGTGTGAAATGTATTCAGATGTTTAGCCATAGATGCCCCTTCCTCCATTTCAAAGAGTATAACTTCTTCCTTAAGAACAACTATTCGCCAAGGACTTGCCCTAATAAATGTCTCTAATCTTCTTCCACAAAGAAGATGCAATCTTCTCTTCATGAACGTTCAGGAGAACAGAGTCTACCAAACAGAGTCTTATCAACCCTTTTGCTTTTCTGTCTATGAGGTCCCAATCTTCTTTCTTCATGCTAGAAGGTTTCGTTCCAGAAACAACAAGCCAAAGATCTCAATCCACCAATAGGTCTTCCATTTTGAGTTTCCACAACTCAAAATTGTTGCCATTGAATTTCTCAATTTCAATCCTTGTTGATGTGCTTGTCATCTTAATCTATAATTTAAATTACCAAACTTCTACAAGACTCCCATTGAATAGAATTGACACAAAAAACCTAGCCTACCAACAAGGATAACACAACTAGCCAAGCTCTAATACCACTTGTAAGGAAAAAATACAGATGCAGAACAAACTTTCCTAATGTCAAAACTCAAAGAAGAATGCAGATATGACTTGAAATTTTACAATTAAAGTTCATTAAGATGCACATGAAGGAAATAACAGAATAGATAAATCAACTCAAACACAATTAACACAATATTTATCTGGGAAAACCCTTACGGGAGAAAAACCCACCACACCAAAGAAAATCACTTGTATTACAGTAATAGAATTACATATAAGTTACAGACTCTCCTTTCAAATGAAAATATTATAGCAG
Organism: Sequoia sempervirens; assembly: GCA_007258455.2. Taxonomy (NCBI): domain Eukaryota; kingdom Viridiplantae; phylum Streptophyta; class Pinopsida; order Cupressales; family Cupressaceae; genus Sequoia; species Sequoia sempervirens. The sequence continues at coordinate 274,206,985 of VDFB02047230.1, forward strand.
CAATATTTCCCTGATCAATCTCACACATAATATCACTGTTACAATGCCCTCTTACAGCATACAATGAAGACTCACTAACTAATCAATCAACCATCCAACCATAGAACCATCGAACTACTGAACTACTGAACTCTTCATAGTTCCTATATCCTGCAATATATTTCAATAGCCATGATCAATCCATTCAAATTTCTCCACAGAGAAACTATCAAGCTTCTTAGGAATCCAAATGGCCTCTTTCCAAGTCAGCAACATCCTCTAATTAATGGATTACATCTCAGCATTCAACCAAGAAATCATGCTCTTCCCCTTACATTGCACTACCGCTGCGCAGTCAACAAGTTCCCATGGGGTGGTGGTTTACCGTGCTATTTCCAAACAAGACAACAGCTCCTAAGGTATGGCAGTAACTGCACTACCACTAGACAGTTTACAAACCTCCGCGGTATGGTGGATTACACCGCACTACCGCTACACATTCGACAACCTCCTGCAGCATGGCGGTAACTGCTCTACTACTACACATCTAATGACCTCCTACGGCATGGCGGTAACCACACTACTGCATCCCAGAGTGAAGCCACCTACGATATGGCAGTATCCACCACACTACTACTAAACATACAACAAGCTCTTGTAGTATGGCGGTAACCGTGCCATGAAAACCCAATGTAAAGACACCTGCGGTGTGGCAGTATCCACCGCACTACCGCTACATAGCTGAGAGGCACTCACGGTGTGGTGGTAACTGCACTACCACTCCTCTCTATCAACCACCTGGAGGTATAGAGGTAAAGGAATAATCAGAATACTTATGAATTCTTTGTTGCTTAATCATAGAACCAGGGTTTCTACCAGTGAGTTTGAGAGACATATTCTCAACAGTTTATAGGATTTGACTAACGTTTTCCTTTATTTTTGTATGGAAGCACTTACGACACTTCATGTGTGCAGGATTCAAGAAACCTACCATAGGTTCATTGGGGGGGCCATTGAGAAAGCTAAATAAGGAAAAGGCACATTGCTCCTTTCACCATTCATTTTATGCCCACCTTTCCTAGTAGCACCCATCAATAGAGCTAGCATTAGAAGTAGGCCTATGTAAAGGAAGTTAGTCACAAATCTATAAAGGGTGGCCTTGAAGGTGGTGGGAGGAAGTGGTTGTTTCCTCCCTCCAAAAAAACAATCACAATCTGTCAGGAGTTGTCTCATCAGATCATCTAATCCATTTAACAGCGATGCAAATCTACAAAAAAAGTGTACTTGATTGATTGAGGGTTGTTGCGAACACATCAAGTAAAAGGTAGCTCTTGAACAGTTTCAGCTACAACAAAAGGGTAATCAGCTAGAAGGAAAAACTGCTACAACACCTGGCCACTACAGGACAAAATAGAGAAAAGACAAGGAATGTATTTTTAATTGCTATATAATGAGGGGTAAGTGAAGCCCTAATGTAATCAAATCTGGGCCACACAATCTAATTCAATCCTAGCCATTCATTTGGGCTTTGGAAAACTATAAATAGGGGTCTTCCCCTCATTTTTAAAGGGTTGAAAAACTGGTTTAAATACATTCTGCAGCAATAGAAAGCAACATTGCATGATTTATGGGTGTTCCTTTTGAGTTTTCTCATTATGTGTGCATGGTTTTACTTCCCTTTTAGTTTAGTTGTTAACTTCTTGAATGGAAGTGGTGATGGTGATTATTGTTTTAGTATTTGATGAATTTCCAGCTCATTCTTTTTGTGGTTCATTGATGATGAATCACTTTGCAAAGCTAGTTTTAGCTTGCTTCCTTCATTGTTGCAATTTAGTTCGATTGCATGTGCATGATGTGTGTGTGTAATCTAAAAATCTATAGTCTTCAAAAGATTGCACTGGTTTTGTGTAACTGTAGGATCCTCTTGGCCAAGAAAAAACCAGTTTAGGTAGTTTGTCTACTATAGTAGTCTCCATGATCATTTTTCATTCATGATTTCAGATCCAGGAACTTCCTCTTTTCCCTGCCCTTTTTCCTTTTTTTAATAAGTAACCTTAGGAAAGGTTCATTGCACATTGTAAAGCTAAATCCAATGATAAAATGGAGTTCAAGACTGTTGTTTGAACCTGCAGCAAGCATACAACTCTTCCATCTTAAGAACTCCATTTGCATATCCAACTTCCCATGCTTTGTAACTCATCCATAAGTCTTCCTTGTGATTCCAGCAAATCACATAAATCAACTAAGATATTCTGAGTACTTTCAAGACCTGACATTAGAGACCTTGGGATATTGTTCTGCAATTTGATTGTGGAAGATTGTCTTTCAAGAGAGGTGATGCACCTATGCATTACCTGTGTTGAGAAGTGCATAAAAAACACAACATAACCCACAATAGCAGGGTTTTGTGGAATGGAAGGGGAGGAAAAACCAACTTGATATTGTTGATTAAGAGGTGCAAAGGTAGAATTTTCATGAAATGGGGGAGTATACATGTAGTTTCCATTAAAATTTGACATTTCTAAGCATGGGAAGAACAAGAAACACTTTGAAAATTTAAAAAGAAAGTAGAGGACTGCCCAACTACAAATTTTGGGTACATACCATTATATTCACCCAAATGATGTTGCAAAGTCACCAGGTGCTTGTAGAACTACCTCAAAAGGATTAAATGTTGAAGAACTCCAACTCCTCAACATAATTAAGTAAAAATAGGGTGCTTGAACTGACAGATTTTGAAAGGATTTCTCATAGTGTTTGAAGATATGCCTTAAAAGGAAAGATGTGTTGAAGAAAACACCAAATTATTCAACGGAGAGAAAGAAGGCCCATCAGGCATGCCAAAAGTTGTTGTCAATGGAGAGAAAGTAGTCCCACTGGGAAATCCAATGACACAATGGAAAAAATATCAAGGTGTTGGACCTCTGCGTGTATGAGGTCGAATCTCAAGAGAAGGCCAACTTCCTCTTTTGATCCAAGTGCAATGTGTTGGTCCAACCCAACACATGAAATCCTACCATTACCCTACTCTCACAGCTTGCGGGAGAAAAGGGGAGAAGGAATGTGTGAAAGGGAAATGAAGGTGATACACCAAGATGGAAAATTCATCTCTTCTTGGCCTACACTACTTAACAACATCAATAAAGAGGGACTAGGGGACTCACACAGCTCTTTGTTTGGTCAATTCCCAAAGGCATACAAGAAGGTTAGGGTTTGACAATTTACTAGAAGGAAAGGAAGGTTTCTCAAAACAACAACTGTAAATAATTTAACTCAAACATATATGCATGAAAAGAGAGAAAAAACTCTTAGATATGAAGGAAATGAACTTACACAAACATAAAAAAGCTGAGAAGAGGAAAGCTTGATCAATTTTATTAATGTAGAGGAAACAAGCTAATCTTTATAATTGGAAAGTGAAAAATGTAAGTCTACCAAATAGAAAACCTAGAGGAGCCAACGGAAAAACCCTTGAAATGAATATATTTCTTGCCTTTATACATAAGGCATAACTTAGAATCACAAACCAAACCCTAACCAGGGTTAGCAACGAAGGTTGTGCATGAAAGAATGGAGCCATCCCATGAAAATCGTGATTAGGGAATGGATCCATTAGGAAATTCAACAAAATGGTAATAAATGAGCATAGGAGCCCATGAAATCCACTTGTAGAAGTTATAGAATGTATTGAATCTTTTCCTTGAATACAAAAAGTTGAAATAGGTAGCTGAGAAAGTGATTTGAGCATTAATGGCGTTGTTGGAAACACAAGGGTAGACAACTGAGAGGGGGGTGAATCAGTTGTTATAGAAATTCAAACTTATTTAAACTTGTTAACCTTATTCTTAGATCTGATTAATAACCATGAAAGCATAAATCATCAACACATCAGAAACACACATAACACCAAGATTTTTACGTGGAAACCCTGTTAGGGGAAAAACCATGGTGGAGGTTAGTCCACAAGATATACCTTGTTAAAAGTATAAAGGAATAAATGATGAATGCACATGCATTCAAGCACACTGCCTAGAGCTTTATGCTCAATTACAACAATGCTTACTACCCAAGGAAGACACACTGTCTTACAAAAATATTTGGATTACATCAACAAGATTGAACTGAGAAAATAGCATCTACTCGTGCCTGATTACAGTTTCGGTTAAGCATAGAAAATCTGCTCACTCTTCACTTTACTTCTACCTTCAAATGATTTGAAAATTATTCACACACAGGACTCACACACTTCACTTCACAACTCACTCTCATACTACTTCAAATGATAAAAAAAAATCACTCATATATATCTGCAACCAAGAATAACACCATCTACATGTCAGCTCAAATAAAATATAAAATGAATACAAACTGTCAGCCCAAAACATAAATAATTATCAATGAGAATCAACCAAAGTCAGCCACAACATAGTGAGGACCCAAGATAATATCCTTGAACAAGAAACACCTTCAAAAATTATTCCTCAAAGATCCCCAACACTGTACAATCACCCTGTTGGCCAAGAACACGAAAAACATGAGCTATACGCAAGAGAAAATATCCAATCGCGAGCACAACGATCAATGCAGACGTGCAAAAGAAATAGAGAATGATATAGAAACATCCAAAAACATCATGAATTTCTAGAGAATCATATGAAACACTTCACGTTACCAAAATCAAATCATCTTCATTCAAGAACACTAACTGAAGCAACAGAAAAACTATCAGAACACAGATAATCATAACTCGATCAATTCTTCATGTGGATCTCTGAAACTTAACGTGGATGAACTAGATATAATTGACAACAAACCCTTTAATCCACAACCTCTGATCATCAACATATTGAGTGAGTCATCGACATGTTGGCCATACTAAACTTGAAAACCTGCAACTCTCTTTATTACAATTTTCTCAATATCCTCGACATATACAACCTCAAATGACATTAATGATAATAGTGTTGACATCAATGACAACCACATATCATAAATATCCAACAATCTCCCCCTTTAGCATTGATGGCAACACATGATGTGAAAAACACCATCAACCCAACTTTCTCTTAGCACTTTTTCTCCCCCTTAGGTTCTGACTCTTCTCCCCAATTCATTCACATGACTCTTCTCCCCACAAAGTTTTTCGCATGAATATTCTCCCCTTTTTACATCAATGAAAAAGACACACATTATCTTTCTCACACAAACTCTAAACCACATTTCTAAACATCTGAAAACTCCCACTGAGGAGCAACCACCACAACATCAATTCAGATCAAGATATGACTATGAAATGCATAGACTGATGCAATTCCTTTCATCTTAGTTTTGATTAGGATTAATCACCCCTAGCTTCCCTCTAAGATACTCGAAAGTATCCTTAGGCAAAGGCTTAGTAAAGATGTCTGCAATTTGTTCCTTAGTAGGAACATACTCCAATCTAACTTCCTTTTCACTCACCTTCTCTCTCAAAAAGTGAAACTTGATAGATATATGCTTGGTTTTTGAATGCAACACCATATTCTTAGAAATGTTAATTGCACTTGAATTATCACATCTGCTTTCTTTCAACATCTGCTTCATCCACAATACTTGAGTACAATTGTTAGCAGCAATAATGTATTCCACCTCTGTAGTAGATAAAGAAATGTCATTCTTCTTCTTACTTAACCATGAAATCAGCTTCTTTCTCAAGAAAAATGCACCACCACTGGTACTCTTTCTATCATTCATATCTCCTTCCCAATCAGCATCATTAAAAGCACTCAAAGTAAAGTCATCTTCTTTAGGTTACCATAGGCCAAAATCAACTGTTCTCTTCAAGTATCTTAAAATCCTCTTCACACCAGTCACATGAGATTCCTTAGGATCAGCTTGAAATCTTGCAACAATGCATGCATCATTCATGATATCAAGTCTAATTTGAGTCAAATAAAGCAATCCACCAATCATGGATTTGTATCTAGTCTGGTTTTCTTTCGGAGAATCATCATCTTGTGTCAACTTACATCCGGTCACCATAGGTGTACCAACTGGTTTTGAATCTTCCATACCAAACTTCTTTAGCAGTTCTTTCACATACTTGGACTGAGATATAAAGATCCCTTTGTCTAGCTAAGTGATTTGCAATCCCAAAAAGAATTCCATCTCTCCAGTCATAGACATCTCAAACTCACTATGCATCTCATCAGCAAACTTCATGCACAAACCATCATCTCCTCCAAAAAATGATACCATCAACAAAGACTTCAAAAATAAAATCTTTATCATGACCAATCTTGAAATATAAATTACTATCAGCGGTACCTTTATTGAATCCAAGTTTCAACAAATACTTATCCAATCTGACATACCATGCTCTTGGGCCTTACATAGGTCCATACAATGCTTTCTTCAACTGACAAACCATATCTCCCTGATCAGTCAATTGAAATCCATCAGGTTGCTCAATATACACTTCTTCTTCCAGCTCACCATTTAGAAAAGTTGACTTGACATCCATCTCATAAACCTTGAAGTTTTTGTAAGCAGCATAAGCAAGAAATAATCTCATAGCTTCAATCCTAGAAACAGGAGCAAATATTTCTTCAAAGTCAATTCCTTCCATCTGAGAATATCCTTTACATACTAGTCTTGCTTTGTTTCTAACAACTTCACCTTGCTCATTCAGTTTGTTTCAAAAGACCCATTTTATTCGAATTACATTTTTGTCCTTAGGTCTAGGAACAAGAATCCATGTATCATTCTTCTTAATTTGTTGTAGCTCTTCTTTCATTGCTTCCATCCAATGTTCATCTTTGCATGCTTCATTGAAGTTACTAGGCTCAGTCTTTGAAATCAAACAATATTCTTCTACAATTCTTCTCCTAGTTTGAACACCTTTTTTCTTATCACCTATAATCTAATCTTCTAAATGATTCAGTCTTACACACCTTGCAGTCTTAGGATGTTCTTGAACTCTAGGCTCTTGTTTTCTCACTTCAATACTTTCACTACTTCCTTCCTCTTGGCTTTCCTGATTTAATGGAATGGTCTACACTTGATTCTGAGTCTGAACTAAACTAACATTTTGATCATCTGAATCATATCCACGGGCTCTAGATGGTCTAACTATGTCTTCATCAACCTTGACATTAGCACTTTCAAATACTTTCCTCAATCTCTTGTTGAAGCACTGGTAGGCTTTACTTTTAGTAGAATAACCAAGAAAGATACCTTCATCACTCCTAGCATCAAGCTTTCCTATGTCTTCATCTCTTTTGATATAGCATTTACTCCCAAAAATTTTGAAGTATCTAACAGTAGGTTTATGACCAAGCCATAGCTCATAAGAGGTCTTACTGGTATCACCTTTGATATGAACCCAATTGAGAGTGTAAAAATTAGTACTCGCAGCTTCTCTCCAATAGATATGGGGGACATTTCCTTCAAGCATCATAGTCCTAACAACATCTACAACTGTTATGTTCTTCCTTTCAATAACTCTATTTTATTGAGGGGTCTACGGGCAGATAATTGTCCTTTTATCCCATGTTCTTCACAAAAAGAATTAAACTCACCAGAAATGAATTCACCGCCCCTATCTAATCTTAGACATTTAATCTTCAGAACTATCTCTGTCTCAACCTTAGCCTTAAAAATCTTGAATTTCTCTAGAGCTTTAGATTTTTCTCTTAAAAAAGTAACCCACATCAATCTAGAATAATCATCAATTAGTAACATGAAATACCTGTCTCCTTGTAAACTTCTGACTCTAGAAGGACCACACAGATCAGTATGCACAAGCTCCAATACTTCATTTGAACAATGTTGTTTTATCTTAAACAAAATTCTAGTTTGCTTCCCCAGCTGACATTCCTTGCATATGGTATTAGTAGGCTTTACCAATTTAGGAAGATCTCTCATAGCCTGAGTAGAACTTATCTTGATAATATTGTCAAAGTTTTCATGACACAATCTCCTATGCCACAACCAACTTTCATCAACTTGAGCAATCAAAAAACTTTTACTAGCAGCATTTAGGTGAAAGATATTACCTTTTGTTTTCGTACCTGATGCAATCACATTTCCGAAACTTCCCAATATTCTACACTTTCCATCCTTGAATTGAAGATTGTATCCCTTGTCAACCATCTGTCCAACACTTAAAATATTATGCTTCAAACCTTCAACATATAGAACATCATCAATATTATTCTTACCATCAAGACAAATGAATCCTCTACCATGGATTACACCAGCTTTATCATCACCAAATTTTACAACACCACCATCATACTTTTCAAGACTCACAAATTTATTTTTATCACCTGTCATGTGATGAGATCAGCCACTGTCAATCACCCATTCGTCATTTTCTTCAATTATGGAAGCTAGAGCTTTCTCTACATTCATGCAACTAGTAGATTTAGTAGGTACCAAATCATTTTCCTTGATAGCAATAAATACTCATTCATTTTCACTTGCATTTCCTTTATTAGATTCATCATCTGGTACACCTTCATCAGCAGCATAATAACATTTTCTTTGGAATCTAGGCTTAGGAACTCTTTCTAGACACCTTGAGGCAAAATGACCTATCTTATTGAAAGAAAAACATTTAAGAGGAAATTTACCTTTATACTTACCTTCTCTAGGTACTCTCTTGACAAGAAGTGCTTCAAGCTCATCTAGCTTTCTCTCTTCTTCAATCTCTCTCATTTCATCCTCATACTTGAACACCTTTCTAGAAGAACTTTCACCTAGATCATATCTTTGCCTATCCCTTTCAGAGGTAGTAGCTTTGAATGCAAATTCTATCTTAGGAAGACAATCACCAAACTCACTTAACTCAAAAGCAACAAGCTTACCAATCAACATGTCTCTGGTTACATTTTTCACAGTCTGTATCTCCTCAATAGCAATAACTTCTTGTTTGTATGCAGAAGGAAAGGATCTAAGCATTTTAGCAACAATCTTCGATTCTTCCAATGTTCCACTAGCACATCTAATATTACACACAAGTTCATTCACTCTCTGCATGAAAGCAGTAATATTATCATCTTCACCCATTTTCAATGTTTCATATTTCCCTTTTAGACTTTGGAGCTTAGAAATTTTCACATGTGCATCACCTTCATACAAAGTTTCCAACTTTTTCCATATCTCATAAGCAGTCTTCAAATCCATTACATTTTTCATCTCAAAATCAGTCAAAGCACTCAACAATGCTTCCTTAGCCCTGATATTGTACTCAGCATCTTTGATCTCAGCAAAATTAGAAGGACCATTCTATGGAATGATATACCTATTCTTTGTAATGTTCCAATAAGATTCACTAATGCATCTCAAATGACACTCCATTCGAGTCTTCCACAAAGAGTAATTTATTCCATCAAATCTCAGAATATCCTTCTTATATGTTGCCATCCCGGATCACCTCAAGCTATTAAACTTCTTCCAAGGAACCTACTCTGATACCAATTGTTGGCAACACAAGGGAAAACAACTGAGAGGGGGGTGAATCAGTTGTCACAGAAATTCAAACTTATTTAAACTTATTAACCTTATTCTCAGATCTGATTAATACCATGAAAGTGTAAATCATCAACACATCAGAAACACACATAACACCAAGATTTTTACATGGAAACCCTATTAGGGGAAAAACCACGGTGGAGGTTAGTCCACAAGATTATACCCTGTTAAAAGTATAAAGGAATAAATGAGGAATGCACATGCATTCAGGCACACTGCCTAGAGCTCATTACTCAATTATAACATGGCTTACTACCCAAGGAAGACACACTATCTTAAAAAAAGATTTAGATTACATCCACAAGATTGAACTAAGAAAATAGCATCTACTCGTGCCTGATTACAGTTCTGATTAAGCACATAAAATTTGCTCGCTCTTCACACTTTACTTCAGCCTTCGAATGATTTGAACATTATTCACACACAAGAATCACACACTTCGCTTCACAAATCACTCTCATACTACAAATGATAAAACAATCACTTATATATTCTCACAACCAAGAATAACACCATCTACATGTCGACTCTAATAAAACATAAAATGAATACAAAATGTCGGCCCAAAACATAAATAATTATCAATGTGAATCAACCAAAGTCAGCCACAACATAGTGAGGACCCAAAATAATATCCTCAAACATGAAGCACCTTCAAAAATTATTCCTCGAAGATCCACAACACACTACAATCACCCTGTCGGCCAAGAACATGAAAAACATGAACACGCAAGAGAAAATCTCCAATTGCGAGCACAACGATCAATGCAAATGTGCAAAAAAGATAGAGCATGATATAGAAACATCCACAAACATCATGAATAACTAGAGAAGCATTCACAACACTTCACGTTACCAAAATCACATCATCTTCATTCAGGAACACCAACTGAAGCAACAAAAAAACTGTCAGAACATAGATACTCATAACTCGATCAAGTCTTCATGCGGATCTATGAAACTTAACATGGATAAACTAGCTATACTCAGAAAAAAAACCATTTAATCCACAACCTCTAATAATCAACATACTGAGTGTTATCCACTGAAATTGCACCTTGTTGAACCCGATGTTCAACACCTCAGTGTAACATGGGAAGACCTCTAAAGCTATGGGTTTCTTGTAAGTAAAGGTCAACCTCCAGAGAAGGCCGGCTTCCTATGGTGTCACTATTCTACTGATTCTTTTTGAAGGAAAAGGGAGAAGGAGTGCACAAAAATAAAACTAAACCCTATGGTGATACACCAAACTGATAAGAGCAATGGAATACTTTGATTTACACTTGAAAATTGACAATGAACATAAAATTACACATCAAATTTCTGTAAGATTTGCATTAATGTTTCACAAACAGGTTTGATTCACACACTTTTTCAAGAAAGGAAAATATTTTCACATATTAGAATCCATGTGTGATTATGTGAACACAGTTTGTGATTCATATAATGATACTTTTGCAAAGGAAGGCATGAAAACAAAAGATAAAGTTATAAGGGAATAGAAGAATCTCACAAAATAACTTGATCATTAACCTGAAATGCTCAACACTTTGCAAGAACAAGATGGTAATTTTGAATCATCAACAGTGACCAAGGTAAACTCTGTATATTATGCTCTGAATGAGTTACAAAAGTGTGCTAATCTGAGAAAGGATTGCCAAAGTCACAAACTTCTGAAAAGCCTGAGAAGAACTCTTTTACAAAGAGGCAAACATGCTAGATATATTGAATGTGTCAAAAGAATGTGTTGGCCCCTATTTTTAGGGTTTACAAAATATCCGCCTCCAGAAATATCTGCCCTTAGATCTTTTGAATCGAGTTACTTCTACATTAAATGTGTATCCCCCTTGTCCATGTCGGTGAAGGATCTCTCTAGGAATGGCCTCTAGATCTTTTGGAATAATCGCATTAACTTCTAGCCTCTGTGTCCACCTTGAGACTTCATCAGAGCCGCTTTGAACATTCTGAAGCATTACCATTAATATCGATCTACCTTTTTCCAATAGAGATTCTAGTTGTCACTGAGACTCATGGCCTTTCTACTCCTTCGGCTTTCTTGTGCTCAAGATCTTTCTACAAATTGACCCCCCTAAGAGACATCATCTGGTTTTCATGTTAGATCCCCATACCATGTTCACCAAGCTGATTGATCACCTTCATCTCAGAGTAGATCGATGTTGTTTATGCTCTGTTGATCCTCTTGGCACTGGTCAAGCTACCAACGATTCACCTATAACTCCTTTTGATTGGTTGAACACAAGCAACATAAGATTCCTAGGCAATCAAAAGCTATTCAGACTGAATTGCATGTCGGTGAGACATTAGCCGTGTCTCCCCGATGCGATTAAACTCCACAAGACGGTCAGCATAGCCTAGGACTATCAACAAGACTTCATATCGAGCTGCAGGAGTTATATCGATATCCCAAAATTGTCGCCGAGACAATCGCATTCAGCAATAGGTCATAGCAGGCGCTAAGAGTCATACCGATATCCTTTTCCATTGGCAAGCTCATCGCTATCGACAAGACTCCCCTCAGTCGGCGAGGTGTTATCTGAAGCCCCCACCTTTCGGTGAGACTTCATTGGTCGGTGAGACATCTCCCCGAGCAAACCCCCCTTCACCGAGACTTTGACCATTCGGCCAAACCTCACGGCGAATGTAAATCTTTCTCCCCGCCAATGGCCTTATGAACAACTGTCGGCGAGACTTTCATCCGTCGGCAGGACCTTTCATCGAAGCCCCCACATTACAACCAGACTTCCTCGGTCAGTGAGACATCTCCCCGAAGGTAAACAAGTCTCCCCGAAGACACATCCATTCGCCAAGACCTCACTCCGTTGCCGAGACATCTCCCCAAGCTCAACATTATGCCGAGAGTATTGCATTCTTTCGGTGAGACTTCGGTTGATCAACAAGACTTCACTTTGAACCTAAATTCTTTCGGTGAGCTAGCCTTGTCCACAGCGGTCGGTGAGACTTCAGCATGTCGGGGAGACATATAAAAACCCATGGCGATCAAAATGTCTAGCCGACTGGTATATTTCCAATGAATAGAACCACACTGCTAGTCGGCAAGACAATAGGAGGGTCTCAGCGACTTTCTTCATTAGGAGTTTATGCCAAATCCGATTGAGGCATGCTTTCTAACAGACTTCCTTGAGAAATATCATCGGGTGTATGATTTAATCCTGCCCAACAATGTCCCCATTTGGCCTTCATGAACACCTGAAACATAGATTTCCCTGCCTGTTTGAGCCCGTAGGTGAAAATCAAGTAAAATTTCTGGCGACCTCAACTGGATGTTTTCCTGCTAAACATGCAAACTAGTAGCCTAGACTTGTCCATTGGGCATGGAGTCACTTGATAACTCAGAGGTTGATTCAAAACATCAGCTTTGTACATGGATCAAACGCATTTGTAACTCAAGAAACAAATCACTTCGACATTTATAAAAACAAGAAACTACATAAGTGAAACTATTTACTGTGTTGGAACAGCACTTAGGGAATGCAACAACAACTAAACTAAAGTGCAAAAACACTTATTGAATGCATGAAATCTAACCTAAATCATGTACAAGGAGGAACTTATCAAACCTCAAAACAAGGCTTGAGGTGTATCCCATTGACTGGGATAGGTAACTTTTCTCCATCCATTTTTGATAACTGGAATGCATTATGCTCCTTGCATTCAGTAACAACAAAAGGGCCTGCCCAGAAATGGTCAAATTTTGTATGTTTTCCTGGACCACTCTTTAGTACATCCCACTTGAGAACAATATCACCTTCCTTGAAAACCTTGGCTGTAGCTTTCTTATCAAATGTTTTCTTCGTTTGGAGTTGATGATACTCCAAAGTTTTCATTGCTTTGTCTCTTGATTCTTCGAGCTCCATCAGCTCTGCATATCTCACGGACATTGGGTCCTATTCTTCATACATCTTCAACTGGTGAACAATGTCTAGAGCTGGAAGCTCTATAGATAGAGGTAATCTAGCCTCTTTACCATAAGCAAATACGTATGGAGAATTACCAACTGATCTCTTAGGGGTTATTCTATCTGCCCAAAGTGCAGATTTCAATGTGGTATGCCAAATTCTTTGATTCTCTTTTATAGTCCTCTTAATGATTCTGATCATATTTTTATTTGAACTTTCAGCTAATCCATTACCCTGCGGGTAATAATTGGAGGAAGTATTCAAATGAATTATGTGTTTAACAGCCCAATCTGTGACTCTTAATCCAACAAATGCAAGAGCATTATCTAAAATGATGGAGTTAGGAACTCCAAATCTCGTGATTATATCTTCATAAAAACTCAAAATTGAAGATTCATTTGCTTATTTCAAAGCTACTGCCTTAGTCCACCATGTGAAATAGTCTGTAGCAGTAAGCACCCACTTGTGGTCAGCACTGGATGGTGGACTAATTGGTCCAATAAAGTCAATGCCCCATCTCATGAAGGGTTGTGCTACCCGAATTGGATGTAAAGGCATAGCAGACAACTTTTCCTTTCCTACAAACAAAGCACACTTCATACACTTCATTGACTATGCATATGCATCTTTAAACAAGTTGGGCCAGTAGTAACCAGCTCTCATAATTTTCCAAGCAGTTGTCCTTGGAGCAAAATGACCTCCTGATACTCCATCATGAAACTCATGAAGTACCTTTTTTGTTTAATCAACATCAATGCACCTTAATAAAACACCATTCAGATCTTTTCTGAAAAGAATATTATCAATGAGGACATAAGGAATTGATTGCAATCTAAAGTATCTTCATTTTTCTCTATCTAGACCTGGTGGACATTCACCAGTATGAAGAAAGTGGGTCATTTCTTGAACCCAACCTATAACTGATGCAGGTGCAGCAGCTTGAACATTTTGAGGCTGATCAGTATTAGCTAAAACAACATCAATTTCTGATTTTTGTACATCTTCAGGGGTTGAGGCAAGTTTCTCACAAAGTCCTCTACCCCTGACAAGTTTTGTGATGTTGATGTCAACATCAAATTCCATTACTTTTGTGATCCACCCTGCTCTTTTTTCACTCAGATCTTTGTTCAACAGAAATTCCTTTACACTTGAGTGTGCAACCTGAATATGAATTTTGTTGTTTGAAACCAGAGGTTTAAACTTCTTTAGGCTTCTGATCACAGCGAGAATATGCTTCTCAACAAATGTACATTTCTCTTCATAATCAACAAGTCCTTGACTAAAGAAAGCTATTGGCTGCTCTAAATTATCACTGTTTTTCTGAACCAACATAGCAGAAATTGAACTAACGCTTTCAAAAGCATATAAAAAGAAGTCTATAGAGAAATCTGGATTTACCAGTATTGGAGCTGATGCTAAAGCTTCCTTGATTTCTTCAAAACTATGTTTTGCTTCTCTAGTCCAATTGAAAACTGCATTCTTTTTAAGCATGGCAGTCAAGGGTTGTAGTAAATTTGCAACATCAGGAATGAATCTTCTTAAAAAGTTAATTCTCCCTAAAGAACTCTGCAATCCTTTCTTGTGATTGGGTAATGGCAGTTCAAGTATAACTTTAACTATTTCAGGATCAATGGTAACTCTGTCTTTTGATACTATGTGGCCTAACAGTTTACCTTCACGAACTGCAAAAATACTCTTTGTCGGATTGAGAGATATTCCATATTCTCTACATTTTTCAAGAACTTGCTTGAGATGTGACAAGTGCTCATTTGCATTTTTTGAATATACAATTATATCATCTAGGTAAACCAGCAGAAATTTCTGAATTAAAATCTAAAATGCCATATCCATGGCACGTTGAAAGGTGGCACCAGTGTTAGATAAACCAAAAGGCATTCTCTTGTAGGCCATAGTGCCCCATTTTGTTGTAAATTTTATTTTATAGTGATCCTCTTCTTTGACTAGAATATGGTTATAACCAAAATATCCATCCAGAAGAGAAAATCTCTCTGAACCAGCAACAGCTTGGAGAATTTGTTCCATAGACGGTAAGGGATAATGATCTTTCAGAGACGCTATGTTAAGGTCTCTAAAATCTACACATAATCTTACCTCACCGTTCTCTTTTCTAATCGGAACAAGGTTAAAAACCCAGAATGTGTGTTTAATTGGAAACACAATACCCCCCTCTACTACTTTGGTCAGCTCTTTGATCATTAAAGGTTCAAGCTTGGGGTTCAATGGTCTCTATTTTTGTCTAATAGGCTTGGCACCAGATTCTAACTTAATTGTATGTTGTGCAATATGAGGATCAAACCCTCTTAAATCAAAATATTTCCAAGCAAAAACATTATGATACTCTTAGCATAAAACAATGAAAGCTCTCTTATCTTCAACTAAACATTTTTTTCCTAATTTGAGAAGCTTACCTTTAAAGATTTCCACTTCTTCATAATGATCTTCTTTAACTTGAATGCCAACTTTGTTCTTCTTAAGTTGATCATCAGAATTGAATATGGATTCCAAGGTAACCAGCCCTTTGGGAATTTTATTTTTCTTCAGCTGTATCACTTGATCATCATACTGTTGTTTAATCTTTTCCTGGTTCACTACAGAAAATTGATCTTCTTGGAGTAGAAAGGTTAAAATCTGTTCATTGCTTTCAAATACTTGCCAGTTAATGTTGTTATCAGGAATTGATGGCCTGATAACCACCTTAACATACTGCTATATTTTGTCTTTTTTAATATCACTTGGGATATCAAACTGTGCTCCAATTGTTGCAAGTCTATCAGCATGCTTATTCTGATTTTGTGGAATAGAAATCAGATTGAAGGCATTAAATTCTTCAATTATGTTCCATACTCTATTTCTATACGACTTCAAAGCATGATTCTTGGCAACATTCAGCCCTCTAACCTGATTAACTATCAATTCACTGTCTCCATAGACTTTCACACAGTCAATTCCTCTTTTCCTTGCCCACTCAAGGCCTTGAATGAATCCTTCATACTCAGCACTATTATTAGAACATGCAAAAGAAAAATGAAAGGCTGAAAAATACTTATCACCTAGTGGAGAAATTAGCATTGCACCTCCACCTGCTCCATTCTTGCTTCTCGAACCATCAAAAAACATTTCCTAGAGTTCACTTTGTTTTTGCAATAATTGATTTGTACTTTTTTCGAGGTTTGGAACCTCTGCATCAAGTTCAAGCATCACATAATTGCCCATACCGGCATCTTGAATAAAATCTATAGGATTTTCCAACACATTTTCAACTGCCCATTCATGTAGCAGCACATCAGGAACAGCTTCTACTTAAAGTTCTTGAGTGGCAGCCAGTTCACTATCAGTAAAAATGACACAATTTGTGTCTGCAACAGTAGGAACAACATTGATAGGACTTGGGCTATATGGCTCAATATGATCTTTAGCCAACTTTTTCAGATTTAATGGTAACTTTCGTTTTGTATCTTGTTCTAAACAGCATATGTGACCAATCAGCTGACACATAACCACCTATCTTAGCTGTAAAGTCTCTTGAGAGGTACAAAGAAAAGAAAGGTGGGAGATCTATGACACATATGTCCTGAGGAACTTAAAAATTTAGACAAGCATGAAGGGTAAGACTCAAATTTTTAATAACACCCAATGTATTAACAGAAGTACCATCCAATTGAATCACTCCTTTCTCTAAAGGCTAATACTTTAGTCCATTGTCAGCGATTTTCTTTGGCATTACTGAGCTACTAGCTCCAATATCTACCATACATTTATGAACTAACTTATCACCTATGATTACAAACATGTAAAATGGAGGTGGTTTGACTTCTTTTCCTACCTCTTTGTTGGGTTGTTTATCCTCTTCTTGAGGATTATTTGTCAACACAGCTCTAACCTGACCTATTGGAGACTCAAATTCATCAGACACTTTAAGATTTGACAAAGCTGAGTGTAACATATCTTTTTGACCTGGGATAGCTAATGAATCCCACATAGACATCGTTACATTTATTTTTTTCATGCTATCAAGAATATTATAGGGTATAGCTGGGTTCACTTTATGATGTACCTTTATGCCAGCATGATCAACTTGCAAGTGTGGCTGCTCCTTAACTAGGAGTTGTTGATTTCTTTGCAAGCCACGAGTCACTTGAGATGTGGATGGTTCTGCAGCTGTTGCTTTCCCTTTATCAGCTACTTGATCAAGCTCAAAATCTCTTTTCTTCGCCCTTGTGTTAGCTGCAACTAGAGAATTATCTACATTCAATCCACAAAATTCTTCACCTTGCCAGTTAAGTAGGGTAGTATCATTGGTAGGCTAACCTTGGTGTTGTGGAGATGCATCATTGAATGCATTCTGCTATGAACTTGAGGAATTTTGTACCATAAGTGCTTGATTAATAAGTCTATTTGAGCAAGTGACTTTATTGTGAGGTTGGTTACAAGGGTAGCACCACTCATAATATGCTGCTAAGTTTTTTTGAATAGGGACAAGATCCTTAACTACACTAACAAGTGTTGGAGCATAAGCCTGAAAAGGTCTAGTATTTACACTCTGTCTTGGGCCCTGGTAGTTTCCTTGATAAGCCTATCTATTACCTTGATATTGCTGTTGTTGACCTGAATTTTGTTGTTGATAAGGCCTGTTATATGATTGCTGCTTTTCCAAGCTCACAAGCTTATTTCCAAAAGTTTGTAATAAAATTTTGATCTCCTGTAACTCACTTGAATATCTTGGAACAGCAGTTTCTTATGTTATAGCAATTGGAATAGGTGGCAAAGGTGCAAAAGGTGGTATTTGCAAAGGGATATTCGAATGAATATCTAGAAATATAGGCATTGGTGGCCAAGGAGCAAGTTTACTAGCTTGTATTAGGTTGTTTTCAGCTCTGATTGTTATTTCAAATGCATCTGGTAGAGAAACACCCCCCATTGATTGTATCATAACGGCCATATCGCTGTTAAGAGCCTTCAAAAAGTACAAAAATGCATATTTTGGAGGTGGTCTCACTGTTGTAGGAATTTTATCATAAGTTTTTTGAAATCTAAAATTGAAATCATTCATTTGCTCCTGAGGAGCTCTCTTAATCGTAGTTAATTGCTCCAACAAAGACAAATTATCAGACCTTTCCTGAAACTGCCTGTGTAATTTGTCACCCAACTCATCCTAGGTGGCAACTAAACCTACTCCAAGACTCCTAAACCACTGTAATGCTCTTCCTTTGAATGATGTTGCAAGTAGCCTTACAACTACGTCTTCTTGTGTGATATAGTGCGCACCACATAAGGAAGCCACGTCTCGTATATGTTCAATCAGGATAGTTTGATCTTCCCCCATGAAAATTGGAAAGCTCTTTAAAGCTGCCATTGGAATGTCATTGTGTTGTGCCAAATTTAATGGACTACCTCCATTAAATGGCACAAAAGGCCGATTTCTGGGAGTAGCCATTAGAGGTGGATTTACCTACACTCCAGGTGAAACAAAAGACATGACAACAATATGGAATCTCACAGATGGAGGAGTAGATTAGGTTCTTCTAGAATAAACAAATGTTGTCCCTGACCTTTCTGTTTCCCTGCCTTTTCCCCTTGATGGGAAAAGTGTGATTTCTGGTCTAACACCAAGTGGTGTAGACTGTACTCTCTTAGAAGGAGGTGCTCTTTTTGCTGCTCTGCCATGTCTTCTAGGTGGTGACAGCTGCAAATATTCAAAAGGAACTGAGCTGCTCCTTGTCTGAACTCTTCTCATAAACTGTAAAAGCATTGATTCTGAAGTTCTTTCTCTTTATGGAGTCGCCAAGTATGCAAAATGACTTCTATAAAGTCTGAAACTTGTTGGTTGCATACCAAACCAACAATATAATGGTGGGACCGGTCCCACCAGGCGTGCCAAAACTATTATCCACTGAAATTGCACCCTGTTGAACCTGATGTTCAACACCTCAGTGTAACATGGGAAGACCTCTAAAGCTGTGGGTTTCTTGTAAGCAAAGGTTAACCTCCGGAGAAGGTCGGCTTCCTATGGTGTCACTATTCTACTGATTCTTTTTGAAGGAAAAGGGAGGAGTGCACAAAAATAAAACTAAACCCTATGGTGATACACCGAACTAATAAGAGCAATGGAATACTTTGATTTACACTTGAAAATTGACAATGAACATAAAATTACATATCAAATTTCTGTAAGCTTTGCATTAATGTTTCACAAACAGGTTTGATTCACACACTTTTTCAAGAAAGGAAAATATTTTCATAGATTAGAATCCATGTGTGATTATGTGAACACAGATTGTGATTCGTATAATGATACTTTTGCAAAGGAAGGCATGAAAACAAAAGATAAAGTTATAAGGGAATAGAAGAAATTCACAAAATAACTTGATCATTAACCTAAAATGCTCAACACTTTGCAAGAACAAGATGGTAATTTTGAATCATCAACAGTGACCAAGGTAAAATCTGTATATTATGCTCCAAATGAGTTACAAAAGTGTGCTAATCTGAGAAAGGACTGCCAAAGTCACAAACTTCTGAAAAGCATGAGAAGAACTCTTTTACAAAGAGGCAAAATCCCAGATATATTGAATGTGTCAAAAGAATGTGTTGGCCCTTGTTTTTAGTGTTTACAAAATATCTTCCTCCAGAAAGATCTACCCTTAGATATTTTGAATTGAGTTACTTCTACATTAAATGTGTATCCCCGCTATGCATGTCGGTGAAGGATCACTCCAAGAATGGCCTCCAGATCTTTTGGAATAATCACATTAACTTCTGGCCTTCGTCCACCTTGAGACTTCATTAGAGCCACTTTGAACATTCTGAAGCATTACCATTAATATCGATCTACCTTTTGCTAGTAGTGATTCCAGCTATCACTGAGACTCGTGGCCTTTCTGCTCCTTCAGCTTTCTTGTGCTCAAGATCTTTCTGCAAATTGACCCCCCTAAGAGACAACATCCGGTTTTCATGTTAGATCCCCATACCATGTTCACCGAGCTGATTGATCACCTTCGATCTCAAAGTAGATCGATGTCATTTATGCTTTGTTGATCCTCTTGGCACTGGTCAAGCTGCTAACGGTTCGCATGTAGCTCCTTCTGATTGGTTGAACACATGCTACGTAAGATTCCCAGGCAGTCAAAAGCTATTCAGACTGAATCGCATGTCGGTGAGACACTAGTCATGTCTCCTCAATGCGATTAAACTCCACAAGACGGTCAGCATAGCCTAGAACTGTCGGCGATATTTCATATTGAGCTACAGGAGTTATATTGATATCCCAAAATTTTCGCCGAGACAATCACATTCGGAAAGAGGTCATAGCGGGCACTAAGAGTCATACTGATATCCTTTTCCATTGGCAAGCTCATCGCTATCGGCAAGACTCCCCTCAGTCGGTGGGACATTATCCGAAGCCCCCACCTTTTGACGAGACTTCATCGGTCAGTGAGACATCTCCCTGAGCAAACCCCCCTTCACTGAGACTTCAACCATTCTGCTAGACCTCATGGCGAATGTAAATATTTCTCCCCACTGACGGCCTTGTGAACAACTGTCGATGAGACTTTCGTCTGTCGGCATGACCTTTCATCGAAGCCCCCACATTACAGCGAGACTTCATCGGTCGGTGAGACATCTCCTCGAAGGTAAACAACTCTCCCCAAAGACACCTCCATTCGCTGAGACCTCACTCCGTCGCTGAGACATCTCCCCGAGCTCAACATTACGCCGAGAGTATCGCATTCTTTCGGTGAGACTTCGATTGATCGGTAGGACTTCACTTCGAACCCAAATTCTTTCGGTGAGCTAGCCTTGTGCACAACGGTCGACGATACTTCAGCATTTCAGGTAGACATTTAAGAACCCATGGTGATCAAAATGTCTAGCTGACCGGTATATTTCTAATGAATAGAACCACACTACTAGTCGGCAAGACAATAGGAGGGTCTCAGCGACTTTCTTCATCAGGAGTTTATGCCAAATTTGATTGAGGCATGCTTTCTAACAGACTTCCTTGAGAAATATCATCGAGTGTATGATTTAATCCTGCACAACAATGTCCCCATTTGGCCTTCATGAACACCTGAAACATAGATTGCCCTACCTATTTGAGCCCACAGGTGAAAATCAGGTAACACTGAGCAAACCATCCACATGTTGGCCATACTAAACTTAACAACACACAAATCTCTTTATTATATTTTTTTCAATATCCTCAACATATATTGCCTTAAATGACATCAATGCCAATAGTGTTGACATCAATGACATATCAACAATATCCAACAGGCGTCACCCAGAACAAACACATTGAAATCCACATAAAGGTTGGAGCATTGGGCCCAAAAATAAACCTTTGCATCATTAAATGGTCCATAGGCCCAAAAAGCAACACCCTATCAAACATCGAACCTCAAGAATGAGGCTTACCGCTTAACACTAAGCAAGACAAAGTGCAAGAGGAAAGGGAAAATATTGAAGCCTGAAAGGACTCATCAGCTGTCGGAGATCAGGGGTTAGGCTTACCACTTACCACTTACCACTTACCGAAGATAAGGAAAAATAGTAAGAGGCAAGACAAAAGTCTGCCATCTGAAAGTCTGAATGAGGGATAGACGGATTTGGAAGAAAGGGAACCCTGGGAGAGAAGGTTAAAACCTTTGAGAAGAAAATGGGGCTTAAAGAAGAAGGTAGAAGGGAATAGAGATTTTTGGAAGTCAAGCATCAGGTGGATGCTTTATGGCTTAATTTTTTCCATGAAATGATAAATGATAAAGGGGAAGACTGATCCTCGATGCCTGAAAAAACAAACACTTAGTTGTTTTTTCCAAAATCCCATCAAGAATTGGGGTTGGATGACATGCTTACCTCTTACATTAACAAAAGTAAGAGGTAAAGCCAAAGGCCGAAGTCTAACCTCTGAAAGATTAACACTTAGTTGATTTTCAAAAGGAAGGATAGGGGGTAGAGGGAAAGATTTAAGCCCAATGGGCGAAACTTGAAATGGCAAAGGGAGAAATGGAAGGAAAGGGAGAAGAAGAAAAAGAAGATCAAGGGTGATAGAAGAGGGATGCAAGGAACCAAGCAAGTGACATCCTAAAGGTTTGAAAACACAACACTTAGCCACTTTTGGGAACCTTCAAGGACAATTCATTCAATATGGCCCATGTAGGATCTCTAAGATCGATTATCAATGATGGGTCATTGAAGGGTGGCATGAAATGTCAACAATTCTCACAGAGCATCTCTGAAATATGAAATTGCAATAGGTATTGTAGATGGGGTATCAATGAATGTTAACTATATAAATTGATCATCCCAAGAGGATGTGTCAACATAATATGAGGTAACATAAGTCTTAGTAGCATCCATAAGAGCCTAGTCATCCAAGGAAATATCACTTTCAAATGAAGATCCAACGTCTTCATACAATTGTTAGATGATGGTCCAAGCAATGAAAGGGCCCACTTAGTTTGCTCTATGTGATGTAGAGTATCCTTAGAAATAGTAAGACATATTATTCCATATACCATGTCATTGTTGTTAAACCATGTATTTTTTTTTCATAGTCACTTGGATTAGGAATGAGTCTAAGGAGATAGGGAAATAGATCTTTGATTTTTTATCCCTTATTTCTAGGAAAAATAGTTCTTTGAAGTTATCCTTACAATAGATTTATGGAAATAAGTATTAGGAAACATGATGAACCCTTCCAAAAATGGAACTTTATCCTAGTTCGTGATTACAAAATGCTTGTATAATACCCCCAAGAATAATACATAAAAGGGCACTTTATAAGTTGAATGCAAAAGATACACCAAGAGACATCCACTTTCCACTAGTCTCATAATCACCCCCTAGAGATTACAATGCGACATTTTATTAGTAGTGCAATTACATTGTTGTTCTTAAGGCCTATAGCTCAAATTCAACAAGTATTTCTTTATTTTCATACATCAACACACATGGAGTGAGTATTATAGTTATAATTAAGTTCAAGAGAAAAAGTAGGATCATTAGATGAAATAGAAAATTTATGAAAGTATGCATTTGCATTAATAAAATAAAGTAAATCATTAATAAAATAAAGTAAATCATGGTCATGATATGAAGGCATATGAGAGTATATGCTAAGATATTCAACTAGACCTACTTCATTAGAGAAGACATCTAGGGATGGTGTATGTAAGTTAGAAGTTTGTGTGATTAGATTAGGATGTATCAATGATAAACAATATGTATAAATCATGGATACATAAACAATGTGTTGATATGAAAGTCTAGAAGGGCAAGGACTTCAATAACCAAGACCCATAGTAGAGATATACGGTGTAGGAAATAAAGAGATTTTTATGCCTTATTCCTTATGGAAAAAGTGATTACCTTTGCATCCACTCTTTGACGATAACTGAAAACCTATACCACAATGAGATTCCAACTCTAAGAAAGTATGAGGGAACCCATCAGTGTTATATTCAATGTACATTGTGTAATAAAATGATTAAGAAAATAAGATGGATTATTATAATGATTAAGAGGTTGTGACTTAGAATGTTTAAAATGTATGTCAAAGATACCAAATTGAGAGAGATTAACCTTATAATCCATTAGAAAATTATTGAATTTTAAGTATTACCAATTATCACTAATACATGTATTAGAAGGAGAAGAATCAACAAGAACCTCATCATTTAGAATAGGTTAAGATGGAGTAGTCTATTTTGGTAAATAAGAAGGAATAAGAGTTTGAAGAGTAGATTGTGTAGAAGTTTGTTGGAGAAAAATAAAAGCTATCAACATAGATGCAATTAAACAAGTCTAAATTACATGTGTTAATACTAGAACTATTTTTTATGAGGGTATATTTGGGCATGTGCAGGATCATGGTATGCCAAATAGGCCCTTAAGTGGCAAAAAATTCAGAAAAATCAGTGTTAGGAAACTTGACGTAAATATTTGAATAAGTTATCTATATTATTTCAAAAATATGTAACAATAGAATTTGTAGAAAATTGAATGTAGTTTCTAAAATACTAGGTTTATTTAAAAATAAATAAAATCTATTTGGTGAAAATTTGAAATTTCAATGCAGAGTACTTAAATTTTAGGGAAAAAATAAGAAGTAGGTGTCATTGACCACCCTAACCATAATAAAATGATAATATTTTTGTAAGATTTTATATATAAGTAGAGGACTCATGTCCAGATGTGATGCATATTTTTTGTAATTTTTTCCAAGTAAATAATTAATTATGAATTTTTTATTAAAACTTTTAGAAAATATAAAAACTCGTCTGTCTAACCACCTTAACTTGGTCAAAAATTCATGAAATTTAATTTTTCTTTTTTTAATCCTATAGTATGTAAAGCATAGAATGTGACACATGTTTTGGATTCAAAAAATATGATGTTGTTTGAAATTTATAGATGTT
Organism: Sequoia sempervirens; assembly: GCA_007258455.2. Taxonomy (NCBI): domain Eukaryota; kingdom Viridiplantae; phylum Streptophyta; class Pinopsida; order Cupressales; family Cupressaceae; genus Sequoia; species Sequoia sempervirens. The sequence goes on from VDFB02047230.1 coordinate 274,231,856, forward strand.
TTTCAATCAGCCTATCAATCGGGACTTTAGTCATAATTCTAATAGAAAATGAATAATAATTATTTATTAAATTCAAATTAAATCATAATTTATATTTTTGGAAAGCTGAGAATATCCTCTAAAAACCCTTTTCGTTTCACTAATTTTGGGTGAAAAAAAAGTCGTCAGCCACATACCCTACAAATATTGCCACTTTTTGGCATACCATGATCCTGCACATACCCATTTGATACCATTGTAGTTAATCCCAATGATGATAAGAAGAGGTTCCTTTTTTTGTTGAAGCTCAAGAGAAATTAGTTCATATTATTGAAAATGATATCATATGTTTTTATGTAGATATAAATGAGTAAAGTAGCTACTTCATTATGCTTAATTGAATTTTGCATAGGATATTTTCAAGAATGATTAAGCACCTATTTGGGTCTCCTAACCTCCATAGGTAACCAAGATGTAGAAAAATATAAAATAGTGTGTTCTCTTATGGAGTGCATCTAGGAAGGTAAGAGTAGTAACAAATAAAATAAATATATGTGTTTAATCCCTAGTCTATGGGAATAAACACCCTAGTATGTATAAATGTAAATAAGATAAAAGGAGGTGAGGAATCACCAATATATTTCCAAGAATATATGAAGAATATAATTTAGAGAATACAAACAACAATATAACAAAAACAAGATAGTCTTGAATGATATTAGCAAATTAAAATGTAGAAAATGGAGAGGAAGGATTTTGAAGATGACCCCAAAATAGCAATAGCCTCAACCCTTCCAAGAGCACAAGAAAATGAATCTTTTTGTGGTAACATCAATTGATAAAATAACTAGCAATAACCAGCCAAAGAGCGAGTATATGTATCTTAGAATGAAACTTTGAATTTTTTGCATAAAAGGGGGAGTTGTTGGGAATATGATTCCATTTAATTGCAATCCTAAACACATTTCATGTATCTCCTAAGTCCTTGGAAAGTGTTCCCCGACACTAGGATTAGAAAGAGATTAAATTTGAATGAAATAAACATGTAAATTGGCATTTGTAATTATTCCTAAATGATAGGAACATGTGGGGACGCCCAAGAAGAGCTCCTACAAAATAGGAGAACATGGGGTGCCCACATGGAAGGTGGAACCCACCTTGCTTAAGTTAATTGTTTGGACGATAGATAACACTTCAGTAATGCATGTAAAGATCCTACAAGTTAGGGATTGATATTTATATGAGTGGAGTTCAGTTCAGTTCAGTTCAATATTAGTTCAATTCAGTTCAGTTTAGTTCAGTTCAGTTATGGTTCAATTATCTATAGTTGCATGTAGTTAGGTTCAATTGAATGCTAGTTGACTTCAGTTGCATGACATATAATAGGTGGATACATTCAGTTAAGTGGGGATGATCAATCATGCATAATGTTTGCATGAATTGATGGAGAGATATGTTTCAGTTAACAAAAATTGACTTGGACCCACCTTGGGTGCCCAAGTTGACATCTTGGAGTTAACACCTTTTGCATGAGAATATATTTACAAGGTTGAGTTAAGTGGGCCCATTCTTGGGCACCAACTTTGAGGAGAAGCTTGGAAGATATTTTCTTGACCAACGATCAGTTAAGTGTTCAGTTTGGGGTGCCTAAATTGAGGAGAATTTGGTTTTGACTTCATGTTACAAGATGAAACTTTACTTGCACAAAATAGGCATAGGTTTTTTAGAGGAGCTTTATGCTCTTGTAATTGACAACTCTTTGGAGTTTATAAGGCTCATAATTGTCTATTAATTGTAGCAAGTTGAAGAGAGTTTTATCAGAGTTTATTGCAGGTTGTGAAGAAGAATTGTTGAAGGAAAAAGAAGCATATCAAGCAAAGGATTGATACAATGTTATTGTAATCTTATTCTAAGGTTAAATAATACAAGCACTATTGATTCTGGTGGTGGAGTTTTTTCCCAAAAGGGTTTCTCCACGTATATGTTGTGTCACTTCTATCTTCTTGTCTCATTCTTCTACAATCTTCTATCTCTTTCTACAATTGGTAAAATTGATCTAAACAGATAATCATACACAATGAAATTGTAACAAAGAACACTTAATTAGATCTACAATCTCATAATTTTACAAGTTTTAAACCTACATAATTACCTCCATTTTCAACAAGAGTAGAATCTCAATAGTCACATTCAAACATATGAGGCGTTTTTACCACTAGTTACACTAGATAACTAAGAAAAAGCAATGTTTAATTTTATTTTTTTAACTTTTGGGATGCTAGAATGTTGTGTGGATATTTTGGAAAAATCACTAAAAATTAAATATGTAATCCTAAGTTAGCAAGTAGAATATGAATGTGATGCATAAATTTGAAAATTTGGTGAGGGAAACATACCTAAGGAAAGGACTAAGTGATCCCTAAAACATGTTAGGGTAATGGATGACAAAACATGTTCAAAATGTAGCATGAAATTATGAGGGTACATGATTTTTTACATTACACTAACATATTGATATTTTAGTTACACATAATTACTTGTGAACTTGAATCCACCTAGATCATTTATAGAATTGAATAAAATTTTGCATATCATATTTTATTGTTATTAAAAAATATTTTTTATTTATCAAGAATCCATATATAAATAGAATTCAATAGCCCATAACCTTGGTATGAGAGGACTATAATGGAACTTGTTCTTTTTCTTGCAACCCTCAATTCTAAGGGGAAATACAATGCCTAAACCTAGGGATCAAAGGATTAAGACAAAGATCTGGTCTATAATCAAACTAAGGACAAGAAAAAACCAATTAACAAGGTTGGACCCAACCTTCTGCACTTTGAGCTCCACATGATTTGGGAGGGCAATCCTATCATTGGTATAAAATAATGATAAAATATTCATCAAACAATGTTACATGAAAGTCCCATTGGCACAATTTAATATAATGAAAATACTTTCATGAATTCATTATTGTGCTAGTTTCAAGTCACAGTGCAACTACAAGCCTCCTAAAAGTAGACAATGAAAATATTCACAAACATATGAATAAAGAATGTTATGGATTTCAACAAACTCAAGAATGATGCCTTATATTTTAGATAACATTGTAAGTTGATAATTTACAGAAACTATATTCATCTCAAATGCATAGAGGAGTGATAGATGAACAAATCTCAAGCATGTCCCATGCATTCCTTAAGCTCCATGAAGACTAAAAAACCCTAATAAATTAAACTTAAAATAAATGTTCATTAAGATTTATAATTTTTTTTGAACCATTCTGGGTATATAAATTGCACAAGACTAACTGATGCCTAAGCATGGGCTACAAAGTCACATGTCTTGCATCTTATATCACGATATAAAACATGTATTGATGATATTTTATTGTATTACCATCTGATGAAAATAACATCTCTAAAGCTTGCAATACAATCATTCTTAATAATCCATCTGATAACATAGCATTCCCACTATTTCCATGAGAGAATTTAATCTATCCCTTAGACATGAGGCAATAATGAAAATAGTTCTCCACAACAAATGTGCAAGAAGAAAGCAATAATCCTTAATTATTCTCATTCAAAGAGCATTAACTTTCATCTTGGAGACATCTACAAAACAGTATGTTATTCATATAGTCACAATGCAAGATACATCAACACTATGATGCGATGACCTACAAACACATACCTTCACCTAACATAGTCATCCTTCGCCTTCTTAGGCAAATCCTTCCTTCTTTTTTAGAACTTATAGAACATAACCCTTCCCAAATGAATGAAAGTTACATTTTATGGAAAAGAGGGAAAACCCAGATTACATCACAAAATGACAAATGACACATGTTGGACCCTCAAATTTTCAACAAACTAGCATTTGGGATATGCCATTTCACACATTTAATTAGTCAATTTAACCTTTAGAGAATTAATTTTTCCATTTGAAATAGCTTGGCATTTCAAAATATACTTTTTAACAAATTGCATCCATTTGACAATTTTTTTAAACAATTAATCTACAACTATTTTCTTCATAGTTAGGGAGCTCTATAATTCTTCTTACTTTGCACTCATGACCCTAACACTATCTTTGGTAGAAGTGATACTTGGATTTAATTGTAAAGCTTTCTTAAAATCTCTGAGTACAACATTATGATGATTTCCCTATTATTTTCTCACATTTCGTGACACATATTTTTGATAACCACTTCCTTGATCATTTTGCCTACAACTATTTTTGCCTCAATTAAACTTACAATTTCTACATCACCATTCCCACTTCCCGCTTGAAACAAATTTAACATCCTCATTCACTCAAGAAACTCTAAATGAATCTAGCCTAGGTCTCATGAAAAAGTGCCTCCAATCTCCAAATTCATGAAAGATATTGCATAGTCATGTTTGATGGATGTAGGGCGTTTTCAACTTGCCATATGATAAAATTTTCAATGCATTTAATTTTGCATGTGAAAAAGACTGCAGTTCAGCGAGAAAACATGTCCTATCTAATCACTGACGTGGACCAATCAGATATCCATCGCCAGTCTTTCGTTGATTTGCTTTTTAGTCATAAACTTGCAAAATACGCCTAGTAACAAATAAAATTTTGAAGATGAGACACAAATTGAAAAAATTTAGTGCTTCAAGTTTTAGGCTATTTGATTGTCACGAGGCCTAAAAACAAGCTTATGATGTACTAACATGACCAACCTATGATATACTAGTTATATCTAGAATGTAGTGTTGAGAAGCCAAGCTATTATGGAAGAACTATTGAAAGCATATAAGCTAGAAATCCACAAACTTTATAAACTTGTTGCATTCATCTATCATGTACATCAAAAAATATATATTAAAATTTTTTTTAACATGTGAATATTAATAATTCATAAGAGATCAAATCAACAATAGAGTCTATCAATTCCCTTTTAAACCTCCAATAATCTAATGATTTTCCCTACCCTTCATGATGAAAGAAGATACAAAATTAATGTAGGAAAAGAGAAAATAAATTGTGTAATAGATTATGTGTACAACTATCTACCTATTTGTTACAATATCATATTCCAACATAACAATGAACTAGAAGTAGGATGTAATAGTAGTAATCCTAAAAATAGTTTACAATGTTTATGCTTATGGCTATAAATATTATTGAAATGGAAAGTATACCCCTTCACATTCCAACTCAAGTTCTTGGGTATGTTCAAAGGACCTCAATATTATATCGTCCTCATAATTTATCTAGTCTAATACTTATATAATAAATTGTGGCGAAACTAAGCAAGGTTCCCCTATGACCTCTAATTGGACTCTCCTTATCTATTACACTATTCACATGCCAAATTCATTTCACATATCAAAATGTTAATGATATCTCAAAATCCACTTAGGACACAACAAAAGTTAATCTCCATAACTAAACAAATAAAGTAATAAAATGTGATGCATCAAATAGTATAGTGGGGATACATCCTACATAAAAAATGTCCTAAACCATCCACAAGGAATAATATGACCCATTAATAAAATCCAAACTTTTCCAATAGAGTAAAATTCATGAGTTTGTTTAATATGGATATACAAAATCTCCATTACAAAGAAGGGTTTTATCTATTCTAAACAAATGCGATAATGTAACTAATTGGTAAGTGAAAAATGATACTTGTAAACTATCCAACTTAGTATTAAGTCGACATTTTTCTAAATTAAGAATTATTTCAAAGAAATAAATATTAGAGAATGTTTATAAACTTGTTTTAAAATAAAAAATCTTCAAATTAATAATTTAAATTAAAAGATATTCATGTTACAAAAGACTACTCATACTTTAATTTATTAGATTAATGGATTGAATTGGACCTCTTCTCATTATATATTATATATTATATTATCTATGATATTTTAGAGTCATGTACTACTTTAACATGAACACCATTTTAGTAAAATAATTTAGTAATTTAATACAAGATTGATCAAGTGGTGCTCTTGCAATACATGATTACAAAATCTCATCAATAATATAGTATATAATAAGAATGGGTCTCAATTCAACTCATATATCTAATAAACTAAAACATATATGAATAGTTTTCTATAACATCAATACTCTTTAATTTAAATTATTAGATTGTTGATGTTTATTTTGAAATAATTATAAATTTTATATTATATTTTTCTTTAAAATAAATCTTATTTAAAAAAATATTAATCTAAGTTTGAAACATGAGAATTAAGAACAAAACTAAGAATGTAAAAAAAAAACCAATAAATTATTATCATAGTTCTTGAGTTATTTAAACTATAATAAATTATTATAGTTTAAATGACTTAAAAACTATTATTAATCTGTTTTAAATTATTATCATCATGAATAGCTAATTATTTTATTGGTATTTGTTTTAAATACATAGTATTAATATTGCATCATCATGAATAGCTTGAACTGAAACACATGTAAGGTGGTAGCAGTATTCTTGACTATTTATTTGCTAAAGATTATTATTTCCTTCATGTTACTCATTATGTTTTCTTTAGTTTTCCATGGAGTTTTGGGGACGAGGATGGGGGGACGGTGGGGGACGTGTTTCCAGGATGGGAGACAGGGGGATGAAATACATATAGTACTTGAAAAATTAGTTATAAAAGATGTATAACAATATAATTATATAATTGTAGAAGCCTAAGAAATAATTAAAGTTAACACATAAAAACAAAACGTAAAAATTTAAACTTTAAACACAATAACACATTACAATGATATATCTTATCATTTCATTGAAATAGTGAACCACTGAACATTGAAAATCAAAATGAAAATATAGACATTGGAAAATGCAACAAGAACTAGATATTTCATAATTTGAATTTCATAATCATGATTCATGAATCATAATTACAATCAAGTATCATTGTATCATCAATGTTCAAACTTCAAACTTCAATAAACTTAAATGATTGATTTAAAAAAATTAATTTAATTAAACATAAAACTTAAACTTTAATTTGTTTTTTTAATTTTTTGACTAAAATCAATGCATTTTTAGGGGGACATCTCGGAGTTTCCTTGGGTGGAGGGGACATTTGGAAGTCTCCCAAAAGTTTCCTTGGAGTCTCCCATGGGAAACGTCTCCCTCCAGGAGGAGACTTCGGGGGGGGGGGGTGGAGAAACGTGGAGATGGCAGGGAGACGATAGAGGGACATTTCCTAGGTGTCTCCCCGTCTTGGAAACGAGTGGTTTTTTTGGGTGGATGCATCGCCGTGGAACACTGGTTTTCTTGGTTCATTTTAACGGAATCCACCTCCCTTTTTAAGTGTTCCTATTTCTCATATTTCTCTACGATACTTTTCATATACTCCCACACATCTCCCTCAATCTCCTCATTCTACTAATATGGGACCTCAGGCTAGGTGAAGGCCTTTAGCCTACGAATTTCCTTTTTTTCACATGCCACTAGGCAAGCTGCCGCTTGAGGATGTCATTTTGCATCTTAAAAGACTTGTATAAGGTGTTGAGTTTCTCCTCCAAATTAATGCAAGAGTTGCAGGAAGGGTTCCCCTCCACGGGGCTCTTAGGAACGATATTTTGCAAGCTATGACTAGTCAAGGCCTTTATAGCAAAAGGATTATTAGGTCCTTTTATAAATATAATATTATATTAATAATTTTTTTACTCATAAAATCACATAAATATTATTTTACAAATACAAAACTACAATTTTTTTTTTTTTGCAAGATAATTAGTAAGCATTGAAATTAGTAATTTGGTATCAATGTAGATCATGAATATTGTAGGGACAATAATAAATATGATTCATACATTGGTGCAAGACTAATGTAAGATATTAAAATTGGTAATTTGGCATTAAGGCATCATAAAAGTTGTGGCTTAGACGACAATGAAACTACACCAAGATTGTACTAACATCTCAATTGAAATTACTTGATGTCTCCTTTTTAATTGAATCTTCTTCCTAATTACATTATTTTTATGGTACCATGGCAAGTCTATTTTCTATTCATATAGGCCAAGGATTGACAATGATCTATTGAAGGAAATACATACAATCATTCAAACTACAATTTGTGATAGTAATTAATCCTAGATAGATAGTGCTTATACTTAAATATTTTTGTTTACTCTTTTTTATGTTGTTGCACATGTATTGTTCAAATATATTTAATGCTTGTTGACATATAGTAAATCATGTTAGTTCATCAACACTTATTTTCTATATACTATTCTAATTATATTGTCATTTGACTTTGAAAAAGAAGTAGGATAGTAGACATAGGAGCAAATGGAAAATCTAGAAGACCTTATAGATAAAAAAAGATCAAAAGAGGTAGCAAGAGATGTAGCTAATGGTAGAAAAAGGACTTGGAGACGTCAAGCTCTAGGAAAACCAAGAAATGAGAATCCTTTCATGGAATATTAGGGCGTTTAATAGTCCTCATAAGAGGAATGTGCTTAAGAATCTTTCATGCCCACATTTTACACACTTAATGTACACAAAACAACCTAACTAATCTACAACAAATGTTACTATTTTTTTTGAAAAAAACAACAATAACATAATACACTACTTAAGGAAACAGTCAATGATAACATTTAATCAGGGGTAAAGATAGAAATGAGCCATAAAAAAAATTTAAACATAATAATGTATAATTCTTTTAGATCAACATATCATACCTCTTACCTACTCCAATATCTCTTGCATTCCATCGCATCAAAATTTCCTCGCTCCCAACATCTATACCTCCAAATATTTGTGCGACTAGATGCACAAGCTCAAGATCGATGGGTTAGATACAAGGTCTCAAAGATCAACCATATCATTATTAGAACTAAATCATAAATCATATATTAGTTTACGATTGGATTTGTAAAGAAAGATAAAGTATGCATATCATTAGGAGAGAATGGTAAATCCAAAATAAACTACAGGAGGACAAGACCATAGGGCCAGACCTATGCCTTGGGGGCTCATAACTTAATGGCCTTGCTTATGCACATGCAACACAAAGACTCCATAGTTCAACAACTTGAGTTTGCTCCAACTCATTTGAATCACCCACATAGGGTATACCCACTAGATCTCAAAATATGACTCTACCTCAATCACAATCATAACACAATAACACTAATATATGCTAAACTCAATCCTCTACTCAAAAGCATCATGTGTCCCAAATAATTTACATACTATAAGAGTGGGTACACAACCATTTCTAGGGTCCATTACCCCAGACAGTCTCACAATCGACTTCCACCCACTTAGGTGAAGCTGAGGATTGGATACTCTTCTTGACTTGATATTTGATGGTTTTCCTTATTGAGTATTAATTTCTCAAGACTTTTATGGGTAACTAGGTTCCCATGAACTCAAAATTTACTATTTACTCACTATAGATAAAGTTTAATACTTAAATCATAAATTCATATAAGGTGAAAGAGAATAATTCAAGAATAAAGTCCTTGCATACTTAACACAATTTGATACCAATCTAAATTTGTGAGTTAAATGATGAGAGAAACTCACCTATGATGTAAATAGTGGCAATTCTCACTCATTCCATGATAATTTGAAAAAACCTATTACACATTGAATAAGTTAAACTTAATATTCAAAATAATGACTTTTTAATATGGATACAATAAGGAATGCATTGCGGTGAGAGAAAGTAGTTCAAGAAATCAAATCCTTGAATACTTAGTCAAAATTTGGTAGCAATTTACTTTGCAAATTCAATCATATGAGAAAATCCCCTATAGAGTTCTTAAAATATAAGCCAAGTAATAAAACTAATATTATTCACCATTCTCTAATTACCCAGGGCCTCTATTAAACAAGGTGGGAGGTTAAAATGAGTGAATGATCAAAATAGCAATTCTAAATGCCAAGTATATTATAAAAGAAAACTAAAGGTAATTGTGTTCTACAATTATCTCTTAAAATCACTAAGAATATATTTATCCAATAGTTCCCATTAGTTCATATTCCCTAGAATATTAATGTTGGTTTGCTTTATTCACTAATTGCAACTCAACCGCATGATATTAAAACCAATAGAATTAGAGAGATAACTATTTAGCCAAACTATCTTTGAAATGAAATAAGACAACATCATATTATGATGTGGCTTTATGGACATGAGTATCCTAAGCCCATTGTGCTATGTTGTCTTTTATCATACAATCATTACATCTAACGAAGTTATTCTTATAAAATACCCAAAAAAAAATTGTGCAATGCCACTGGATATCATATGTCTATCCATCATTGTGGACACACACCTTCCAAATTATCAAATGTTACTATATAATTAATCACCCAACAATAATCAAATTATTATTTATTGACAACTCAAACATTGGAATTGAGAGCATATTGATATTTAGTCACTGATAACTTTTCTACAATAATATTATGAAAAATCAACAAATAATCTTAATGGTAGTAGTATTATCGATTTACCATTGAGTCAATCATAATGATTATAAATTTAGACAAAACTTAAATATTAGGAAAAATAGTGATTTCACCCAAGGTAATATTGGATTCATATGTAGCACTTCTAGTTAACACTATTAATTTGGATTAAAAAATAATGCTCTTTTAATATTTACAATAACTATTTCCATGCACCTATGATATTAATGTCATTATTATTCCATTATTAATTTTAACTACCCTTAGTATTTATATTCATCAATATATTAATATTATTCTTTAATATTAACATAATATTACAACCCCTGTGGAAAGCCAACCCAAAAATACTCCTAGACCAAAACCCCTTGCAAAAAAGAAGAAAGGTGGAGTGGAAAATGTGCAGTCTAAGGCGGTCGTTGGCTGTGTGAGTTAAAAAATGCTCCTACCAAGAAGGACAACAAATCGTCAACAAAGACTAAAGGTAAGAAGGAGACTCTGTGCTAGGTGGAGATGTTGACTTTGGACAGTGAGGGAAAGAGCATTGAGGACCAAGATTCTAAAGGGGATACCATTATGGCGGCTATTGTGGATGTGGGGATGAAGCAAACCAACGTCAGGAGGTCCCATAGGCTGGCTAAAAACAAGATGGAGGTGTCGGTGGTTGAGATATCTAACAGCTCGGAGGAGATTGGTGGCAAAGAGGGGCATACTAGCAGCAAAGAGGAGTTTATTAAGGACACCGTCAAGGAAACGAATGAATTTGTTGAAGGACCTAGCCACTTCTTAGATATGAAAAAAATGATAAATGCGGAATCCACCACCCAGTCTTTGGATCGGCTGGCTAGTGAGGAAGAGACTATTAAGAGGGAAAATGACATGATAAAGGATTTCAACAAGCTACAGGTGTGGGTGGAAAAACTGGAACATAAGTTCACTTAGCTGACACGATTCACCATTAAGATCATTCACAGGTCTTCTACCACTCTCTCAGAGGTTCTCAAGGAAGAGGTGGAGAAGGAAAAAGTGGGAGAGGGACCTGATTAGGTGGGTGATGATGTATTAAATCTTCTCTTTGAGAAGTGGGATGGGATTACTATGTAATGTGTGGGTCTGTGTTTTGGGCTGTTGGTTCTTTTCTATTGTCGGTATGTTGTTCCTGTTTCTTTTATTTTTTGTTGTTACTACCATCTTTTGATGTAACTTTGGACTTTGTCTCTTTTGATCAGAGAATTGTAGGCACCTTCAACTCACAACTTTCAGGAGTCTAACAGATTGAAGTTCTCACTACCTCAACTTACTTTCGCATGATCTCTCCTGTCTACCTTGCTTCTCACACTTGTGGTGTCCAATCCTTAACACCTTGTCTTGTATTTATACCATCTTCAATATTAGAGACTTTCTCCAAGGTCAGCTACACACACTTCATTTTACAAATTCAAATTAGGTCGGTAACTCAACATTCTCGCAGTGGATAAGAATGAGAGCGAACCAAACCAATACTTAACTAGGACCCAAAACAACATCTCAGATCAATCACACACTTCCTTAATTGAAACTTATCCTTCACATGACATGTAGACACTAAGTCAGCCAAACCTAATGAAAACACCAATGAACTTTGAAGTACACGCTTCCACAACAAGAAGATAACATGTAGACCACATAATAGGCTTCACCATGTACAAGAACACATCTTAGATTCCTTCAGATTCATCCATAGCTAATACAACAACCTTCAAACATAGAACACTTTCCATCAATCCATCCAGACTGTATAGACACACACAATAACTCTGAAACTAGTCTTCTGGAGCACCAAACCACAAACACCTTTGATAGAACATAGATAACACCATTACAAGCCTTCTTCCAAATCTGCAAGACCTAAAACAAACCAACGAAGAACTATGAAGTAGATACATTTCTCCCAGTCCATAGACAAACAACTCTACCAGACCAATTCACAAACCAGTGAACTCAACTTTCACTCTACATCAAACTAGAAGCTATAATCTAGGATATATCACCCAAGGATGCCCTTAAACAATAACTCAGATCCACACAACCATAGGATCAACACAAAAGAAATGTGGAGCACATACCAGAGCACATTCTGAACACACACAATTATGTCTTCACTATTTATTAATTTTCTCAAAAGCACTTGGTAACTCATCATATCAGTGCACCTACAACACCATAAAGATAGATCCATGTACTCACAACATCTCAACAATATCTCAGCTATACATGCACCACCTACAATCACTTGTTTTCTTTCTCTGCAACAACCTATACTGTGTTGATATCAATGACAACATTAATGACAACACCACTATACTCATTCATACTTACCATTACATGTCTACAGTGTTTTTAGTGCTTCCATATTGCGCATTCAACCTTTGGTAGTTGTTTTAGAAATGTTTATTTTATGCATTATAAGCTCTTATATATTGAGCACTTGTGCATTTTGGAGTAGTATGATATTATGTTGAGATATTGTTATGCTGCCAAAGTTACTCCAAAGTTGTAACATAGATATAAACTCCTGTAGAAGCTTACGCTACAAGTGTATTGTAACTGTTGTTTACATATAATACATTGTTTAGACTTTTGGAGTGTGGGTTTTTTTTCCTGAGCTCAGGTTTTCCCCACATATATTTGGTGTTATGTATTTTTATTGTATCTCTGTTTTTGTTTATCTTTACCTATAATGTGCATCTTCTTTATTGTAATTGTTTTAAGGGTTTGAAACTGTATAATTTGCACATTCTCTCCTCTGATAGATTAGCGTTGGAAGCGTTTTCGTGTACCTGACTTCCTTTCAATTGTCATGTCAAATTCTTCTTGCATCATGCATGTTATTTGAGCTAATATGTTGATGCATTGTTCAAGATCCATTCAATCATTCAAGGAATTGTTTCAAATCAAGTTTGAAGATCAAGATCCACATTCATTGAAGCCATTTCATGCTAGTTGTAGATCTACATTCCAAGGTTCATTCAAGGGTTTGGTGAGTTGTGACATTGCTTTGTTAATTCATCATTCCTTCATGTTTCATTGTTTCATTTCAAGGTTTAATTACCAAAACGGGGTTTGACCAAGGTAAACCCCCATTCACTGCCAACAAAACATTTGTGTTTGTAGATTTAGGTGGAGGATCTCTTGAAGAGCAAAATTGGAGAAGTTGTCAAAGTTGCATTTGTTGTCATCATTCTTGCAATTTCACAAAAACTTACCTACATGATTTATTTTTGACTATTTGACTGTGAAAATCAGAGATTGGGAGTGTAGACACAAGAGAAGAGAACCCAAAAACTATTTTTATAGAGCCCTAGCCAAGACCTATTCGCCATAGCACGAATGAATCCTTAGTTAGCTTCAAAAAAACACTTTTGGTGATTGGTACACATCATTTTCCCTTTCTCATATTTTCATTTTTGATTTCTAGTTCCATCAGTATTGAGCTTAATTTTCAAGATCCAAGTTGTAGGTTGCATTTTGGAGTTAGCTTTCTATTTTTAATCTTTCTCCCCAAAGTGTTGTTTAATTAAGACCCCCATCCTTGCAAAAGAAGGAAATTTGCAGATTCATACTTTGAGTTAACTCACCTCAAGGTTGATAATCCTTTCATTGCGTGGATCTCATTTCCTAATGAAATAAAGGAGAATAGGTCTATCTACTATAATTTTGGTGAACCCCCTTTTGCTTTCAATCAATCAACCTATTTTCTGTTGTTTCAATATTAGTTTTAAAAACATTTCTTTTGTTTTCCTTGCTATATATTCTAATTTCTTTTAATTTATTGGTAACTTAAATGAGTGTAATTTGTAAGTGAACATTGTAGGTTTATTCAATACCTTAAGAATGTAGTGCATAGGGAATAAGTAATGTGTATTTGCGTAGGAGAAGCCTTGATGACTACAAAGGATGTGTTTTTATGTGTATGCGTAGAATGAAGCGTAGTACTTTTCATTGTTAAATGACTAATCCTTGATGGCAAAAAAAATTTCAACGACAAATCTAGTTTTTGGAGAAAGCAATGACATATCTTTATGATACATTTGATAAATAAGGAATTCTAGCTCATTCTAGAAAAAGAGACTTGTCCTTCCAGATTGACAGTTTTGAGGCACTACGTTAACTATCTATTTCACAAATTAGAACATATGCAAGGCTATAAACCTACAGACAACCATGACTAATTAAAAAATGTTGGATCAAAAAGAAAGAATCCTAGTTAGCCAAGGCTAATAGAATAGTTGAAAAATGAGTTCTTGTTTTTCATGCTAGTTCAGATTTTTAGAAACAAAAATTGCTTTGACAAATCATGTAGTAAAATTAAATATGCAAAACATAATACAATAGAGTGATAGATACTAATTTACAGATAAAAAGAAACATATTCATTTTCAATACTAATTTAGAGGAAACACAAGAATATTCATTTTTCTTCAAATATGAATGCCACAAATTGCTTCACTAACACAATCTTGCACACATACCTTTTTATGAACAAAACACAAATTTATAATACACGTCTTATGTTTGCACATGTTGCAAGTCTAACCAGCCCTCCCAACTGCAAAGGTTGTAAATTAGGGACAAAATTCTTGACTTAGCAAGTTACTTAGAATGTACAAAATATATCAATGAAATATTTTGCCAAAACAAACAAAATAAAACTTCATATAATAGATTTACCTAATGTGTGCAACTTTTTGCTGTACTTGTTCTTTATTTACACATTTGGATTGTTTGATACCAATCTAAAAAAATATTTTTTAATGCAGATAAAACAATAGTTTGTAGATGAACAACTTTGTATAGAATTACCAACAAGAAATTACAATAAAGAATAGAAGACAACATAAATGCAAGAATTATCCTCTAATAGACACTACTTTCAATATTTATTTCATTGTGCAAAGACTAGATGCCATAGCAGAAAAAACATGCAAGAATTATCATCTAACAGACACAAATTTCAATATTTCTTTCATTGTGCAAAGACTAGATGCCATAGCAGAAAAAACATGCAAGAATTATCATCCAACAGACACAAATTTCAATACTTATTTCATTGTGCAAATACTAGATAAGATTTCTGTATATTCTTTAGATATTGAAAGATTTTTTCAATCTTATGTCTTTATGCTTGCAAACTATTGATTGTATTAAATGCCTATGTTTCTTCTTTTCCTAAAATAAATAAAAAAAATAACTTTTTTTTTTTTATTGAATGAAGCAATGAGAAGTTACAAATAGAACAATAATATTAGCTGATAAAGAACCTAAAGAGAACAGCGAAACCAGCTGATAACTTTTCTTATCTTACATTGCAAAAATGAAAAAAAAGGATAGAATGATGCAAATATATATATATTTTTATAACTATTTCATATATCTATAAACATTTATTATACAGTGGTAAACAATTATTACACATGCATCATTACTATTATATGTACTCAAATTTATTTATTGGGTTTTGAAATTCTTACCACATATTAAATGAAGTCTGAAAGTTCATGCAAACAAATGTTTAAATATATATAAATATTACTTTTGTTCTGACATTTATTTAATAAACTTTGAAAATGTGATCACTTACTAGGGGAGAGGACCCAGTAGTTGTGCACCTAACTTCGCGTTCCTCAAAATCCTACTTGGAAATTTCAAATCACTCCAATTTTTTTACAGCAGCTTACTTGGCAAGTCCCCTGCTTATAACTTTCGTTTCGGGGCCACATCATCAAATATGATGCCACATCAGCATGCTTTTTGTCAAGGTGTCCAAAAAGGCCCTGCACAAACCTGTTACCAATACTTGTGCATTGACATCATGGATAGTTGAGCGCTGATGTGGCATCACATGATTGGTTGCTTTTTAGATCAAAGGAATACATTTTGTTTAATTTATGGTAGTCATGTCACAACTATTGGGCATTATATAAACAACTATTGGGCATTATATTAACAAAAACTATCTCAACTATTGAAACATGCTCAACTACTGGGTCCTCTCCCCTAAATAAAATGTGTACAATCCTACTTAAATGAAATGTGGACAATCCTAACATTGACATATAAAATATTTTAAAAATTAAACATAATAAATTTTTCAATACGATATGCTTATAAGTCATTGTCAATTTATAAAATTGCATTCAAGTATTCTACTCTCCACATGCACTAATAAATATAGAAACTTTACACTATGTACTTTCTATTTAAGATCCGTACAATTCAGGATGAAATCGAAAAAGTCATAGGATAATAGCACTGCCCTCTTTTCAATCTCGAAACGACAAAGCCAGTTTGCTTGCTGCATCTGGGATTATAGAAAACACAGCAATTAAGAATTCTTCCAAATATTTAAAACACAGAAACAATCTGAAGATTTCAGTGAGCATGTTACATAAAAAATACTCAATTTAAAGCTCCATAGATCCATGAGTTTAAGTACTAAATTTTCAATTTTTGTAATGAAAGGAACACAATATAATCCCCGACTTGTCGAGTCAATTAGAAAAGAAATAAAAGCTAAAGAAAGATGAAGGATTTCTAATTTGGTAGATAAAAACAGCATGCATATGACAAGATATATGTTTTGACTATATCTGAAGATCTATCAAAAATCTTCGGATATACTCTTTTCAAAGTTTGGATTGTCTTCTACTCAAAATATTTTTGAAGCCCTAGCAGGAGGGTATTTCTTGTTTTTATCAAACTGAGGTGTTTTAGAGTATATATGTCACCAAGCTTGGAATTTGATGGTCTATTTGACCGTTTTTGTCATTTTAGACTGTATTTTACAATTTTAAAATTTATTAGACTGTATAACTTGACTTGCTAAAATTTTACATAACCGTATATATGACACTTTAAATTATTTGTAAACTGTAAAATTTTATTATAGAATAATATAATATAATAGTTTTATTTATAATATTATTTTATAATAATTTGTTATAGAAATATAAATATTTTTTTTACAATGTTTATTTTGATTTTTTTTTCAAATTGATGTAGAAATATCTATTAAATTAAAATATTTTCAAAGAATGTTTATCTTCAATAAATTTTAAAAACCAATTTAGAAATAAATCTTTGCTTTGTTTTATTGTTTTTTATATTTTAAATCAATTTATAAAAAATCTTCGTATAAAGAAGAGTCTCCAATAAGAATATGAGGATTAGCTTCCAATTTGATGTAAGCGTTTTTAATGTATAGTAGTGGTACTATTATTTTAGGTTGTATAGCAGCTTGGTGCTCTTTGATGTTCGGTCTTAGACTTTTCTCCCCAACATCTACTGCTTTCCAACTTTATGGCCCATTTTTGTCTTGGTTTGATGAGATGGCCTGTTTTTGACAGTCCATTGATTGTTCTTTATTTCATCGTGACAGTGTCAATGATCAGCTTTAAGAATCCTCTGTAGTAGCCAAGAGAAGAATAGTACAAGAGAAGAATAGTACAGTTGTGAATGTTAAGGTGAATGGCTTGAAACAATTGATCTGAGTTAATCACTGTAAAGTTTCTCCAAAGGAAGAAGTCTTGTTGTTTGTAGTTTTATTTGTGACTGTGTTGTTGATTGCTGCTCTTTTTCGCGTCTTTAAACTACTTTTTGTAAGCTGCATTCTTTCAATACAAAAGAAATCACTTGACAACTTATAATTTTCTTAAA
This sequence comes from Sequoia sempervirens, assembly GCA_007258455.2. NCBI lineage: Eukaryota > Viridiplantae > Streptophyta > Pinopsida > Cupressales > Cupressaceae > Sequoia > Sequoia sempervirens. Next base: position 274,249,974 of record VDFB02047230.1, read on the forward strand.
ATGTAGTCATAAAAGTTTTATATGACAGGCAGGGGTGAACCTCAAATTCCAGGCCTGTATGTCACTAACTCTCCCTCCATGTAGTTATTGTGATCAGAGAATTTATAAGGCGATCTGTTGGAAACTGCGTATATCCCTAACTCCCCCTCCACGTATAGATGTCCCTAAAATAGCACAAAAGCAGATAAAAGGCTGTTGTGGCCGGTCAACTCAGTTTTTGATACCTTTATCTCCACAGGCAATTCAGAATTTTAAAACTGTGTGATAAGGTGGAAGATTAAATTGTGTTTTTCATCTCTCTTCTACAGACAGACGATTCCTATTCTTATTACAATCCGGCTTATAAGTTGGTTGAATTTAATTCTTCCGTTCGATCAACCATGGAGAGAGGTGATTCAATTCATATCCATGGACATGAGAATGATATGCTACATCCACTTCTCGCCCAGGAGGACACAGTTGTATTTGGGGATGAGCAGGATGAAGTGAAGTACAGTGGAGCTGTAGTATGGGAGGAAGTAAAGAAACAATGCTGGCTAGCAGGGCCTATGGTGTCAGTGAGTTTGTTACAATATAGCTTGCAGGTAATATCTGTTATGGTGGTAGGGCATTTAGGGGAGCTTGCGCTGTCTAGTGCATCTATTGCTACTTCCTTTGCAACTGTCTCTGGCTTCGCAGTGCTGGTAAAAACCTTGCTTTCCTTTGGTTTGCTTTTATTGTAAGAGTCTACAGTTTGAATACTTTTCTGAGATCGTTTTGCTTTTATTATAAGTAAAAACCTTGCTTTCCTTTGGTTTGCTTTTATTGTAAGAGTCTACAGTTTGAATACTTTTCTGAGATCGCTTTCCTTGTTAAGTTCCCAAAAATGAAAAAGATTTAGAAAGGTTGAAAAATTAATCATTATCCGAGAATCTGGACTCCTCTCCTTTCCGGCCTAAAATCATAAAATATCCAACTGCTCTATTTTATAGATAAGCCATCCCTGCAACCCACTTTTGATAATTTTTTTGGTCCTGGAACCGAATAAATATTTCCTAATGATGTGTTGCTGAAGCAGAGTAGCTCTAACAAGAAGTGGTTTACAATGAACAATAATGAACAATAATTGCATTAAGCGTTTGAAATGGGGTTGCAAATTAAGTGGACTCGAGAAAATGGGTGGTTACTGGACTCGAGAAAATGGGTGGTTACTGGATTTGACTCTAGGGTGAAGTAATGCTATGATTGCAAGTGGGTCATTTGAGCTCCAGTTGGATGTGTGAAATAAACAAATTACTACTTATGAGAGATGGCTAATTGCAAATGCCCAAATGTGGAAAAGGTTACTTATATCCAAAATATTATATTGGATAATAGCCCAAATACAGACTCAAATCATATGGCAGGCTTTTGATGTTCTTGTAATCAGGCTTTGCACCCCGGTGCTAAATATACATCTTATTTCTGTTTTCAATAGTTTGCGCTGCAATTCTAAGAAATTTATCAATACCTCATAAATGATTCACTAAATTAACATTTTTTTTCAATTTGGATTGCTCAGCAGGTAGAAATATCTCTAGTAGCTTTGTAGTTTTGATCATGTATTGCACCTTTGAACCGGAGTTCTAAGCCTTGGGAAACAAAAATCAAATTTGATCTTTCTTTGATGTCCACTTGGTGTCAGAATAGAAGTTATTTAGAGGTTGGTAGTCTGTTTTCATGAATGTAATATGATGCTATAAAGCGAAATAAATAAATCCAAATTTATTTTTTTATCTCTTCTACCGTGAACTGAACAACAGTCTACTTTTTTGCTACTCGATGAATTTTTTAAAAACCTTTTGCGGAAAACTAATGAAAGATTTAACTTGATTCCGTCTGCATACCTGCCATACTGAATTGGCCCTAAAGATAATCTCAACAGTTATTATGGTTCACTTTTTCTTTTGTAAAGTTTTGAAGTCTATTATAAGCATATCTATTCAGCAAAGTGAAGATTTTAGTTTGTTTACAAGTCATAAATGCAATCTTGCTTAGAAGACCAACTATTTTTCTCTTCATTCTGTACAGATGGGAATGGGAAGTGCATTGGAAACACTATGTGGACAGGCCTATGGGGCAAAGGAATTTCATCTGCTTGGGATTTATGTGCAGAGAGCAATTTTTGCTCTCTTCTGTGTGAGCATACCGCTTGCTGTGGTGTGGGCTTATATGGGCAACATTTTAATTGCATTAGGACAGGATCCTTTAATATCTTTTGAAGCAGGGAAATTTGCCAGATGGCTGATTCCCAGTCTGTTTGCTTATGCAGTTCTTCAACCCCTTCTAAAATTTCTCCAGTCGCAAAGCATTGTCTTTCCCATGATGCTATGCTCTGCAATTACTTTGTGTTTCCATGTTCCCATCTGCTGGGCTTTGGTACTTAAAACTGGATTAGGCAGTAAAGGGGCTGCCTTGGCGAGCAGCATTTCCAACTGGGTCAATGTGGCACTTCTTTTACTATATATAAAATTTTCACCTGAATGCAAGAGCACATGGACATCCTTTACAAGGAAGGCTTTGCATGATATTAAAGATTTTCTCCAGCTTGCCATTCCATCTTCACTGATGATCTGGTATACTACTTTACTATCTTAGCTGCAAGATTTGGTCCAAGTTATCTATGTGATATGTCATAGCACTTTTGCCCGCTTATGTACTTTAACTTCAACCCTTAGGATATTCAAATTTCGTAGCATGTGGAGAACAATTTAGCAAATAGACCAGATCAGGTTTTGTTCATCATACTATACTACAAGTTGTTAACAGTGCATGGCAGATTATACCAGAATTTTTTTCTAAACTTATTTTGTCAGTTCATTATTCTATGGCCATGCACAGCTTGGAGTATTGGCCCTTTGAAATGCTTGTTCTCATGTCAGGCCTGTTGCCCAATCCAAAACTTGAGACATCAGTTCTTTCACTCTGGTATGTATGCGTAATGTGAGAATTTTAATTATTGAGTTTGAAATGGGAATTTTAATTATGAATGAATTTTGATAAGGGCATTTTATTGCATCTACTTACTTTTTATAATTTGCAGCCTTAACACTGTTACTCTAGCATATATGATTCCCTTTGGTTTTGGTGCTGCTGTAAGGTTAGTACGTTTTACAGCTAACTAGTAAATTTCTACCGCTACTATTAGTTGTAGAAGATATTAGGATATCAAAGACTTAATCCAAATCATTTTCAATAAAAAAAATCGTAATAATTGCATGGCAGTACACGAGTTTCAAATGAATTAGGAGCTGGACATTCACATGCTGCCCGCTTAGCAGTGTATGTAGTGTTCTTTATGGCAATCACGGAGGCAGTCCTGATGGGATGTCTTTTATTCTCTATACGAAATATTTGGGGAAATGCTTACAGCAATGAAAAGGAGGTTATTGATTATCTTGCAAGAATGATCCCATTGCTAGCAGCCTCCTCACTTTTGGATGGAATCCAAGGCGCTCTTTCAGGTTCAGAGTTACCCTCTATAATCATATTTAAAGCTACAAAATTATTCATCTTGAAGTCATGATAACATCAATGAAAACTGCAATTTTTTTTTGTTGAAGTAATGGGTTTTTGAAAATAATATTTCAGGCGTTGCTAGAGGATGTGGGTGGCAAAAATTGGGTGCTTATATCAATCTTGGGGCATTCTACATAGTCGGCATTCCTATAGCTGTCCTTTTGGCCTTTGTACTACATGTTGGCAGGGTCAGTTACCCTTTCCCCATTGACTTGATTTACAAAGCTCTGAAATTTATGTTTTCAATGCTTAATAGATAGATGAGAACTTTGGAAAAAATTATATGGTCTATCTTACCTATCAGAGTAAGATTTTTGACAGATAAATGATATAAAACGTTGTACCCTGAAAATAAAATAGTTATTAAAATTCTACTTTTGATGTTCTGATGCAGTGGCAACTGAAACTAGAAATATTTGAGATTCTTGTATTACTCACAGAAAACAGTTAAGGAAGAAAACCTCCTCAGTTGACAGTATACAGAAAATATCCAGCAAATCTTATATTTACGTATAAGAAAAAGACTATACATAAGTGAGGACTCCCGTCTCATAAAAACTGACTAGCAGCAGATTCATTCCCCTATGATGCCCTATCCTTTCATTCTAAATCATTACATATCTTCCACTTATACTTTCACCTCCACCGACTTATTCCCATCTCCTAGTTTATTACTAACTTTCTAAAAGTAGCATCCACGTGTCTGCTCTACCCCAAAAGTCTGAGGGATTAAAAACGACTTCTAAATTTAGCAAATATAATTCAACATGCCTCCCGATTCTAAGAAATTGGTTTGTCCTACCACCTAATTCTAAGGAGTCAATTTGCAACATTCTCCCCTCCTTTTCAAAATTTTGATCCTCGTGGCGCAAAGCTAATTTATATTAAAACAAACTTCAACAAAGTTAACACACTAAGAAACATATGAACTTAATTATTACATTTTTTTTTTAATGCAAGATTGCTTTTACCCTAGGATGCTTCTGCATCAAACATCCAAGTAAGAATTTTGGCTAAATGGTAGAACCATCCTTTTAATTAGTCTATTTACAATAAAATGATAACACATTTTAGTCAAGTGTTCGTTCCATACCAATCATGAGTGTACAAACATACACAAAACCGCATAGGATCAATATCATTCCAAAATCCCAAGTTAAGACACAGTAATTGCCTTGAGCACGTACATCACTTATACATAGGGTGATTGGCTCATATACACATCACAAGTACAATAGTGACTAGCTCATATGCACCTCACAAGTACATTAGTGACTAGCTCATATGCACATCACAAATATAATAGAAACTAGCTCAAGCATACATCATATATATCTAGTGTGAATGATCCACACATACATCACATGTTCACATAAAGACCAACTAGCACAATTGAAGTGGATGTAACCTATTGTATGCATCATCTCACTACCTAGTTCACTAATGCATAAGCCTGTAAGTAGATCTCACCTGAAAAAGGAATGTTGGTGCATCCCATATTACACCATGGGTCCCATCATTTTTCTGATCCACCACCATCTATGACGACAATCAAACATCCCATAAGTATAACATGCACAATACCTAAGGCTAGTAATAAGATTTACACTACTCGTTAATCGTCTAGGTCATCAAACCACTATAGAAGTTACACAATCAAAATATTTTATGGTTATGCCATAGACTCAAGACTAGCACCTATATTATCAATCACATAGACTAAATTAATAATCAAACTAGAAAATCCTACCTTAGGCAAACACCACATAGGAAACACACACAATTCTCCTAATATGCCAATGTCAATATTGAACTTCTAAGATGGGTAGATCTTGGCATCCATCGCTTGCATGCTACTGACCTCCATCACCTACATGTTGTTGGCAAAAGTTTATCTAAACCCTATAAAATCAGGTAGCTCCTAACATCTATCACCTACATGCTATTGGTGAAAGTTGACTAACCCTATGAAATTAGGTAGCTCCTGGCATCTATCACCTACATGCTACTAGTGAAATCCAACTAACCCTATGATACAGTTGAATACTTCTTTTGGCAGAGCATACTCTCCTGTCATGCTAGAGAAATGATAAGTTTATCTATAAGCGGGTCATAGGTTTCATAATTTTGGTGATCATCTTAGGATGAGTGTGACAAGCTATGTTAAGAGAATAGTTATCCTCTACCTATGCCCTCGTAGAGTCTCTAACTCAACCTGAGTTGTGATGCCAAGAAGTCAGCTCTTGTATCGATTTCAATTTAGCATTGTGACATTAGAGAGTACCAAGAAATAGATATAAACAAATTATGAAAAGGTTTTACACCCTAGTTGATTAATCTAGTTACATTATCAAAAGGGATTTGGTAAACTATTCAATTATAGGTCTAGGGTTGAATTTTACAAATACATAAGAATCTCATTGAACCCATGTGAGATGACCTCTACTCAATGTGTACACATAAACAAATACTAACTTACAAAGTAACCAAATCCACTCACTTCATTCAAATTGCCATTTATTCAGAAACATATTCTTTATGAGATAGATACAAGGGTAAAACATCCAACCTTATTCATTAAATAATTATAGTTTTTTCCTACAAATGGCATAAGCAATCCTAAGGAATGTCATCCTAAACTCAACCCAAAATTAGACACAACTACAACAAATGGACCATATATAGCAAACAAGAATACCCATTGTTCACCTCATTAGATCCTATTAGCCTAATTTTATATCATTATTAGATATGAGTTATCAAGTTTCCTTAACTCAGTCATAACCATCTAATGCAAATTCTAGACTTAGACTAAAGCATACCGAAGAGGGAAGGTCGAACAAGTTTAGGAACAACCCTAACCTTGGAGTTATCCCCTAAACCCTCCCCTATAGACTTGAGGTCACAGGGGCATCCTTCATGCAAGGATTTCCTACATACCTGCTTCCAAACGGGATCAAAGTTGCATGTAGTTATCCTAAAGATATTTTAATCTATTTAATCCTCATTAATCAATTTTTTTTTTCTAAGACTTGTAAGCAATATACTATAACTATAGAATAACATATATATATAGACTCTAATAATTCGATTAGGCTATTTATACATGATTCAATAGTTTCTTCTCATACTTTGAGAATGAGAAATGTTTCATTACATTATTTTAGACAAGGTTGAGTGATATCCTTATTAACTAGGTTTTTGTCATGTTCCCCCTAATTATAGCATTGGGATATAAAATATCAGAAACAAGACAAATAAAATACACATAAATGTCAAAATCCAAACATGAATAATTACAATATAATTATAATTATCAAAAATAATATTATAATTATAAATATAAATATATTAAATAAAAGATAAAATACAAATACATATATAAATATTGAATAACATATGAATATAAATATATCAAAATAAATATAAGTATACATATTTAAAATATTGAATAAGATATAAATATAAGCATATTAAAATAAACACCTAAAAACAATATAAATAATAGTCATCAAATACAAAGCTGAGTGATTAATCATAGGCAGCAAGTCATGTCCCTCCAAACTGAAAGAACACAACCTTCCTTAAAGAAGCGCATCTCTTCTCATTGTGAGAAGGATATAAAGTAAGAGGAAGTAAGATGGTGAGGGGCATCGATGGAATGAAGGATGAAAGAAACATGATAAGGGAATATACTAACACTTGCACCCATAGGGGGTTCAAGGGAGACATCGATAGACTGGCTACAACAAAAAATAGAACAAAAATCCAAAGCTATAATAAGAATTATATAGTACTCAGATTGTTCTTAGATTTGAAACTGAAAGAGTGCTTGATACTTGATCAATGCAAATGGCTTTGTGTCAATGAGGTATAAAACCTTGTAGAGTAGAGAAAGCCTATGAGACGGTTTGGGACACCAGAGGGGCTTCTATTTATCAATGGATTTTGAAGGGCAGATTCATTGATTTGAGATTTTGGTTCAAAAAGGGCTTCATGACATACTGAAATTATGAAATCACTGAAATTTTAATACTGTGCTACTTGATTAATCAATTGACAATCTAGAGTAAGGAATTATTGTGTAATACAAAAATAAATGTAGAATAAAATATCACAAGTTTAAACTCAAATATTGGATTCATCTTGTAAAAGCCCATGGTGGGGAAATATCAGTTGGTATTGACAATTTCTCATCTACTAAATCAATAAGATTCAAAACAACAAGTACAGTGAGTGGATACAACAATTTGTTGTTTCAATTTCTCTTGCCAAGATGCAAACTCTTTGTACAGGTGAATTATCCTTTAAATTTGATTATTTACCGCATTCCAATGAGCGTCTAATGATTTGCAATGCACTCCCTATATGTCCTTTTATAGATGGTCGAAAGTCCTAGCCATGCACTGAAAGGTCTTGCTGCCTAGAATTCAAAGAGACAAAATCGTATGGTAAATTGGAAACAAAAATTAAACCCTCACACCACAAAAAACTATTACTTGAACACTCTCCTGAATACATAGTTTCACTTTATTGGCAAATCAATGCTTACATCCATAAAATAAATTAATGCTTACAATATAGGACAATCATTTTTCTAATTTCTCACAGTGGTGTAGTTGAAGCATGCAACCTTCAACAATAATCTCCTAAATCACCATCAGTCTGGGTTAGGTCGCCTCCCATGAAAGAGTGTATAAGCACATTAGAAGTCGCCCAGAGATTTGCCCCTGCTAGAGAATGACTTCTTGACTGGAAAAGTTAGTACAACTAACTGCTAATAGGTAACAAATGTTAGTTAACTGGTAAATCAACGTGCTAATGTGAATATTTCTAATTTGTTTATTTTAAAATTATATTTCTATTCATTTTTGTTTTCACCATGTCCTTTTTTTGGTTATGTTCACTATTTTTGATGTTGTGTGTGTGGGGACTCATTGCCATGTAATACTTAAAAGGGTGGTCGAAGATGATGAAAAAAATAATCCTTGTAATAGCATTGGCTTTAGCTGCAAGCACAATTTATTAGACATGGATAAATTTATTAGAAACTCCGCTCTGGTTTTCAAATCCCGTGATCACGCATGTCCAGAGTTTGAGTTCTGCTCCGTCGCCATTTGGCCCAAATTCGGACAACAATTTGTCCCAAAAATTGGGGTTAGATTTTTAGTTGCACCCACCTGTGAATTCCCGAAGGGATTTGGATTTTCAGTCGCACCCTCCTGTGAATTCCCAAAGGGCTTTGGATTTTCAGTCGCACCCACCTGTGAAGTCCCAAATGGGTATGGATCTTCAGTCACGCCCACCTGTGAATTCACCTGATAAATCTGAAATAGATAAGAATTTGTCAGTTTTAGATTTGGGAAAGAGCGGCACTGACAAGATGATTGAAGAGGCTGCCCAAGAATCCACAGATATGGGATCTAGGGATAAGTCTGAGATACCGAGCATAGTATTAGCAATGGCACCTTGGTGTGCAATAGGTACGCTGAAGAGGTACGCTGAAGAGTTGTGAAAGGTCAATTAGGGAGATTTTTTGGTTTGGTTTGCAAATTACATCCTTTTGTATAGATGTGTCCCTATTTGAGTTTCTCGAACTCAATTTGTCTACTAACGGTTGAAAATCCCCGAGAGGCTCTGTAAGGTAGTTAAATGAATCTCAACCGTTCATCATTTTTTTCCAATTTATCGGTTGTTTTTTTGCCGCTTTTTACTACTTTCCCTGCCGCTATTGGTTTCCCCTCCTCCAAACTCTCCCTTACTAGTATTGACCTTTCACTCCTCCAATTTGGCGAGCTACAACTTGAAAGTAAAGTTTCGACCAGGGTGTTAGAGTATGTTTATTACGGCTAAGATCTTAATAATGAACATACTTAGGTGTTAACGTTATGGCATCCTTTACCCCACGTAGTTAAGTATATATTAGCATAATTAATATATAATGTTAATTTTATATTTTATATAATAAAAAAAGAATTATAAATATGTAATTATATTATTTATTATTATTATATATTATATTCTTTAAAAAAATATTATATATATATATATATATATATATTATAATTACTAATTAATAATTATTATATTATTATTTAATACAAAATATATTTTATATAATAGAGATTAAATTATATATAATATAATTATATTTACTGTTATATATAATAGTATATATAGGTTATATTATTATGATATATTATATTCTATCATACAAAATATTAAATATAAATATGAAATTATTATAATTAATAATTAATATATTTATATATAGATCAAATTAAATTAATTTATAAAAAATGTTAAAGTTTAATATGATTATATTTAATTTATAAATATAAATATGTATGTTAATATGTTAGAGTATAATATAACGTACATAAAATAAAAATGAATATAATAATTAATATATAAATATTATTATATAATAAAAAATAAAATAAAATTAATAATAATAATAATAATAATATTTTAAAAATGATTTATCAATTGATCTCATGTACTACATCTACACCTCTTATTGCACACCAAGGTGCGATTGCTAGTAACTAACCCCTTCTCATTTGTATATTGGCTTAAGGCCCCATGTTGTTGGTCTTGCTTCCTAGAAACTCCTAAAACAACTTGTGTGCATAAGTAATTTCCTCTTGCACCAGCTTGGTGGTCCCAATTTTGTCCTAGTTGGTGCTACATGGCCTAGTCCTATTCACCCCATACCCTTTTCTTACCTTGCAAGTTCCAAACTCTACCCATGGGGAAAGCTCATAGGGATGCGGGGAGGTGACAAATGTTCACCCTTCTAGAGGTCCTAAGCCCCCTCGTTACTTCTAATTGTCTCTTGTTAACCTGATAGCTCCAGTTGGCCTCTTCTCACAACATTTCTCTTTTCGATGAGCTCTTGTCCCTAACGGTAGGTGGAACTTGTGAACACAGAAGATTTACACGTGTCTATGAGTCTTCATTTATTTATGCCACATATGCTTCTCATTGTGTTCACATAGCCTAGGTAGCTCAATTAAGTTATTCCCCGCAATGCTTCTTCATCTCGGAAACTCGTAGAGACCACGAGGGGGCAAGCTTGTGCAATTGTGAGAAAGCGACATGTGACTTCATGAAATCTGCCCAATTATTCTTTAAAATTTGAGGGAAGTCAGGAATCTAAATTTTGACGATTGTAATTATAGAAAAAGGTTTTGTTGACCAAGGAAGCTTTCAAAAGGTTACCTTGCTGAACAAGGAAGCTTTCGAATGACTTTATTATTATTTTAAATAAAATTTATTATGCGAAGGCCCGTCTTTATTTTGAATAGGCAAGACAATAGCACAACTTTTGTGAACCGCATGCATTGTCAGGTGGCTAATAAATGAGTAACAAGTGGCTGACAAGTGGAGGTGCCAGAGGACAGATGCATAAAACGTGGAGATTGAAGGATGTGCGCTATGCATGCAGAGATAAATTAGCGGATATTTAAAATTAAAACGGCTTGGCTCCATTTCGGTTAACATTGGTGATGCAATCTGCGACATCATATAGCTTAAGTATTTCCTTTTCTGGATTAGGATAAATTTGTACCTTCCGAACATAATATCAGTTGGCTTTGACACAAACGTGACTTTATGTTGGCTTTGATTTGGTAAAGATATGCGGCATACCCTGTCACAGTGGTCATTCTTATTGATGCACATCAACTGGGAGTGCCCAGGAGTGGGAGAAATTGGCATTTTGTAGATAAAATTGGGTTTACCTGACACAATTTGGGTTTATTTTGGTTCCTTGCCATCTGCCATAGTGGCTGGCTTTATGGTAAGTGTTTTATTTGCAAAAAAGTGAATTTTCCATAGTGATTGGTCTTATGGTTTGTATTTTATTTACTTAAATCAAATTGAATATTGTGTGTTTTTGGAGTAAATTAAGTTATTCGACATAGACTGTGAGGATTGTGGCAAAGGTTGTAAATTATGGCTTTACACTTGCCGATTGCAATTGCTTGAAAGTTTGTAAAGCCTTTTCAACTAATCCATTTGTGAATATCTTGCAATCAGGGCATTTCATGAGAATACATTTCTTAGAGGCATTTTGTCAAATGGTTTGCGTGCTTTGTTTATGCTTCCACGTTTTGCATACATGTCAAACAGAGCAGTTGCAACTGCAACAGCTGACAAAATTCCTCTATCCTTAACCTGTTATGGGTGTGCATAGCATGTTCCAAAGCTCCCATTTCGGCACAACCAGGGAGGATGCTCGCAAAGGTTAAGGACTGTGGCTTTACACCTGCCAATTGCATTTGCTTGAAAGTTTCTAAAGCTTTGGCCATCCTCCTGATTGTTTTCCATGGCTATTCCTAAATCACATGGCAAGAATGGGTAGAAACCATGTTGTGGTGGATGAGAAGGCCAAGCCACAAGCAGTGGCAACAGGGGCGGAGATGACTTCAAGCGTCTATTTTCTGAATGGAGGGGTCAGATCGGCTTATCTGTTTACCATCTGACAGTTGGAAGCCCAAATACAATATGGTAGACGCGTGTGTAGCGAGGACGAGTTTAGAGGAGCAGAAACCAAAAGCGTCGGGGAAAGTAGTAAAAGGCACGAAAAATGATGAGGTGTCACTTGAGTGAACGTTCCCGTGAAAGCTATCATAAAGTATAGTCTGTCGGTAATTAAATGCAACAACCAAACAGATTCCCAATATTTGAAAATGGTTAAATGGTGAATGAAACTGGTTTTCAGAGTGTGAGACAGGTTTGGCATTTGTTGTAGACTGGTGAGTTCACAATTAAAGTATATTGACTAATAATTATTAGGTCTTTTTTAATTGTAAACTGCTACCGCTACATTCATTAGCTATGGAGGTAAAAATGTATCTAGCACATTGGAGACGTGGCTTTCAGATTATATTAAACCACATACCATGTAGGAGCTATCAATAATTATGGAAGCGTTGGATCCGATGTGGACTCGAAACAAACAGTGGACCATTCCAAGGCTTCTTATCCTCTGTGCTTTCAAGACCTTTTAGAAGACGTTCTCAATATCCCTGAGCTCTTTTCTTCATTCCTAGTAACGCTCATATACTATATGTAGCTTCCCTAAAGTTAAAATAAACGTTCAATAGATCTCTTCTCTAAAACGACAGACCATATGGATCACTCGACTCTGATAGTATTTTAGCAGAGGCAGAATGTTCTCAAAATAGATTACATTACATTAGAAACAGATCTAGAAAAATACAAAGTAAAAACAGAGCAAAAAGATGGAGCGTTCGAGCTCATTAATGTTCTTATTAAATGCTAGAACTAACTCCCTACTATGTATGCATGAAGTTAACAAAAACTAAAACATGAGTGACGTTTATAGGTGGAGTCAATAATTACATCTAACACTTCCCCTTAATTTTGACTCTATTTTCATTACAATGTTTTCAGCACTGACAATTCCTAATTGTTGTTTTTGAAATTCAAAGTTTTCTTTTGCCAATGGCTTAGTAAATATGTCTGCCAATTGATCTTTAGAGTTGCAAAACTGTAAACTAACTTCTCCATTGCTGACCAACTCTCTGATGAAGTGGTAACGGGTGTCGATGTGCTTGCTCTTCTAATGGAAAACATGATTTCTGGAAAGTGCTATCGCTGAGTTGTTATCACAAAAGATAGTAATTGGCTCCTTTGTTTTTGGTTCAATATCACTTATTAACCTCTTTATCCATACAGCTTGACAACCTGCTGATGTAGCTGCTACGCACTCTGCTTCTGCAGATGAAATGGTGACTATGGGCTGCTTCTTGGACGCCCATGAAATTATGCCCATGCCCAAACAAAATGCATAACCTGAGGTGCTCTTTCTGTCATCAACACTTCCTGCAAAGTCACTATCTGTAAATGCAACGAGCTGGTTGTCTTCAAAACCTGTATACAAAATACCATGATGTGTTGTTCCTGCAATATATCTTAATATTCTCTTCCCTCTCTTCCAGTGGGATTCCTTCAGTGACTCCATGAACCTAGAAAGAAGGCTGACTACAAACATAATGTCTGGCCTTGTTCTTGTCAAATACATTAGGCTCCCTACTAACTGCTTGTATGATGTAGAGTTTATTGCTGCACTTTCATCATTTTTGCTCAATTTGGTACCTGAACAATAGGAGTACTAACTGTCTTGCAGTTATTCATTCTAAATTGGTCAACACATCCTGTGCATACTTCTTTTGGCTGATGAAAATACCCTGCTCAAATTGCTCAATTTCAAGGCCTAAAAAATACTTCATGTGACCGAGATTGGTCATTTCAAATTCTCTCTCCATAGCAAGCCTAAATTCCTCAAGATGCAAATTACCAGTGTATAACAAGTCATCAACATAGATACATACAATTAGAATTTTACCTTGCAAGTCTGTCTTTGTGTACAATGTAGGTTCATTGTTGCTATGCTTAAACCCTTTGTTAAGTAGATAAGAATCTATTCTGCTATACCATGCCGTTGGTGCCTGTTTCAATCCATATAGGGCCTTTTTTAGTTTATAAACCTTATGTTCCTATCCTTCAATCTCAAATCCAGGTGGTTGTTCAACATATACTTCTTCATTCAAAATTCCATTTAAAAATGTAGACTTGACATCTAGCTGGTAAACTGACCAATGGTGTTTTGCTGCTATTGCTAATACTGTTCTAACTATGTCCAATCTTGCCACTGGTGCAAATGTCTCTTTGTAGTCTATGCCAGTCTGCTGAGCAAAACCTTTGGCTACTAGTCTTGCCTTATGCTTGTCAACTTGGCCTTTCTCATTAAGTTTTTTTTTGTAGACCCACTTAACTCCTATGCTTGTTTTCTCTTGTGGCAATTCTACTAAGTCCCATGTGTCATTTTTCTCTATGGCTGCTATTTCATTGTTCATGGCTTCTACCCACTCTTTCTTTTTAACTGCTTCTTCAAAAAGTATAGGTTGACTAGACATCAAGGCAAACATTACCTGTTCATTATTGTCCTATTGTTCATATATCTCTCTGATAGTCTTGGTCTTCGGGTTCCCGAGTTCTGCTATTGTAGGGTCTGAATCACTGCTGGAAGAAGGACTGTGCACTTGTTGTCCTTGATTTTCTTCTGCTGCTGTTGGAACCTGCAATTTGGGTAGACTCTGTCTTGGCTGCTCAATATCTGCTATACCTGCTGGTGTAAATGTGTGTGGAACAATCTGACTGTCAACTGTTCCACCATCTTGTTCATGCCATGCCTTATCTTCAAGAATCTTCACATCTCTAGACACTATTATCTTCTTGGTAACTGAATTATACAACTTGTAGGCTTTTGATGTATTGCTATAACCTACGAGTAGACACTTCTCGCTTCTATCATCCAATTTTCTCCTTAACTCCTTAGGCACATGAGCATAAGCTACACTTCCAAAACTTCTCAAGTTTGTTACATCTGGTTTCACTCCACTCTAGGCTTCTATAGGTGTCTTGTCCTTTACACTTTTTGTAGGTGATCTATTCAGGACGTACACTGAACATGCAACTGCCTCTGCCCAATAATCATTTGATAGGTTTTTAGCTTTTAACATACTCCTTGCCATGTTCATAATTGTTTGATTCTTCCTCTCTGCCACTCCATTTTGCTGCGGAGTGTACCTAGTGGTGAATTGTCTTTGAATGCCCTGTTCACTACAATATGCTACAAAAACTTTGGATTCATATTCACCTCCTCCATTAGACCTTAAAACTTTAATCTTTCTACCACTTTGTTTCTCTGCCATTGCTTTAAATTGTTTGAATCTGTCAAAGGTGTCTGATTTGTTTTTAATGAAGTACACCCAGGTCATCCTATTGCAATCATCAATAAAGGTTAAAAAATAATAACTCCCTCCTATAGACTCTATTTGCATGGGACCACAGAGATCAGTATGCACTAACTCTAGTAGATCATTGGCTTTGTAGGTTGCTGCATTTGGAAAGGCACTCCTTTGGTGTTTGGCTATTATGCAGTTTTCACAAGGATTATGGTGGACATCAATTGTTGGTAAACCTAGGACCATTGACTTTTTCTGCAACTGATCTAGACTGTTAAAGGCTAGGTGGCCATATCTGAGGTGCCATAACCAAGTTTCATTAGAATTGGTAGCATAATGAGCATAAGATATGGACTATTTGACACTTCTTAGGTTTAGGAGATACAATCTGTTTCTAGTCATCTGGACTCTTGCTATGACCATTTCACTTGGGGGTTTATCTAAGATAGTACATGTGGAACCTTTAAATTTAACTTCAAACCCATTCTCACTCATTTGACCTACACTCAACAGATTGTGTTTTAGGTTCGGAACATAATAGACATTATGGATATCCCTCCTTTCATTCTGCTTGTTTACTACTGTAACAATACCTCTTCCTATAGCATGTACCAAGTGGTCATCTCCTAACTTGATCTTGGACTTGACTGTCTCATCAAAACTAGTGAAAACATTTTTATTACCTGTCATGTGATTGCTGCAGACACTGTCCAATAGCCACATGTCTTCTTTGTTATTGTCTTATGTTGCTGAGCATGATATAAACATTGACGGTGTTCCTTCTTCTGTGTTGGACACATAAGCTCTGCCCCTGTTCTGATTTGCTTGCTTCTTTCTGCACTCACTCTCATAGTGTCCATATCGTTTACAGTAATAGCATTGTATATTTGACTTATCAGATCTACCTCTTCCTCTGTTACTCCTGCCTCTTCCTCTTTGGTTTTGAGGCTGTGATAGAGGCTGCTCCGACTGATTCTCAACACTATCTCTGTTATCAAACTGGGAAGAGCTTCGACCTCTTCTTCCTCTACCTCTACCACTTCTGCCTCTACCACTTCTGCCTCTTCCTCTACTGATTGTGGCTTGTGTTTGTAGGGCAGTTTCCAAAGATTCATTTTTATTCTGCATTCTAGACTCATGGTTCAACATTGAACCAGTCAACTCATCTATGGAGTACTGAGAAAGATCCTTACATTCTTCGATTGTAGTCACCAACATATCATATGAGTGTGGAAGACTTCTGAGAATCTTCTCCACAACTTTCCTGTCTGTGATGTCTTCACCATAGGCTCTTAGTTGATTTACTACATCCATGGCGTGAGACATGAACTAATCTACAGATTCTGTGTCTTTCATTTGCAAAGTTTCCAACTTTTTCCTCAATATCTGCAACTTAGCATTTTTTACCTTATCAATTCCTTGATATGCAGTCGCAAGTATCTCCCAGGCTTGATGTGCACTGGTTGCTGCTGCTATTTTGGGAAAGATGGAGTCTTCAACTCCATTGTGTAGATTCCATAGGGCTCTAGAATCTTTCCTTTTGTTCTCTGCATTCGTATTCCTTTGTGCATTGGTCATTGCAGCAAGGTCATTTGCACTGGGTTCTTCATATTTGGTGACTACAGCCTCCCAGCATTCTAAGTTTTTCAGATAACTTTTCATTTTGATGGCCCACATGGCATAATTCTTATCATTTAGTATTGGTCCCTGTGTGCTAGGGTTACTAGTGGATGCCATGACTATTCCAATCTATTCGTCCTTTTCTTAAGCTAATAAACAAGATCTCTTTTCAAAAGTGCAGGGATGCGTGATTACCTTAGCCCACTCTTCTGCTGAAGAAAATGTGCGTGCTGGCGTGTTTTCACTGTGGTGGGTTCTGTCTCTGCAGAGGTCGAACTTGACTGGTTCACCTCAACACCCGACTGTGCTGCAAGCTGCACATCTGGAACAAATCTCTCTACCTGGGAACACAACCGTGAGCTTTGATACCATGACAGTATTTTAGTAGAGGCAGAATGTTCTCAAAATAGATTACATTACATTAGAAACAGATCTGGAAAAATACAGAGTAAAAACAGAGCAAAAAGATGGAGCGTTTGAGCTCATTAATGTTCTTATTAAATGCTACAACTAACTCCCTACTACGTATGCATGAAATTAACAAAAACTAAAACATGAGTGACGTTTATAGGTGGAGTCAATAATTACATCTAATAGACTCCCCCCTTCATCCAACATGGCCATTTGTAGAACCAACTCTTCAATGGTCAGTGAGGACTCCAAAGATGTTAGGCGCCACCCAAAATTACGATTCGGTCTGGAATGAGAATAGAACCCTCTCAAAATTATGGCTCATACTCACTTGTTAGCCACTCCTTCGAATTTACACGCTAGCTCCTCCTATACTCCCTATTCTCTAAATTTTATTAAGACACAACTAGAGGCAGCGATAAACATAAGATAATAAAGGTTATCGAATCGTTGAAGGATACCAAAAGCAAGGAAATCACAGCAAAGGGAAATTGAGATATACAACATGCAGACAATTCGTGGATACTAAGCAACAGGGGCTGAACAGAGGTAATAAATAGGGAAATCTGCAGATCCACTAATCAGGCTTGTTTTAGTATGCAGTTCAATTACATAGATTATGGTTAATATAGTATGCACATGAAAATTACTACTATTCAGATTATATTATTAGCATATCATGCTTATAGTTAATATGAATTCATATGAGTGTTTATAATTTATAATGAGATATTTTCTCTATTCATAATTGAACTGATATATGCATACTTGGGATCTCACAATGATGAACAATTATAAAAACAAGGATACCATATAGTGATATGAATGTCTTTATTCATGCATTTTGATAATGATTCGTATAATAGAATTCCATCTATAGTACAAGGGGATTAAGAAGTATTGGTACCACAAAAGGAAAGGTAACTATATAGCAGAAAATCAATCATCACATGAAAAGAGGAGATATCGGATGAAGAATAGAAGGCGCGCAAGAGTACTCTGAACACGTTTGGTAATCATCAGGTTGGGCTACAGGAAAACACATCCTGAGAAAGTCCAGTCAGTGTATTGATTAGAGGTAAGTACCTAAATCCGACTGAAGAACATTTAAGATTATATGAACGAAATAGAGTTATTGTGAATAGGGGATTACAGAGTAGTAGCTAACCCCATTTTATTAGATCAGATATCAGCATGTTTATGGATGCATCTAACCTGTGATGACTTGTGCATTCAATTAAATACAATATGATAGGGAGATTAAAAGACACAAATAAAGATGTCAGTATATTAAGTTTTATCTATATACCATAAATGAATGTCAAGTTCTACATATAGAAATAAATGGGATATCCCTATAGTGATGTTTGCAACAATTATGGTATCTCATAAGCTATTATGACTTTACTATGAGAATAGATTTCAGGCCAAATCCCTTTTGCTAATGCCCATTGAGGATAGGAAGTTTGTGAAGGGAAAGGCTGGTAATTTGGTCAATTGTTGGATGGTCCCAAGACGGGCAGGAAACCTTGAGGGAGTCCACTTGGAGACCATTCACATGCCCTTGGCACAGTAATTCTTCCATCCGTCGATAAGGTTAGGAAATAGGAAAAGGTGAAGATCTATTTCGATCAAGAGTAATAAGTCATATCAGATTATGATGTATTTTACACACTAGATAATAATGCATTTTCCTTATTCTTAAAATGTTCAATCTGAAATGGTCTAATCTAATCTTGAACAAGGAACTATGTGTATTTGTTGGTAATGCATGATGTGTGCAAGTCTTCAAGACAAATTACATGTGCAAAAGTAAGTGTTGGTAAATACAAATTCTTGATCCTAACTTGTGCATATTCTGTTTCTAGGATAGGTTAGCTTGAGTTTAATAAGGGGACATTACAGTTTTTCCAATAATACTATTATCCAAGATATTTCTCCAAGCATGGAGATCCAAACATGCCTAGGTACAAGTTTCCATGTGATCCTAAATCATTCTAAGAAAAGGACATCGGTAAAGAGTGTATGTCCCTTTAAAGTAGTAGTCAAAATATTGCCACCATGCAACAATCTGGTACAACTATAGTAGCCTTCTCTTAATTAACCTAATAGTTCCAATAATAAAGTCATTATCACCTACATTATTAAGTAACTATAAGCCAAAGCTCTTGACCTATTAAGTACATATTGAACAAGTAAGATAATGCTAATAAGATGTTAACAAAGCATAGCATTCTAAGAAGCATATATGAACCCCTAACATCTATGTTACTAGGGATTCTACAAGGATACCATCTCATACCTAGGCCCACAAATTAAACCAAATAATAATGTCATTTACACAAAATAATGAACATAAATAAATCCTTTTAACTTTTGAAGGATAACATTTCATTACGAGGATTTTAAGGATCTATTTTCTAATGTCCTACAAAAGCTGCCAAATTCTCTTAGCATCGAACATTATTTACTTACTTGGTCACTAAGTGTAGCATGTCCATTCCTCACCTTGTTGGTATTTCAACAACCTTGATCTTCCATTTTATTAGCTCTTTTAGCACTTCTAGATGCCTTGATTTTGTTGGAAGAAGGTCTTTAGCATGATCAATCCATAAAAATCCATGTTATATCAAAATACTACTATGGCCTCCAATCATCCTATTGTTAGAGCTCCTACCTAGTTGTTGAACCTCAATGTCTTATCTCTTGCTTACCTCATTGGCTACCAAGCACTAGGAGCTAAGAAGACTAGATTAATTTGTAGTTCTAGTGTCATTTATCCTCCCACCTTTGTGTAAAACTTGTTCCCAAGCTCTCATTTCGACAAAAGTGATAAAGGCATAGGCATAGCCGTGGAATTTGTCTTTACACCTGGCAATTGCATTCACTTGAAAGTTCCTAAAGTCCTCAACAAATCCATTTTTTGAGTATCCTACAACTAGTGTAGTCCATGAGACCACAGTTCTTTGAGGCATTTGTCCAACCTAGACATGCCTTATCTTGGCTTCTGCATTTCCTTTGCATACACGTCTACCAAGGCAATTGGAACAACCCTCGTGCCTTTATTAACTTCCATCCATATGAACATGGTTGCGCCATAATTTAAGAATGGAAGCAATACCTATATGTAAATGGCATGCCATGTTCTACCATGTCTTGTGCCACATTTTTAACTACTTTTTATTTATGTGCACTAGTCTTCTAGCCTAAACCACTATCCTTGGCTGCTCCTTCCATTTTGAATCAAATTCCTTATTCATGACCTACACAGTAGCTGTATCAACTTTTTCACCACCATATCGCCTCATTAAGTCCTTGATACATTCTAGAAAAGCCATTGGTCTTCTCCTTCAACTAGATTCATCTACAACAAACACAATATGTGAAGCCATCCTCCACTAGGTAGTCGAAGGTGTGATTGTTGCAGTTGCAGGTAAATTCATTATTACTAGTGGGAAGCATTTGTAAGCCCTACATCGCAATATTGGTAAAATTCTAAGTGAACTCCTTTTACTCAACGAGAACAACACCTCTGGCTACCAAGTTGTATATCAAAGACCATCACTCCTACTCCTCTGATGGAGTCTCCCTATTCTCTTAGGCTTATCAGATGCGAATAGCCTATTTGAAAGCTCTCATTTTGGCATGGGCAAGTAGGATGGGCATAGTAAAAGGTTATGGACTTTGGATTTACACTTTCCAGCTTTGTTTACTTGAAAGTTTATGAAGCCTTTTCAACCATTTGATTTGTTTATATCTTGCAATCATGATACTGCACAAGAAGGCACTCCTTAATGCAGTGAAGGCTACCCATACTCCTCACATGGTGTATATGCCTTATTAATGGCATGATGTCACCAATACTTCTGATCCATTTAATTATTATTGTTCACACCCATGCTCATGCTTAACTCTCTTCTCTGTCCTCTTTGAATGGTATTTTAATTTTAGTTATTTATTTGTTTGTTTTTCCCCATAGGCATCCACTATGGAAGTGGCTGACATGGGGATGTGACATTATTATTGCATGCCTCGTACTCTCCTCCAACATGCACCATGACTCTTCCAACTCAAACTCTAATTTTCGCAACCCCTTTTGCTAGTCCTTGGTTTGCTTTTGCCTCTTCCTTTGTCTTATTCTTTCTTCCAATTTAGTTATCCTCTTTCTTACATTATGATAAAACTCCATCTTTGCATCTACAGCCATAACTATAGCTGCCCTTTAAAGTTTAAACCATTAAAATTCTTCTCAAAAAGTCTTCTTGAGCTATTTCATGAATTGTAGACATGTAATTTCCACAATCCATGTTGTTAGTATTTCATGTTGTGTAGAAATAAGATGCTCTCTCCATAAGGTAGACGGTAACAGACAATGTCAACATGATTATTCACTGCTCAGCCAACTCTACATTTCAAACCAACTATCATGCCCCCCCTCTTTTTGCTCATAGTAAAATTATTATTCAGACAATGTCAACATGATTATTCACTGCTCAGCCAACTCTACATTTCAAACCAACTATCATGCCCCCCCTTTTTTTTGGCTCATAGTAAAATTATTATTCAAATTATTATTCAGACAATGTCAACATGATTATTCACTGCTCAGCCAACTCTACATTTCAAACCAACTATCATGCCCCGCTTTTTTGGGTCATAGTAAAATTATTATTCCTCCTTCAACATATAAATAGGTTACAGCATTCAGGCTGGGATCTCTCTCTCTCTTTCAGACAATGTCAACATGATTATTCACTGCTCAACCAACTCTACATTAAGGGTCATAGTAAAATTAATTATTATTCCTCCTTCAACATATAAATAGGTTACAGCATCCAGGCTGGGATCTCTCTCTCTCACTAGCATAAAATAAAATCATTCAACTATATCGTGAAACAAAACTCCCCACACATTATCAGTTGGGGCCTTGTTCTACTGGTCTTCTCTTTCCTCTTATGCACAGCCCATTTCTCTTCCTTTGTCCTTTTTTCTTTCTTCATGTTCACAGCTCCTTCTGCTATGCATTGCCTCTCTTCCTATTCTTACATCATTCACTATCAAATCTCCTCTTCTGTGACTATCAAATCTCCTCTTCTGTCTTCTTCTCAAGGCTTGCCAGGATTCAACGAAGGTGGTGAGACCTTCTGCCTTCGACCATAAAAAAAACCATTGCTCTCTCCTTTGCTCAGTTGATTAACTCAAGACTCGGAGACAACTGTAAAATGCATTCCCTCTTCTCCATGGAGTCCTTTCTGCGTATGTGTATTTGGATTCATTGACTTGCCTGCACCTAGAGCATCTATGCAAGATAGCTGAACATTGTTGAGGATGACTGCTGACGCCTTTTTCAGCTCAGTTCACATTGGATTCACTACACCTCCACTGCCAAAGAATGATTGAGAACAGAACTCGGTGGCTAAAAATCTCTGATAGGATCTTCTTATTGCTCTGACACCAAACTGATGCAGCGCCAACTCAAAATAGAAACATTCAAGATTCTTCTTATTGCTCACATAAAACAGTTACAAAAGAAAACATTCACAGTTGACAGTGTACAGAAAATACCCAGCAAACCCTATATCTACAGATAAGAAAAAGACTATACATAAGTACTCCCATCTCAAAAAAACTGACACAGAGAATTCATTCCCCTATCCTTCCATTGTAAATTGTTACATATCTTCCACTTTTATTTTCACCTCCCCCTGGCTTATTCCGATTTCCTAGTTTGTTACTAATTTTCTAAAAACAGCATCCATATGACTGCCGTACCCCAAAAGTCTGAGTGGTTAAGAAACACTTCTAAATTTAGCAAATAAAATTTGACTGCCTCCTGATTCTGAGGAATCAATTTGCCCTGCCCCCTGATTCTGAGGAGTCGGTTTGCATTATGTTCAACTGGCTAGATAATTCTCAGCGGTAGTCTGAGAATATAAATTATTTTCCCTGTTATAAGACATGCTATTGAGTAGTCATACCCAAAGGTGAGAGTAGTAGTCTGTTCAATTCAAAATTGTTCATTCAAAATGAGATGCCAGAAACTAGATATGGTTAATAACACACTAGTTGCAGGCATAAAGCTAAAATCATATTATATTTCATTGTCTAGACTTCATTGCTACATATTTTAGACTATGCTTAACGCAAACTATTTCCCATCGCAAGCTTGACTTGGCTGTGTTTTAACATATAAAACCATAAAGCAATTTCCAAAGTAATTAATATGGAAGATACTTGTTCAAATGTTTCCTAGTTAGTTTACTCTTAGCAAAAGTAGAGAAAACACAAGGCTCTGTATAACATTTTAATATGTTGCTTATGCCAAATTTTTATGGATATTTCAGGGACTCTGGCTTGGAATTATCTGCGGTAGTTTTGTACAAACAATTTCACTATTCCTGATGACAGCATGTACAGACTGGGAACAACAAGTAAGTAACTCCAATGAGAAAAGAAGGCATGAATTGTGTCAATTTTTTTTTGGATCAATGAGAGTGTATGAGTGAGATGGTACTATTTGGATGTAAAATATGCATGAAACAGAAGAATGAATACCAGTGACACATAGCAGCTTGTAATGAATTTCAATTTCAATTTGAGGTTGAAGTTTATCTGCATGATTTAACCTTTTTGATCTGATGCACATTAGGTGCATTAATACATGTTTTATGTAGACCAACAAATTTGTTTGCTCTCACATGAACGTTGGCTGTCTTATGGCCAGGCAAGAAATGCAAGAGAAAGAGTATATACATCAGCATTACATGTGGTTACGGATGACAATAAAGGTATGTGCTTTTT
Organism: Sequoia sempervirens; assembly: GCA_007258455.2. Taxonomy (NCBI): domain Eukaryota; kingdom Viridiplantae; phylum Streptophyta; class Pinopsida; order Cupressales; family Cupressaceae; genus Sequoia; species Sequoia sempervirens. The sequence continues at coordinate 274,274,123 of VDFB02047230.1, forward strand.
ATTCCGCTTTTAAGAGAAGGCTGCTTTTTGGGAAATTCGTTCTAAATTAAGAATGAAAAACTGTGTGAGATAAAAGACATGGAAAAAAGCATTTAAAGCAAAATGCTTTCATGTTTCTAAGCTGATCAAATACCAGAAAGATGAATTTCTGCACTGTCATAGAATTCTATTAATTTACTGCCATGAATGTTTGTCATCAAACAGGATGATAAAAATTATCGACCTTGATGCTGACAAGTTTTTTAGTCAATTTTCAAACTCTTTGGAACACAAAAGGTTGAATTGTGGTTTCCTTGAACTCTAAAATGTGTTGAGGTACTTCAGCTGTAATTGCAATGCTATCATTAAATAAAACATTTTCCTTAATTTATTTAATATGTTTGAGAGCTGGGAAAACTTGCATCATTTTTGGAAAGAGTGGTCACTTGCAACTTGCAAGTGAATGGTCAGCACTTCTGTTGGAAACTCTGAACAAATTCAAATCAATGTTTACAAGGACGATGCAATTCTTCTCTAATGTGTTGCTATGCACCATTATTCTGCTAGAGAAATTTTGAGCATTAACAATCCTGTTATATATGTTTTGTATCATAAATCAATACCTTTGGAAACATGTAGAATGTTATGGATTTTTTATTCAGGATAAATGCTTATATGAAAGATGGTCATTACTAAGAAGTTATTTTTAATGTATCTTTCTGATTACAAAAACAAATCAGAAGATATAATCAAAATTAATTCATTATTACAATATGAATGTACATAAGTCAAATGCTTAAAGTAGAATTTATTGTGGTGTATTATTATTATGCTTTGGGCACCTATGGTGTTGTCTTCAAATCCTTTTGGGTTGGGACAAAGCTTCTTGATTATTGCCTCCCTAACTTTTACCAATACAAAAGAATGTAGTTACATAACATAAACAAAGCCAAAAGTCCATGGATATAGACTATTATGCTGTAGTCTTACACAAATGATGGAATAATTGGTCCCTATGTCTTTACACTTGCATTGTTAAGTGATTTTTTTAGTAAGTGAAGAATATAGCTTGTAAACAAGAGCAAGAAACATAAACAATATAAAACAAAATAACATTTGACTTAATGAAATCCAAATAAAGAGAAAACCTCACAAAAGAGAGAACTTTTCCTTATACCATTATGTATGAGCTATTACTACATGTTTATTGCCCTCTTGAGGTCTTCATGGATATTCTTAACATGGTCAAAATATTCAAACACCTATACAAGCTCTATAACTTTCTCATAGCACTTATAATTCACACTTAACTCTATAAGACCCTTTAGTGTGTAGCAATCCAAATCTTATTCAATCACATTCAACCCAAGTTATGTAAGTTAGTACCAATACATTATTTATCCTCTGAATCAAGTAAACAAGTGCATTTTTCTCTCTTATTGCAAGTAAAGTATTTACTTATTATAGAATTTATAGGCATTGATATGACATGGTAGAGAAAGATTTGATTATGTTATTTAAATACAAATTAAATTTACAAAGTTCCTTGTCTATGTCACATTGGGATCAAAATGGCTTCCACTTTAGTAGTGTTAATTCTCAACTCCTTATCTTGAAATATCTCTAACTATTAATCTACTTGAATTATAAGCTTGTGAAATTAGATTTGCAAATCTCATTTAGTGGTCAATTATTATTTTTATAATGTTTCCTAAGTGTTTGTATAAATATTAATTATTGTATAATTGTGAATGACATTTTGAAATGAGGAGGATCTAATTTGAAATGGCATAGAGTAGAAACTGATCGACAAAAGGTGAGGATGATGCCAAGGACAATTATGATTGGGGGATAGAGGATGAGTGAAATAGAGCTTGGATGGAGATGGGGAAGATAGGCTTGTGGAAATCTATCTCGAGGCTTGTCATAATGCCTTAAATGCATGCTCAATGGGAGTAAAGATTTCTCATCGAAATTTTGTGGTTTCTTTCACATTGAAAGTTGTCTCAGTATCAATTTCTATTGTGGGGGCTACCACTCAAATGGTGGCTTTTACAAGAATAGGATTTGTGTAGGGTTTCTTTTATCTACAAATTTAGCATTGATCTCTCCTTTGGAGCTCATGGTTGTTGTGGATGCTAGTTCACTTTCTAAAGCTAGCATCCCCAATCTTTGTGGTTCTCAAGAGTCTAGAAAGGTCTCACACCCTATGGTAGCTTCTTTGACTTTTGTTACTTGTCTTGCCACTTAGAACCTGGGTAATGATGGTGCTTATTTGGTGCCTAAGGATATATTTTTAGTGGAGGGTAGCTTGGTGAAATTCTAGGAGACTATTGTTAGGGGCTCTATGGAATCCTCTTTTGTTCTATCTTTCCCATGTGATAATGATACTTGCATGTATCCTTATCACACATTTGTCACCATTTTAACTCCTTTTCCCCTTGTGTGTGTTATGTCATGTTTTGAGCCTTATTCCATAGCCTATGTTATCCCCTAGCCATTTTTTCTCCCTTCCCCATGTTTTGCTAGGCTCCTTTATGTTTCCTAAGCAACACTTTACATTTAACTACTAGATCCATCCCATGTCCTAACATTTCCCTTATGTTTCCTAAGTTTTCGACCCATATACCCCTTGCTTACCCCTTAGTTTTTCATCCTTAGGTTAATTTCCCATGTGAATCACACCTTTTATCCTCTCAAAGTATTCTTAGATGACCAAATTTTACATCAAAACAATCATTTTTAAATGGCCACCTTGCACCTTAACATTCTCTAAAAAATTGGGTCCAAACCCTATTGGAGGACATTTCCTTCACTTGGACTCCCACCAAATCGGCTAGGTCTTTTTATCATACTAACAAATATTTCAAAGGGGATATCATTTAATGCAATACTTACCCATAATCAGTGGGAGTCTCTCCAATTTTTTTCTTAAATATATAAAGAAGCCCAATGTTTTCTCATTTTAACATAGAAAACATAATTATCAGTATAGGTCATCAGGGATTTCTATTTTTAGTATGAGTATGATAGTTCAAAATTAGTTTGAAAACTTTCAAAGTGTATTAGATTCAATCTTTAGTTAGTAAAATATATTTATCATGCTTAGATAATTAGCCCACTTTAGTTCTTTGTAATTGGGTCTTAATTAAAGAAGGTTTCCAAGCAAGGTATGATTTTCTTTAATGAGTTTTACATAAAAAATGATATTCTTTTTCTAAGGTATTATAGGTATCAATTTTCCATACATAGCAAAAAAAAATTCCAAGCCATCACCTCTCCATTTCCATTCCATTTAATTTCATTTGAAGATTCATCATGAACTCTTCACCCTAAGCTAGTTTGCCATCATCTTAGTGTAGTGTGCTAAAAAACCAAATGTTTCACCCCAAACTCTCATAACTAACCCTTTTTTCTTTATAACACTATTCCATTAGAGTTTCCACTAACATCCATCTTCAATCATAGAAATATAATTTTTCATTCTAAGCATGCTACCCAATAACCTAATGTGATTGTGCCTCCTTTCTGCCATCCTTCCAAATGCCCTAGCCATAACCAAAACTAAACTTCACTAGAGGTGATTTAGACCATCATTTCCACATTATTGTAACCCCTCTTTTTTTTTTATCAAAACCTAATTTCCTATCCAAACCCTTTTTCCCACCCTAACTCACTTGCATTGTTTCCAAGAACCTTAATGTTATGTATTGAAGGTTCAATGGAATAGAATTACTTCAAAATTAGTTTATTTCAATTAATCAATTTATTATCATGTTTTACATATTATCTATAATGTGGAAACATGTTTGAACACCCACAAGGGGGTTGACTAAGACAACTTCCTCTTCTAACCCTTATTTAATTGCATTGTTTCCTACAAATTTTTAGATCTTGTAAATGAAGTAATGAAAAATTGGTGTAGATTCAAGAAAAGTCCCATTTAGAAGAAGTGAGTAGCATCATGAAAGAAGCTCATAAAATTTTAGGATATTCTAAGATAGTGGACTAACCTTCCCTCCTAGGACTTGACCTTCATATGGTTGCCCTTCATTAGACAATGTTGGTTTGTAGGTTGTCCCATGTGGACAAGGCTTCCCCATAGGCCATTTTCCTTTTGACTAGGCCATCACTCTTTGATTTTGGGCCCAAAATAACTTCTTTTCATTCCTATTTTGCTATTATAGGTCCTTGAAAATTCCTCAAGTCCATATATGATAAAAAACCAAAAAAATATCAAGTAAAAGCACTTAATCTTAAATTTTAAGTTAGTATTTTATAATATTGCAATACTTTAGATCTATACAAGGCCCTTCTAGGTCTAATTTATAGGTTGAAATCTAAATTTTTTTGGACTATCTCTCTATTGTAACTACCTCATGACATTCCAATTTTAAGGAAACTAGCTCATCAATTTACTAGGTGTTATGGCATAAATTTGCGCCTTAGTGCAATTTCCCATAATATACCCTTACTTTAGCCTTATAACATTGATAATGTTGAAACCCGCAACCTTAAACCTTTTTTCCTTTCCATACTTTATCATTTTCCGTTGGTGGAGGGAATTTTGACTACGATGTTTGTATGTTGTGCAGACGTCTACATGTCGTACATACATCATTGACAAATTCTTGGGTCAGTGGATGTTGGGATGTTACATTTCATGGCATTTGTGAGTTGTAACACCTCTTGTGACTGTAAACCTACCTGAAAACGTCTCTTTTTCCTCTAAAGCCTTATTTTGAATTCACTTATCCATTCCATTCAATCCGTCTCTCAATCTCTCACATTCTACACTTCATTCTTGCAACTTCTCACTTCACTCTCTCCATTCTTGCTTCCATTCTTTCTACACCACCTCCTTGTAGGTTTAAAGCTATTGGCACTATGCTCTTGTACATTTGTCTTGTTCTCTCAAAGTTGTCATCCTTCCTCTCAGCTTCTTCAAGCTTGTAGAAGGGAGGGTAATGTTTTGTTGTTGTTTCATTGCATTATCAATATTATGGTTAGCATATAGATTGTATTTGCTTTCTATATGTATTATCTACTTCTTTTCTTTATCATCTTTTCTCTATTATGGTTTGTTGGTTGTCTGTGGAGGTGGAAACATCAAATCAAGGGTTTGACTAAGGAAAACTCCAAAATAAAGTTTCAATTTTTTTTTGCCTCCATGTATGTAAGTACTTTGTTCATGTGGATCTTGCAGGAGGTTGGATCTGTCGTAAGTTGGATTTCTGCTACCCTTGCTTGTCATTTCGTTCATAGTTAATTTATCACATTTATAATATTCCTCTTGTTGTACTTAGTTATCTTATTATACATCCATAACATTCTATCCGTTTTAGTTAAACTGTCAGATTAAATTTCTTGGGTTGTTAGCACACCCTATGTGTTTCAAGTTGTGAACTTTTCTCTCAGTCTATATGAGACACCAACACACCATAAAGACACTAGTGCACCATGCTATCATTCTTGATGGGAGTTTTTTTCCTTTGGTTGAGAGCCATCCAATTCATTATCTGAGACCTTTGTGGTCTGTTCATCTGACTTTTGAAGTCCACCCTAAAAACCCAAAAACATAGATTAGCTTTTCCTTTATTTGTCATCCAATCTTTTAACCTTTATCATTAAGGTGATTGAGGGAAATTTTCTCCCTTAGACCCTATTTTTCTTGGGACTTGGGAGTAGTGAATCCCCTCCATATTTTGGTGAACTTGATGTGAACATCCCTCACCCTTCATTCTTATTTTTATTTTTTTTCTTGCATGTCAGGACGTGTAGTTGGTAGTGCGTTGTGATGCTCTTTGTGAGCTTTATGACCCAGTCAACTACCTTCTATCACATTGTTAGAAGGAGTTATCAAAATCTAGATATGGGATCTAGGAAGTTCAATCACACTCGTATCGGTCCATTTTTGGAGGAGTTTTCTATCAATATTTTTGCAAGATATACTCTTCTTTTCCTTGAAGCTAGGAATCATGTTCCTACCCCTCCTACCTTGCCCACAACCTCTGCCTCCTCTTTGGAAGATGAAGTTTCTCTCAAGGTCCCTATAGAGCATGTTTACTCCTTAGAGCTGAGACTCGTAGAGCTTGTAGGATTCTTGGCAAGAGATCAAGATTTTTCCCATGCGGTTCTCATGGTTGAAGGTTTGAAAGAGCTAGTAATGAAAGATCAAAGGGGTCTAGAGCTCCTTCGTGGTATTCCTAATATTGTAGAGAGCCATGTTCCCTCTTACACCTGTACTTTGAGTGTGAATTAGGATGTGTGATCAAGGATTGTTGGAAAATAGCTAGAAAACCCAATACTAGAGGTGTTGGTGTGCATGACGTGGGTCCCTTTACTAAGTAGGATCGTACAATCAAAGTAAATAAGGTACCTTTGGGATTTAGTTGTTCCACATTTGAAGCTCAGGGCATTGATTTCAATACCTCTATTGGCACTAGTGTTGGTGTTGGAGCCCTTAGTGGCATCAATGCTAAGGGCTCTGCCAGTGCGGGTGTTGGTGGTCATGTTGGTGACCATACCTCATCTATTGATCCAATCCTCAATGCTCTTTTATAGAATTTTGGATGCATGCAGAATTAGTTAGAAAATTTGACTAGCTCCTCCTCCCAACCCATGTTTCAACCTTTTTTCTTTTCGTAGTCCTTTTTCCATTTCTATTTTGAATACTCCTATCCCTTAGGTGTGGAGATCCTAAAATTTGAAAAGTACAATGGCTATGGGGATCCATGGACACATGTCTCATCCTTCAATGCGTTGTGTACTAATTTCTTTCATAATGATGACTTTTGGCCAAGCTATTCCTGTGTTCTCTCAAGGAATCTACATTGGAATGGTATTGTTCCTTGCCTGACAATTCTATTCTATTTCGATCAATTAGTTAATTAGTTTATCCAACAATTTTAGGCTAACATTAGGTCGAAGATCGCCTTCGATGATTTCCTTTGATGCAAGCAAGGAAGCTGCGAGAAGTTGATTGAATTCATAGCTCAGTAGTAGGTTGTTTTTGCTCAAATTTCCTACCCCTTACCTAACTCTGATGTTCAAAAAGTGCTTATTAGGAACTTGCAACCTGCACTACAAGAAATGTTTATTTTAATGAAATATCCTTCTTTTATGTATTTGTGTGATGCATTGAGAGGGTATCATCAACGATTTTCTAGTATGGGGATTCGTCCTCATGCTCTTGTCGGGATACTTGATCAGTTGTGTCAGTCTCTAACAAGAACAAGGTTGTGGAAAACATTGTATTTGTTCCATCAGATAAAAATAATATAGGTTGTAGTAGAAAATTTACCAAATTATCAGAACCATATAACAATGTCTTGCAAAAATTACTGAAAGATAAAGTAATAACATTGCTGAGATTCAACCATTGTACAAGCCATATCCTCAATGGTATGACTCTCAAAAGTTATGTCAATACCATCGAGTTGCTGGACATGATATTAAAAGATGTGTGTGCCTGCATCATGTGATTCAGGACTGCATCGATGATGTGACTATCTATCTTGATAGTAGAAAAAAACTTGAGTAAGTCTAAAGCAAAGCCTAATAGCCAATTGCAAATATACACAGTTCCTTTCTTGTCACACTCGACTAATTTGGTTGTTCCTTCTTCATTATCTTTTGGTCTTTCCCCATTTGAATATGTGAATGTGGTCTCGTTTAGTCATATTTATCTCGTAGGGCATGTGAATGTTGTACCTAACATTACATTCACCTCACATGATTTTCCCTTGAACAAGGAGCCCCCTTCGCTCTATGTTCCCACTCAAATCAATGGTAACATCATCACATGTGTTATGGTTGATCCATCAAGCCATGTGAATGTTATCACAGAGGAGGCCTTGTTTATCAACAATTTGCACAAGGATAAATATGATGAATTGTAGGCTATCCTTCACACTCATGATGGGTTTTCTATTGTGCCTATGAGTGCAATTGCTTTGTTGGTCCTAGTAGGACCTAAGTGCATCCCAATCCTCTTATTTTTTTGGGATCCAAATTTGAATATGTTAGTTTCAACATTTTAACATTTGAAATTCAAATTGCAAATTTTAGCTATTGGGATTTAATTTTCAGGAAGTTAGAATAAATACTTATAAATACCTGGTTATTGCATCATATATAATCTAATAGGAATAAACAAGGAGAATTCATGAGCAAAGATTATTGTCAAGAGAAATTCAAGAGAATTTTTTTAGAGATGTATTGTAGCAATTCAAGATTCGAGCATCATGTCAAATCTTATGTGAGTTTATATGTGTTTAGTTATCATTGTTTGTGAATGATAGCCCTTGTTGTAGGTATCTAATAAATTCAAGCAATCAAGCAAGTAAGATCCAAGACCTTGAAGTGATGTGCATGACTTCAGTCCTTCAAACAATCCATTGAAGGGTGATGAGTTGTAGCACTTTGTTGATTCATCATTCCTTACTATCGTTTATCTTTCCTATTATTGACATTGCCATTATGGAAGTGGAAACACTAACACAGGGTTTGACTAAGGAAAGACCCTAAATGACCCAACATTTCTTCTCTTTGTGAATGTGTAGATTTCAGGTTTGAAGAGGATTGAAAGGAGTTTGGAGATCATTTATTCATTTTGCATTCAAATCCCTATACCTTGTCAACTCATGGAAACTTTCCCACAAAATTATCCGACAGTGTTCTGACAAGTTTGCAAGCGGAAATAGGGATCTCATATATGGTATCAAAATATTGGAAAATGAGAGTAGGAAACCCCTATAAGGACTTAGATTCCCGTGGGAAACTTTTTCCTCCTATATAGATTAACATCAAACTTTCAGAATAGGTACACAACACGTTTCCCTTCCCAGATCTACCTGCAATTCTTTGTTTCAGTCTATCAATTGTTGGTAGCTTGCATTTTTCATATTAGGTCACATAGTCTAACTAGGTTAATCAAAGAAAATCAATTCCAATTCATTACAAAACCCTAAAATATGTAGATCTAGGTTTGATTGGCTCACCTTCATGGTTGAAAGTTAATATAAACACCTTTCTTGTCTCCATCTTAATGAAACATTAGAAAAAGATCACAAAACACATCCCCCAAATTTGAATCCTAGGTTTTACACATAAGACCTAGGGTTCTATTTTTCTTTTCTTTTTTCATTTTGGTGAACCTGACGTGAAAGTATAGGTCCAAACTAAATTAGAATGCATAATTTAGACAAATTCTCTATTTCAGTATGTCAATTGTTAGTAGCTTTCATTTTTCATATTAGATCACATAGTCTAATTAGGTTAATCAAAGAAAATCAATTCCAATTCATTACAAAACCCTAAAAGATGCAAATCCAGGTCTGATTGGCTCACCTTCATTAATGTTGAAAGTCAATCTAGACACCTTGTTGATCTCTATCTTATTGAAATATTAGAAAAAGATCACAAAACACACCCCCCAAAATTTGAACCCTAGGTTTTATACATAAGACCTATGGTTCCATTTTGGTGAACCTAATTTGTTAACATTATATACTTTCTGAAATTCACCCTAGATCTAAGTTTTGCATTGCATTATTTTTCATTTCTCATTTACGGTTTCATTTTTGCATCATAAAAGACATAAAAATTCAAAAAAAATTGCATATCATATTGCATCATAGGTTACATTAAGGTTTATTTCAGTCATTTAGATCAAATTTATATTGAAAATTGCATTCATAATTGTCATTTTTTGTTCAAGCATTGTTACACATTTGTATATAAGTCACATTGTCTTAAATTGAGAAAATTTTGGAGAAATAGTGACTTTCAGAACTATTTTTACACAAAAATAGAGCACTTAGATAGTCTAATAAATATTTAGTTTTTCATTTTTCAGACACCCTATAAAGGACATAGACGTCATTGGGTGCCTTTTTCCTTCTACACTTGAATTATATTTTTTTTGAAAACTTCTTTGTCTGTATGTCTTCAGTCTATGTTTGCTTGTAGATCTCTATTTAGGAATTCCTAATTGCATTCATTTAGGCATCTTTCATATAGCTCAACAAGCAAAAAAAAGTGAAAAATTACATTGTTTCATTTTAAAATTTCTTCAAAATTATCATTTTCAGACTTTTTCATCTTACAATTAGTCAATTTTTGTATTTTAGATTAGAAAATTGCATCCAAAATTATCATTTATTTTCACATATTGTTAAACTCTTGAATTGGTATAAATTGAGAAAATTCTGGAAACACATTTACTTTCAAACTTGTTTGCAACCAAACCTAGAATCCTTGAGCAGAATCACACACAATCAACTTTTTATTTCTTGAAACCCTACCCAAGACAAGGACGTCCTTGGGAAACTTTCTCTTCTTTCCCTTTTTGGCTCAAATTTTCTGTGAGAGTTTTCTCAAGATCCTCTATCTAAATTTGTTGTTTGTCTTCTAATCACCTATTGCATAACATCCTGAACCTTAGTAAAAGCATCAACATGATGGCTCAATGTTTTGGTAATATGTTGACTTCTTTGAAATCTTTGGTTGATGTTCCAAGTTATGTGTTTGGTGATGACCCTAATTCCAATGAGAATATTCATGATCCTTCACCTCCTAGTGCATGTCTTCATGATGTAGATACCTTGGGACAAGATGAGGTGAGCATGAATGAATTCATACATAATTCTTTGTGCAACCTTGATAATAATGCAAACTTTTGTCCTTCCATGATATTTCCTTATCACCCATATCAACAACCAACACCACCTATTGTACCACCACTTGAAATGCTTTCTACATTACATAAAGAAAGTGAATTCCAATTCATAACTAAACCAATGCACATGGAAAAACCTACCAATAACAATCACAAGGAAAGACATCTTGACCACTTTTCCATCATATGAGCATAAAGTTACAAACATACTTGTAAACTTGGAGAAAATCTATGAAAAAGATTTTAAGAGATTGACAAAACAAGGATGTGACATTAATAATGAACATGAGATCCACTCCATTTTGGAACAAACACCGTTTGAAGATACAAAAGGAATAGGTTACCAAGGTCCTCCACCTTTACATTAAACATTTGTTCCACTAACCAAGAAATACAAAGTCCATGGTCCTATAAAGAAAGGTGTGTTACCCTCTTTGAATCCTTTATCAAAGATTGAGAGTAGTCTAGCTACACTTTTAAACTTGGGATTAATTAAACTACCACCCATGCATGAATGAAAAGGAAAAATATAAAAGAATACAAATACATCTTATTGTGCATATCATAGAATATTTGGACATACTACTAATGGATTTTGTGCTTTAAGAAATAAATTGAGAGAATTTGATCCTTAGGAGGATCAAGTTGAATGTATGATAGATTAAAATTCATATGCTTTGCTCCTTGTTATGTGGTAGTTGTAGTATCACACAATACTCACTACCATGCATGATGGTATATAATAGGCTTTATGCAATCATATTTCATTTTGCAAGGAGCAACAAATCATCATTCATTTTTAGGCTCATCTTTGTCCCTACCCTTAGGGGGAAAGGGGTTAGGTAGCCTTGTGCTAGATGTATTACTTCTTGCAATGAATCCCTTTGTTTCTCCTTAAAATGTTAGGGTATAAAGTACACCAAAAATTTAAGGGGGGGCATATAGTTCCCTATTTATTGTTTGTATAAGAAATGGTCCCTTATTAGTTATGACAACATAAGTTCCCCGTTTATTGTTTGTATAAGAAATGGTCCCTTATTAGTTATGCCAACATACATCTCCTAGGATGTGTGATCTTGGAAATGAAAGTGTGGCCTTCTTGATCTATGTTGTGTCACCTTTATGGTGATATTGTGCTTGATATCCCCTAAGAGTGTGACCTTTCTTGGAATACGACGTTCCTCTTGGTGGTAATGTTATGGTTAGTATGCCATAAGGTGTGTGTTTCTATTCCATGACTTGTCCTCTCTTGGTGGTGATTTCATGTGATGTTCCCTAAGGTGTGACCTTTCATATATTGGGCAAAGCTCCTTTTAAAAAAAAAAAATCACCTTTTGCAGTGGTGTTGTTATAACACCCCTTAAGGTCTTGGCCTAATATTTTCCTCTTTTATGTGCCTTCTTAGGTGAATTTTTTGCACCTCCTTAGGTGATTTTGGAAATTTTTCTCCACTTTGTTCATAGGAGTTGAACTTAGTGATGTGTTGAAATAACATCATGATCAAATTTTTATTACCTTATCAGAGTTATTAGGGAGTATAACTCTTGGTATGGTTGACATGGGTACACACCTAGTGAATAGCATAATTCACTAGACCTAGTGAGTTTCTGATTTTTCTACCTTACCTTGGGGGCTCACCTAGTGAATATTAGACTTGACTAGCTTGTGTTTCCTTCCAGTTTTTGATTCATCTAGAAAATATCAAAATTTTGTATGGTGTGTCAAAAACACCTTAGCATGGCCACCAAGCATAACACAAATTTCTTTCCAATGGAGCTATGTGTTTCATAAGTGTTTAGCATAAAACAACTTGATAGCCTTGTGGAACCCATCATATTGCATGGACACCTAGAATAATATAGCTTGCTAGCCAATAGATCCATGTGCCTCATGAGTGATTTGGCATAACACATTTTTCTAGTCCTCATGGGAGTATTCCTTTGCCTAACATTTATTCAATGGATGATGTTTGGTATTTGAGACAATTTAAGATTGAGGTCTCTTTGCCTTACCGACTCGTATCCTTTTAGTACTAACCTTGTGTTTTTTTGTGTGTCCTCTTCATGTTTGCTTTGTGTTTGCATCGTGTTTATGTTCATTTTGTTATCATCTATATATTATGTTATGTCATGTGTTTTTGTCATGTATGCTTCATGTTATTCGATATGTATGTTTATGCATGTTGTCTTGTTGCATTTCATACATATGTGTGTTCCTTTTTCCTTATGTTGTCTTGCCATGGGGTCTTGGATCCAAGGGGCTTGTGCACTCCCCATAGATCCTTAGTCATCCTATCTCTTCAACATTTGGACAATTGAACCCTTCTTGACATAGATTTTCTAGTTTAGTGTGAGTATGAGTGTAAGTCCATACTTTCACTAAAGTGGTGGATAAATGTAGCATCGTAAATTGTCACCCTTGAAAATTTCATACTATGTTTTGTCCCCCCTAAATTATTGAGCCTATTTAAGCACCCATTTTCCTAAATTATGTATTTTATATCATTTTTTACCATTTTTTGAGAAATGACAAGCATTGAACAAATGTATTAATTTAATTTTTTCCCCTGACACCTTAAGTCCTAGAAAATATGGCTAGGATTGGGACACCATTGGGAATCTCAATACTCCTATTTTATCAAGATATAAATTTGAATATTTCAGTGTTGACATTTTAGCATTTGAAATTCAAATTGTAAATGTCGACTATTGGGATTTAATTTACAGGGAATTAGAATAAATGCCTATAAATACGTAGTTATTGCATCATTTGAAATCTAATAGGAAGAAACAAGGAGAATTTATGAGCAAAGATTATTGTCAAGAGAAAGTCAAGAGAAAAAATTCATAGCTTTATTGTAGCAATTAAAGATACAAGCATCATGCCAAATCCTATGTGAGTTCATATGTGCTTATTTTATCATTGTTTGTGAAGGATAACCCTTTTTGTAGGTCTCCAAGAAATTCAAGCATTAAAGCAAGAAAGATCCAAGACCTTGAAGTGATGTGCATGACTTCTATCCTTCAAGGAAGCCACTGAAGGGTGGTGAGTTGCAGCACTTTGTTGATTCATCATTCCTTCCTATCGTTTGTCTTTCCTATAATTAACATTTTCATTGTGGAAGTGGAAACACTAACATGGGATCTGATTAAGGAAAGCCCCTAAATAGCCCAACATTTCTTCTCTTTGTGAATGTTCAGATTTTAGGTTTGGAGAGGATTGAAAGGAGTTTGGAGATAATTTATTCATTGCTTCATTCAAAGCCCTATACTTTGTCAACTCACAAAAACTCACCTACATAATTATTCAAAGTGTTTTGATAATTTTGCAAGTGAGAACAAGGATCTTATATTTGGTATCAAAGGATTCAAAAATTGGAGTAGGACACCCCTAAAAGGACTTAGAAACCATTGGCTGACTTTATCCTCCTATACAAATCACTATCAAACATTAAGGATAAGTATACAACACTATTTTCCTATAATTCTTTGTTTCAGTTTGTCAATTGTCGGTAGCTTGCATTTTTGGTTGAAAGTAAATCTAAACACCTTGTTTATCTCCATCTTAAGGACAAGTACACAACACTCTAATAGATGAAGATCCAAGTGTGATTGGCTCACCTTTTTGGTTGAAAGTCAATTTGAACACCTTGTTGATCTCCATTTTAATGAAACATTAGAAAAAGATCACAAAACATACCCCCCAAATTTGAATCCTAGGTTTTACACATAAGGCCTAGGGTTCTATTTTTCTTTGTTTCAATTACAATGCTAAGTTTAGAAATAAATTACAAATGTATTAAAAAAGGAGGAGAAACTTAAAAATGTGGGGATAACTTAAGTTTTAGTTTATAGAACCTAAGGTCTATTCGATCATTTCTAGGGGTTTCATAACGATGCAAATCCACAAGGTGCATAGATTGACTTTCAACCTCCAAGGCGAGTCAATCAGACCTAGATTTGATCCTTTTGAGTCTTAGAAATGAATTGGAAATGATTTGGAATGATTGAACTATATGACCTAAAATGAAAATGCAATATATTGGAAATACAAAGACTAAAACTGAAGAATACAAGTGGATTTGGGAAGTGTGGATGATGTGTACCTATCACCAAAAGCAAGATTTGAGTGTTGTAGTAGGACTAGGTCATCCCTAGGTGAATGGGTCTTTGATGAGGGGTCCTAACATTGCTTTTACAATCTTCTTATGCAAGATCTAAGCTCTTGATTCTAGGTTGTAGAAGTGAAGGAATGCTATCAGTAAATTTTGTAATAAAGTTTGCATGGCTTGACAACTTTGATAACAACAAATAAAAAAATGGAGGATTTTCCTTCAACTTTCCTTGATCCTCCTCAAACCTATAACTTTCACATTCAAAGGAGGAGAAAATGTTGGGCCATTTTAGGGGCTTTCCTTAGTTAAACCCTATGTAAGTGTTTCCACTTCCACAATGACAATGTTAATGATAGGAATGATAATTGAAAGGGAGAAATGATGAATAAAAAAAATGCTGCAATTCACCATCCTTCAATTGCTTCCTTGAAGGACTAAAGTCGTATGCATCAGCTCAAGTATTTGGATCTTTCTTTGCTTGAATTCTTGAATGCTTTGGAGACCTACACCAAGGGTTAGCCTTCACAAAACATGAACATGAACAAACATAAACTCTCATAGAATTTGACATGATTTTAGGATCTTGAATTGTTGCAATAAAGCTCTAAGATACTACTCTTGAATTTCTTAATAGTGCTCTTGATCATAAGTTTTTCTAATAGATTTTTTGTTCCCGTAATTCAAATGATAAAATAACTAGGTATTTAAAGATGTTTATCTAATTTACCAAAAATTTGATTCCAAAAACTGACACTTCGTATTTGAATTTTTGATGTTAAAATTATGCCAATAACATATTTAAATTTGGGTCTTAGCTAAGGAAGGGCACCCATTCACCCATGGGAAAATGGTTCCTGGCCCAAATTTCCAGGACACTCAAAGTTAGGGAAAAATTAATAAATGGATGGATTTATTCAATGCTTGTCTTCCTTTGGAAAACGGTACAAATTAGGAGCTTAATCAAGCCAAATAAATTAGGGGGACACAACATAATGTGAAATTGTTAAGGTATAAATTTTTTGACACTAGATTTATCCCCCACTTTAGTGAGAGTATGAATTTACGCCCAGACTCACACTAAAGTAGAGAGATATATGTCAAGAGGGGTTTGAATGTACAAGATGTTGAGGAGATATGATGAATAAGGATCAAGGGAGGTGATCAAGCCCCTAGGATCCAAGATCCTATGACAAACCAACATAAGCACAAAGGAACACACACGTGTGAAATTTAAAAAGACCACATACACAAACATACATGTCAGAAAACACGAAGCATACACGATGAAAAAAAAACATAATGGAACATAAAGATAATAATGAAATAAAAATCCAGAATGAAAACACAATGAAGATATATGAGAAACACATGAACAAAAACACAAAACACAAGGTTAGTACTAAAAGATTCAAGTCGGTAAGGCAAAGAGACCATAGTGTTAAATTGTCTCAAATACCAAACATCATCCATCGAATAAATAAAAAAATGCTCCATGTGAGGACTAAAGTCATACACATCACTCATGGAATACATGGATTAATTGGAAAGCAAGCTATATTATGCTAGCTTTCCATTTTAAAAGTCGTTCATGACTCACACAATAGAAAAATATGACATTTTCTAGGTGAATCATAAACCAAGAGACACATGGGCTAGTGAAGTCCAATATTCACTGGGTGATCCCCCAAAATAAGGAAAAATGAGAGACACACACTAGGTATACAAGGTGTGCCCATAACAAGGTGGAAAAAATGGGAACACACACTAGGTCTACAAGGTTTTTCCATAAAAACCATATGAAGAGTTATACTCCTTGATAGCCTTGATAAGTTGCCACAAGATGCTAAGTCAACACTACACTAAGTTTAATTCCCATGAACAAAGTGGAGGAAAAAAGCTACACATGGTTGGAAAGCTGTATTATGCCAGGTTCCATGAAATAAAAAGGTTTACACATGGCTAGCAAGCTATATTATGCTAGGTTCCATGAATATGAATTTTTTTAATGTCACGGGGGACAAATATGACAAGTTTTAAAAGCTCAAGGGATGTTTTAATAACATCACCACAAAGGGTAACAATCAAAAAGGGGATTTCCTTAATACGTGAAGGTCACACCTTAGGGAACATCACACATGATATCACCACCAAGAGAGGACTAGTCAAGGAATAAAATCACCTTGTTGACCCCTTTGACATTGGGTTAGTTTGGCATTGATGTGAAGTGGTTACCTTGGCATACACATAAGTGGAATTTATTGATTTACTCTTGTTTGGCTAACTTTGCATAGCATTGATAATTCATTGAGATAGAAATACTTTATGTGCTTATAGTTCTTTGGACACATTAATACATTTGTGCATCATTGGATTTGGTACTTGGTGACTAACATCTACATTTGTTTTTGATGTTGAGATAACATTTATTCAAGGGATTTGGAACAACATTGTTACATAAGACTTTCCTTAATATTTGATACATTTGAAGACACAATGCATATTTGTAAAAAGGGAACTCTATCATGGTTTATTGTCTATTATAGTGAACTTGGTTAATTGGCATATCATATCTTTGATCGACATATAGTTTTTGTGGATTGGTGATTATGACATCGACATAAAGTTTGAAGTGTTATTTGAGTTGGTCATTAATGGTTATCCATCCTTCTATTCTTAAGACTAGCAACTTTATGCAAAGCTTCCTTAATGAAGGGTTATAGTGTAGCATATTATATTTCATTTAAATTTGAAGGTGATAAAAGGAATAACGTATCACCTAATGCAAAGATGACTTGGTTGGTAAGTTTTGGGGGTTAAGATACAAGTCAAAGACATTGTCTTATATTGTGATTCCATCGACCCTTTTGGGACTAACCGGTTCAATAGGGTAAGGATGTATAATGTGGAAAACAAAAGAAATATCGGGTATAATGTAAATTTTTACATTGGCAAATAGAGTAGTGGACTTAGGGTTTGAAATTTGGGAACATTCATCATGATTCGAAGCTTGGAGAGTTGGAAGTTTTCTGTGACAATTGAAGTTTCATTTGAGTAGTTGGGGTTAGTAATTTACTTTCAATTTTGAGTTAAAACATACCAAGGTATGACCATTTTTCATTTTACTAGACTAATGATTGCTATATGTATGAGAAATTCAAGCTTGCCATTTGGTTAGAGAATGCATTGAAAAGTTTGAGAAAGCATGAATCAGTTTTTTAGTGCTTTAAGAACATTATGCTTTGAATGTCGAAATCCTAAATGGGAATTTTTGAAAATGCTATTACATTGAGTTGAAGGTTTAGATTGCTAGACTATTTTGCTTCAGATGTTATGATTTTTGTAAAGAGAGGTTTCTTTAGAAACCCTATACTGCAGTTGTCTGTCAAAATGTATTCTTGAAATCTTGTATAAGTTGTAAACACAAGGTTGTGCTTAAAAGATTATTGTAAAATACAATGATTGGTTGAAAAAGGAAGAAATTTTTTTTAATGTGTTCTATGTGTTATAAACTTCAAATGTTGTGAAGTTTAGAGGACATGAAAATAATTAAAGCTATAAATTGCCATGGGCATTAGAGAAATAAAGTGATCCTTTGTATAGTGTTTTTTATCTTATTTGAGCAAAGTTGTTAGTGAGACAATGATTTTGTAGCTAGTGAGGCTTGTGTTGCCAATGAGGAATTTTGATTAAGCAAGTGAGGCATTTTATTGAGTGGTTTTTCATCCCTATGAGGGTTTTCCACTCAAGAAAAATTGTGTTATGGTGTAATTACCTTCTTTTGATTATCTTTGTGTTTGCTCAAGTATTTTACATTTAATTGTTCTGATGTTGCATTCAATTAATGAATGTTTGTATCAATGAAATACCATGAGCATAAATTGATGCAAAATTGATCAAGTCAAATTGAAGATTTTCTTATACTCTTAATGATGAAACAAGCTTGTTTTCTTTACATATAATGCTCCACTTAATAGTTAAACTATTCTAGTTTCACATATTATAAGTTCAAAATCTTGAAAGGTTAATTCAAGGTTTTTAATTTGTCATACCACTGATTCGCCTCCCCTCTCAATGGTATCATACTCAAACACACCTCTTAGTGCATACCAACCATAGCACTACCACTAAAGGGAACATCATATGCCAAGAAAGGTCACACTCTTTTGGGGCATCAAGTCCAATACCACCAGAAAGGAGACACATCACATGGATTAAGAAGGCCACACTTTGGTTGACAAGGCCACACTTCCTAGGAGGTGTATGCTATCATCACTAAGAAGAGACTATCTACTATACAAAAAATTGGTGAGGGACTATATGCCCCCCTTAAAAGGTTAGCGTACTTGCTACACTAAAGTTCTAAGGAGATAAAGGGATACCTTTCTAGAAGGAATACTCTTAGGAGAAAGCTACCTAACCCTTTACCCCCAAAGTGTAGGGACAAAGATGAGCCAAATTGATTAAGATATGTTAATCCTTGTAAAATAAAATATGATTGCATAAAGCCTAGTTTATATCCTCATGAATGGTAGTGAGCATGTTATGATACTACAACTACCACATGGAAAGGAGCAAAGAACAATGAATTTTAATAGATTATTTTTTCAATTTGATCCCCACAAGGATCAAATTATCTTAATTTCTTCTTTAAATCATGACATTCATTGCTAATATTTCCAAGTGTTCTATGATACACACAATATAACATGTTTGTACTCTTTCATTTCTTATCTTCTTATTCACGAATAGGTGGTAATGTGATAAGTCCTAGGTTGAAAAGTGTTTGTAAGGTCTTTTCAATCTTGGTTATATGATGCAAAAATCATAGTTTCTTAAGTTTATAAAGCTTGTGTTTCTTACTTGTTTGACCAAATGTTTGGTGTGAAGGTGGATGATTTTGATAACCTAAGCCCTTAGTATCTTCTACCGTTGTTTTCTCCAAAATGGAGTGGACTTCATGCTCATTATTAATGTCAAATCCTTGCTTGCTCAAGATCCTAAAGCCATTTCCATAAGTTTGTTCCAAGTAAATGGATGTATTTGTAACCATATGTTCATATGAGGGAGGGTTGGTTGGTGTAGTTTCCTTGTGATTGTTTCTGATCGTTTCTTCCATGCATGTTGTTTGAGGTATGCGTTGTGGTTCAATTTTGGGATGAAACAAAGTGAATGATTCAAGTGGTGGCATGGTAGGATGTTTTTGGTGTTGAACACCCAAAATACTGAGGGGGGGTGTGAATTAGTATTCCTTGAAATTCATTAACTTAAAAGTGCATTCAACACATCTCAATCAAATTGTAGAAATGGGAATAAACAATTGAAGCATGCACCACAAAAAACAACACAAGAAAACCCGATTTACATGGAGAAACCATGGTGAGTATTAGCTCACATTATATCATAATTGGTTATAATACATTACAAGAGGTTCATTGCTAGAAGGGCTCACTGCCTGAAGGAATCATTTTATAGAAAATAGGAGGGTTGACTACCCAAGGAAGATCACTACTTCCAAAATTATAAAAGATATAGAAAAGAGTGGCTCATTTCCAATTTTTGAACTGCTAATAATGCATCTACAATATGTTGAAGATACAATTCTAGTTAGGCTTAGTAAATTGACTTTACACACTTCATTCTTCACCACTATCACTTTTCACACTTCACACTTTCACTCATCATTATCTACCTCATCATATCTCATACTAAACATGTTGAATTAACCTTGTATATATATGTATATATTCCAATAATAATAATATCATCAATTAGGTCAGCCTAATTAGATGAAACGTGTGACACCATAACCTATCGACTCAAAATTCCATCATAAATACCTTGCAAAAGAAACCAAAATGTGTTCTTCACCAAAATAGGTTGAAATGACCTGCAATCACTTCTATGAATATGATTCATACTCAAATTAATACCACATGAATCCAAAAGTAGGTTGACACTGCACAACAAAATTGGTGAAGCAACAATTAAATGAACCAACTATTCATTCATAACTTGACACATAAACCATCGAACCACTTGAAACTCAGAGTGCACACTCATCTAAAATCTTCAAGAACTTCCTAAAATACACAAAGCATAATGATCATTTGTGGTGGAATACAAAGCATTCCAATATGAACTTTGCACTTGTACCTATGTCTTTTCTTAGCCCAATACTCTATCATCAATATCTTCTACTACGAAAGGCATAAAACCCTAAAAACTTGGATATATAATCTTACCATTATCACCTTTAAATTGCATGACAATATATTGCAATGTAAACCATAAAATTGTTGTTTTGTTACATACTATTTCGGTCTAGGACTTAGACAATTTCCCAAAAACACTTGGTCTACTTTGGACTATATACATATTGATAAATTGTCACTTCTACAATGGGTTTCCATCAATGAAAACACCATACACAATCATGCTCATGTTTACAACAATCTCCCCCTTTGTCATTGATGGCAACACACTTCTATGCTTCACTCCTCCTTTGACATCAAGGGAAAAGGATAGTAATTCCACTTCATTTATTTACTTCACTCACCCTTTGAAATCAAGGGAAAATGGTAGTAAGTATGCTTCATTTCCTTGCTTCACTCCCCCTTTTTGATATATTTACATGAGAATAACTCTCCCTATCTATGTTATCCATCTAGTGCCAAAAATAAAAAATTGTACTGTAACACCATCTACTAATTCCACATATGCACATTGATATCAAAAATTGCCTATACAATTTAGAAAGATGTATACACCTTAACTAGATGAGGGTAATATACATTGATATGATGCCTTTAATTTTGTAAGGTGTGCCTCCCAATCCTTCTTAGTGAATGAAAGCATGTAGCTCTGGTTGTCAAACTGAACATGGAGGTCTTCTCCTTCTTCCAAACAAGTAGGTACTCTTGTCTTTTGCACAACCTTCTCCACATTGGTCAAAACTCTAGTTAAAGATGTAATCTTTGCACTTAACATATCTCGAAGCTGACTATATTGCATTATGATATTCTCTTTTTGTTCCTGCAATAAAAATAATTCACTGTGTAGATTTTAATTACCACTCTTGTTGCTCCATATCCATCATTCAATGGATCATATACACTTGAGGCCTGATCAATTTGATACTTGATTGAGTCTATCTAATCCTTTATACTCTTTGTAGCCACTAGCCACTTCAAACAAAATTGAAACAATTGTTTGGCTTCCCCCAAACACTTTTGAACTTCCTTCAAGTTACCTTGCAACTTGGTGTGAGAAGTAGCACACTTATCCAAGGCATCAACTAGCCTCTTATCATTCAACTTCCCCGCTACTTCCTTCTTAGTCTTCTATTCCAATCATGTAGAGTACTCATTAAAAGAGTCTAACAACAATTCAACTATTGAATACTTGACAAAGATGTATCAATGGATACTCCGGGAAGGATTTATTGCAACACCTTGGCCGCTTCATCAACTAGCTTTATGCTCTTTTGATGAGTTTGAAGAATCTCCTTTCTTGTCGAGGTGTGAAATACATCACCAAGCTACAACTTATGTAGAGATGAAATCTTGTCTAAGTTCACTTGACCTTGTTGTATGTGGATCTGTAGCAATTGTGTAGACATAATTTGTTGGAACTACAGTTGCATATCCAAAATATCTTTGAATGAATCTCCAGAGGGTCTAGAGGATTCACAACCTCTTTTAGTTCTTTCTTCTTCGTGTATCACTCTTCTCCTCCTCTTCACTACCAGAGCACTCATTTGCAATCTTTTCAACTTTGAGAGGAGGAAACGTTTGTTCCTTTTGAGATTTAGTCTTCTTTGTGCCTCCTTTCTCATCTTCTTTGTTATGCTCATCAGTTATCTCCACATCTAGAGGAGTGCTATCTATTAGCATTTATTTTTACATATGCTCATGCTCATGTTGCTCTATGGCTGGCTCATTGCATTCTAAGAGAGATGTACCTTGTTGCATTTAATCTTCATCACCCAAAGAAGATCATAAAATTAAGAATATTTTCAACTATTTGCAATATTTCTTTCCTTAGTTTCTCTATATCATCCTTATCTTTGCTCATAAGAATGTTTACTCTTTTATTTGTCCTAATTTTTTGGGCACACAATTGAGACACCTTAGCTCTTTCCTCATGAAATAATGAGGAAGAAATCTTATCAAAGGAAAAAGTTTTCATCTTTGCATTTTTTTGTAATTGTCTCTTGTCTCCTTGCACTCAATACACCTTCAATATCATTTGGCAATTGATCCTATATCTCACCTAGGCCAACATTAAATGTCACCATGTATTTGACAATGACCTCTTCAATTCTTTCCTTTTCCTCATTATTGGATTCTAGATACATTTCAATTGTATCCTTCAAAATACCAAAATCTATAATAGCACTGAATAGTGTATCAAACTTCATGGGACTATGCTCATAAACAAGAGGGGTCTTCTCTTTCTCTTTTCCATTTTATGTATTGGTCTCTTCATAAGATACTTTAGATTTACTTTCTATACCAATTTATGTTCTTCCTCTTCATCTTCCTCTTCTTTTGAATACCTAACTCTTGTTTCTTTTTCTTTCTTTCTTCTCTTTGGAGCCTTTTATTTCTTAGGGAGTTTGGATGTATCTTTATTCTTAGAACCACCTATAGACTTTGTCTTGGAAGGCTTTGTAATAGTAGGTAGTGTGGAGACATGGGTTTTTCCTAACCTTCTTGATCTCTATGTAGTCTCCAGATGAGCAAATGTACCTTTGTATTTCTCTGTAGGATCCTTAGGGGTACCAAACTCCCTCTCCAAATCAGCCTTCATCTTTTCAACTTTTTCTTTAATGTCCTTTTCTAAGTTCTCTTTACTTGATTTATTTTTATAAGTACCAAATATTTCAATTGTTGGATCTTTAGGTTTTCTGAACACAATATCTACAAGACCAATGCATTTAAACTCATGTACCTCATAAGGTAGCTCAAGAACCCAAACAGTTCTAGGTTCAACTGCTTCCATGTAGTAGTAATCTCTGTCAACCATAAATAATAATTCATTCTTATATTTATGCACAAATTTTATTGCATCTGAGTTTGAAAAGGTTTAAAGAATCCCCACAGTATTGAATCACAAGACTCTTTACCCAAAAATCTTCTCAAATGATCTCTAATTTGAGTGGCTACAATAATATTATCTAGCCATACAACATTCTTCACTTTGGGAAACTCATTGAGAAAGTAAAACATTAGGAAAATGATAAGAATACCATATCAGAAAGGGTATTTGAATCCTTTATCTTCTATAAGTTTTCCAACAACTATAATCTTAGGAGCTCACAAAGATCAAATCCTTTTCCTTCTTTCACCATTTGATAAGCCTATGTATTGTGGTGGCAGGGACAAAATTCTCTCTATTTGTGAAAAATAACTTGTAACCAATCATCATTGAAGCATATTTGACCATCGAATCTTCAATGTCATTCATTGTTAGGAAATGCTTGTTAAACTTGTCTTTGATAAGCTTCATTACCACTTCATTCTCTATCACCTTTAATGTCAGGAAATATCCTATGGTGCACAAATTGGTAACAAACCTAATTTCCTCTTTGGTTATAATATGTGGCATGTCCAACCACATGAATTTATCATGAATTCTACTCAAAACATACTGCACCCACTCATTATCATAGCAAAAATTAGGAAATTTTTTCCACACATCCAACTTTTTTTCTATCAAACTAGAAAACTCTAGTTTTAGCTCAAAATCATCTCCAGTTAGCACCTTTTCCCTAAATTTTTGCAAATTCAAATGATCATATTCATCCAACTTCGAATGAATGTAAATTTTCACATATTCTATGTGCACCACCTTTGATGGAACCCTAGAGAATTCCCATTCTTTATCTATTTATATTGACTTGTACAGATGCTTCTTAAAATTATGTCTCAACATCTCAAGCACATCAATGACTAGTGGAGTAAACATTTTGAAATTTTCTTAAGCTATGGTTTGTGGGAAATTGTAAATACGTTGTGAAATTCATCGGTAGGGTTTTGATCAAACTTCAAAATTAGTTTAGCTCTTGTTTGCACTACTCTCCTCATCAAATTCTCAAATCATAAATGACCTTTATAATGTGAAAAATGAAATATAAACATTTTTCCATGACCTAAAGTATGCATCAATTGCAATAGAAAAAGTTAGGTCAAAAGTTGTCAAGCCCTCTTTATATCATCATAGGAACTTCCAAACGTTCTGCAAATCTCTACATCAAGAGATTTCTCACTAATGATTTCACCCATGGATCAACCAAACCAACTTATACATGCACTAGTATGCTAAATACATCAACATCACATCTTTGGAAAGGGTTTAGAAGGTTTTCTATTAAAACTCCCCTTGAGCCAAATCTTTCTATCTAGTTTCCAAAGGAAACATTTGCACCATAATTTGGCATAGAATCATTCTTCACATCATTCTTTTCCTTTTTCTTCTAGATCCTGTTCATCTCCTTCTTTAGCTCAACTGGATTAATCTTATTTTGTGAAATAGAGGGTTTCACATTCTTTCCTCTACAAAAATTAGATATATGTTCTGGTTTATTGCATTTAGAGCATGTGATAGTCTACAAAGCAAACTTGTCATTTTAGATCTGCATTCAAAATCCTTATGACCAAATCCATTGCATGTGTAATAGTAACCAAGGAGTGATTGAGGTACCATACTATTATTGTAACCATTCATCATCTATCTTCTGCATTCACTAGCTTTATGACCAGATCTATTACATGTATAACATTGACCAAAAAATGATTTAAAATTTTGATTCATACTAGTTTTACATTCTATAGCTCTATGTCCAAATTTATTGCAATAGTAATAGTGACCATTAAAATATGGGTACCTTTGTGCAACTAATTATCTAATAGGAGGTCTCTTGAAATATTTCTTCTAGTTCCAGACATGTTTCATATTGCCCTTCTTATCTCCAATTCTCCTTTGTTCATTATTCTCCTTTTCAGCATTGTCTGAAGTCTAATTTTCCTTTGAACTTTCTCCTTTTGCAAACCCTAATACTTTTTCATCATTAGAGGCCTTTTGACTAGAAAGAATAGCATAAAACAAGGTGGAAATATTCTTGAATTTTTACTCTTGACTCTTTTCTTTCTCATCTTTCCTTAGAGACATAGCTTCTTGAAGTTTTGAGCATTTTGCAAATTTGTCTTTCAACTTGGGATTCAAGCATTCTTCAACTCTTTTTCCTTCTTCAACTTGCACTTCCAGACTAGTGTTTGTCTCATTTGATTGCTTAAGTTTCTCATTTGTTTCCTTGAGTTGCTCTTTAAATTTCTTGAATTTATTCCTTAGCTTCTTGATTCACTCATTTGCTTCCTCAAGAATTTCTTTTAAATCTCTATTATCACATTCTGCTTTATCCAGACCATTAAGAGCAAATTTGAGTTATCCTTCCATATCAACTTCACAGTCTTCTTCAATAAACCCTTCCATTATAATTTCTTTTGGAGAGATAGGATACTTCCTATTTGCTATGTGTTCAACCTCTGAGATCTACCTCAACGGTTAAGTCAATTGAAGGAACCTTGCTTTGATACCAATTATTGAACACCTAGAATACCGAGAGGGTGAGTGAATTAGTATTCTATGAAATTCATTAACTTAAAAGTGGATTCAAAGAATATCAAAGAACTTATAGAAATGGAAATAAAAAACTAAAGCATTCACCACAAAAAAAAACAAAAGAACATTAGATTTACGTGGAAAACCCTTAGAATGGAAAAACCATGGTGAGGATTAGCTCACAAAATATCATAATTGGTTACAATACATTACAAGAGGCTCGCTACCAGAAGGGATTATTTCTCGAAGCACTAAATATCTAGAAAATAGGAGGGCTCATTGCCCAAGGAAGATCACTTCTTACAAAATTACAAAAGATATGGAAAAGAGTGGCTCATTTCCAAATATTGAACTTCTAACAATGCATCTGCAACATGTTGAAGATATAGTTCTAGTTAGGCTCAATAAACTGACTTTACACACTTCATTCTTCAACACTATCACATTTCACACTTCACACTTTCACTCATCATCATCTACCTCATCATATCTCATACTAAACACATTAAACTGTCCTTATATATATGTATATATTCCACAAATAAACATATCATCAATTAAGTTGGCTTAATTAGATGAAACATGTGACACCATAACCTGTTAGCTCAAAACTCTATCATGCATACCTTGCAGAAGAAACCAAAATGTGGTATTCACCAAAAAAGTTTTACATAACCTATAATAACTCCTATGAATCCGATTCATACTCAACTTAATACAGTATGACCTCAAAACCATTAGGTTGACATCACAAAATAAAACTGGTGAAGCAACAATTGAATGAACCAATTGTTCATTCATAACTTGACACATGGACCGCCAAACCACATGAAAGCTAGAGTGCACACTCATATAACATATTCAAGCACTTAGTGAAATTTGTAAAGTATAATGATCATCTGTAGTAGAATTTAGAGGATTCCAATATGAACTCTACACCTATAACTATGTCTCTACTTAGCCTGATACTCTATCACCAATACATTTTGTTGTGAAAGACATATAACCATGAACCTTTGGATGTAGAATCCTTCAAAAAATACCATTATCACCTCAAAACCACATGACAAGATATTGCAATGCAGAGAAATGCATACCACAAAATTGTTTCTCTATTACATACTGTTTTAGTCTAGGACAAAAAATTTCCAAAAAACACTTGGTCTACTCTGAACTATATACATACTAATAAACCATCACTCCTACAATGAATTTACATAAATTAAAACACCATACACCATCAAGATCATGTTTCCAACAATTGGTATGGAGCATTAGTGCATTGCATTGAAGGATAAAAGGCTGCATTATTTTCAAGGTTACGTAAGGAATTTTGTATGAATTAATGCATGCTCTCTTCATCTTGACCTATGAAATAAAAATACTTGACATAGGAGATGGATTATCATGATTATCATTATTAGAATTAGGGTCATCACCAAACA
Source organism: Sequoia sempervirens (assembly GCA_007258455.2). NCBI lineage: Eukaryota > Viridiplantae > Streptophyta > Pinopsida > Cupressales > Cupressaceae > Sequoia > Sequoia sempervirens. The sequence continues at coordinate 274,301,964 of VDFB02047230.1, forward strand.
CACAATTTGAAACATCAACCAAAGATTTCAAGGACATCCAAATTTTACCAAAATACATATCCATTTTTCAATCAGGTTTAGATTGTTAAAACACAAGTGAGGAATAACAACTCTAGATAGGGACTCTGAGAGTATTCTATCAGAGAAAGTGGATTGATGCCTAGATAATAAGACAGAGTTACCCAAGGGAATCTAGGTCCTTGTTAGGGTTTTTGAAAGTTTAAAATCTAACTGTGAACTACATTGTTTAAGTATTTTGATTCTACTTGCAAATAGTTGAAACAATAAACAATTTTTCAAAATTCACTTAATGTATCCCAATTTGATGCAAGATGCAAATATGCAATGATGTTGAATATTTTTTGAATAGTTTTGAATATAAATTTCAGATCTAAAATGTAATAATTGACTGATTCTAATATGAAAAAGACTTGTAAATTATGATTTTTGAATGCAAATTTGAACCATAAACAATACATTTTCTTTCACCAAATGAACTAAATGAAAAATGATTTAAGATATGCAATTATGAAATTCAAATAGAGATGTGCAAGTTCAGGAAAACTAAGTAGACAAAGATAGACAATTGTGAATTTTTTTGTTGATGCACTTGTACAAGGATAGGGTCAACCAGGGGTGAATGGGTCCTTGTCCAGGGTTTTAAAATCTAGAAAGTTGAATTTTTAAGTTGTTGTTTAAGGTTACTATTCCTATCTACAAACATGTTTTACAATGTCTATTTTTCTATAATTTTCCAATGTAATGCAAATGCAAATGTGTGAAAATATTGAAACAAAATGACACTTTTGAAATGAAAATCTAATCTAAATGACTGAAACACTCCCTAATGCAAGATATGATGCAATATTTTTGGATTTTTTATAAATTTTTCATGATGTAAATTATGGAACCCTAAATGAGAAATGTAATAAAAAATGACGCAAAACCTAGGTCTAGGGTTTGGAAGACTACCAAATCAAAAAGCTATGATGCCAAAATTCCAAGTTCACCAAAATAAAACATAGAAAAAGGGGTTAACCTTTTAATTTTAGTGTTTAAACCTAGGGTTCCTTTTTCCAAGGTTCACCAAAATGAAACATAAAAATGTGTGGAGAACCTTAGATTTAGTTTCCAAAACCTAAGGTCTATTCCATCATTTCTAGGGGTTTGATGAGGATGCAAATCCACAAGGTGAATAGATTGACTTTGAACCTCCAAGGTGAGTCAATCAAACCTAGATATGATCCTATTGAATCTTAGAAATGAATAGGAAATTATTGGGAATGATTGACCTAATTGAACTATATGACCTAATATGAAAAATTTAATATACTAGAAATACATGGTTTGAAACTAAAGATTGAAAGTGGATCTAAGAAGTGTCAGATGATGTGTACCTATCACCAAAAGTAGGATCTAAGTGTTATAGTAGGACTAGGTCACCCCTAGGCGAATGTGTCTTTGACGAGGGGTTTTGAAATTATTTTTACAATCCTCTGATGTAAAATATGAGCTCTTGATTCTAGGTTGTAGAAGTGTTGGAATGCCATTAGTGAATTCATAATTGAATTTTCGTGGCTTGACAACTTTGATGACAACAAATGCAACAGTGGATATTTTTCCTTCAACTTTCCTTGATCCTCCTCAAACCTATAAATGCACATTCAGAGAAGGAGAAAATATTGGGACATTTTAGGGGCTTGCCTCAATCAAACCCTTTGTATGTATTTCCACTTCTACAATGGAAATTTTAATGATATGAATGATAATTGAAAGGAATGAATGATGAATGAATAAAATGTTGTAACTTAGCACCCTTCAATGGATTCCTTGAAGGATTGAAGTCATAAACATCACCTCAAGGATTTGGATCTTGATTTTATTGAATTCTTGAATGATTTGGGAACCTACAATAAGGATTAGCCTTCACAAAACATGAATATGAACACACATAAACTCACATAGAATTTTACATGATGTTAGGATCTTGAATTGTTGCAATTAAGCTCTAAAATACTACTCTTGACTTGCTCAATAGTGCTCTTGATCATAATTTTTTCTAATAGATTTTTTTGTTCCCTTTCAAATGATAAAATAACTAGGTATTTATAGGTGTTTATCCAATTCCCTAAAAAAATAGATTCCAAAAGCTCACAGTTCATATTTGAATTTTAAATGTTAAAATGCCACTATTAACATATTCAAATTTGGGTCTTGGCTAAGGAGGGGGACCCATTCATCCATGGGAAAATGGTTCCTAGCCCAAATTCCAAGACACTCAAAGTCAGGGGTAAATTAATGAATGGATGTATTTATTCAATTCTTTTTTTCCTTAAGAAAACAGTAGAAAATGGGCTTTAGAATGCATAATTTGGAAAACTTGGAGCTTAATTAAATCTAATAAATTAGGGGGAAAAATATAATGTGAAATTATTAATGTATAAAATTTCTAAGACTATAGGAAGAAAGTGATATAGAGTTTATCTACTATAACTTCAAAGCCTTCAACAACTAGGGTATTACCCACATTTGACCCAAATATATAAACCATGAAGTACTTGATTGTTGTTCCTAAAGTTCAAAATAAGTTAGAAAATCAAATGCATCACTTTGAATTTGAGGTGAGAAATATCCAAATGGATTTTTCTCGGTTGAAAAATCCTAACAAAATTAATGTATAAAAAAAGAACAATGAAGTGGTGTGCACATCATTGGTAAAGAAAGAGATAAAAATAGGCAAGTAGATTCAAATAGAAAAGTTACAGGTAGACCTAGCAAATGAGAAAGAAAAGAGGAAAGAAACAAATAACAAAAGTAATGAATTAGGAAAAAAGAATAAAAAAATATTTCACTACATCTACAAGAAAGGAGGATGAAGAGACAGAGTTGGAATTGAAATTGAATGAACTGAAGAAAATGCTAGATGAGAGCATCAAGAAATATGATGATAAAAAATCCACTTCAAAAAAATTAAAACAAAACTTGGTGAAAGTCAATGCCTCAATAAATAAATTACAAGTCAATTTGGACAAACATAAACAAAATGCAAAGCATTGGGAACAAAATTTGGAGGAACAAAGAAAACCCAATGAAAGATTGGTGATACAACTGAGTGAAGCACAAAATGAAATAAAGTTTTCTCATAATAGGTTAACTTTATTTTGTAGAGAAAAAATAAGGGATATGAATCAAAAGATCTAAGAGTAAATAATATAGAGGATTGATTATTTGTGTGAATTGTTTGAATTAATTGATTCTCTAACAATACATAATAAGAAGCTAAAAATTGACAACAAAAATGTGAATTCAAGACAAATAGTTGCAAATCAAAGTTTTAAAATAGTCTACAAAGCTAGTGACAATGAATTGATATCCAAAAGAATTCACAACTATATTGATGCCTCAATAAAGACACCATCTATCATTCAAAAAAGAGTTTGAAACTACATGAAACAAATGAATTTATGAATCAGGTTGCAAAAAAAATGAAGAAGCTACATAGAAAAGGTAGAGATCTTGATGAGCTTGGTTTGACCTTGGCTTTTGAAACACTAGAGAAATTCATTAAAAATGATTCTTTCAAAAAGAAGATGAAGGATACAAGGAATATTGATTTTGGACTAGTTTCCTCAGAACCCATATGAGGTGAACTTTTTGGATTCCATCAAACCATTGATAACCTTGAATGCAACATTGATTGAAACATTCAAGTGAAGTTCCAATTTTAATTATGAATTGTTAGAAATTTTTTAAGTTAGATACTATAAATTAGAATAAATTTTACTTTCATCAAATGGACATTGGAGCATGCTACAAAATTTGGTAGAATGATTTGATAATATGAGTTTCCAACTTGTCTCTATAAAGAGTTGCTTTTGAGCAAGATTTTGCATTGCCTCTATGTATTCCTTCATTTGAAAATCAATACAAAACTCAAATTCAGTAATGTGTTAAAATAATATGTATTATTTATTTTCTCAATTCGAAAAGAACTTAGGTTTCTACTACTAGATATACATTAAATGATTGTTAATGTTGTATATGCTACTGTTGTTATTAAGTATTGAGTTGAATCATTGAGTGCATGTAAAACTTATCAATATGACACAATACAAATATGAAATTATTAATAATATGTTAATTAATAAATAGAAATTGAAATTATGTTTAATAATTAATTAATCAATTTGAAAATAATGTTTAACATTTAGATTCTACATTGGAATAGTGAAAATAGTAGCACGTTAATTTATTCAATCTAATTCATGGAATACAATATAAAATATTATCAACAACAATTTGGAATATGATTCATGAAATGTATTATAAATACCTAGTAACTACTAAATCCTTTGTATTTTACAATTCATCTCCTTATCCTCACTCTAATGATGAGGTTGAGAGTTGTCTTGAATCTGATGTTAGTCTTTATTTTCTTCTCCTTGCATACATCCGCTTAAATGCATCTCAACATTCATTGTGTCATTGCCATTTGTGCCACTGAAACTACGTTTTAAAGTGTTGCACAACCCTCTTCTTTCACATATGGACTTCTAGATTGCGAGTTCCCTTTCAAAAGGAAAACTTCACATATCATACCTAGTTGTATACATCCTCAAGCAATTTTTCAAATTCTTGTCTAGTTTGTTTCTTATCATTGATTTCAAAAATTCCAATGCAATGAAAACTCTCTCATCTTCCATTGACCCCAATATCATGGTTTGACATAAATTATCAAGTTTGAAATATTTTGATAATGAATAATGCAATATTTCATTCTGACCTAAGGTTTCACAAAGCCTTGTTATTGATCTTGCTTGTATGGGATTCCCAAAGGAGTCAAATTGTTCAATCATAGTTTTTACAAAACAAAAAAAAATCTCTCTAAGCTTAGTTCCATTTATAATTCCTTTTATTTTCTATCCATGGTATTCTAAACTTTTTGAAAAATGTTCAACCAAGGTAGCTACACTCCTATGAAAATAGTTTGGTAGACAATGGACCCAATATTGAGGGTGCACAATAGACATGGATTCAAGTAGTTTATCTCAAGGGAATCATTCTATAATCTCTAAGGAAAGGGATTTTTCAATACCTTTTAAAGTGGTACTTGTAGAATTAACAATGTCATTAAAAACTTCCTTTGTAACAATTACTTCTTTGGTAGAGTGCCTAACTATCACACAATAGTGTATTGGTATCTCAAATCCACATAACTCCTCATTTGCATTAAATTGTAAAAAAAATCAAGATTATTCATATCTATAATTAACTGTCAACATATATATTTTAGACTTCCAAATGGATAATCTAATAGATATAGATTATTGAGGGCCATGCATGTCATTTTGCATAGTTTACTATATTCATAAATATACATATTTCTTTTTTGGGATTTTTTTCACAAGATTGTTCAATTCATCCAACATGAGGAGAAGAACAAATAAAGTTAAGAGTGTCTCTATATATCACTTAACCTATGTAAGAGATCAAGAGCTTTGTTGATTGTGTGGTGATGTACGTACATTACTCCAATCAAGGATTGATATTATGAAAAAAATCATTGCATTGGTCTATGCAAGGAGATCCATATGGTATTAAGATCCTTAAGAAGCTTGTTTCCTATTGTTATTCCCTCAAAACAAAATTAAAATTCCACAAACTATTTGCGACTTTGACAAAAGTATGAGTAGAGCTTGTAGACTAGATTTTCAACTTTTGATATTGAAGGAAACCTTGTCACGTTTTGTTTTCTTGAATAACTTAGCTTTTAAAAAATTATTAAAATAATTTAAAAGCCTAATTTAAGGAGTACTATATAATAGAAAAAAAAATTCATTTTTTATTGCTAAAACTTTCCTTATTTGTACATTATGAATAATTGTTTCAAAAATTAATTTTAATAATAAAATTAAAATAGATCATAGTTTATTTTATATAGAGATAATAATATATCAATAATATTATTATATATATAACAAAAATTTGTTATTTAAAAGTATTTAAATTGGTTAAATAAAAGTAATATTGAATTAAATTAGAAAAATTGGTTAGCTTTTAATTAAAAGATCCATTTTTGAACCATGTAAAGATAATGGGAGTTACTTTAAAGATAACCACTACATGAAGAAAGTGGATCATGAAGGCCACAATGGGGGAAGCTCCTAGGGAGATTTCTTTTGCATGTTGGTGAATGAAATTCTATTTCTAGTCTACATTATTATCTATGTGCATTCATAGTAATGCATATTAAATATTATGTCATTAATGATTGTTATGGTATTAGTTGTTCTAAACTTTATTACTAGTTGTGTACATGCCTCTCATTGCTTCCACTATCATAGCAGTTATTAAAATTTATCTTGGACAACATGGCACATTGATTATGGATCATCTATTAGTATTATGTGCATAATCTTAAAAAAGAACTTCAGCTACAAGAAATAAGCATTAATGCCAGAGATGGATTCTAATAATAGTATAGCCAAGCTTAATTGTTGTAAGGGAGGAAGGAAATAAGATTTCAAAGGGAGCTGGGAGAAAAAGGCTATTGTTCTGAGAAAGAGAGTCTTTGGAAGGGGGCTATCACATCTTGTATAAAACTAAGAGAAAATCCAATACCTTTATGAAATTATTTTCTACTTATATTTTTTATTAGAAATATGCATAGCCTGGAAAAAAATGAATGAAGTAGAGGATAGAGTTTTGGTTGTTAGATAGCTTTGATCACCTCATGGCTTCATTAGGTAGCCTATTATGGTTGTTGTTGTTCTAATATATATCTCTATTATTTATGTATTTATTGCATCTATAATCTTGAGGTTGTAGTTACATTTGAGTATGACTGATTTTGTAAAATCTAGCCATAACAAAATCTTTGAAGTAGACGATAACTCTAAAATACCAAGAATTTGAGAGAGTGGTCAAGAAAGAATTTCATATTGCATTTTAGATATTTAGTCATTTTAATGCAGTTGGGTTGGATAGGTTTAGTTCAAATCCCATGGAAGTATAAAATAAAAACAATGACATAATTTGAAGTTGCATTAAGGAATGGCCTTGTACACTGCTGGAGATTCATTTTTAATAAACTAAAAGAGAAACCAAAATAAAGAACAAAGAAAGGGAATTACACACCCCTGCCAATATCCACTAACTGGTCCAAATTTTGTGACAAATCTAGGGGTAATTGACCCTTATCAACAATGTTTTAACTCTACAAATGATCAAAAGTACATTTGGCCAAACAATCAACAACCCCATTCCATTCTCTAGGAATGTGACAAAAAGTAATAGATTGCAAGGAAGTACACAGATTAAGAATCTATTTTATAATTATAGCCAAATTCCAACTGATATCTTCTAACTGCTACATCTTTAGCAAAGTCACCACCACCTGAGAATCAAATTAATTTATTTGTGTAGTTGTTACAAATATAATATTGAGACTTTGACTAGGCTTGGATTGGGTAGATCTATTTTGGTCTTTGTCTCAACCTTAACTAAAATATATATGAAAAAATAGGAGAAATTAAATTGGATGATACTCAATCAAAATCACCCTCAAATAGAGAAAAAGCTAAGAATCGATCATTCATGCCATTATTCTCATTTTCTTGTAGTGAATGCTATTGTAATAACCCCAAAATATGTAACCAACTTTTTTTTATATATCAGAACTTACTACAACCCACATACAATGACTGCACTAAAACATGTTGGAAGATGATTGAAATGTATTCATGGTCATTAGGCCTTCACAAAGGGGTTTGCAATAGTCACTTACAACCCATTTGATAACTTGCAGTAAGAATACATGACATACATTCGTCGTGGCCATGAGAGAACATGACACAAAATTATAACAGTAGGGAATTTCTAATAAATCATTTGTTCTTCCTACAACTAGTAATAGGAGGTATTCACAACCCATTTATCCATCCTTTGCAACAAACAATCCAATTACATTCTTGTATCCTGGATACCTCGTATACATGTTTAATGCATTACTATAATTCTCCCTTTCTCTTCTCCATAGAAAGCATAATATGAAACATGTATGATTACCCATCAATTAAGAAGCAATATCAATGAAATACAAATAATGAGCAATAATAACATGAGTGTTACTTCAAATAAGATGGCTGCTAGTAAGTAGTTGTTCACCTTGTAAGATCAGTCATCCTCCAACATCGAGAGTGCATGGTGAATCCTACCTTAAGGATAAGAATTCCCTATCCCAACCCACCAATGAACTATGGGATCCACAAAGAGAGTTGATTATTCATGCCACCAAAGCTTTTAGAAACAACGTAACTACTGACCCACACTATCTAACTTCCAAAAAGACTTCCTATTACTTTATTAGAATGGCTAGAACAACAACCACAAAGAACTTAATAAAGACTAGGAACTGGATCTTGAGACAAACTGGTCCTTTTACTTAATTTCAACTTTGCTAGAATGACTTTCCACTAATATTTAAAGCTACATATTAGTGAATTATGGCATCCTTCACCCGCATGCCACTAGCTCTAGAACCTACATGTTGATGGCGATAGCTATTCAAGCCTAAGAAGTCCCTGGTATTCTTCACAAGTATACCTAGGTGATAACCCACTATCTGTGGATACAACCGTACCACTCTACTTAGAGAGCACACTCCCTGACTATTTTCAAGATGGAACAATGATAATATTATCTTAATGTGGGTCATAGGGTTTACAAATTGATGATCACCACAGAAGAAGAAAAACTACTACATTACAAGAGTAATGCAATCCTCCTACCTATTCCCTCATAGATCCCATACTCCAACCATTATGTGTTGCCATAAGGTCAACATCTGTATCTGGCTTGGTTTTGTAAGTGGACTAAGTCGTCCTAGAGTTAGATAAATGAGACAAGCCATATGGTTCACCTATCTACAGTCTTAACCTATGACTTATGGTGTCTAGCTTAACACTAGGAGTAGATAAACATTTTCTTTTCTTAGATAACTTCTTTCTATCAGTACATAAGCTTGGAAAAGGGGTTCCTTCTTAGATGGCTAAAAGATATATATACATTTCATTATTTATATGGTAGGTGACTTGACCAAATCTTACTTCATAAGTATTTAACTAAATTCTCTTTGCATCATAAGGGATTGACATGTTTTTAGCTTGTTGGTATTCATGTTAAAGAATTTAATCATTAATTACAACCTAGCTGTCCCAATTTTCTGCCAGCACTCATTATATGAGCATTCAAGCAATTCCAAAGCATATGACAGTAGGTGTACAGCCGCACAAGCCACAACTAGAAATAAGGTGCTACATGTGCTAAGATAGCTAAGAAAAAAAAACCACACCATCTATAATCTTGGCAACGGGATTAAAGATCTCTTTTCTTATGCTCATAACATACTACATATCACCCAATCAAGTAGAAATAGCTAAGTACATAAATTTTATTCTTGTTGTCCTATTTGTAAATAAGTCCAAGGGAAACATGGAACCAAAATCTAAGAGATGGGGCTGCATATTAACCTATGACCACACATCATGACCTAGCATGACATTTCATAGTCTCATTTCCTTGAGGAATTTCATCAAACAATTTAGAAAATTGATTTGGTTGTCCATATTAACTGGAAGCAACTATCATACTAAGTTGAAAGGTTTATTTTATCACATAACTCCGAAACCAAATCAAAACCTACCCAAAGATTAGGCAAAGTAATATCCCCAACCTAGAACCTTTCCTACACTAGTTTTTATTTCCTGGAAGGCTCTAGTTTTCAACTTCTAGACTGGCAGAAATTAGAGAAAGGTTTGAACAACATATATATTTATCTACAACCATTGAAAGAAATCCTCTAAATCATATGCTCTCATGTAAATGTAGTTAAAACACTAATTGCATGAAAGTGTAGCACTATAAAAGGGTAATACATGCAAAAATATGCATTTGAAAACAACAAAGACATCTTAAACTATTGTAGTAGTTTTCTATAGCTTAAATCACTTACATTACACTTGTTTGCTCCTTAACTAGTTTTTTTTAGATTGACTACTCTACTGGTTAAGATTTTAGGAATATTATGAACCCTATCATGGATAAAATAAAACATTTATCATTTATTGCTGCATAACAACAACAATATATAATTGTATGAAAATAACAACATCTAGAGGAGTAAACCTGTCCCTTGGGTGTACAATTCAATCCAAGTAGCTAGAAAAAGTTTTTGAGACTTCAAACTCAACTCCAAGCCTCCAAATTTGAGCCCTTTTCTTCACACACCTCTTGTTGCTCACCCAAAGTGGTAGAAACTGGTCAAAAATTCCCTTCCCATGCCTCTTTACTTCCCACTTCCCGTCCTCTTTCCTTGTTTGTCAAGCGTGCTGGGTGGAGAATTTATTGTGGAAGCATGGCATCCCATTTTCCATTCATGAGGGTCAACCAAGCATTCAATTTTTGGTCACCCTCCTCTCCCTTCATGGTTGTAACATGCTCAGAAACCTTATGTCTATACCTATACTCTCCAATTTTTGACTGATGCCATTTCTTACTTTGTTTTATTTTATTTTTCCTAAGTTTCTTATATCCTTTTTTATGTGACACCTTATTCTTCCCTCATCAATTATTATTGGGGTTTTATAATAATTTAAATCACACTATAGGTAATCATAGTATTACTTATAATGATAATATTACTTATAATAATTTATTTCTTTAATCATTTAACATTCAATGTATTATAATGGACATCAATAATAATAATAATTATTACTCTATAATTATAATTATTATAATGCTTCCTTCAAAATTATATATATATATATATATATATATATATAAATATATATAATCTATTTCGCAATTACAAATTTTATTACCACTATTACGAACTATCACCCCATAAGCGAAACTCACAATTGATGTGATCCTAGATAGGTATTATGGGAAAGACATGTTGAATGAAAAGTGTCTAGAAACTAATATGCACAAGGTAGCAGTTACCTAGCATGAATCAAATTAGGACCTTTAACTCCACAAGCAATGAATGAGGCTGACTAGGGATAGGATGAGTCTAAGGATTAATCAATGTTTTAGCAAGGTTGGCATAAAAATAAATTTCAATTTATGGATCTGTAGAGTCCACTCCACCATGCACCCTGTCACCTACGCACAAAACATTTTTCCTCACAACATTCACAATTTATTTAGTCTAGGTTAGATGAAATATGACCAAATATATTTATATAGAAATTAAATGAGAAACATAACTAGATTTCATATGCATACATCACTATTAACCATTAAAAGTTCATTCACTTAGAATTCACATACCTATACACTTACACTTACACACACATAGAGTTAATATTAAGTTTCAAGTCCCCACCCCTAGTCAAAATTACATCAAGACTACGGGGCCTTAGAAAGGGTTCATACGGAATGTGACATCCTCCTCCCCTTAGGATTACATTGGCTTGACTTAGCTAAAATAAGTTTGGATATTCTAGTCTAATTACATTTTCATCTTCCCAGGTAGCTCCTTGCTCCCCATACTGGTCCCAGAGGATCTTAACCTATGGTATTGTTCTGTTGCATAGTTTTATGTTGTGTTTGTCTATGATTGCAAGTAGTTTGAGATGGATATCTATGACCTCTTCTACGTATAGTGCTTGCCAATCAATTACATGGGTGGGATCAACAAAATATTTCTTAAGTAGTGATACATGAAACACATTATGTATGTGAGAGAGAGATGGTGGAAGAGCTAGTTAGTAAGCCACATGAATAATATTTTCGAGTATCTCAAAGGGTCCGATATATCGTGGGGATAATTTGGCAGCCTTGCCAAATTTTATTGAACTTTTCTAAGGTTTGAAGAGAAGAAACACTCTTTCCCCTATTGCAAATTCCCTTGGTGTTCACTTAGCATCTGCATAACTCTTTTATCGATCCATAGCTTCTTTCAATCTCTCCCTAATAATCTTCATTTGTCTATCATATTATTGAAGTAGCTTGGGTCCAATGATAACACGATTTACCAAACTATCCCATCCTATTGGAGTTCTGCACTTCCTACCATAAAGTGCCTTGAAAGGAGTCATTTTAATAGACGAATGGTAGGAGTTATTGTATGCAAACTCAATTAAAGGTAAATATTCTTCCCATTTCTTGGGTTGATCCATTACATACATTTGAAGCATATCCTCCATAACCTAATTAACCCTTTTTGTTTGGCCATATTTTTTAGGGTGGTAAGCAGTACTAAAATTGAGTTTAGTACCAAGAGCGGTCATGAGGGTTGTCCAGAATCTAGAAGTAAACAATTTATCCCTATTAGATATAATCACTTTTGAAATCCCATGCAACATGAATACCTCTTTTATGAATCTTTTTGCTAAATTTGGAGAGTCATCCTTAACATTACCAGGCATGAAGTGTGCTACTTTGGTTAATTTATCAACTATTACCAAAATACTATCATGTTGATATCGAGTTTTAGGAAATCTTGTCACAAAATCCATTGAAATTATTGACCATTTATGCCAAGGCAACTCATGGGGGTACAATGTCCCTAGTGGATGACAATGTTTAGCCTTGACCCGTTAGCATTCTAGGCACTTTGCAACAAAATTCGCTACTTCCTTTTTCATTCCTGGCCAAAAATAATGAGTTTTTAGATTTGCATACATCTTTGTTACTCCTGGATGTGCTTGGTAGGGTACATTATGGCTTTCCTCCAGGATTTTTGTTCTAAAGTCTCCTTTAGGTACATATATTTGTTGTTGATAACGTAAAATACCATCATTCCCTAGATATTCTACTATACCAATCCCTTGCTGCAGTTCTAGCCTTGTTTGTTGACAAAAGGGTCTTTTTCTTGCATCTACTTAATACTCTCAAGAATACTAAAATTTACTTGAGTGATTGCAGTTAGTCTGGCCCTATGACTTAAGGCATCAACAACCTGATTCTCCTTACCCTTAACATATGAAATTTCCATCTCATAATTACTTAAGAATCCTAGCCACCTTCTTTGTCTAGCATTTAAATCGGGTTGTGTGAATAAATACTACAACTCTTTATGATTGGTATTCAACTTAAATGGTCTTCCCACTAAATAATTCCTCCAAACCTTTAAAACATGCACAATTTCTGCAAGTTCTAGATCATGAGTAGGGTAGTTGAGTTCATGATCCTTCATTTCCAAGATTAAAAGTGATCACCCGCCCATTTTTCATAAAAACTCCACCTAACCCATCCAATGAGGCATCTGTCCATACTACAAATTCCTTTTTAGGATCAGGTACTTGCAGGATTGGAGTAGTGGTAAGAGCTTCCTTCAACTACTGTAAGGAATTTTCACACCTTTCAGTCCATTGAAACCTCTTTCCTTTTCACTGAAGAGATGTTATGGGGTTAGCTAACTTTGAAAAATTCTCTACAAACCTTCTGTAGTATCTAGCAAATCCCATAAAGCTCCTTACTTCTAATACATTCTTAGGAGTAGGCCAATCTACAATTGCCTAGATTTTAGCTAGATCCACTAAAATTTCTTCAGTTGAGATGATGTGTCCAAGGTAGTGTATCTTAGGTTAGAAGAAGGAACACTCAAAAAATTTCCCATACAACTTATGCTCTCTCAACCTTTGTAGTACAATTCTTAGATGCTCCTCATGCTCCTACACATTCTTGGAGTAGATGAGAATATCATCTAAAAATACCAGCAATTTTTTTTCCAAATAGTCATGAAATACATGGTTCATGAGGATCATAAAGGAAGATGGAGCATTTGTTAAGCCAAAAGGTACCACGAAAAACTCATAATGGCCATACCTAGTTTGGAAAACTGTCTTTGGAATATCCTCTTCCTTGATTCGAAGTTGATGGTATCCAGACCTTAGGTTTATTTTTGAAAAGGTTGTGGCTCCCTCCATTTGGTCAAACAAATTATCAATTCGAGGAAGGGGGTACCTATTTCTGATGGTCACCTTGTTCAACATACATTAATATATACACAATCTTAGAGTCCCATCTTACTTCTTGATGAACAACATTAGGGCTCCCCAAGGTGACACACTCGGCCGTATTAGCCCTTTTTCCATTAGATCTTGTAATTGAATTTTTAGCTCCTATAATTCAACAATATTCATTCTATAAAGATCCCTTGATATAGGCTCTGCCCCTAGAACTAGATCAATTGAAAATTCAAATTGCCGCTTAGGGGGTAAGCCTGTCAATTCTTCAGGAAAGACATCATGAAATTCTTGAAGAATAGGATCTTCCTCAATATTAGGAACTCAGTCTTCGCTACCTTCTTCAATATTTACCATATATAGTTTGCTTCCCTTCCTTAAAGCTCTCTTGACTTGCATGGTTGAAACCAATCTCACAACTAATGGCCTTTGAATCCCTTGGAGTATTATCGGTCTTTCTTGGTCATCTAAGCATTCAATTGTTTGTTTATAACAGTCTAGTTTAGCTTGGTGGTTCCTAAACCAATCCATTCCTAGGATCAAGTCATAAGATCCTAACTTTGTGACCAATAGATTAACCTTGGTTTTTGTGATTCCTAAATCAATTTCTGCTCCTTTGAGGCTGAAATTTACTTGTTGAGTCTTACCAGACCCAAACTCTACCTCCATCTCCTCTTGACTAATATTTTCAAATCCAATATTACATTTTTTTAACACCTCAAATGAAATAAAGCTATCAGTTTCCCCTAAGTCTGCTAGAATAGAGATAGATTGTCCATGAAAAGTACCTTGCAACTCTATGAGTGAACTTGATTGTTGGCTTGGTGGCTATCCACAACTGCATAAATTCTGGCTGGAGGCTTGGTGGATTTATCCTAATTCCTTAGACACTCATTTTTGTAGTGGTCACCACCACAAGTTTAACATCCTCCCACTGGGCCACTCTTCTTTACTTCCCTATCCTTAGGAAAGCTAGTTTGTGCTACCTACTTAGATGGTCTCTATCATTTTCCTTCACCACCCTTGGTTTCTACTAATTCATAACTTCTTTTGGAGCCCTGATTCCTTTTAGAGTTATCCCCTGCCTTCTTTTCTGGTGTGGTTTTCTTAAATTCCTTCCTTCAGTTGTCAGAGTGGTAAAACGAATAAGACTTTTATTTCTGCTCTTGCTTGCTCTTCTACTTCTCTTTAGCAACTAGCGCTACCTCCACTGCTTGATTTAGGCTATTAGGTTGTGATATCTTAGTCGCATACATGAGGTTCTTATTCAAGCCCAAGATAGACTTGTTTAAGCGGTCCTCCTCTTCCTTCATGTAATGAGCATGGCCGAGTAAACCCATGAACTTAGCTTTATACCTAGAAATTGTCATCCCTCCTTGGTGCAGTGAATGGAATTCGGTCAATTTATGATCTTGATGGTGAACTGAAAGGTATTCCTTGCATAATCGCTTCACGAAATTGTCCCAAGTCAACGAATGTGATTCATATTTTTTAATTTCCAATAGATGGTCCCACCATAAAGATGCTTCCCCTTCTAGTTGATAGATGGAAATTCAGACCTTAGTGTTGGAATTCAAGTCTAATAGCCCAAAATACTTGTTCATTCCAATTAACCAAGCTTTTGCAACATCTCCTCCACCTATGTCATCAAGCTTGGGAGCTTGCATTTTCTTTAGCTCCCTAATCAAAGGGTCCTTTCCCACCCTCTTTTGTGGCTCTCCCAATGAGAAGCTATGGGTAGTATCCCTGGAACTATGTTCATGATCTTGGTCCTCATTGGTTCCTAGGCAAGTGTTATGATTTGTTTCTTGCTCCTTCTATCTCATTAGTTCTTTGATTTGTTGCTCTTGCAAAGCTATTTTTGCTTGAAGGGAATTCAGATCAACCTACAATTCTTCAAGTACCATTGGTTGTGAGGAGGTTGCACCTCTATTGGCTCTAAGTATTTCAACCAACTAGATCTTCTCCCTGTAGACACTAAAATTTGTCCTAAGCCTTTCACTTCTAAATTCTCCATCATCCCCCCTTTTGGCTTTGATAATTAAATAATTTTTAATTATTTAATTATTTTCTAAAGTCATATGTCTTCTATTAATTAAATAATTTTAATTATTTAATTAATTCATTCCTATCTTTATTTCTTGCTTGATTAATTAAATAAATTTTATTTATTTAATTACGTCACTAATTAAGTCCTCTTCTTTCTAAAATTAAATAAATTCTTATTTATTTAATTTTTATCCACCTTCCACTATAATTAAATAATTATTTAATTATTTAATTATTCATTAGCCTTTTCTCTCATAAATTAAATAAATTTTATTTATTTAATTTGGTCCACTCTCTTGAATTTTGAATTAAATCATTACTTAATTCAAAATGATTCCTTTTCTCACATTCTTCTATAATTAAATAATATATTTAATTATTTAATTATTCATTGGTCACCTAGATTAAATAATTTTTATTATTTAATTTCTCCTATCACCTCTTTTTCCGTGCCAATCTTATCTTCCACATCAAATCTTATCTCTTGACATCTAATTCAATTTCATCCCTTGATTGAATTATCTCATAATTCAATCTCAACCCTTCATTTCTTGTCATTGCCCTAATTTTGACCCAAACCTAGTCCATACTACAACCTTCAATTTTGGCCATTGATTAAGACATCTTATTGACATTCAATCTCATCCATCCATTCAAAATGGCATTTTCTTCTCATTTTTGTATAGGGCATTAGATTTTAGACATTAGGGCATTCGATTTTAGACATTAGACGCTTAGATATTCTACATTGCAGCATTTGTCATCTCATTTCACTTAGTCTTGGCATATCTAGGCATAGGCATTGTTAGACATTTAGGCATAGACATTAGACTTTGATCAAATCCTTTAAAGCTTGGTGTAGGACTTAGACTTTTATTTCAGATTTCTCGCATGAAGAATCTAAGGGCAACATCTCAACCAACAAGCTAGAAGGTGTTACAAAAGTGAATCATGGAGGTCTCGACGGTTTTCTGGTATAATCATTCTTTTGTTTACTTCCGTTGTATTTTGTAATTGCTTTGGGTTTATTGTCTTCATTGATTTTCTAACCATTTAATCAAACCTAAAAATAACCCTTAGTTACATTGGTGAACCCAACATTTTTGTAGAGAAATTTGTGTGTTTTCTTGTTTGTTTTCGTTGTTTTGCAGGTTACAACCAAGAATTCATACGAAATCTCGTCACCTTCTTTGGAGCACAGAAAAATGGTCGAATAATATATTTTAAATTTTTTCCTGAGTTTTGTAGGTCTCGTTCTCAGCTTTCCGGAACTTCAAACGATTTAAAATTTTGTTAGGATTTGATAAATTTATGGCCATTTTAGTGATCGTAGTTTTTTAAGCTTTAGCTGTTAAAACCCGCGTTTCCTTTTTCCTATAACGTTTTTTTTGTGTAGAATCGTGGAAAATACTTTATGGGTTTTGAAGGTTTGATTTTCAACTTTCCATGGATTCAAACGATTTAAAATTTTGTTAAGTTTTGAGAAAGTTATCGCTGTTTTAGTTTGCTGCTGTCATTAATTTTTTTTTATTTTTTTTATTTTTGGTTACTAATCTTTGTTGGCAGCATGTGGCGTTGGAGTTTTTTGTGGGTCAAAGAAATTTATTCAAACTACTGACATGTGGTTTTGCAGCTACGTTTGTCGAAGATTTATCTCTCAAAACACTTGTTTGTAATTTTTAATTTAGGAACATTTCCTTGGTGCTCTAAAATGAATTTTATTTGCAAGTGTCTGATTGTGTTTGCAAAATGGTAGGTGAGTATGCTCTCACCTTGTGAAAACTTAGTGATCAGAAAACCAGACCCATTTTATCTATTGTACACCCTCACAATTTTGCATATCGAAGTATCCTCTCCCCTTGTGCACTTGTGCGATCTTGGGTGTAAGAGAAACAGTTACTAACTCTAGAATTTGGGCTTGTTCTAGTGGGAAAAAGTACTCACCCTAGGACGACTCAGACCGGTAGCACCCTGACACCGAGGGACTTCCAACCGGTATATAAAAATGGATTCTTGGGGAAAGCCCAAGAATCACGTGTATGGTTCCGACGAGATGGATCCGAAAGGGGACTCTCGCCGCATGGATCATGCCCTATAAACGAAATGCCTGCATTAAACACCTTTTGTCTTAGAGTCCAACTTTTTTTGGCCGTTGCTTGATATAGTGCAGGGTACAATATCATGCCCGGAGACACTCACTACTGATCCCCTTGAGTAGAGATAGCAGTTCTTGGGAAGTCACTACCCAAGAATTCAAATTTGGTGTGCTCGAATGATGTTAATGAGCCATGGAGGGGAGCCAATGCCACCAAAATTCTAAGCTATCCGCTCTTGAGAAGGAAAGGTGTTTATCACCAATCTGGGGTATAAAGGTGGGCTATATCAAGTATACAAACCCTTGGACTATTGGCCTATTAGGATTGTGCTTGTCTCATGTGCATTTGCATACACCAAAACATCATGCTTGTCAAGTGTTTTCTAGATTTTCAAAAAATATACACAACATTCACAAATCTGGACACAAACAATCGACCTTAGACAACTCATACTTTTCAACAAAACATCAAAAAATAATCTGAGTCCTCATTTTGAACTTAGACTTTGCATTGTTCATCTTAGTCATCATTTTGAACCTAGACCTTGCATTTATAACATTAAGTCCTTAGTCAAACATCATCATCTTAGTCCTCAGTCAACATTTTGGCTTTGATCACCTTGACATCTTACATCAATCATTTCCTTAGACAAACATTATCATCACCTAGTCATCCTAGTCGACATTTTAGGAAACATAGTCTTGCATTTTTCATCCTTATGAAAAATCCAAAAAACATAGGTTGTCATCATCCTCACATTTACTTGTCATTCTCGTCATCATCTGAGCAATCCCTTTTTAGTGTTGAGACTAGGCTTCAAAGATAGAGAGGACAAATGGAAAACTTTGGACAAGATTTCAATCCCAACATCGATAATAACACTTATGACACAAACCAACATTGGAATTTTTCTGACCTATTTCACAACATGAACATGCAATCTTCCATGAACGTGCCATCTTCATCATGAAACCCTTATGAACCATTCATACAAAGAGACCAAAATGGATGAGTATATGCAGAAGACTTAGAAGCTGCAGCACAAAATCCTGATATAGTCTCCTTTGTAGAAAACTCAGTCTTACGCAACCCTCAAAGATATCTAGCCATGCTTTTGGACCAAGGGGCTAAGTTACCATGAGGCTTTGACATAAATACTTTTCCACTTCCATTAGTCTACCCTCATGATCAACAACCACTTGACATAAATCCTACCAGTAATTCACAACAAACGTCCACTTATCACCCTTATCCTAACCTTGACAAGGGAAGCCAACTATCAACTAATCCAATCCAAACCTCCACGTCATATTTTGACCCTTCACCTATCAATCTTGTCCAAGTCTACATGCCTTATCAACCATCTACCAACCCATGTCAAGTCCCCACATCATACCATATTGATCCTGTCCAAGTCTCCATGTCCTATTTCAATCAACCTTACACCAATCCAGTCAAAGTCTCCATGTCATATCCCTGTCCTTCAAAAATTAATCTAGTCCAAGACTCCATGACATATCTAGTCCAAGACTCCATCTCCTATCCTTGTCCCTCACATGCTAGTCCAGTCCAAGTCCCCAGGTCCTATCCTAATCCTTCATATACTAGTCCAGTCCAAGTTCCCACGTCCTATCCTAGTCCTTTGTTCATTAATCCTTCTCAAGTCACCCCCTCACAAGCCACATCTAGTCATGAAAATTCTATCATAGTCCAAAGTCAAATCCCATTTAATAGACTTGAGGATAAATGTCAAAGTGAAAGTCCAAAGCATGACCTTATAACATCACTCTCTTGTCAAGAACAAGGTAGTCCATCCCATGACCCTATCTTTTAGTCCATCCAAGAAGTTCTTCAAAAAGATCATGACATCCAAAATACCCCAACCTTTGACAAAGACTTCAATCCTAATTACATCACCCACGACAACCCCATCTTTGACCAAGACCCTATCATTGACCAAGAAGTCCAAATCCATGACAACCCCATCTTTGACCAAGACCCTACCATTGACCAAGAAATCGAAGATGATCCACTCCTTGACCTTTACACCATTCATGATCAAACACTTTCTGGCCTTATAAAGGCCTCGACTATTGACACTACCCATGATGAGACACTTGCCTCCATGGGACACATAGACGATATTCCTCCAGAACAAGAATCTTCCACTAGGGACATGCTTGCATATAATCAAGTTATAGCTAAAATCATTGGAATCTATGACACTAAACATAATGATGGCTTCGACATTGCCTTGGAAGCACCAAAAGAATCATCTAAACTTGACATGTCACACGATCAGACCAAAGATATCAGTCATGAATATGTCCAACATGACAATGAATCTAAGACACTTTATCAACTAGGGTCATCTACCTTTGTCAGAGCAGGCTTTCTTGTAGAAGGAAATATTACAAGTGATAGTATCCACATACCTAATGATGGGTTAGCATCTTTCTTTCGAAACAACAAATACCCCATCGCAAATAGAATCTGTCAAAGCATGCAATATCAAGGCAAAGGACTAGGCTTACACGAGCAAGGCATTCTAGAACCATTACAACTTTCGACAAATTACAGACATCAAGGTCTTGGCTATTCCTCAGTTAGTAAATCAAACAATGTTAGTGGCACCTCCTCAATACTGGGGGCAACTTTGTCAGATACAAACATCAAAATGGAGTCCATGAGAAATCCTTGTCATAAGATTGCTGCCAACACCCCCTCCACCCACACCATGAACTATCATTCCATCATAAATAAACCTTCCCTTTGGAACCAACAAAAACAAAAGTCTTACAAGTCAAAAGATCAAAATCAAATGTCAAAGGCCATTGAATCAAACAAAAATACAAGTGGACAAATGAACTTAAAATGGATCCCAAAGAAAGATGGATCAAGCAAAGACACCAAGTCAAATACAAAAGTCAATTACAATGTGGAGCCACAATACAAGAGGACTCCCACATATAACACATGTCCACCTCCTTCAAAATGGTCATCAATCAAGGAATATAAAAGTGTTGGTTCCAAACACCATCCCTCCAAAATCCGTCATCCACCATCCCAAGTTTGGAAAATAAAAAGTCATTCATCCAAATGTCCACACAATCTTTCCACGTCTACCATCATTCGTCATAACCCTGCATCTCATCTAAAGTCCAATGATCCCACGTCACAAATCCATCACATCTTGGCAACAACTCTTTACCGCAAGGAATCTCATGGTACTCTATCACGATGTGCGTATTCTGATAAGGCCAACTCTAGTATCAGAAAGGACCACAATGACATTGATCAGTTGTATACAAGCGCTATGATCTTGACAAGACAACTACTTCAAATAGCTCATTATTGGCATATCATGGTACCAGTCTCTACATCAACACCGTCAGTGGATTTAGAACAGTTAGTGGTTATCTAAAGCATCCATGCTATCTACAAAATCAAAAATACAAAAAAAATTGAAAAATGTAAAACATTGCCACCCTGATGAAAACCTGGCAAATAGGCATCTTGGTGACACCAAAAAAATAAAAAATTCAAGAAAATAGTAAAGAGAAAAATGTCATCCAATGGTGAAAACCTGGCAAACATGCGCCCTAGATAAGTACCATGATGAAAACCTGGTAAACAGGCGTCATGTGTAAAATAAATCATCTATGTGGACTCTTACACTTGGGGGCAAGTCGTCTCATCTCCTAGGCCTTCCTCTTGGCATTGGCATCTGACCATTTAATCCATATCATTCCCACTTACCTCGGTCTTGACATAAAACTGGCACACATAAATCATGCTTTAGGAAAACTCTTGAAATGTCTATCCTTTGGTCATCCACGATTCGCGAAACATCATGTCATTGACCGTCATAGTCTTATTGTCCTTATACGACATAGTCCTTGAAAATCATATGACAATTCCATTGGTCTCATGTCTCCCGTCTTTTACCAAGGCCACCCCCTATCCTTTCATGCTTGTCACCTATCTTGGCTTTCCCTTGTCAAACGGTCTAAGGATAATCATCATCCCATCTAGTCCTAACCAAGTCATTCCAAATGCAACGAGTCTAATCCATACAAGCACATTATCCAAAATTTTACTTGATTGCGTTCCTAGCCCGGCTGTAGACCTCCATACTTTTGTCACATTATCGTCATCATCCTCACGTTGTTTTGGGATGCGTCCTTCCCACGTCAAACAACATTGTCATCACCTGTCAATTGGTATTCAACTTGACTAGGGGCACAATCATGTTTGTCCTTGGATTCTCATGTGTAGGCATCAGTCATATGCATTTGTCACGATCCTCTTAAACGTCAAAATCCAAAAAAATCATAAAATGACAAAAAGACAAAAACATCATAAAATGTCCTGAAGAAAGACCAAAAACATCATAAAATGTCCTAAAAAGACAAAAACATTATAAAATGTCCTAAAGAAAGACCAAAAACATCGTAAAATGTCTTGAAGAAAGACCTAAAAATCATAAAACATCCTGAAGAAAAACACAAAAACATCCAAATCAATGTCAAAAACCTAAAAATGGAGTCAAAGTCAGTCCATGTCATTGTCGAACTACGTTGTCTCTGCGCATTTGCTACGTAGGCAAGGCCATCAGTTGATGAGTCCCCAAGACATTAGGTCAGTCCTTTTAGGTTGGTCCAAATAAAATCATGGCATTTGTCACAATTGTCACATCAGTCAAATAAGTTAGAGATCGTCAAACTCAGACACAAGACAGTCATTCGAAACGTCAATGTCAAAATTGGTCAAAATCAGACAACACAGTCCAATCAATCATACAGTCAACATCAGTCAACTTGCCAAAACATATTAGTCAAAACAATGTCAGTCTCGTCACTCTTTGGTCCTCTTCAAGATGTGTCCTTCTTGGAGTTAGACCTTGTCAAAATGTCCTTTGCCTTTTCAAGATGTGTCCTTCCTGACAATAGGCCCCGTCAAACTGTCAACACCGTCAAATTGGAAAAACTCTTAAACTGTCAAAACTGTCAAACTAACAAGAAATCAATCTTTGGCAAACAAATATTGGCAAACAAAATTAAATGGCTGTTAATATTTTTGGTCTATCTTGTCTTATCTTTTGACTATTTTGTCTATTTTTGCCTTATCTTTTTGGTCATGCTACTAGCTACCTCGAGGATGTCCCATGAAGGATTTAGAGGTGCGATGACGTCTCCTAACCTATTTTATTTTCTTTGACTGCTGTCTATGGATTGTCTTGACAAAAAGACTGGGGCAACATGACCCTTAGTATGAGGTAGGACATTCCTTGTCTGTGACTATCTGTTTTTCAAATGGATGACCTTGCACACCTTGGTCTATGTCATATCATGGTGTTTGTTGTCCATTTGTGTCATTTTTACCGCCCAATGATGATTAAGAGCAATAAATATTAAAGTCGTATGGCAATGTTTTGAAGGATTTGGTCTAGGAACTAATATGCATCTCCTTTAGTCATGTCATCTTCTCTCACCCGTCTCATATAGCCATTGCATCCATATCATCATCCATATCTTTTGCACTACCATTTCTTTGTCTCTTCATATTCTAGTCTTCTCAACAATTTCGAGAGCACACCCGTGATCTTGGAACCCGTCTATCCTCTCGAGGGGGCATACCGCTACCCTCCTCATCATTCTTCCTCATCTTATTTTGCACTGGGCCATATTTTTGACTTATTTTCTTTGTCACAACACGACATGCTACATTATGACAAAGACGGGCAAAATGTAGACACTAAAAATTGTCCTAAGCCTTTCACTTCTAAATTCTCCATCATCCCCCCTTTTGGCTTTGATAATTAAATACTTTTTAATTATTTAATTATTTTCTAAAGTCATATGTCTTCTATTAATTAAATAATTTTAATTATTTAATTAATTCATTCCTATCTTTATTTCTTACTTGATTAATTAAATAAATTTTATTTATTTAATTACATCACTAATTAAGTCCTCTTCTTTCTAAAATTAAATAAATTCTTATTTATTTAATTTTTATCCATCTTCCACTATATTTAAATAATTAAATAATTAAATAATTATTTATTAGCCTTTTCTCTCATAAATTAAATAAATTTTATTTATTTAATTTGGTCCACTCTCTTGAATTTTGAATTAAATCATTACTTAATTCAAAATGATTCCTTTTCTCACATTCTTCTATAATTAAATAATATCTTTAATTATTTAATTATTCATTGGTCACCTAGATTAAATAATTTTTATTATTTAATTTCTCCTATCACCTCTTTTTCTGTGCCAATCTTATCTTCCACATCAAATCCTATCTCTTGACATCTCATTCAATTTCATCCCTTGATTGAATTATCTCATAATTCAATCTCAACCCTTCATTTCTTGTCATTGCCCTAATTTTGACCTAAGCCTAGTCCAGACTACAACTTTCAATTTTGGCCATTGATTAAGACATCTTATTGACATTCAATCTCATCCGTCCATTCAAAATGGAATTTTCTTCTCATTTTTGTATAGGGCATTAGATTTTAGAAATTAGGGCATTAGATTTTAGACATTAGACGCTTTGGATTTTAGACGTTAGACGCTTAGATATTCTACATTGCAACATTTTTCATCTCATTTCACTTAGTCTTGGCATATTTAGGCATAGGCATTGTTAGAAATTTTGGCATAGAATTAGACTTTGATCAAATCCTTCAAAGCTTGGTGTAGGACTTAGACTTTTATTTCAGATTGCTCGCATGAAGAATCTGGGGGCAACATGTCAACCAGCAAGCTAGAAGGTGTTACAAAAGTGAATCATGGAGGTCTCAGCGGTTTTTTGGTATAATCGTTCTTTTGTTTACTTCCATTGTATTTTGTAATTGCTTTGGGTTTATTGTCTTCACTGATTTGCTAACCTTGAATCTACCCTAAAAATAACCCTTAGTTACACTGCCAGTTGTCATCTTCATTTTCTATAGGTATATCTCAACAACGAAGCAATTACAACAAATTCAACATTTATTTACAACCTTCATCAAATTTCTTTAAACTCATGTAATGAAAAAATATAGAAGTGACTCTTTCATTTTGAAATATTTCAAGCATCCAAGAGTCAATTAAAGTTCCCCATTTAAAAATGATAAGGCATAATTACTTTGATTGTTCTTCATTAACAAAGGCTAATTACATAGATGCCATTACATAGAGGCATTGATAGATGCTATTACATAGATTCCATTACATAGTGGCATTGATATCTAATTAATACTATGTCATCACTACGTATAAGTTCTTAGACAATAGGAAGCTCCTCTTCCTTAGGCTCTTCCTCCTTAGAAGTTTCCATATTTATGGACGGTTTAGGGTGCAAATGCTCGAATTCAACAATCACTTCTTTTGAAAGTGTTGGTGCATTGTGTCCACAACCAAAAGAAAAATATCTTTTAGCAAATGGTTTGGGATTGCTTACTGGAGGTGGGTTCAGCTTTGATGGGTTTACATTTTTAGAAGGTCTGACGACTTCCTTGCTCTTCTAAATTTTTAGATGCTTAATGGTTATTGCCAGGATCTCAAAATCATATATAGTTTTAGTTTCTATATGAGGTAATGTCATAGAAAGTTCTACAGAACCCACTATGGTCTTGGGTTGGGGATATGGTTTTCTAGAGGCTCCCTTCTTTCCTTTCTTCTTGTGACTCATGGTTGCATAATCAAAAGAAACAATTCAACACATGTGGAAAAATTGAGCTCCATGGTCCTAGAGTTGGAAACTAGGCTCTGGTACCAATGTAATAACCCCAAAACATGCAACCAATTTTTATTTTTTTTTATAAATAACAGAACTTACTACAACCCACATACAATGAATGCACTAAAATGGGTTTGAAGATGATTGAAATGCATTCATGGTCATTAGGTCTTCATAAGGAGGTTTGAAATAGTCACTTACAACCTAGTTGATAACTTGTAGCAAGAATATATGACACAAAATCGTAACAACCATGATAGAACATGATAGAAATTTATAATTTAACAATAGAGAATTTCCAATAAATCATTTGTTCTTCCTAAAACTAGTAATAGGAGGTATTTACAACACATTTATCCATCCTTTGCAAAAAAAAATCCAATTACATTCTTGTATCATGGATACCCAATGTACATGTTTAATGCATTACTATAATTTTCCCTTCCTCTTCTCCATAGAAAGCATAATCTGAAACATGTATGATTACCCATCAATTAAGCAACAATATCAATGAAATGAAAATATTGAAATACAAACAATGAGCAATACTCACATGGGTGTTACCTCAAATAAGATGGCTGCTAGTAAGTGGTTGTTCACCTCATAAGATCAATCACCCTCTAGCATCGAGAGTGCATGGTGAATCCTACCTTAAGGATAAGAATTCCCTATCCCAACCCACTAATGGACTCTAGGATCCACAAAGAGAGTTGATTATTCATGCCAAAGCTTTTAGAAATCACGTAACTACTGACCCATAGTATCTAACTTCCAAAAAGGCTTCCTATTACTTCATTAGCACAACTAGACTAGCAACCACAAAGAAAATAATAAAGACTAGGAACTGGATCTTGAGACAAACTAGTCCTTTTACTTAATTTCAACTTTGCTAGAATGGCTTTCCACTAATCTTTAAAGCTAATATTAGTGAATTATGGCATCCTTCACTTGCATGCCACTGGCTCTAGAACCTGCATGTTGGTGGCGATAGCCATTCAAGCCTGAGAAGTCCTTGGCATTCTTCACTAGTATACCTGGGTGATAGCCTACTATCTCTGGATACATCTATACCACTCTACTTATAGAGCACGCTCCCTGACTACTGTCAAGCTAGAACATTGATAAGCTTATCTTAATGTAGGTCATAGGGTTTACAAATTGGTGATCACCATGGAAGAAGTGGAACTACTACGTTACAAGAGTAATGCAATCCTCCTACATATGTCCTCATAGAGCCCATACTCCAACCATTATGTTTTTCCATAGAGGTGGGAATCTATATCTAACTTGGTTTTGTAAGTGGACTAAGTCATCCTAGAGTTAGATAAATGAGACAAGCCATATGGTTCACCTACCTACGGTCTTGACCTATGAATTATTGCATCTAGCTTAACACTAGGAGTAGATAACCATTTTATTTTTTTAGATAACTTCTTTCTACTAGTACATAAGCTTGGAAAAGGGGTTCCTTCTTAGATGGCTAAAAGATATATATACGTTTAATTATTTATATGGTAGGTGACTTGACCAACTCTTACTTCACAAGTATCTAACTGAATTTTCTTTGCATCACAAGGGATTGACATGTTTTTAGCTTATTTGTATTCATGTTAAATAATTTAATCATTAATTACAACCTAGATGTCCCAATTTTCTACCAGCACTCATTATACGAACATTCAAGCAATTCCAAAGCATATTATAGTACGTGTATAGCTGCACAAGCCACAACTAGAAACAGGGTGCTACATGTGCTAAGATAGCCAAGAAATAAAAAACCACACCATCTATAATATTGATAATGGGATTAAAGATCTCTTTTCCTATGCTCATAACATACCACATATCACCCAATCAAGTAGAAATAGCTGAGTACATAAATTTTATTATTGTTGTCCTATTTGTAATGAATTCCAAGGGAAACATGGAGCCAAAATCTAAGAGATGGGGCTGCATATTAACCTATCACCACACATCATGAGCTAGCATGACATTTTATACTCTCATTTCCTTGAGGCATTTCATCAAACAATTCACAAAACTACTATGGTTGTCCATATTAACTGGCATCAACTATCATACTAAGTTGAAAGGTTTATTTTGTCACATAACTTTGAAATCGAATCAAAACCTACCCAAAGATTAGGAAAAGTAATATTCCCAACCTAGAACCTTTCCTACAATGGTTTTTATTTCTTGGAAGGCTCTGGTTTTCAACTTCTAGACTGGCAGAAATTAGAGAAAGGTTTGAACAACATATATATTTATCTACAACCATTGAAAGAAATCCTCTAACTCATATTCCCTCATGTAAATGTAGTTAAAACATTAATTGCATGAAATTATAGCACTATAAAATGGTAATACATGTAAAAATATGCATTTGAAAACAACAGAGGCATCTCAAACTATTGTAGCAGTTTTCTAAAGTTTAAATCACTTACATTACACTTGTTTTCTCCTTAACTAGTTTTTTTTTGGATTGACTACTTCACTGGTTAAGATTTTAGGAATATTATGAAGCCTATCATGGATAAAATAAAAAAATTACCATTTTTATTGTTGCATAACAACAAAAGTATATAATTGTATGAAAAGAACAATAGCTCAATTAGTAAACCTATCCCCTGGGCAGAAAAATCAATCCAAGTAGCTGGAAAAAGTTGTTAAGACTTCAAACTTAGCTCCAGGCCTCCAAATTTGAGCCTTTTTCCTCACTACACCTCCTTCTGCTCACCCAAAGTGAAAGAAACTGGTCAAAAACGCCCTTCCCATGCCTCTGTATTTGCCACTTCACATCCTCTTTCCTAGTCTTGTCTATCAATTCTTTTCCTATTTGTTAGGTGTGCTGGGTGGAGAATTTATTGTGGAAGCATGGCATCCCATTTTCCATTCATGAGGGTCGACCAAGCATTCAATTTATGGTTGTGCTCCTCTCCCTTCATGGCTGTAACATGCTCAGCAAGCCTATGCCTATACCTATACTCTCCAATTGTTGACTACTATGATTTCTTACTTTGTTTTATTTTTATTTTTCCTAAGTTTCTTATCTCCTTTTTTTTTATGTGATGTCTTATTCTTCCCTCATTGTATTATTGGGGTTTTATAAAAATTTAAATCACACTATAGGTAATCATAACATTACTTATAATGATAATATTACTTATAATAATTTATTTCTTTAATCATTTAATATTCAATTTATTAAAATGGACATCAATAATAATAATTATTATTGCTCTATAATTATAATTATTATAATACTTCCTTCAAAATAATATATACATGTGTTGCCAAAAAGTGTATACTTTGCTTGATATGGGAATAATTGATGATAAATTGGACTTAACAAGGCCTTGATTTTGTGTTGTGAGGTGTTTACACATCCACACTAGGTCTTGGGCCCTTGCAAATTTAATAAAATACATTTATTGATGTCTTGCAAGAGTGGTGTAAGGTGTTGTAATACATCTTCACACTTTTCTAGGACCGTAATGTTATAATTCACCTAAATAATCTTACCAAGACCTATTTCAAAAGTGTTGTAAAGATTTGTAACAAACTTTCACACTTTCCTAGGCTTGTCATCAATACTTACACCTTTCTTATATTTTAAATGGCCCCTTTATGCACTTACAAGCCTTAATTAAGTGTCTTGTTGAAGATGAACTCAATAAATACCATTTAATACATCTTAATCTCCAAAATCCACTCAAAATTGCTAAGGTGGACCAAGTCACCCATAGGGGCGACTTAGTCCTATTTGGCACAAAAATAAAAATAAATTCAAATTTCTTTTGGGTTTTTATTCTTTAAGACCTAAGGTCGGCCTGTGATGAGGTATTCTTCAAAAATTTAGGCATAAGAGTGTATAAATAAGTGTTTTTCTCCTCATTTTGCATCTCCTTCTAATCTCTTAACTCATCTTAAGTCATAATTCACTCATCATGTTCTCAAGTCAAGCAAGCTATGGTTTTGTCATTCCGAGTAATCAAGATAGGTTCCTAAGACATTCAAGGGAATATTCTTCATGTTTTTCCATAGAAGATCAAGATCAAACATCATGGAAAGGTAATGAACTCCATTATTGCATGTCTCATTCCATTCTTCCATCATTTTTGGTTTAATTACCTACAAAGGGGTTTGACCAAGGCAAACCCCCATGGCCTAACAATCAATGTTTTCTCCTTCCATCTTTGTGTGTTTGCAGATTTAGGTACTTTAAGGGTTTGAAGATCATTGAAGATTAGGTTGAAGACTCATTGAAGACATCTCTTTTTTGACCTAGCCAAAATATCAACAAAAAAGTCACTTTTAGGCCTGAAAATCAGAATTTCAGAAGTGGATACCTGTAGGAAACCGAAGTGCAGACCTAGGGCATCCGTTTCCACTTCCAAATTTTTAGAGATTCAAAAGTGGACTAAGTTTCCACCTTGCGCGAATTAGTCCCCTTGTACCCAATTTTTAGTGATTTATGTAGATTCAGATACCCATTTGGCAGAAACTAGTTTTTGGGCAGTTTTTCCAAATTTAGGACTAAGTCGCCCAAACTAGCCTAAGTGTCCCAGTTGACTTCTGCATTAGTTTTTATCAAGATTTCACATCTTCATGCCATTCGTTTCAGTCTCTAGGTGCACATATTCTATTTTATAACTTTCTATTTAGTTTTATTTACATTTCTAGGTTATTTAGTTCATGTTTTCATATCACAATGTGTTTTCCAACAAGTTGCATCTCTTAGGTTTCACATTAATAATCATCTTTCTTTCAACTTATTGCACTTAGGATATTACATTTAGACACATTTCATCCCTCATTGCATAGAATTTGAGTATAGACATTAGCATTTTGGCCCATCTCTCTCCTTTTAGGTGAAAAACCCTAGAAGTGCAAGAGAACATTTGGTTTGCCAAAATCTTTGTTTACAATACATAATCTATTTTGTAATTACAAATTTTATTACCACTAATACGAATTATCACCCCATAAGCTAAATCTCACAATGTGATCTTAGATAGGTATTACAGGAAATACATGTTGAATGAAAAGTGTTTAGAAACTAGTATGCACAAGGTAGCAGTTACCTAGCAGGAATCAAACTAGGACCTTTAATTCCACAAGCGAAAAACGAGGCTAACTAGGGATTGGATGAGTCTCAAGATTAATCAATGTTTCGACAAGGTTTGCATTAAAATCATTTTCAATTTATGGGTCCGTAGAGTCCACTCCACCATGCACCCTGTCACCTACACACAAAACAATGTTCCTTGCAACATTCACAATTTAGTTAGTCCAGGTTAGATGAAATATGGCCAAATATATCTATATAGAAATTAAATGAAAAACATAACTAGATTTCATATGCATACATCACTATTAACCATTAAAAGTTCATTCACTTAGAATTCACACACCCATACACTTACACACACACATAGAGCTAATATTAAGTTTCAAGTCCCCACCCCTAGTCCAAATTACATCAGGACTACGGGGCCTTAGAAAGGGTTCATATGGGACTACCAAACTAATTTTACCCTTAGGGGGTTTTTAGAATAAATTTTCTAAGTTTTCATGGTGAATTCCTTTCATTTTCAGCACTATAATTTCTCTATTTTGAGTGATATTTATTCCTCTTACTCATTCCAATAAATCCATTTTTGTGCACCCACAATCATTTTTTTCCATGAGATAACATATCTTGAGGGATTCTTTTGAACAGTTCACATGCCTTGTCTATGCTTCCTCTATTATTACTTTGTTGACATGCTTCATTTCCATATAAATTAAATGCATGGGTTATTGATGAGTACAATAAATATAAACAATATGTATTATGAAGCAATATTTTTACCCATCCAATTTAGAACTGTTATGTTTGGTTGTAATAAGGACGAGCTCAATCCATGTCAATGCCCAACCCACTTGACTATTTATTTCATGGTTGTGGAACTAGATCTACAGATGCTAATGCAACATATAGATAAGCAATCCCGCTCTCACATCCCCTTGCTCAGTGATTCACACCTCTCCTGCCACAGGTTTGTTCTTATCAAATGTATCTAATCGGATAGTAATTCACTTTTGTTGAGATATACTCTCTATTTTGATAGTTTGTTATTGCAGTGCTTATATTCCTTCATTTTGTTTTTCTATTCATAAAGGAGCAATGTATTTTAATATTTCAGTCTTGAAGCTATGAGATTGCTTCCATATAATTGCTAGGACAAAATTGGCTAGAGAGTCCTATCAACATTTTACTTCTTTCCTTCTTGTCTTCTACATACTTCTTGCATGGCTCATCTATTGATATGATATGTTGAAAAAAGTTTACAGTAATAAATTGTTGATGCTACAAAAACTTAGTAGGTGGTTTATGCTTATTTCCATATCCCTTTCCGATTGTTTGTTGATCTTGGTTTAAGGTTTTGAGGCTCCCTTCATCCTATGAATATCTTGATTTCCCAACATATGTGGACTCTTATTCCATTTGGAATCTTGGCGCATCCATCTCTGCCCTTAACGTTTCCTATCATTGGGTATCAAGTATTATCTTAGGTGGAAGAATATAAGGATCACGATCATCATAGGATCTCTTTCAATTTGGAACATAGCAATGAATCTTTCCTACCTCCTGTAGGCTAACAAACCAATCTATGGCCTAACTTTGATTATTAAAATAATTGAAATTATTGCCATCCAAATATCGTAGCAGATAAAGATGTTTTATGAATTCCATATGTTAGTGAATAATTTCCAATTACAAGGCATGGAGTCCTTTGGTGCATATCTCTAACCTTTTTGATTGAAAGAATCTCCAAACCAGCTCGTAACTTCCTTGATAAAATTAAAGCTTTTACTAAGTAGTCTCTTCTAGAATTTCTAAATAATGGTGATAAATATGTGAAAATATCCATATTCATTCTTGTGTTTTATATACAGTTCCATATTTAAACATGTGAAAATATCCATATTCATTCTTGTGTTTTATATATAGTTCCATATTTTTTTTTCAGACTGTGGGTACATTTAATTGCAAATTGTAAACGTGTATCTCCAAATAAATGTCATTTGTTACATACATGACCACCACAAATTTAGAAAATTACCACCTAATTCCTACTTACCATGTTAAGGTGTAATGTGTTTTTTCTATGTGATTTTTTTTTTTTATCATTACATTTGTTTGTCTTCTATTTTTTTTAGATAATTTTTTTAAAAGGCTTACATATTTCTTAGTTAAATCAATATTTGCATATACTTATATTGTTTAAAATCTTTATAATTCTATGATTATTGAAGCATGAATTTAGTTATATTCACATATACTTATGTGCATTTTAACTATGCTGGTATTACATTAATTATGCTTATAATATTTGAAAGATGCTAAGATCATGTCTTGTTTATTATGAGAAAATTTCAACCAATAGCATTGAAGATGAACTATTATGTTTTATGTGATTGACATATGCATTCTAGAGTGTTCCTATTTTGTGTTTGAAATTCTTGATATCATTAGATGTAGATGTGATATGCTACACTATTCTATTACTCCAAAGCAGTTTTGCATTGCTAGTCTTCCTCGAGTTGGGCCGGCTACTCTTCTTTCAAGAATAATTTTGGTGAAGTGAATCACATTGTGGTAGGGTGGAAACATGCTCCAACAACATTCTCTCACTTGAAAATATCAAAGGAATTAAATGTCAAAAGAATCTTATCAGGAAGGCCTTGTTATGGTTCTGTTAACACAAGGATTTGCACCCGAAATTAAGCTGAAAAGCTCGATAAATCCTGTGCACATGGGACTATTCTCAGGCTGTGGGTATCCTATGGTGAGAATAGACCTCCAGGTTTTGGGCTGGTTCCCTTTGGATTTTCTTGTAAAACTGGTTTTTTTAACAGAGGTAAAGGATAGAAGGATAAAGCAAAAATAAAACAGGAAAATAAGGTGATTCACCAATATGTGAAGATGACTTGAATCTGCTTTAAAACCTCTCAAGATATTTCAACAAATGAAACTAAAAGAGAATTCACTACTCAATCTAGCATGTTCTGCATAAATGATTCATTTGAAAGGTTTTTATGATCGAAGTTTGTTTGAAAGAAAACAATGATGTTTTCATAACAAGCATTCAACAAATCTATGAAACACAATCAATGACCTGCACTATAACATACTGAATCTAAGCAAGACATTGAGACAATAAGATTAAAATAAGGATTTGATGGAAATCACAAACTATTAATCCAAAGACTTACTCACAATACATGCACAAGACAGATCTGAGAAGGAATGACAAGCTTCTTTATTGAAAAATCTGGGATATTTGCATTACAAATCTCAAGAAATCATGAGTTACAAAGTGAGAATGATATGCCTCAGCCATCTCCAAACCAAGAACTAACTCCAATAATGAAAGAAGAGAAAGAATTATAGAAAGAGTCTCAAAATTTGAAATTGAATTTTGGCTCCAAAAGCTGATGTGTTGTCAATCCTCTCCTCCAAATAAGGCATGCAATTGCCAACCAACTCCAACAAGAGTTGTCAAAGTTTGAACAACTTTGTGGGTCATATACAAATGAAAACCCCTCCAAATCAGGATCATAACTGAAAGTAACAAAGGTATTTGTACCTCAAAACACTCCTTGACTCATGTCAAGTCAAAAAGAGTTCAAAACTGAAGTCAAATTCCTGATTTAGTGCTCAAAAATCCTTGATCTTCTCAACATGTTGGCATTGATTTCTAACCATCTCCATGACTCATACAAGTAATTTAAAGCTCAATTTGAACCCCCTTTGACCATCATTCAATAATTTGAAATTTCATTCAAATTACTTTGATTTGCATTTTATGATATCATTTATTTAAAATGATTTATAACTTATCATTTTAAATAAAGATTTACAAATAAAAGAATGCAAATAAAAATTAATAATCATATCCTATTTTTGCATTTATAATAACATTTATTTAAAAAGTGATAATAAATCACTTTAAAATAAAGTATTTCAATTATTTCTAAATGCAAAAATAAAAGAGTTCTTAATCAAATATAAAGAGATTTATTTTTGATTAAATCAATCATATGATATCAATATCAAATAGATATTCAAAATAAATGAAGGTATTAGAAAGCCACGTTTGAAGTGAAAGCTTTTAGAAAGGAAATAAAAAAGTTTTTTGAAAGAACTTTAAGGAAAAAGATTGCCTTCTCCAACGCATCCCTTAGGGTTATAACCCTAAAATGAACATTCATTTCATTTCATTCTTTTGCTGTTTGGAAGAAGAGAGCCACCATGAATGAAACCCCAGCCACGTTTTTGCTGATATACATAGAAAACTCCACCATTTTCTGATATTCTGGAAGTTAAAACACAGAAATAAAAGGTAAACTTCTTTTTCTTTTTTGTGTGTTTGTTAAAAACAGAAAAATACATGCATTTTGAAAGCTTTTTAAGCTTAAATGGCACAGTTATTTTTTCATAAATCTGGAAACTTATGGCTGCTGGAAACACTATTTTTTTGATGGATTTTATTTCCTTGCTTGGCTGCCATAAAACTCTGAGCATTCCTTGTAAATCTGTTTCTTTGTAATGGCCGCCATTATTTTTTATATTTAAGCTTATTTCGAGAGCTCAAGAAAACTTTTGGTGGCTGCAAATCTCTGCTCTGTACATATTTTGGCCAGTTAATTTTCTTTCAGATTATACACTACAGCTTTGTTGTGCTGAATGGAAACCATATATCTGGTATACGTCTTCATTTGAAAGTCTGAATCTTTAAAATATTAGAATTTTTCTATCCTATCGATAGATCCAGAAAGAGTAAGTGCAAATCCTTGTGTTAAAAGGTTCATTGTATAATCTTGTTCTTGACCATGTGGTCTATTGTAAGGAACACATTCCTTTATGTTTCTCCTTAATAATGACATATGTACTCTATATTTATTGTATTAATAAAATTCCTTGTCTCTTTTCCTAAATATTGGACGTGTGTCCTTTTTATATGTTTGATTATGTGTAAGATGTGTAAATTGTTAACTTAATTTATGGAGGATGTTACAAACCTTTTTAAAATTTTAAATGCTAAATTCATTCTGTGGGCCATGCAGTGAATGAAAATCATGTATGGTGAACAAGCAGTTTGTAACTTTATGTAAAGACAATTCCTATGACCTTGTATTACTAAAGCTCCATCAACTTTTACAAACACCAATTTTTTGGCAATTGTGAAGTCATCTATACCTCCAATTTCATTCAAATATTTTTTAACTAATTCAAATAGATTTTTTGATGACAATCTCTCCATCATTTTATAAACATAGAGTAGACAAGTTTGGTGGACATAGTTGTGTATAGTATGCACATGCATACATACCCAAGAATTATTAGATCTACCATAATAACTTCAACTAAATATAATGCAATGAAGGTTGACTCTTTTTTTTTTTGCAAATCTTGTTTTTCCACTTCAACAAGACAACTTGCCCATTCCCATCCATATTTTATTGACCAATTTTTTCTAGGAAAGTTAGGAATGCTCAAAAAAGGAATAAATTATTATATTCTAGATAGTCTATCATAAGATACCCTTTGGTCAAAATATGAACTCTCAATTGAATAGTTTTTGCTAGTTGTACACTTCTACCATTATCTTTCCAAATTGAGCTTCAATTGAACCTCTAGATTCATCAAGCTTCTCCTTTCTCTACATATGATTATCATATTCTAGGGCATGCTTAACATGAATACATTCTTCCTTTGATTTCTATCTAACTATTTATTTTTCCTTTCCGTTTGAAATGAAGGAAAAGTGGATACCCTATAGGATTTGACTCTAGGGTTTAGAAACCTTTCCTTATTTCATTTATGAGGGGGTTGTGGTAGTGGGGGTTTGATAAATTTGGACAAGGTATAAGAATGACTTGCAACCTAAAAGGTGAGTCAACTTTCCCTTGAACAAATTTGGAATGAAATTGGAAATGAAATATAATGAAATGACTAGGCTAATGATGCAATTAACTATTCTAATGCAAAAATAGAAAATTTGGGATGTCACAGAGAAATTCAGACTTCAAAAATGAATTGAAAAGAGTATTGTTCACTTATTATATGCATTTAAACATGATTTTTGAGGACCTAGTTGTCTTGGGTGACTATGTCACAGTAGAGGAATTTTAGATCTAATTTCAATTTCCTTTGATGTCAGATTTGAACCTTCTTTTCCCACTTGTCATTGTTGAACATCCAAAATATTGAGAGGGGGGGTGAATTAGTATTCCATAAAACCATTCTTATACAATCCATATAACCATTATCATAATTTTGATAGAATCAACAAGAGAGAACATAGAAACAGATCAAAGCAACTATACACAATGACACCAGGATTTTTATGTGGAAAACCCAAAGAAGGAAAAACCATGGTGAGGGTTAACTCACAATATATTATATCTAGATACAAAATATTATGGGGCTCATTACCATGACTCACTATCCTTAAAAGGCTCACTAATTGAATACAAAAGATGACTAACCACCACGATACAATGATAGTGGCTCACTACCAAGAGATTGAACTGATAGGATACACCTTCAATGTCCAGAGTTTAGTTCCAATGAAGCTTATAATATGAAGTATTGCCTCACACAATAATTTCTCAAAAAAATTGTACTGATCCACAACGGATAAAGCATTTAGGCTCAGACCTTTCTTCCATACACTTTTCTTCTCCTTCTTCTCTCTCTCTCTTCTCATTCCTCAAAAAATATTATATATATACAAGTATATCTTAGTCAGATCAATTAAGTCAGCGTAACTAGATGAAAACAAAATAATCAATTCTCTCTTTGTTGGCACCATAAAATATTTTTTCCATCTAATGCATTGTACCAAGTCAACTAACATCCATAAAACATAACTAGTCTCCACAATGTATTGCATACGCTGAGTCGGCCAAGACTAGAACACAATTCTCCAAACCAACAAATAATCCTTAAAGAAAACACCTTCCAGATTTGAGAACACATTAATTTCCCATCATACCACCAACATAGAGACTATCAACCAAACCACAACATAAGAATATTCACCTTAATAGAATGTGGGGTCTCCCACACAGTATGCCAAGCAAGGAGCAATAGTAGAATATAGAGTTGAACTCTATCAGTAATTACTTTCTACTCACAACCAAAGATGTCTCAAGATCCAAGATATATCTATCTTAATGATTCAGGATAACATGGTTAAGAGATTAGAGTCATATCAAATCTTATGGTGATTTTTTGACTTAGATACTAACACACCGATCAATCATAAAAGGGCATTACCAACAGAGAACAACTTCCATAAACCAAGTAGACTTCTCACAAAGTTATCATCATGTTCACATAAATGACAACATAGAATGAACCAACACAAACCATCCATACTTCATGCTCATGTTTCAAGGCCCAACAATCTCCCCCTTTGGCATTGATGGCAACATGCACACGACAAAAACATTTTCTAACAACAACTAAATACTCTGAATACTCCCCCTATCAAAAAATTTCTTTACAAAAATATTTTTCTATGTCTCTCTACCTTTGCATCTCTCTATCTCTCCCCCTTTGACATCAATGACAAAGGAAGGGGGGTTCAGAATATCTGTATATATCAAAATGTAGCCAAAAAGATATGAACACAAAATTGAATTAACCTGAAGAAGAGCCTTTAAAACTCTCCAAGATGACCTTCCACAACACTTTTCCTTCTTCCAATGAACCTTTTTCACTTATAAGAGTATTGTAAAATAGCTCAATTTTAGTTAAGGACTTTATACCATCTGTTAGAGTATTAGGATTAAGACTAATATTTGATAATTCACCAATACAACCAAGAGCACTAGAAATAGAAGTGTATATGATTTTAATCATGTCTCTAAGTGCCACAAACTTCTTAATAGCATTTGTCCTTTGATCCTTCAACGAAAATAATTTATCCCAAAGTTGCACAATGTAGGACCACCTTTGATTATCTCTATCTTCTGCTAACCTGTATGTATCTTCCTGAGTGCACATCCAAAATTCACTCATCCTTATCTCATTTCTTATGTTCAGTGTACTACCAGACCAATTTATGAAAAAAGAAAGTAGTTCTTGTGCCTATTCTTTACAACCTTGTACACTCTCCAATTCCTTCATTGCTCGACTGCGTGCATTTGTACATTTCTCTTTGATATCTTCCAAATTTCCTTCATTAGATCCAATTTTAATAGGTACTTCAAGTCTGAAGATGTAGACCTTCAAAGAATCAATCATGCCTCTGAGATTCTCCACAACAGAAATAGATGAATCAAAATTAACACTGGGAATAACCTTCTGCAATTCTTCTAAAGCGTTTAGAATATTTATCCTTTCATGCTCATGATCAAGCTCACTTCCTTCTGCAACTTCTTGCTTAATAACACTCTTCCTTTCCTTCCCTATTCTGGTTGTGCTATCAGAGGTACCTTCTACATTGAGATTCTTAGGGATTTCCAAAAGCATTTTATCATAATTATCAACTTTAGCCTCTAAAACTTCATAATCTAATTCAAAAATCCATACCAACCTTGATTCAACTACTTCCATGTGATAGAAATATGCAAACACAAGAAAATTTATGCTTTTGGAGTACCTTTCAACAACATTTACTGGAATCCTAGACCTTCTATTTATCCTCATATGAAATGTTCCAAAAAATGCAGCAAAGGCAGTCTCTTGTGCATCCAAACTACCAAGATTTATCATGAAGTTCCTAATTTGATGGGCAATAGGCATTGTATTTGATCATTCTATCCTTCCTATTACCAGTAACTCTCCCAAAAAGTAAAATAGTAGACAGACAACAAGATTTCCATACCAGAATGTATTCTTCTTACTCTTCTTGATTTCCTTTAAATTCTTCAAAAGATGTATATGAAGTAATTCACATAACTCATAATTCATACCTCTTTTATCCATATCAACAACAGTAGAAATTGTGAGGTCATTGTTAGGGATACAAAATTTGTGACCAATGACCATATCGACATACCTTATTACTAGATCAACAATTAATCTCAAATCAATCTCTTTCCCTTCAAGATTCACACCGGTAACCTCAAATATCTCTTGCTCATCCATAGCCTTCCATTTGGGAACTGGTCCAGAGGAACAAAAACTAGTTACATCTCTGATAGCTTCTTTGGTAATCAAATGCATCTCATCAATCCACAAAGATTCATCATGAATTTTGCTTAAAAAATTCAAATATACTTCTTTTCAAATTCAAACAAAGGGAATTTTCTCCAAACAACCAACTTTTTATCAACTAACACTCTGTAGGCATCATGGCTCTTTTCCAATTCACTTTCTCATAGTATGCTCAACTAAACTAACGTCATTTCTTCTATCTTACTATAAAAAAATGCATAGATATCCTCTATGGGAAACACTCTCAGAGGGATGTGATAGAATGCACCAACAAACTCTTCCGATAGATCCTTCAAATATATTATCAAATTGATTTTCACTTTATCCTCACTATTCACAATCTTTGAATTATCCATAGAAATAAAAGTGAAAGATTGTGCAAATAGAAATTCCTTTGTAGACACCAACAAGAAATGTATAGATACCTTGCTTCCAAAGCTCACTTTGAATCCACTTGTTCTTTTCTTCAAACCCTGAAACTCTGAATTGCTCTCTAAGTTTCCTTTGCACGCTTCTCCAAATTTACATGAGCCTCTTGAATTATCTAAATTTATTCTTTCCATTCCGAATGATTTTGCAATAAATGCTTCAACCTATAGATAGGTTACCTCGAAAATCATGTACACCTCCATTCTTTCAAATTTTGCAGACTTTATCCTTCACATATATGACTAAAAGATTTCTTAATTTCCTTATCACATTAAATATACTTTTGTCATGATGTGACACAAGTATTGATGAGGGGGTTCATTAGATTTTTTGATAATTGCTCCCCTTTAGCCACTGCTTCACTTAGAAATTCATGGGAGTATCTGCACTAGAGGTCGAAATAGATAAGACTAATGATTCAACTTGCTTTCCTTCCTTTCTCCAAATCCTTTTCATTTCATTTCTTGCTTCTTTTGGATCAATTATTTGATCATGCTTCTTCATCGAATAATTATTTTTTCTTCTTCTGCAGTTATTAACAAGGTGTTTCGGATCACTGCACTTACAACAAACAACATTCTTCTTTCTATTCTTTCTTTATTCAACTTATCTTCACATGGAATAACTTTATACTCAATCTTCTTGCACTTAAGACATTTTCTAGAGAATGATAAAGAATCATTCATTTTACTTTTGCAGTCCTTTTCCTTATGACCAAATTTCTTGCAGGAATAACATACACCATTGAAAGATAAATACCTTTTAGCATCATGTTGTTTGACGAGAGTTCTTCTAGAATTGTTTCTTAGATCCTTGATTTTTCCATTTTTGCACTAAGTCCTCTTATCATTAGATTGCTTTGCTTTAGAGATTTTACCTTCCTCAAACTCTAAACCACTCTTATCCATCGCTAATTTTTGAGAAGTAATCAATTCATCAAGAATAGCCGAGTTTATCTTAAATTTATCTTCAAAACTTCTTTCCTTTTCTAGATCATATCTCAGGATTTCTACTTCTTCCTCAAGTTTTATGCATTCATCCATCTTCCTTTGAATTTCAATTTCCTAATATTCTTCGGTTCTTTTCTTCTCATCCAATTGTTGTAGTAGGCTAGAGATAATTTCTTCTCCCTCAACCAATAAATCACATGCTCCAACACTTTTACTTTGTAGCTTTTCAATATACTCATTCGCTTTCATCAACTTGTCCTTTAGATCTTCTATTTCTTCTAAACATCCAACAGAGACCACTTTCAAAGGAAAAAATTTCTTATATTCAAATTTCAAGATCTTCCACAAGCTGTTAGGCTCATTCTTAGGAACCAAGCTTTGATACTAATTGTAGAACATCTGAAATACTGAAGGGGGGGATGAATCAGTATTCCATAAAACCATTCTTATACAATCCATATACCATTATCACAATTCTGTGAAAATCAACAAGAGAGAACATAGAAACATATCAAAGCAACCATACACAAGAACACCAAGATTTTTACGTGGAAAACCCAAAGAGGGAAAAACCATGGTGAGGGTTAACTCACAATATATTATATCTAGGTACCATATAGTATGGGGCTCACTTCTAGGACTCACTGTCCTTAAAAGGATCATTGCCTGAATACAAAAGATGGTTGACCGCCAAGATACAAAGATAATGGCTCACTGCCAGGAGATTGAACTAATAGGATACACCTTCTATGTGTAGGGTTCAGTTCCAATGAAGCTCAAAATATGAAGTATTTCCTTACAAAGTAATTGCTCAAAAAACTTGTACTGATCCAAAACTGATAAATTATTTAGGCTCGGAACTTTCTTCCATACCCTTTTCTTCTCCACACTTTCTTCTCCTTCCTCGCTCTCTCTTCTCATTCCTCAAAACATCTTATATATATACAAGTATATCTTAGTCATAAATTAGGTCGGCCTAATTAGATGAAAAAAAAATGAAAACTCTCTTTGTTAGCACCATAAAATTTATTGTCCATGTAATAGATTGTACTAAGTTGGCTAACATCCATAAAACACAATTAGTCCCCACAATGTATTGCATACGTTGAGTCAGCCAAGACTGGAACACAATTCTCCAAACCAAAAAATAATCCTTAAATAAAACACCTTCCAGATTTGAGAACACATTAATTTCCCATCATACCACCAACATAGAGACTATCAACCAAACCACAGCATAAGAATATTTTCCTTAATAGAATGTGAAGTCTCCCACACAGTATGCCAAGCAAGGAACACTAGTAGAATACAGAGTTGAACTCTGTTAGTGATAAATTTCTGCTCACAACCAAATATGTCTCAAGATCCAAGATATAGTTGTTTGAATGAGTCAGGATAACATGGTTAAGAGATTAGAGTCATATCAAATCTTGCGGTGATTTTTAGACTCAAACACTAATACACCGATCCATCATAAAAGTGCATTACCGACAAAGAACAACTTATGGTAAACCGAGTAGAATTATCACATAGTTATCATCATGTATATATAATCATGTTGACATCAATGAAAACATAGAATCAACCAACACAAACCATCCATACTTTATGGTCATGTTGCAAGGCCCAACAGTTGCACTATCAAATTAGTGTTGGATATTGTTGTAACTAAGTTTTTGTTTGTTGTCAAGGTGTAGGGTTTGATTGCAACAATGAATAATTGACCTTCAAGCCTCTCCCAATATTTTTTAGATTTGAAACCTGCACATTCAAAGAGAGGAGAAAGGTTGTGCCATTTAGGGGCCTGCCTTAGTTAAACCTAGTGTTAGTGTTTCCACTTCCACAATGGAAATGATAATGATAGGATAAAGCTAAATGATGAAGGAATGGTGAATTGATGATGTACTACAACTCATCACCTAAAAATGGCTTTCTTGAAGGACTAAATTCATACAATATCTCCTCAAGGATTGATTATTGTTGGGTTGATTTTCTTGAAGACCTACAAGGGTTAGATCTCACAAAAAATATGATAACATAAACATGAACAAACTCACATACACTTTGACATGATTCTTGGATCTTGAATTGCTAAAATAAATTTTCAAATGACTTATCTTGACTTGCTTGATAGTGCTCTTAATAATAATTCTTACTCAAATCTTCTTCTTACTTTTCAAATAGTGAAATGATTATGTATTTATAAACAATTATTCTAATTTCTTGAAAATTAAATCCTAAAAACTGAATTTGGACATTGTAAACTCAAATAATAAAAAGCCACCTTTGACATATTCAATTTTGGAGGAAAAATAGGGG
Organism: Sequoia sempervirens; assembly: GCA_007258455.2. Taxonomy (NCBI): domain Eukaryota; kingdom Viridiplantae; phylum Streptophyta; class Pinopsida; order Cupressales; family Cupressaceae; genus Sequoia; species Sequoia sempervirens. Next base: position 274,345,741 of record VDFB02047230.1, read on the forward strand.
GAATTAGTCACCTTCGACGACTAGATCCCAACCCTATTTTGTGGGACTTAAGGTGTCAATGAAAAAATATTAAATGAGCGCTTCGGATTTATGTTGAAAAAAACAACTAAGAGGGGGGGGTGAATTAGTTGTAGCAATTTTAACACTTTAAAGTTCTCATCAGAGGTTAGATAAATAAGCATTCACAAAAATCTTAACATTGCAAATTTGTTTAATCATTAAAGGAAACAATAGAAACTAAAAGCAGTAAAGTCATAAACACAAGAACACCAAATTTACATGGAAATCCCAATGAGGAAAAAACCATGGTGAGGATTAGCTCACAATATAAATAATTCCAAAACCGAATACAAAGGCTCACTACCAAGATAGGAATTACTTGTCCAATGAAGGCTCACTACCCGAAGGGCTCGCTACCGCATAATTACAAAGAAGATAGAAGAGGATTGTTACAGAGAGAAAACTATCTCAATGCAACAGAGATTCCACCACAATTTGCTCACACTTTCACAGTTTCACATGAAAGATGTTGGATGCCTTCAACTCACTACCTTCAGAACCCTAACATGAAATTCACACTACACTACTAAATTTCACATCTCACATACATATCTCGTATCTCTCTTTAGTCTATCTTATCTTTCATCAACATCTCAACTTGTACTTATACTATCTTCAACCTTGAAACTCTTCCAAGGTCGGCCATATACAATTTACATTTACAAACTCAAACTAGGTTGGCACCAAAACATCCTACGATGGAATTAGAATGAGGGAAACCCAAACACATACTTAATGAGGACCTAAATAAGTCCCAACATGCCTCACCACACTTCCATAAATTTTGCAAGTAGTGTTTTTAACACAAGGTTGACCAACACCCGTGTGAAACACATAAAACAATTCAGCACACACATCCTTAACTCAGACCAAACTTTATAGAAAATAAATTTCACTTGAACGTGACCTCATAAAATTATTCTCAAAATTGCAAGTCATGAAACCAAGATTCAAAGAAATTTGGAGCAATTACATTTCTCCTAGATCATAGCTAGACACCCTGAAATGCATAGTTCACATGCTGGTAAAAATATCTCACATTTTACAACAATCTAGAAGCCAAAATTCTGGATATAGAAACTATCAACAATCATGAACAAAACCTTAGATCCATACAAGAATATTAGCAATATGGAACACAACACAAAGCATATCTCAGAGCATACACTAAATACCTGCATGAAATTGTTTTCCCTATTTATCAAATTTTCTCAAAAACACTTGGAACCCAAGTACCAGATACATCATTGTAACACATTACTTCACTCTAACACACTTATAGACTTAGCAACATAAGGATAACTCCATGCACTCACAAAATTTCTTCAACATTTTAACTATGCATGTACAACTTATAAACCTTCTATATTACAATTTTCTCAGTATCCTTGACATATACAATCAATAACTAGCTTCCAATTATATAGTTGACATCAATGACAACAAAAACCAGTTGAAATCAATGACAACACCTTCATACTTGAAAAAATATACCCTTTTGTCATTGATGGAAAACATGATGTGAAAAACCATCAAAGACAACACAACTCTGAATCATCAATCTCCCTCTTTTCTAGAATGCTTTATCCCCCCCTTGTTTTTTCACATGATACATTCTCCCCCTTTGACATCAATGGAAAAGGAAAAATATATTTACATTTTTTTCCTCCTTTTTCACCAAGAACTTTACCAGTACTGAATACTCGCCCTTAGGAGTACACCCAATCTACTACACAATGACAACACATGACACTATCTGCTCCCCCTGAGAGGTAGCCACTAAAAATGAGTCCAAAAAGAAGATAGATCCATAGATCCACTAAACTGATGCATCTCCATATGCATCTAGTTCAAGAAGGGAGGGTAAATAACCCCTAACTTCTCTTAGAGATACTCAAAAGTATCTTTAGGAAGAGCCTCAATAAATATGTCAATACTCTAATCCTTTGTAGGTACATACTCAAGCTTTACTTCTTTCTCCATGACCTTTTCTCTCAAAAAGTGATACCTTATTGATATATTGTTTTTCCTTAAGTGTGGATTATTTGAAATGTTAATTGCACTTGTATTATCATAGAAAATGGAGATGAGATCATCATACATTACTCTGATATCCTTCAATGTCTATCTCATCCACAGAACTTGTGTGTAACAAGATGTTGTAGCAATATACTCAGCCTCTAGAGTGGATAAGGAAACTAAATCTTACTTTTTACTTAACCATGACACCAATCTTTAACCAAGAAAAAATGCACCACCACTTGTACTTTTTTTGTCATCAAAACAACTTGCCCAATTTGCATCTATATAAGCATTTAGTGTAAAATCAGTATCTCTAGGATACCATAAGCCATGATTCAGAGTGCCATTTAGATATTTGAATATCCTCTTAACAACTGCAACATGTGTTTCGTTAGGATCCTCTTGAAATCTAGCCACAAGACAAATTGCATGCATGATGTTTGGTCTAGTAGTAGTTAAATACAACAGTCCTCCAATCATAGATCTGTATTTTCTCTTATTAGTCTTAGGTGAATCATCATCTTTACTCAATTTGTAGCCAATCACCATAGGAGTTCATACTGGTTTGGAACCTTCCATCCCAAACTTCTTCAACATTTCTTTTACATACTTTGATTGTGAAATAAAATCCCCCTTTTCTATTTGATTGATTTGTAGCCTAAGAAATAAATTCATCTCACCAAACATAGATATCTCAAACTCTTTTTGAATTTCTTCAGCAAACATTTTTCACATAGTTTCATTTCCTCCAAAGATAATGTCATCAACATATGCAACTACTATCAAAATTTTGTCATTTAAAATTTTAAAATAAAGATTGTTATTTGTAGTATCTTTACTAAAAACCTTGTTGAATCAAATATTTGTCCAACCTTGTATTCCAAGCTCTAGGAGCTTGCTTCAATCCATATAAAGCCTTCTTTAATCTACAAACCATGTTTGGTTGTTCTAACAACTAAAATCCTTCTGGTTGTTCCATATTGTAGACTTCCTATTCTAGCTCACCATTCATAAATGAAAACTTTACATCCATCTGATACACTTTAAAATCCTTACGAGTAGTGAACACCAAAAACATTTTGATAGCTTCCATTTTAGCCACTGGATCAAAAGTCTCCTGAAAATATATACCTTCTACTTGTGAGTAACCCTTACACACAATCCTTGCTTTATTTCTAACCACTTCTCCATTCTCATTCAGCTTGTTTTTAAATACCCATTTTGATCCAATTATGTTTTTACCTGTCAGTCTAGGAACCAATTCCTAGGTTTTATTTTTCTCATTCTGCATAAGTTCTTCCATTGCTCTCATCCAATGCTCATCTTTACATGCTTCTTTTCAATACTCCTTTTCTCTTGTCTCCAATGATTTTTTCTTCAGAATGATTCTTTTGCACATATTTAGGTATCTTTGGGGGCACCACTGAAGCTTTTTCTTCATCTTTCTTTTCTTGTTCTTCAACAACTTATTCTACTTCTTTGTAGTCAGGTTCATTTGATACATATCCATCAACTTCAATATAATTCTTCAATGCTTCATCAACCTTGATATTTTTTCTTTCTACAATCTTTTTCAACCTTTTATTGTAGCATTTGTAAGCTTTGCTTCTAAGGGAGTATCCAAGGAAGATACCCTCAATGCATATTGCATCAAAATTTCCCAAATTTTCTTCATCTCTTCTGATATAACATTTGCTTCCAAATACTTTGAAATACTTTATAGTAGGAATATTTCCATACCACAACTGATATGGAGTCTTAGTGTTGTTAGCTTTTGCTTGAGTTCAGTTGAACACATAAAAAATAAATGTGAATTGCTTCTCTCCAGTAGACTTTCGGGAGACCTTCCTTAGTGATCATCATTCTAATAAATTCTTGAATCATTTTGGTCTTTCTTTCAACAACTCCATTCTATTGAGGAGTTCTGGGAGTAGAAAATTTCCTTCTTATTCCATGTGCTTCACAAAACATGTTAAACTCATTGGAGGTGAATTATCCACCTCTTTCAGGCATTAAGCATTTGATTTTCATGTCCATTTTATTTTCATCGATAGCTTTTAAGGATTTAAATTTTTCTAATGCATCAAATTTCTCTCTGAGAAAAGTAACCCATGTCATTCTAGAGTAATCATTAATCAAAAGCATAAAATACATGTAACCTTGTAGACTTCTCACCTTTGTAGGACAACAAATATCTATATGAATCAAATCCGGTAGTCTGATAGTAGACTGTTCCTTTGACCTAAAGTTGTTTCTAGCTTGCTTTCCAAACTGACAATCCTTGCAAATAACATTAACAGGTTTTGTGATTTTTGGTAAATCTCTCACAACTTGTACTGCACTAATTCTCACCATATTGTCAAAATTCATATGACACATCCTTAGGTTCCATAACCAACTGTCATTAATTTGAGACATAAAGCAATTTCCATTAGCACCCTTAAGTTGATAAATATTTCCTTTAAACTTCTTTCCAGCAGCAATCATGGTTCTGGATGCTTTCCTTATTTCACATTTCTCATCCTTAAAGACAAGATTATATCCTTCACTACACATATGTCCAACACTCAAAAGATTATGCCTTAAACCCTTTACATAGTAGAATCATCTGTATTATGATTTCCATCAAAACTGACTGAACCTATCCCACAAATCTTAGCACCAGTATCATCTCCAAACTTAACTAAGTCTCGATCATATTTTTCAAGTTTAACAAACTTACTTTTGTCACCAGTCATATGATGTGAACAACCACTATCAACAACCCAGTAGTCATTTTCTTGTTTAGCATGAAGAGAAAAGACCACAATACCTTCAACCTTCTCCAGAGTGCTTTCCTTCACGTATCTTTTAGTATTAGCAAAAGTAGAATCATCTTTTATAGCCAAGAACAAGCATTCATTATCATCAAAATCTCCATAATTAGACTCATCATCAGAAATACCAACATCTTCATTCACATAATATTCTCTCTTGATCATCTTTCCTTTGTTTTCTTTGCCTTCTTTATGTTTATTCCTCTCATCTCTTTTAGGACATCTTGAAGCATAATGACATATTCCCCCACAACTAAATTTTTTGAAAGGTAACTTACCTTAATACTTATCAGAGCCCTTTTTCATTCTTCTTACGAAGTTAGCTTCCACTTCATCAAAGTTTTCTTCATCCGAATCTTCAACTTTTGTAGCCCTAAAAGTAGTTTTTGTCTTTGATCCATTTCTCAAGCTAGGATTTCTCATTACAAATGAGGTTAGAGTACCCAAAGATTAATATTTAGTATAGGTCTTATAATCTACAAATTTCTCTATAGCAAATACCTTTTCATTATATGCATCAAGAAGAGTTCTGAGAATTTTCTTTACTATCCTGGATTCATCCAATTGTGCAAAAAGTCCTCACATTCCACCTACCAGCTCATCTACTCTTTGTACGTAGGATTTGATGTTCTCATCTTCAGTCATTGATAGGATCTCGAATTGTGCTCCAAGTTCTGTAACTTTTTTTCTTTAACCTTTTCATCTCCTTCATGGGTCTTTTCCAACATATTCCAAACCTCTTTAGTAGTCTTCAGATTCATAACTTCAACTAATTCAGAATGTGAAAGACTATTCTTTAGAATATTTTTTTCCATATTGTTGGCTTCATGTGCCTTGATCTCATCAGTACTACTTGGACCATTAGCAGGAGCAATGTATGGATTCTTATAAGCTTTCTCAACATCATATCCATAGTATTCCAAATATCCTTCCATCTTTGTCTTCCATAAAGTGTAGTCAGTTCCATCGAACCTAGGGAACTCAATAACTATCTTGTTCGTCATCTCAAACCTTCCTTAAGTGATTAAGCTCTCCCAATGAACCAAGATTTGATACCAATTGTTGAACAAGACAACTAAGAGGGGGGGTGAATTAGTTGTAGAAATTTTAACACTTTAATGTTATCACTAAAGGTTAGATCAATAAGCATTCACAAAAATCTTAACACTAAAAATGTGTTTAATCATTAAATGCATAAATAAAAATTGAAAGCAGTAAATTCATAAACACAAGAACACTAGATTTACATGGAAAATCCAATGAGGGAAAAACCATGGTGAGGATTAGCTCACAATATAAAGAATTCTAAAACTGATTACAAAGGCTCACTGCCAAGATAGGACTTACTTGTCCAATTAGGGCTCACTGCCACAAAATTACAAAGAAGATATAAGAGGATTGTAATAGAGAAAAACTATCTCAATGCAACAAAGTTTCCACCACAATTTTCTCGCACTTTTGTATTCTCACATGAAAGATGTTAGATGCTTTCAGCTCACTACCTTCGAAACCCTAAAATGAAATTTACATTGAACTGCTCAAATTCGCATCTCACATACATATCTCACATATGTCTTTCATTAATCTTATGTTTCATCAACATCTCAACTTGTACTTATACCATCTTCAACCTTGAAACTCTTCCAAGGTCGACCATATTTAATTTACATTTACAAATTCAAATTAGGTTGATGCCAAAACATCCTACAGTGGAATTAGAATGAAGTTGAACCAAAAACATACTTAATGAGGACCTAAATAATCCCAACATGCCTCGCCATGCTTCCATAAATTTCACAAGTAGTGTTTAACACAAGGTCGGTCAACACCCATGCAAAACACATTAAAAAATTAAGCACACGCATCCTTAACTCGGTCCAAAATTTTTGGACAACAAATTTCTCTTGAACATGACCTCATCAACTTATTCTCAAAATCACAAGTCATGAAACCAAAATTCAAAGAAATCTAGAACAATTACATTTCTCCCAAATGATAGCTAAACACCCTAAAATGCATAGTTGACATGCTATTAAAAATATCTCACTCTATAAGACAATCCAAAAGCCCAAATTTTGGATATAGAAACTATCAACAATCATGAAAAACATCTCAAACATGTACAAGCATAGCAGCAATACAAAGCACAACCTAGAGCATATCCCAGAGCATACATTGAATACCTGCATGACACTGTTTTCCCTATTTATCAAATTTTCTCAAAAGCAGTTGGAACCCAAGTACTAGAAACATCATTGTAGCACATTACTTCACTCAAACACACTTCTAGACTTAGCAATATAAGGATAACTCCATGTACTCACAATATTTCTTCAACATCTTAACTATGCATGTACAACCTGTAAACCTTATGTATTACAATTTTCTTAGTATCCTTGACATATACAATCAATAACCAACTTCCAAGTACATAGTTGACATCAATGAAAACAACAATTAGTTGACATCAATGACAACAACAACTAGTTGACATCAATGACAACAACAACTAGTTGACATCAATGACAACAACTTGATACTTGCAATAATTTATACATGCAATTTGTTGTAAAATGTCAAAATAGGCCATAGAATGCATAATTAGGTCCGTGCACTTAGGGGGGAGCAAAATTTAGTGTGAAATTGTCAAGGGTGAGAATTTATGATGATACATTTATTCTCCACATTAGTGAGATTATGAACTTATGCTCAAAATCATACTAAAGTAGAAAATATGTGAAGAGGCATTTGATTGTCCAAATGTTGAAGAGATAGGATAACAATGAATCTAGGGGATGTACAATCCCTCAAGTTTCAAGATACCATTGCAAAAAAACATAAGTACAAAGGAAAGAACATGCATGTAATGCAACAAGAAAACATACACAATGTAAAAAAAAAATGAAAAGGAAGGGTATGAACACTCATGAACTAGCAAGTTGTGTTATGCTAGGATCCATACCCAAAGGTTTTTATGAATCACGGGCTAAAAAAGTATGATATTTGCTAAGTGAATCACAAAATGAAGGCACCATAAGTTAGTGAAGTTTGATATTCACCTAAATGATACCCCAAGGCAAAGTATAAAAATGAGAAACACACAAGGAATAGCAAGGATTGGTTTTCATTAGGTGTGTAGGATTGATTTTCACTAGGTGTGTACCCATGTCAACCGTACCAATAATTTTACTCCTTGATAATTCTGATAGGTGTTGCACAGATGATAGAAATGATATGTCAATGCATCACTAAGTACAACTCATGTGAACTAAGTGAAGCAAAAAATTTCATGTCAACACATCACTAAGTCTAATATGTGTGAACAAAGTGAAGCAAAAATTCCAATGTATTCCCCCACCTTAAAGTATTTTCTAAACACTATGATGTGAGTAATTGCTTTAAGGTATAAAAATGATAAATTTCATGTGATAAAGGTTATGAGAGCTTATCTTAAAAGCCCTATACCAATTATATGTTTCTAAATGAAGTTGTTTCATGATAAGGGGTTTCCCCCAAGTGTAATGTAACAAACAACACAAAATATGAACACATAAGGGATCCATAGATCTGGAGTCAGTATACATCTTTGCTACAATAATGAAAATGAGTTTAGAATTGAAATCATTTCCCAAATACTCATGGAACTACAAATATAATGGAAGAATGACACATGGATAGAGAATTTATTTTTTATTTTGGGTCAACATGGAAGAGACCTAAATGTCTCAATGTCTTGCATCGTCCCCAAAAGAAAACACAAGATTAAAAAAAAAAATGACAAAGTTCTCAACATAGAGAAGAATGGAGATACAAATAGAAGAATGTCAAGAAATATTTATTTCCTTTGCATCCTTGCACCAATAGAGCAACAAGGGTCCTCCAAAGAAAACACACAAACATAAATACATGTTAAGAAACACAATATGGGGGATCACATAATGTGGAAGATATTGCAAGAATGTATAGATTGGTGTTATTATTGATGTCAATAAGGATGCATTGCCATCGATTTCAACAAGCATGTGTTATCATTGGTTTCAATTGTATAAGGAGGAATAAGATCATTATTGAGGGATTTTTTTATGTGAATATGTTGGTGTTATCCATGCTTTGATTAGTTGCATTATGTTGTCATCAGTAAGCTACTGATGTCAACCTCTAGTGTTGCTTTGATAAGCTTCTATCTATGGATCTATGGTTGAGTTACTATGTTGTAGTTAGTTCAATTATGTTGAGAAAGTACTATAGATGATGAGGATGTGTCTCTAGTGCTTGGTTTCCAAGTGATTTTGAGACAAAATGATAAAACGAAGAAACAGTGAGTTGTAGTGGTGTTTTGGGTTGCAGGGTTGTGTTCTTGTGTTGCTTCACATTTCATCTAGGTTGAAGATCTGCCTATGTGCTTTAGATATGTTGATCAAAGATGTTCAAAGGTGTTATATCTATAATTTTATGTGTTGGATTGTTGTGCAAAAGAAGTTGTGTTCACCAAAGTGTGAGCTATGTAATGTAGAGGCATCTGGGACAAATGTCTTTTCTCCACGTTTCTTCGCAGTTATGTTTCAAGTCTTCTAGATCTAAAGATGTGTTTATTGTGTTGGTATATTTTCTCATTTGAGGTGGTTTGAGGTTTGGTTCTTTAGAAGTCATTTTCCCGGGTTACAGTGTATGAAAAAGTTGTATGGATGTACTGGGTGTGTACATGCTTTAAGTGATTTTTTTTGCGAAGGAGTTTCTTCAATTTCAAGGTGTTTGTGGAATATTTGAGAGTGTTTTCAAGTGGTATTTGTTGTCTGAAATTTATGGATAAATTAAAGGAAGCATGTACTTAAAATATTAATGGTGTTTACATGGGTATCGACCAACCTTGGTGTTTACACTACTTGCGAAGGCGCTTAGTTGTTTGTGGAAGTGTGGTGTGGCATGTAAGGATGGACTTAGGTCCTAGCTAATGAGTTTTGTAGTCCACCTTCATTCCTTTCCATTGATGGAATGTTTTGGTGTTGAGCTAAATTGAATTTGCATGGTTGAGGTGCATAGCTAACCTTGGAGAAATTTTTCAAGGTTGAAGACGGTATAAATAAGAGTTGATTTGTTGATGGTTTGGGTGATAGAAGGTATAGACAAGTATGATGCAAATTTTAGAGTGTTAGAGTGTGAATTTGAGAAGTGCATTGTGAGATTTCATTTGTTAGATTACTAGTAGTGAGTAGAAGGTGTTTACAATTCTTCAATCAGGTTGTGAATGTGTTGGTGATAATGTGGTGGATTCTCTATTGCATTGAGATAGTTTTCTCTATGTAGCATTTCTTCTTTATCTTCTTTTCTATTCTAGCAATGAGCCTTTCTTCTTCTAGGTAGTGAGTCCTCTAGAAATGAGCCCTTGTAATTGGCATTATTATTACTTATAATGTGAGCTAATCCTAACTATGGTTTTTTCCATCTTGGGTTTTCCATGTAATTTGGTGTTCCCATGTGTATGGTGTTAATTTTTTTCAGTTTTATTTATTTTCTTTTCATGCTAAATCATCATAACAAATTTAAGGGTTTATTGAATAAATGTGGATCTGAATGTGTATGAGGTTTTTGAAGTTTTAAGGTACAATTGGTTCACACCCCATCTCATTTGTCTTGTGCATTCAATAATTGGTATCATAGTAGGGTTCCTTGGAAGAAAGCTTAACTACTTGAGGTAGATCTGGGATGGCACACAAGAAGGAGACCCCTATATTTGATGGTATGGAATATTTATTTTGGAAGACAAATATGGAAGGTTATCTAGTTTATCTTGGATTTGACATCTGAAAGGTAGTAAAAAATGATTATAGTATGCCTACAAATAGCTTGAGCACTAAAGTTGAGATTAAGGCCTATGAATTTAATGGTAAATATGTTACAAGTATGAATGTTTTTTCATTGATGTGAACATTATTTCTACTAATTGGTGTTCTCATTGATGTCAATTGTGTTTTTGTATGAAGGAAATTTTGAGGATATTGAGAAAATTGAGAAGAGGAAAACAGGTTGTTGTAGGTTGTGCATGTGTAGTTGAGATATTGAGGATGTGTTGTGAGTACATGGAGCTATCTTTTTGTTGCAGTATCTAGAGATGAGTTGGAATGAAGTAATGAGCTGAGATGATGTCTTTGGTACTTGATTTCCAAGTACTTTTGAGAAAATTTGATAAACAAAGAAAATAGTGTTGTGCAAGTGTTTAGAATGTGCTTCAAATCATGCTCCATGTTTCTTCTATATTGATGCTATTCTTGTGTGGATTTAGTATGTTGGTTGAGGTTGTAAAGGTTTCTATATTCAAAATTTTGGGTTCTGAATCGTTGGTAAGAGGAAGTTGTATTTACTAGTATGAGAATTGGTTTTATAGTGTTGTATAGAGGTGTCAAGGAGAAATGTATTTACTCCACATTTCTCTATATTTTCTTTTTAGGACTTGTGGTTTTGAAGGATAGTTAATGGTGTTGTTCTCTTGTTTGTGTCAAGAGGATTTGTGGTTAAGTGTATCAAAAGTTTCAAAAGTGTTTAATTAGTGTTTAAATGTATTTTCACAGGTAGTGGCCAACCTGGTGTTTGCACTACATTCATTATGTTCAAATATTGATGGATATGTGGTGTGGTGTGTGAGAATCAATTGTGGATCTTGTTTAAGCATTGTTTTAGTGCCCTTTCATTCCTATCCACCACGAGAATGTTTAGGTGTCGACCTAATTTGATTTGTAAATACAATGGATAGAATGTTGACCTTGGAGAATATGTTTAAGGTTTAGGTTGATATAAATAAGAGTGGAGTTGTTGCGAGTTGGGTGTGCATAAAGAGAGAAGCAAAATAGATGCAAGATCAATGCAAGTGATGTGTGTGTGATGTGAATTTGAGAAGAGCAGTGAAAACTTCAAAGTATTGGATTCTTGAATGTAGTGAGCTAAAGGTGCCCAAAATATTTCAAACAAGACTATGAAAGTGTTGGAGCATTATGGTGGATTCCTTGTTGTATTGAGAAAGTGTTCTTTGTGTAACATTTCTCTTCTATCTTCTTGTATTTCTTTTTGTGGTAGTGAGACCTGGCTATGAGACTTTTTGGATAGTGTGTTCTATTTTGGAAATGAGCCCTTTTGTATTGATTTTGTAATTAATTATATTATGAGCTAATCATCATCATGAATTTTCCCTCATTGGGTTTTCCATGTAAATTTGGTGTTCTCTTGTGTATGGTGTTTTTATTTCAGTTTATGTTATTTGCATTTCATGTTTAATCATTATAATAGAATAAGGGTTTAATGAATGTATGTGGATCTAATTACTATTGAGGGTTTTGATGTTTTTATTAGATACAACTGATTCACCCCTCCCCCCTCTTAGTTGTCTTGTTCATTCAACAATTATTATTAGAGTGAGGTTTCTTGGAGAAGATCTTAACTACTTGAGGTAAATCGGGGATGGTGAACAAGGTTACTTTGGAAGATTTGATGGTACAAATTATGCATTTTGGAAAAAACAGATGGAAGGGTATCTTTCAGCTCAAGAATTTGAGGTTGAAAAGGCTTACAAGACTAAATATACTACAGCTCTAAATGGTCCAAGTACAACAAAGATCAAGGTGTGTGAGATCAATGCTAAGGAAATATTTATTATTGTGAATAGTCTTTCAAATACTGCATTAGTAAAATTTATGAGTTTGAAGATTGCTAAAGAGGTTTGGGATAAGTTGGAAAGCATTTATGAAGGAGATGAAAAAGTCAAACAAGCGAAGTTGTAGAATTTGAAGGCACAATTTGAGACCTTGCATATTTTTGAAGATGAAACAAACAAAATCTACATGCACAAGTCAAAGAATCTAAAGTGGTAAAGAAAATCCTCAGATATCTTCCTGATTCGTATAGTGAAAAGGTGTCTATGATTGGGGAAATTGCAAATCTTGATACTTATTCTAGAGATTAGATGATTGGTACACTATCTTCTTTTGAAATGAGGAAAAAAGGTTTGAAAAATGGTAGAGCTATAGAGATTGCTTTCAAATTTGAAGTATCAAAAATGGTTGAAGATTAGATTAGGAAGATCTTGATGATGTGGAAGCTAACTTTGTAAGAAGAAACAAGAAGGGCACTAGTAAGTACAAAGGTAAACTACCTTTCAAATGTTTTAAATATGGTGAAATATGTCATCATGCTTCTAGATGTATGAGGAGAGCTATAAACAATAAGAGCAAGGAGAATAAAGGAAAGATGATTAAGAAATCTTATTATGTTAGAGAAGATGCTGGTATTTTTTATTATGAATCTAATTATGGAGACTTTGATGACAATGAATGCTTGTTTTTTTCTATTAAAGAAGGATCTAGTTCTACTAACTCTAAAAGTTGTGTGAAGGAATGTATTCCAGAGAAGAAGGATAAGGTTGAAGGTACTTTGGTATCTTCTTTTCATGTTAAAGAGGATAATAATTACTGGGTTGTAGTGTCTTCTCTAATCACATGACTATAGACAAGAGTAAGTTCATTAAACTTGAAAAATATGATGGAGGACTAGTTAAATTTGAAGATGATTTAGGAGCTAAGATTTGTGAAATAGGTTCAATCAGTTTTGATGGAAAGCATAAAACTGATAATTTTTACTATGTTAAGGGTTTAAAGCATAACCTGTTGAGTGTTGGACAAATGTGTAGCAAGGGATATAATCTTGTGTTTAAGGATGAAACCTATGAAAAGGGTTCAGAATTGTGATTGTTGTTGGTAAGAGAACAAATGGAAACATTTATTAGCTTAAGGGTGTTGATGGACATTGCTTTATGTCATAGATTAGTGACAGTTGGCTATGGCACCAAAGGATATGTCATATGAATTTTGATAATTTGGTGAGAATTAGTTCAGTTCATGTAGTGAGAGACCTTCCTAGAATCATGAAGCCTATCAATGTTGTCTACAAAGATTGTTAGTTTGGAAAGTAAGGATTAGTTTCAAGGGAAAGGAGCAATCTACTACCGAACTATTAGAATTAGTTCATATAGATATTTGTGGTCCTACAAGAGTGAGAAGTCTACAAGGTGACAGGTACTTTATACTTTTGATTGATGATTATTTTAGAATGACATGGGTTACATTTCTTAGAGAAAAATATGATGCACTAGATAAATTCAAGGCATATAAAGCTATGGTTGAGAATGAAATGGATCTAAAAATCAAAATTTTAAGGTTTGAAAGAGTTGGTGAATTCACTTCCAATGACTTTAATATGTTTTGTGAATTTCATGGAATAAAGAGGAATCTTCTTGCCCCTAGAACTCCTCATCAAAATGGAGTGGTTGAAAGGAAAAAACTGGACAATTCAAGAAGCTGCTAGGATTATGATGAAAGAAAAAATCTACCGGAAGTCTATTGGAGAGAAGCTATTCATATTGTTGTTTATATACTTAACAAATTTTAAGCTAAAGCTAATAGCACAAAGACTCCCTATGAGTTATGGTTTGGAAGGGTTCCTACCATGAAGTACTTTAGATTACCTGGAAGCAAATGTTATATCAAAAGAGAAGAATAAAAATTAGGAAAAGTTTTATGCAAGTTCTGATGAAGGTATCTTCATTGGATATTCTACTAAAAGAAAAGCTTATAGATGTTACAACAAAATACTAAAAATGATATTTGAAAGTGAAAATTTTAAGGTTGATGAAAACTTGCAAAATTCAATTGTAGTGGGTGGATATGTTTAAGATGAACTTGATTGTAGAGAAATAGAAGAAGAAAATTTTGATGAAGAAGAAGTGTAGAATGAAGAGGAAGAAGCTTCAAAGAAGACCCCTAAGACCCCTAAGTACGTGCAAAAGAATCATTCCGAAGAAAAAATCATTGGAGACAAAAGGAAATGTGTATTGACAAGAAGCAACGCTGATGAAGTTGAGGTAAATATGTGTTTACTTTCTAAAGTTGAACCTAAAACAGTGAGTGAAGTCATGCAAGGAACATTGGATGGAGGCGATGAAAGAATAACTTATGCAAATTGAGAAAAAATAGACTTGTGAATTGATTCCTAGAATGACAAATAAGAATATAATTTGAATTAAGTGGGTTTTCATAAATGAGTTGAATGAAAATGGAGTAGTAAAAAACAAGGCAAGACTTGTGTGTAAGGGCTACTCACAAGTGGAAGGAATAGAATTTGAGGAGATGTTTGTTCCTGTGGCTAGGATGGAAGCTATTAGAATGTTTTTGGCATTTGCAACATACAAAGACTTTAAATTTTATCAAATGGATGTGAAGTCTACTTTTCTGAATGGTGAAACGGAAGAAGTTTACATGGAAAAATCAGAAGGATTTTAGTTATTAGATCAACCAGATATGGTATGTAAATTAAAAAAGGCGCTATATGTATTGAAGCAAGCTCCCAAAGGTTGGTATGCAAGATTGGAAAAATATTTGATACAAGAAGAATTTAGTAAGGGTATTAATAGTAATCTTTATTTCAAAATCAAGGAAGACTAGATATGGTATGTAAATTAAAGAAGGCACTATATGTATTGAAGAAAGGTCCCAAAGGTTGGTATGCAAGATTGGACAAATATTTGATACAACAAGAATTCAGTAAGGGTACTACAAATAGTAATCTTTATTTCAAAATCGAGGAAGACTAGATATGGTATGTAAATTAAAGAAGGCACTATATGTATTGAAGCAAGCTCCCAAAGGTTGGTATGCAAGATTAGACAAATATTTGATACAACAAGAATTTAGTAAGGGTACTACAAATAGTAATCTTTATTTCAAAATCGAGGAAGAAAAGATCTTGATAGTGGTTGTATATGTGGAAGATATTATCTTTGGTGGAAATGAAGCTATGTGTAAGAAATTTTTTTAAGAGATGCAAAAAGAGTTTGAAATGATGATGTTTGGGGAGATGAATTTCTTCCTTTGGCTACAAATCAATCTAATAGATAAAGGGATTTTCATTTCACAATCTAAGTATGTCAAACAGATGTTGAAGAAGTTTGGAATGGATGAATCCAAACCGGTATGCACTCCTATGGTGACTAGTTGTAAATTGAGAAAATATGATGATTCACCAAAGGCTAATCAAAGAAAATATAGATTTATAATTGGTGAATTGTTATATCTAACTACTACTAGACCAGATATCATGCATGAAGTTTGTTGTGTGGCTAGATTTCAAGAATATCCTAGAGAAACACATGTTGCAGTAGTTAAGAGAATATTTAGATATTTAAGAGGCACTTTGGATTATGGCTTATGGTATCCTAAGGATAATAATTTCACATTAAGTGCTTATACAGATGTTGATTGGGTTGGTTGTGTTGACGACTAGAAAAGTACAAATGGGGGTGCATTCTTTCTTGGATGTAGGTTGGTGTCATGGTTGAGTAAGAAGCAAGATTCAGTTTCTTTGTCTACTATGGAGGTTGAGTATATTGTAGCAACATCATGTTGTACACAGGTGTTGTGGATGAGACATATATTGAAGGATATCAGAGTTGTATATGATGAGCCTATATATATATATATATATATCTTTTGTGACAATACAAGTGCAATTAACATTTTAAATAATGTGTGATACATTCAAAGACAAAGAATATATCTATTAGGTATCACTTTCTGAGACAGAAGGTTATGGAGAACAAAGGTGAAACTTGAGTATGTACCTACAAAGGATCATATTGCTGACATATTTACTAAGGCTCTTCCTAAGGATACTTTTGAGTATCTTTGGGAGAGCTTGGGGGTTATTATCCCTCCACAATTGAATTATATGCATCAATCCAGTGGATCTATGGATCTATTCCTTGTATGGACTGATGTTGGTGGCTACCTCTCAAGGAAAGTAGGTAGTGTCATGTGTTGTCATTGAGTTGTTGATTGATTGGGTATACTCCTAATGGGGAATATTTAGAGCAGGCATGTTGGTTCAATGTCAAAGAGGAGAATAATGCAAAACTTATATCATTTTCCATTGATGTCAAAGGGGGACAATTATCATATGAAAAAGTGTAAGGTATCAGTGGAGAAAGTTGTGAACATTGTCAAATCATTTAGGGAGAAAATAAAGTGCATTCAGAGTTGTTGTATTGTCTTTAATGGTTTTTCACATCATGTGTTGTCATCAATGACAAAGGGGGAGATTGTTGCAAGTATGAAGGTGTTGTCATTGATGTTTACTAACTGGTGTGTCATTGATGTCAATTGTGTTGTTGCATGAAGAAAATGTTGAGGATATTGAGAAAATTGAGAAGAAGAGGAAAATAGGTAGTTGTAGGTTGTACATGTGTAGTTGAGATATTGAAGAAGTGTTGTGAGTACATGAAGCTATATTTTTTTGTTTTAGTATCTGGAGATGAGTTGGAATGAAGTAATGAGCTGAGATGATGTCTTTGGTACTTGATTTCCAAGTTCTTTTGAGAAAGTTTGATAAAGAAAGAAAATAGTGTTGTGAAGGCGTTTAGAATGTGCTCTGGATCATGCTCCACATTTATTCTATATTGATGCTCTACATGTGAAGATTTATTATGATGGTTAAGGTTGTCAAAGGTTTCTATATTCAAAATTTTGGGTTCTAGATCATTGGTAAGAGGAAGTTGTGTTTATTAGTATGAGAATTGGTTTTGTAGTGATGTATAGAGGTGTTTGGGAGAAATGTATTTGCTCCAAATTTCTCTGCAATTTATTTTTTAGGACTTTGGTTTTGAAGGAGAGTTAATGGTGTTGTTATTTTGTTTGTGTCAAGAGGATTTGTGGTTAGGTGTATTCAAAGTTTTGGAAGTGTCTACTTAATGTTTAAATGTGTTTTCAGGGGAAGAACTGACCTGGTGTCTACTCTAGATTCAGATATGTTCAAATATTGATGAATGCATAGCGTGGCATGTGAGAATTAATTATGGGTCTCGCTTCAGTGTTGTTTTGGTCCCCTTTCATTCCTATCCACCATGGGAATGTTTAGGTGTCAACCTAATTTGAATTTGTAAATAAAATGGATAGAATGTCGACCTTGGAGAATATTTTTAAGGTTGAGGTTGATATAAATAAGAGTAGAGTTGTTGGGAGTTTGGTGTACATGAAGAGAGAATCAAGATAGATGCGATATCAATGCAAGTGATGTGTGTGATGCAAATTTGAGCAGATCATTATGAACTTCAAAGTATTGAATTCCTGAATGCAGTAAGTTGAAGGTGTCCAAAATATTTCAAACAAGATTGTGAAAGTGTTGGAAAATTGTGGTGGATTCCTTGTTGCATTGAGAAAGTGTTCTTTATGTAACATTTCTCTTATATCTTCTTGCATTTATTTTTGTGGTAGTGAGCCTTGGTTGTGAGCCTTTTTGGACAGTGTAACATATTCTGATAGTGATCCCTTTTGTACTGGTTTTGTAATTACTTATATTGTGAGCTAATCCTCGCCATGTTTTTTCCATCATTGAATTTTCAACGTAAATTTGGTGTTCTCTTGTGTATGGTGTTGTTATTTCAGTTTTTGTTATCTACATTTCATGATTAATCATTATAACAGAATAATTTTTTAATGAATTGATAGGTTCCATCTAAAGGAGTTTAATTGAAGCGGGACAAATAAGACCCCCTTGGATGGAACCCTTCTAGTATTAAATCATACCCACAATGGAGTCTCCTTCACACCTAGCAAAATTCTGGAAAAAAAAATGTTTACTTTACCTTTTAAAGGATTAAATAACATCATTTAGAAATGATCTTTTGCAAGATTGTAGCCCTCGAAATGATTTTTCCAACAAGTATAGTTTTGATATGTTTTTATTTTATCTTGTATTTAATTTTTAATTTTTTATTGAACATATATTTTTCTACGAACATCAAGCTCTTCGTTCTACAAAGGTGGAAAAATAGTAAACCATTGTAAAAAAAATTCAAAAAATACCCTTTCCCTAGGTATTGGTTTCCTTGTTTCAATAAATAAAGAAAAATTGGATTTTGATATATGCACAACAAGTTAGGTTGTACGACACACACGCATGTCCAAATTATAGTTACTGTGACTTCAAAAATTAATTAAAAAATATATATGTAACAAAGAGTTATGAAAAAATATCCTTTCCCTAGATATTGATGTTGAGAATCTATATTCCAAAAAATAGAATTTTATCCTTTATATAAAAAAAGTTATGTTGTACGACACAAACGTTACTTTCTAAAAAATGTTGTTTATCTATTTAAAACTAGTTATTAAAGGACATGTTGAAAGATTCATGATTTATTTCAATTTTTTTTAAAAATATATATTTAGAATCTACACTCAAATTTCCACAAATCACTAGTTCACATCATCTTCAAATTCTTAACAGTTTAGTTGCTATACGTCTCAAAAGATGAAGATTTATTTAAAAATATTAATGTAAATGTCCATCTTGGGAAAAATGTGATACATAATATTGTGATTATACCCTATTGATTTCATTCATAATACTCCTAGTATCAAATAAGTATTAAAAAAAATTGAACACATCCTTGCTAACAATATCCTACAATATGTGGGAGAAATTTGAGGGAAACTATTAGGGCCTGGGGCTTTATACGGGTCAAAAAAATAAAAAAAATGCAACTCTAAACTTAGCCTCTAATAACTTGCATCCCATGACCGGATGACCTCTATATATAAGGGTGACAATGAGTAGGAAATGAAAACCAACAAGTGTTCCTCTTTGGAATGGTAAAAAATAGGTATGCTATTGAGTAGATTGGAGAAGAAGCTTACACCTTCCTATTAAACATCCAACACTTTAGATATTTTAGTACCATCCTCATTTTGATTAAAGGGGGAAAAATAGGTTTTGAAGGGACTCGAAACACTTTATGAAATATTTTGTTGATACTAAAAATAGCACAGTATAGTAGTAGCCAAGCAACAAAAAAATGATAGCAGAACAAAATAAAGGAAAAGCACAAAACAAGAGGCCTATTTCATATTCTTCAGGGTGTTTGCCACCTCCATTTCTTGATTGTAATCAAGCTTGTAGTACCATCCTCATTGATCAACTTAAATATTTTTTTAGTATTTTGGTGTTTTAGAATTTGAATAACGCAATAATTTGGTGTTTCTATCCCTCATTTTGATCCATTAAATTCTAGACTTGTGTTTCCAAAATATTTCCTCTTTTTCAATAATATTATGTATATTACAAATGATTTATTTTTCTTTCCAATATATTTCTTCTAAATCCCCAATGGAATCCATTTCATTTGGAATTTCCTAAAGTTTGTTTTTGGAGATCCTTTTTTTATACAAAGATGTTCTTAAAACTGTGTTTGTTCCATACATTTATATTCTTTTTTAATATTTTTGATTTTATTGATAAACCTGAACATAACATTACCTTTCACCTACATGTCCCATCAAATTTTAATAATAATATTAATATTAGGATGTAGAGTCCACATTATATCAAATCTAAAAGGGAAGTTCCTTTTCCTAATACCTATTTCTCAAGATGTTAAAAGAGGAGTGTGATTCAAACCAATTCTAACAAGATTTGGAAGGCTACATTTATCCAAAATGTCCCAGTTAGTAGAGATAAGAAACCTATCTAATATGACCTAGATCAAATTGTTACATACGCTCTTATTTGACCATGTGAAAGATGAACCACTTAGATTAAATTCCATGAGGCCCTATACTAAAAATTAGTTGATTTTTCCATATTATTCGAATAGTTAGTTACCCCTCACTTTTTCTAAAGGGTGGAGAGGGGAGTTAAAATATTCCATCAACATCCATTTGAAATTGTGATAGTCCCTTTCAAACAAACATATATCCTCCCATAAATTTTTTCTAATAGGTCTAGTATTAGGGGCGTACACATTAGATAGGATCCAAGAATCATAAAAAAATGCTTAAAAAGAATATAAATAGAAAACTCTTATGTAAAGAAATTAAAATAACTTCCAAAAATGATGATTTCCACATTGTGATAATCTCCCTTGATGCTGCTTTTTTTTCACAATCTAATACTCCACAATAGGTCAAATCATGTTGCTGGCATTAGAAAAGGAGTTAAAGTTCATTTTTTTTCTAGTAAAAGTTGAATATCTAAGTTAAGATATTTTAGGAAACCTTTTAGGATTATCTACTTGTGGGGGCTACTAGGCTACTAATCCCTTTAGTGTTCCATGAAATGATTTTCATTTTTTAAAATTCTTAGAGTATGCCATCCCTAAGGTCATTTATTTTCTATTGGTAACTTCCTAAGCTACTTTCGTCACTCTTATTTCTCTATGGTTCTTTCTCCTAGATTTTGAGTCCACCCCCCATATATTTGTCTTGTTTATTTAGATTTATGAGTTCATTTACCCTTTCCAATTTGGGGAGAAATAAGAACACCATTTTAAGGGCTCTCAAACTTCTTGCCTATTTCTTTCTACTACAATGATAATCCTTCTTTCAATGATGGTAGTTGATGAATCATCAACATCTTTGGCTATAGAATTTCATTTGAATATTATTGGTGGTAGATTCTCCTAGTATGGTCTTTCCATAGTTTTAGTTTCTATTTCTCTCCCTTTAGTAGGTAAACCCTTTTGATTTGAGTTTCTCAATGTGAGAGGCTCTAATTCTCCCTCTTCTAGGTTAATAGACATACCATTAACTATTACCTTTGGGCTACTAGGGGTTGCTCCTTCCTCAACATTTAAGTTACACATCTTGTATATATTATTCATCCTTATTTTGTGTTATCCCTTTTTTTCTTTGCTACTCTAGGACAAAAAGTAAGCAAATGACCTGTTTTCAAATAATTTTGATAGATTAATAAGAATTTTTCTTATATAATGATTTGCATCCATCTACCAAATTTTTATTCCAAAGAGTTTTAAGTAGGGAGAAATTTATTAACCTCCACTTTTTCACAACATCTTGCAAACACTATCTTGATTTTCCATATTGTGACATTGTCTAAGGTCAATAAATCTCCAAATGAATTCTTTGTACTAGCAATAGTTTCCTCATTCCAATATTCTATTGGAGACTAAGAAGTCATATCCATGTTGACCCATTGAACAAAGATCATTGCTAGGATCGAAGCCTAACTTCCATTTATAAAGGGAAATATTAGATTTCCCAGAAAACCAAGGCTCACTAACCAAAATCTAAGTACATTCCTCTATAATAGAAAAAAAAAAGTCCCTTAAGAAGGGCACTCACTTCAATGTTTCCTTTTACCTTCTATTTTGAGAAAGTCCACATGTGAGCTAGATCAATATTCATTAGAACCCAAAAAACTTGCTCACTAATGTATTGTCAATTTTAGAGATGAGCCTACCAATTGTTGCATCCATAATCTTAGATCTATGTCATCCTTATATGGAATGAATGACAACCCTACCTCTTTAGTCACTTTTTTCCTAAGTGACTTGAGAAATTATTTCCAAGATTTGGGGACCAAGTTTCAACCTTTTTTCTGGATTGAACCTCTAACCATTGTATGTCAGGACCCATGTAGCATCTTGTTGGGCTTGATGGATGCCCCCCACCATGAATTCCATCCACTATAGAGTTTTCCTATTTAAACCTTAGCAACCTCATTTCAATTTTTTTTTACCATTCATGGTTGTATTTTTGGAGTTGCATGCATTTTTTTGAATTTAATTATTTTAAGGAAATATTTATGTATATTTAAGTTGATTATTTTAAGTGTTTAGATTTATTTTTCATTATTTATTAAATTAAAGATATTAATAAAATGGACCAAGAGGAATCTAGCAAAGTTAGTGGGGGTATAGAGATAATTAGAGATATTAATTCCTCAAGTTCAAAAGTGTTTTATACATATTAAATGAGATGTAATTGGATTTTTTCATTGATCTTTATATTGGTAAATGAGTTCAAATTTCTAAAAATATGCTATCAATTGATTTAGTTAAAATCTTGAAGAATTTTTAAAATTTAATTTAACAAAAGATAAAATTAAACACATCTAGCCATATCTTCATTTAGTATTCATATATTACTAAGTTCCCCTTGGACTAGAAACTAAATTTCTTGTCATTCATGACATCTATGTTCAAATACTAAACATTAGGTCAAAACTTATTCAATTCATCCTTTAATCTCTTTTTTTTTACAATAAAGATGATTCCTTTATTTATTGATAATGACTTGGCACTAGCCTTATCTTATCAAATTTATAAATGACTAAATTTGTATCCATCCACTTTTTTCTTGTATTTCCATCACACTTTACTTTATCCATCATAGTTGTATAGTCAATCATTATCTCTTCTTAAATCACATTTATACTTTGTCTTTCAAGTATGGCCCATGGAATATGACTATTTTAAACATCAAATAGATTAATAGTTAAAACTAAAAATTCATCAATAGAGGGTAAATATTTACCATGCTTAATGTGGATAAAATGTAAAGTTACTATTAATTGTTTGACCATTAAAATTAAAATTAATTGATGTTTAATTAGAATGATAGAATATAACTAAAAATATTTTTAATAAAAGCAATACTCAAACTTCCTTTAACATTGTGTGTATAAAATATGTGAGTAGAAAAGCAAGTAATACAACACACCAATGAATTGAAACAATAACAATCAAATTGAATTGAAACAAACAAACTCTCTAATGTCATCCCATTGTCCTCTATATCCAAGGATTTTTCAAGTCAGTATTTCTCTCAAATTGTGTATGTGCACATGACTCTCCAAATGACAACTTGAAGAACGATATGTTGGAAATGAAAGAAATACTTTCCTACATGATTGATTGATTGCTAGATGATATGCTTTAAAATGGCAAGCTAAGATTAAGATGTTGCTATGGTATGGATAATGGAAGTGATGTGATGCAACTACATAAATTACAATGCATCTAATGGCAAAGCCATGATTAATCTAAATGATGCTAAATGAAAATGCTAGAATGCTCAATGCTAAGATGCTAAGATGGCAATGCTCTCTAAAATTCTGCAGAGTTTAATTACTAACGCTCTCTATATGAAATGATGTAAATGAGGTTGTATTTATAGATTTCTCCAAGGCATCAACCTATGTGGCAAGATTCAACGGTATGGATTTGATGTGAAGAGGTTAGAGAGAATCAAGGAGTGTGTTCCCTTTAGTAGAACAAACTGCCAAGTGTGAAGGAGAATCAAATGGAGGTGAGAGCCAAGTGTCCCAAAATTGGTTAGAATTTGTTGAGATAAATGACCATTAAATATTAAGAATATTTAATTTCATGAGACACAGGATGAGGTGGAAGATGAGAAGTTAGTAGAAATGTGACTAAATAAAAATTTAGAATTTGAATTTAATAAAAGGGAGTTAATTAAATAAAACAAACTAATTAAAGTTGTTTATTTAATTAAAACATGAAGAAAGTGATTTAGAATAGGAAGAATTCAAGAAAGTGAACTATATAAATAAATATGTTGATTTATTTATAAGTAGAAGAATTAAAGATTTATTAATTAAATAACATGTATTTAATTAATTTTCTCCAGACCAAATTTAAGTGTATACATTTTGCCCCTCTTTGAAGTGATGTTTTTGTGACACATTGCTTCAAAGAAAAATTTGTTGATGGTGCTGATAAAATTTTGATATGTCCCATATGCTGATTTTCGAATGATGATGGATATATGCCCCCTTAGGCGATAAATCAGGAAGTTTTTGAATTTTTTTAAAAAATTATGATTTTTTGATGATTTCTAAATTTTATGATGTTGTGACAATTTATCTCCTGATAAATAATACTAAACCTACCAATTTGATTAATTGATGCCCTGGTTTAAAAAAAATAATAATCCCACTTAATTACCCCTTTTAAAAGGTAAAAAGGTGAAAAAGAAGCTCATTTGATTTCATTTGCATTGGAGATTTGATCTGATTGAGAGATTGGAGCAAAATGGTGATCCCCTACCAAACCCATCAATTCTAGCGAGTTCGATGTCACCACCGCCTGACCATGTATGGACCTCTGGTACGTACCCCGAGAAATTTCTTTGTGTTGAAACTCTTTCTTGCACACTCGGTAGCCAAGCTAGACTTGGGTGTTGTGAGGGTTTATGAGTATCAAAACTCAATCTATGACTTCTAGGTATGTTGTTAGGAGAAGTCTATGACACTTACCAATGGAAAAGATGAAGGTCACTTCTGCTTATGCTCTAGTTTTTCCATAGGTCTTACAAACGAGATGGGTTTCATTGATGAGACCACTCCTCCAACATCCCCTACAACTTTTTTTGTGGATGAGGATGATGTTGTACATATTCCTATAGAAAATATATTGGCATTAGACAAGAGGTTATTGGACCTCATGAATCATTTGGAGAAGGCATCGAATATGGCAAGAGCTGCTAGAATTTCAAGCGAGGTGAGCTATATGCTAGGTAAAGATCGAAAAGGTATAGAGTTCTTATGTGGCCTTACTGATTTGACTGAAGCATACATCCCTTCGTATAACACTAGGTTAGATACTACTCGAGGGGAGGTGCTTGAAACTTATGAGAGACAAATAGGCATCCCAATTCCTACCACATCTATATGCATGGCCAAAAGAGTCCCCTCAATCAGTGTTTCCTTTGCTACTGAGAAGCGCCCTACTATCAAGGCGAGTAGAATACCTCTTGGTTTCAACTTCACCCCTCCTACTACCTCTAGCGTGGTGCTACTAGAGGTGGCTCTGGTGGAGGCCATGGTGGTGGATTTGGTAGTGGAGGTGGCTTTAGTGGAGGTCCTATTGGTGGTGGTGGCTTCGATGGTGGTCACGGCAGTGGTTTTGAAGGTGGTTCTATGGGAGGTTACAATAGGCCTTTGTCATCCTCTAACCCTATTTTGAATGTTCTTCTTCAAAACATGGGTCGGATACAAAACCAGTTGGCGAGCCTTTCCCAAGCCTCTACCAAACCTATTTTCCAACCTTTTTTTCGACATAGCCCATTGTTGGTGGAAATTTTGAGTACTCCTTTCCCTCAAGGAATGGAGATTCCCAAGTTTGAAAAGTATGGTGGTAAAGGAGATCTGTAGATGCATTTGTTGGCTTTCAATGCCATGTGTACAAATTTCTTTCATCACAATGCTCTAATAGCAAAACTCTTTTCTCGATCTCTAAAGGACACAAAACTTGAGTGGTACTGTTCCTTACCTAATAATTTGATATTCTCATTTGATTAGCTCATTAATTAGTTTCTCTATCAATTCTTGGCTAACATCAGTCCGAAGATGACCTTATCAGATCTTGTTTGGTGTAAGCAAGGAGAAAACGAGAAGATACATAATTTCATAACGCGATACCAGATGCTCTTTTCAAAAATTTCATACCAGTTAATGACTCGTATGTGTAGAAGGTATTCATAGGAAACCTATAGCGAGCCTGACAAGAGAAGTTTTCCTTAATGAAATACCCTTCTTTCGCACATCTATGTACTATGCTGTGAGAATATTAGCAAACAGTGGTTCAATTCGAGGGATCCTCCTCGTGCTCCCATTTTGAAGGAAATTCTATTATGTTCATCTCAGGAAAAGGAAAATTTGTTGCAAATGTAGTCACTGTGACTAATGATCACGACCTCAGATGCAACAGAAAGTTTATGAAGTTAGCTGAATCGTATACTTCTATTTTGTAAAATTTATTAAAGGATAATATCATAACTTTAGAAAATTCCAGATCTTTAAAGGAACCTTATCCTAATTGGTATGATGAGAATGATTTTTGGTAGTACCATCATGTTAACAAGTATGACATCGAGAGTTGCATGCATCTGCATCATGAGATACAAGATCGCATCGACGACGGTACCATCTGTCTCAATGGGAAGATGCTTAACACAAATAAATTTGGCAGTGAAGGCCAATAGTGAGTTGCAGATTTACACAAACCCATTTCTGTCCCATTCTACAAACTTGATTATTGACCCCTCTAATGCTTCTCCTCAACCCTTGACATATGTTAATATGGTTTTGGTTACTCCTCCCCCGTAGCCTACAATTAGCTCACAAAATGTGACTTTCACCTCGTAGGATTTTCCTCTGAATAATAACCCCTCTCCTCTATACATTCCTTCTCACCTCAATGGAAACATTGTGACAGGAGTCCTAGTTGACCCCGTGAGCTGAGTAAATGTTATTACAGAAGAGACATTATGGCTAAATTCACTACAGAGGGAGGAATATGAGGAAACAAAATCTTTCACACGTATGCATGACGACCTCTCTCTTAAGCCATATGGCTCTATAACTCTTTATATCCTAGCTGGACCTAGGACTGTGGATACAACTTTCGATGTCATTTTAGAATTTGATCTGTTCAGGGTGAAGTTGGTAATGTCGTGGCTAGCTTCCATGAATGGAATCACTTTCGTTATTCACCAATGTTTAAAGTTCTCTCACAAAGGTGTCGTGCATGTTCTGCATGACACTAGATATCAGCCATTGGTGTCTTGTGGAGGTTATTCCTTGGATTATTTTTGGCCTACCCCAATTGGTCCACTCCCTCCTAGAACGGACTTGATTTACCAAAACTACATGAAGTACAAAACTAGGGGAAAAGGATAGCTAAAGGTGACTGACCCAATAGTGCAGTAACAAGCTACCTCCTCCTCTCGGAAGGGAAAGGAGAAGCCTACCCATCCTCAAGGCATCACTTCTACCTCCCTTCCTGAAGAGAGCTTTGGGTGACTACTAATTTTTGCATAAGCATTTTGATGGTACCTACTTGGTGCTAGGAAAAGATTCGGGTATCTGACCTTCCTACCTTACCCATGATCCCTCGACTTGACATGTATGGTAAGGGGAAGGGTCCTCATGGGGAGTCCTCTATGTCTCAGCCTTCGTAGCCTCCTATTTCTCCTACTACCAGGGAAATGAATGGGAAGAGGCTTGTTGTTGAGGCATTAGAGCTGACTCCCCTCACTATTGCTCCAATCTCTGCTCCATCTCTCCCTCCAACTTTCATCTAGGAGTCTCTCCCTTTGTCAGAAATAGTTGTGATGGACACTCTGATGGCTAAACAAGAGTCCTTTGTTCCATCTTAGCTCTTGGCCTCTAGCTCCCGGAGTCGCAGGAGCTACCTTGCATGTGAGCACAAGTGTGAATGAAAGGCTTTGGCTGTTAAGCAAGCCACTATATAGAGAAAGGAAGGGGAGTTGACTAGCCTTTTTTTAGGGCCTGTTGTTGTGTCCTCCTCTCCCATCCCCTCTGCTTTAGTTCAATCAGCCCTGGTGCTGCTTTCGGCTCCTATTGTGAGTGAAAAGGACCCTCACCCGAAAAAGGTGTAGGTGTTTATTAATCCTTCAATTGAACCACCTCTCCTGATGTCCCTCTCGGACATCCTACCATTCTCAAAGCCCATGGACATTCCAAACACCTCAGTGGTGTCTACCACAGTATTCTCCTCCTCCTCCATGCCTTTTGCCTTGTTTATGGGGATCTCTCATCCTTCAATGAAATGGAAGATGGAGGACAACCCTGCTAGCAATGGGGGTCGAAAGAGGAGTCCATCTTCTTCAGAGGGTGGTTCTACATTAGTGTGTGTTATCCTAGTGAGAGAAGAAGTTTCGACGTCCCTAAAGTTTGTCACTACTCTCGAGTAATTTTGTGAGCCTAGCAATGAATCTCGAGTGCCACCTCCCTCATCCATTGAGGCAACACATGGAACTCCTGTGAAGTGCATGTTCAACTCTTTGGATGAGGTCTTGGCCCTTTCAATGATCTTCACAAATTCATTGACCTTTACCCCACAGGAACTAAGTGGAGAAGACCTCGCAAGGCCATCTTCCTTGGCTCTTGTTGTGGGGGATCAAAGGGTTCCCCCTTGATATTCCCCCCTTGTAGGCTCATCCACCTTCCCCATACAATGATCTAGATTGGGAGGTTGATGACCTGTTGGTTGATGAGTGTTAGGGGGGTCCTTTCTTTACCTATAGTGTAGATTGTCTATGTTTATGTTCCCCCACACTTGCATTATATGTTCTTGGATGACCATTGTCACCCTCATAGGTGCTTGGATACATGAGTGTTTATGTGTCATACAACTTCCTCTCTATTTGTGGAATCATTCTTCCTCTTTTATGTTTATTGATTTTCAATAATTGGGGATGATGCAAAGTGTTGGGGGAATTTAGGCTTCCCTTCCATGTTGACCCAATTTATTTTTATTTTTATTTTTTCTTCTCGTGTGTTCTTCATATGGTTTGATATAGTAGGGGGTTGATGACAGTTCATTAATATATTATTATATATATTTATCTATATTTATCAACAACTATGACCTCAAAATATTAGATCGCCCCTATGTCTCTTGTTCGTGACTTTATTGTTTTTCTTTACATTGTTTTTCTCTATCTTTCGTGCTTTCTTTGTGATGTTGTGCTTCTGTGTTGTCCCTCACATGTGCAACAACATTACCATGGTGACATCTCACTATATTTTGTGGGCCACAACATCACTTTTTAATTCTTTCTTTTCTCTCCTTAGGACATCACATGCCTCTGCGTTCAACACACACCATCCTAAGGGGGGATATCATTGTCACTTCAATTTTTATAAAATGCATTTGGTGTCCATTAATGAATATTTTCTTGAAAATCCTTTCAAAACATTTTAAAAAAAATGTATTCTCAACAAGGACCCCTAGCAGAACATATTTCCTTAGTCAGGGGTTTGTAAAGAAAGAACTTGAAGAATTTTCCTCTAAAGAAGGAGAAAATTTTCCTACAGGAGAAGCCTCGACCTTCCCCTCACGAGGGGGAATTTTATTCCTTTCAAATTCCTTGATGAAGTGAACATATTTTGAAAGGATTGCTTGATGTTGAATTGATTTATGAAAAATAATCTTACACTTTCAAACGTGTTTCTTGAGTGGACCCATTTTGTTTTGAAGGGTTCCTGAGGGACCCATTTGAAAGCTCTTCCTTCAATTTTTTGACTATCTGCATGACTTCTCTTTGTTTTCTAACATATTTTATCTATAGATTAACATGTTGCTTTGTAGGTGCACCTATGAAGCTGCTTTCTAATCCAACTCTGTAGAGTCCCCTTACATTGTTCTTCCTTCAAGAGAGAGTACCTATGGGGAATCATCTTTGTAGGTCTGAGGGCCTATGAAGCACTTGCATCCTGCAAGATTTGTCCATTGTTGGTCTGCAAGCCTTCGGTGTACTTTGTTCAACTCTAAAGTTTTGAGGATCTATGGAGTCCTTTGTTCGAACCTCCTCAGGAGAGAGTACCTACAGAGTTATTTTCTTGCCCTACATTTTTGAGTTCACTAGATTGTAGTCTGCTTCCTCGATGGTTCAGGTATACATTTCTAAACTCTTCGATCTACTTTACCAAACATTCATTGACACTCATGCTTGCTAAAGTTGGGGAAAAATGTATAGGAGTGAATTTGCACCCTTCTTTCAAATTCCCCTTTTGCATCCCTCCACCTTAGAAAATCAAACCCAACTAAGAAATTTCACATCATCCATCTGCAATGCATCCACTTGGCACTTTTATTTTTTGTTGGTGGGGGGATTTTTGTTGAGGATGTGGGTATGACGTGCTACCATCCCTGATAGATTCTTTCCTTTGGAGTCTACAGGGATGTTACACTCCTCATTTGGGATGAAATGTAACATCTTTGTGTCAACCAACTAACCCAAAAATGACTCTTTTCCTCTCATTTTGATCTTCAAATTCCTATCTTGCTCATTCACTTCATCTCTTTATCAATTCTTGATCCTCTACACACTAGCTTTATTTCTTGAGTATCTCTTTAGCATTTCAATTCATCTTCTACACATCTTCCTGCACTTTTTGGCACCATTAGAGTTGTAACTTGGCATCCTAAGGGATTGCTTCTTCGTTGTTTTGGAAACATAGACCTCACCAAGCTTACAACCTCCTTTATGTGCTTGAAAGAACCTTGATTGAGAAGGTGATATTATTTAATTTCTCCATTTCCATAGTATTGTCATCTGATTCACGTAGCATAATGTTGTTGTGATCATTTGGTATCCTTTCTATTGTTATTTTTATCACATTTTCTATCTCATGGCTTTCTTGGTTGTCTATGGAGGTGGAAACACCAAAGTAGGGGTTTGACTAAGGAAAACCCCTATACAACCCCAACATTTTTCCTCACTTGGTTGTGTATAGGTGTACGTATGCATGGAGCTTGTTGGTGAACTAGACCCGCAGTGGGTTGGAATTCATCACCTTTGCTTTATTTTTCTTCTTTACCATCTTCATAGTTATTTCCTATATTATGTTCTTTACCATTATGTTCATTACATTAAAAATCATTGACTAAACCATTAGTAGGCTTTCCTGAACTCCATACTGTAATTTTCACTTTTTGGTCGTACGGATGCCAGCGCACCATGCTATCGTCCTTGACCTACATTGTTGTCCTCGGGTAGAGAGTTGTCTAAGGTATGGTTTGGATTCTAGAAACTAGCTCATCTAGTCCCATCTAAGAATTCATATTAGTAGAGTGATAGAATCACTTGAGAGTGCTCTTCATTCTCTATATACTTGACCTAAAACACCCACTTAACTTTGAGGTAAGTTCGGGTAATCCTCCACTCTCGGCTCTCTATGACCTAGAGCCTTGGTGTGGTTGGTCCCCCTACCTTAGAATTTTAATTTTATGATGGCCAATATTCAACGCATATTGGTTGATGAAACTATCCTTGGTCTCTTGTGGACTGTCATGCTCATTTTCATAGGTCTTCGACTATACTTTTGGCATAAGGACTATCATTAATCACCATGTTCACATTATCCAAAATCAATTTCAATGTGTTTTGTGTTTGAATCTCTCCCATCCAAAGCACATGCCTTGGGAGAGCAAGGTTCCTCTTTCCCCAAAATGGTATCAACAACAAGCTTGTATAATTCTTCTTCAATAAATTCCCAACCCTCTTGTCTACCATATACTTGAAGAAGATTTTGGATGGTATTTAAAATTAATTCTCTTCTAAACCCAAGAGGAAGAATGACCTAAACTACCATTCATTTTGAGATGATTTCCCTTTCAGATGTATCTGCCCTTATTCTCCTCAAACTATGGTTACTGCCCTCTTATGCTCTTACATGATTTCATTTCAGTCATTTTGGATTGTTGCAAGGTATTCTACAATAAGTTCCCTTCCTCACATGCCAATGAAGATAAATGGATTGTTCATGAAGTCATCAAGGTGTTTGATTATCACAAACTTACACAAACATGAGTCATTCACTATCATAAATGATAGTCAAGGTGGAATGTACTTTTATGATGAACTACTATTTTGATATATAATGATCTATTCATGACTGCCCCTATGTCAACAAAAGGTGACTATACTTGACTATCATTAAAACCTTCCTCTTGGAAAAAGGATTGCATTATACCAATGATTGAAACTATCACCTTATTTGATTAGATCACAATAACTTAAACATTGTCTTTATCTTCATTTGAGTATATGACTATCCAATGCAATTTCCTTTTGATTGTTATTTGACCTCCATTTGTGGCTAACTATTGTCACTGCTACAATTTCCCTCATGTCAAATTCCTATTGTGTGATGCATTACCCTACTTTCTCATACAAGTGGCATAAAACTGTACTTTTGTATCAATACTTCCAAACACACACGCGTCTACAACCTTGAATATTTTCTATAAGATGTATATGTTGAGAAGTGTTATTGTTGTCCTCTTGATGACTATGACTATCATCCTTGGCTTGTTTTATGGTGAAAATCCCTAATTGTGATTGATTTTCCTAAAACCTTATCATTAGTGACTTATCCTTTCCTTTTTCTAACCCAATCCTTAATAATTTTGGATAGTTCTATTTCGTACACTACCAAATACTTTAATCATAGTCCCTTTACACTTTTCCTCTTTACTAACATTTTATGGTGACTGCCAAACCCTTGCACAATCCTTTACTTTTAACCTTTTCTATCTCCGTGGAATCATATGACTTGTCCTTATTGAACCTTGTCATGCATTAGCCTCATGAAACTATGCCCATGTAATGACAATAGATTATGAAATGCTTTTAATATGGACTATCCCTTTTCTTATAATTTCCCCTGTATTGGAAAAACCATTCTCCCTGACTATTATTTAAAGGCGACTTTCATAATCATAAGCATGACGATTGTGTTTATGTTATTGCCATTCCTCATAGGTCTATCTCTTCATCATGCAATCTACTCCTTTGTTTCCCTTGTAAATGGTGAATGCCATGTTGATCTTGAGATCCAACCATTATGATTTGTTGTCTCTTAACTATCTTTTGAAAGCCTCACCTAAGGCCTCCTCAAACCTTGAATTTTGTGCATGAACCATATCTCTTCACTCATAAATATTGTCCTCTATCATTTTTATTATTCTTCATGAATTTGATTGTCCTCATTCATTTGATCACTGGACTGCATTTTATCCTTTTTTTATCTTGCATAGTATTTCTTCATACTTGAGGTGGCTTGACCTAAAGGATTGATAAATTCATAGTTTTGTCCTTTATAACCCAAGAAATTGTCCTTTTTTAGCTTCTTAATACTCATTGTCACTTCATTGATTCTTACTTTTATTTGAAAGCCTGTGACACTATCCATCTTAGTTAGCTTGATATTTTTGATGTTCTTTCTTGCTACTATTGCCATTGTTATAGTTTTACACCTTTCCCACTAGAAAAACTTATGGAGAGATCATGAACTTTCTTCTACAGACTTTCCCTTTAGTTACACAAATCCTTTCCATCATGCAATGTCCTCATTTATTTTATGCAATCTAATCCCTTATGTCTTTTGACTTGTACAAAATTCATGAACTCTTCCCTCTAAAGACTCTATTATGCATGCTCCTTGACTTTGCTCTTATTCTTTGGAAACCATTGGATTCCTTCCTTTATTACATCATTGTGACCTTTTGTATGGATTGTGTTGGATCTCATGCATCTTCACAAAATTGTCATATAGGTGTAAAATATTCCAAGAAACCTTATATTGTCCTAAGTTTTAGAGATCATTGATCATTGAATTGTGAATTCTTCAAAACTCTAAACCCTAGCACTTTGTGACTAAGCCACCTTGTTGTTTCATCATACCCTAGATAAAATATAGGAGAGTTGTATAGCTATATGTTGGGATCAACCCATGAGGGAGCCACATTTTCCTCCACATATAGAAAACTCTTAGCAGGGTCTTTTCACATCTCTATGATTTAACTGATGATAATCTATCTTGAAATTTCTCATGAAACTAACCAAATTATTCAAAATAATTTGATGTGTATGAATTCAAAAGTATTGAATGAGAAAATTTGAGAAATAAAGAATTTATTTAGTACACCTATCAATATGAGCCCCATATCTTCAACTTTGCATGGCTGGATTTAAATGGAGGGATGTGGGATTTGTGATGGATGGAAGGAGTACCAACATCTTGATCATAGTAGCCAAGGCCATGATAATTTGTATTTTATATGATTTGGATGGGTTCTACAATGTCTTTCTCATGAAGTCCTAACCCTTTACCTTGATAGTGCCTATTTTGTAAAACCCTTTTTCCAATTGGATACTTTTTGTTTTAGAAACAAGAAATGAGTCCATTTAGATGGGGATATGATATGGAAGGAATAATAGGTTCTTGGAGGAAATCATATTAGATGAAAGTGGAAGAAACCAATTGATAGGTATAGGGTTCATGAGTAGCTTGGATATGGGTGATGGGATCTTGTGAAGGATTAGAATCATGAGGGGGATGAGGAGGGATATTGATATTTGGAGATGGATTAGGATTATGTCATGAAAATGAAGGGTTACTTTGATATTGATTTGGGAGGGGATCATGAGATGTCATGGAAGGGATAGCATTATGAGATATAGGGATGCTTTGATCTTGAGATGGTAGGGGATCATGAGGGTGACTACAGGGAATGATTTTATCTTGATTTATAAGGGGATGATGAGATGGGATGGAAATGATACTTTTATCTTGACTTGGGGAGGGATCTGAAGAGGATCATAATAAGGAATGGAAGTTATGTCTTTCTCCTGAGATGGAAGGGGATCATCTTGGATGGTAGGATCTTGATAAAAAGTTGGATTATTTTTTATGTCCTCATCAAAAATAAAATCATGATCAAATATTAGATTATCATAGATATCATGATCTTGATAAAAAATAGGATTATCATGGACATAATTTTTTTGGATTGGAGGTACGGTTTGAGGAATAGGGTTTGACGTTGATGCTTTAACTTCCATAACCATTTTCTAAAACCAATCCATGATGTTTATTTGTGGGTTTTGGATTTGGATTAGGTGATATCTTGAATGAGGATTAAGATTGGATATGGATGTGATTTGCAAGTAAAGGATGATGTATGGTTGGTGATCAAATGTCAAGAACCTTAAAATAATTTAATTTGATGAAGGATGTTTCTTTATACTTAAGATAGACTAACATTATTAAGTAAGATTTGATTGGATTTGATTTCTACTTAAGATAGAAAGATTTATTAAGTAGGAATTGATGGGACTTGATAACTATCCTTAAGATAGACTAATGTTCTTAAGAAATTTTATATTAAGTACAGGATCAACTTAAGGTCTTGATTTTTTATTGGAATGTTGGATTTAAAATGGATAATAGTGGATTATGAATAGGATCCTTGGGTGAAGGATTTTGATGATGATGAAAGGATATGGGGTATAATGGAGATTAAGTTCTTAACCAAATTTTCATGTTCAAAGGATGACTTTTGATTAAGGATTGGCGATTGGATTCTTATTGAGATAGATATATGGATAATGGATGGTTGACTTTGGATGAGGGGAAGATGGAATAAATTAGAATTTGGTGGAATATGATTATTTTGATAAGGGGGTTTAATTAAGATGATGATGAAGGATGTGGATTAAGTATGATAATGGATAGAGGATAATGAGGACAAAGATGAATGATGAAATTGGATTAAGGGTAGTAAATTTTTAAGTGGATTATGGAGGATAAAAAAATGAAGGATGATTAGGATATGGATTAGGACCTTATTTTAATTAGGAAAAAATAGTATTAGGGTCATAAATGATAGATTAAGGATGGACTAAAGATAGATTGATATTATTAGGATAGTTGGGATGAGGTGGACTAGATAATTGGGATGATTAGGTGAACAATTAGAATATTTATGAAAGATTAGGATGGTATGATTAGGGTAATTAGGGGTGATTAGGATGAGATGATGGATTGGATAAATGGATATGGGTGAAAATATTAGGAGATTGGTTGGATTGAGAAGAAGGTTTTTCTTGCTTGACTAGGCGATAGATTTGAAAGTACACAAAAAAATAAAATGGTTTGAGGAATTGGGAAGATAGGTATGCACTAGTTAAGCACAAGAAGACACAACAAGCACTTGAATAAGCCTATATTATTCAAGAGGGAGAATTGGATTTGTATAGGTCAATACAATAAAATACCTTAAGAGAGTGCAAAGCAACTATATTTCTAGAGTCAATAGCTAGGGATCCAATGACACAAGGACTCACCTTTTCCCTTTCTTTGGAGTTCCTTGTAGAGTCTTTACTAGTTTCTAGTAAACATGGTTGTAATCACATAATTCAAAGGAAAAACCTAACTAAATAGTCCACTTAAACCTTTGGAAATACCTTCATTAGATTATTGACCATGACTAGTAGGCTTGTGATGGTACTGAAACTTTATATGCTTTTAAGACTTATAACTACCTAATTCATCCTATTACACATGTTACACTTGTTGGAAAATCATAAAATTTCAAAACACTAAAGTAAAGTTGGCTCTATCGAAATGGGTACCTACAGTATAAGATTGTAACTAACTACTATTAATAAATGAATGCTAGAAAATAACTAGAATAATAACTAAACTACACTACACTCTAGAGTACAACACATTCAAAAAATTATAGTATAATTATGAAACAAGAATTATTCATGCATTCATCAATGATTGAAATACAAAGAATCTATTTAAAATAACTTGCATTTATGAAGTAACTACTAAAACAAAAATGAAATAAAAGAAAATAGACTGAAGGATGGTTACCTAGAGTGACCCTTGCTCAAGTATCCATATTCAGTAATCTAAACCAAATCTAACTTCTTAGATCAACACAGTCATGATAACTCAAATAATTTGTTTCACAAATCAAAAGATCACATAAGATTTTGAGATATTTTATTCATTGAAAACCATGATTGAATAATAAATTTGTCTACATAAGGAACAATAACTAACTAAAAATTATCTAGCAACTATATTTTCTTTGGAACAAAACCAAATAGTTGATTAACTCCTAAAACCTCAACCGTCGATCTATACAAAACCATTAAACACCACTCCCTAGATACCTATAATTAGGGCTAAAATATTATTGTTAATGCAATAAAGCATATAAATCAAACCCTAATAAACAATGAAACATAAATGAGCATAAAGATATAAAGAACAAAACAATATTACCTAATCTTCATGCTACCATTGATTCACCTCCATTTCTCTTCTCCACTTTGCTTGAATATGATAATTTCCCTCATATTTGAGTGTGCAATAATAAGCCTATGACAAGTGACTAGCAAAATATTGAAGATTGTTGTCTCACACTAGCATCATGTACTTGCATAATATGTGTGGATGATAGATAGATGATAATAGATAGAAATGGATGAAAACAAGAAATATGTTGACAACATAAGGACACTTGAAGAATCAACCCCCCAAATGGCTTATGGGAGAGTTTATTTATAGAAAATGTATGATTTGGATTGACAGTTGAGATTGGATGTCAATAGATGTCTTAATCAATGGCCAAGATTGAATGTTATAGTATGGACTAGGTTTAGGGAAAAATTAGGGCAATGAAAAGAAATGAATAGCTAAAATTGAATTATAAACTAATTCAATCAAGGGCTCAAATTAAATATGTCAAGAGATAAGATTTGACGTGGAAGATAAGATTGGCACAAACAAAGAGGTGATAGGAGAAATGAAATAGTAAAAATTATTTAATTTAGGTGGTCAATGAATAATTAAAATAATTATTTAATTATAGAGGAATGCGACAAAATGAATCATTTTGAATTAAATAATAATTTAATTAAAAATTCAAGAGAGTGGACCAAATTAAATAAATAAAATTTATTTAATTTATGAGAGAAAAGGCTAATGAATAATTAAATAATTAAAATAATTATTTAATTATAGTGGAAAGTTGACAAAAATTAAATAAATAAGAATTTATTTAATTTTAGAAAGAAGAGGACTTAATTAGTGGCTTAATTAAATAAAAATTATTTAATTAATCAAGGAGGAATAAAGATAAAAAATGAATTAATTAAATAATTAAAATTATTTAATTATGAAAGAATGAAAGGGGAAATGATGGAGAATCTAAGAGTCAAAGGCTTAGGACAATTTTTAGTGTCTACATTTTGCCCCTCTTTGAGATGATGTTTGAGAGTTATTTGGATTTTTTTTTGTTTTTCAGATATTTTGATTTTTTGGGATTTTTGACGTTTATGATTTTTTTAGATTTTTGACATGTTTTGATTTTTTGTCTTTTTGACATTTTATGATTTTTTTGGATTTTTGAATTTTTTTTGATTTTTTTGCATTTTTGAAATCTCAATGAATGACAATTTAGGTAGCCTTTGTGCTAGATACCAATGAAAAGGGAAAACCAAGTCTAGGTGCATGGAGATAAAATGGGGTTGATGGATGTAAGGGTGGGTGATAGGATAAGGGATAAAATGCACATGACAAATGGATGGATGGAATGTATTTTTGCATCCTAAGAGAGCAAGGATATGATCTCCAAAGACTATGTCGCATAGAAATAACATGCCTCATTCTAGGTACAAGAATTAGGATTTTTCATGAGAAAGCTTATGACAATAGGATAATGATAGACTTGTGTAGAAGGATGAGGTATGTCAAGAGATACCCAAAAAACATGTTTCAACATTTTTCCCCTATGTCTTCATCAAGGTCAAAGGAGAATGGTGGATAAGTGGACTCAATATGATAGGTATGTATGATGGCTAAAGATGGTAGGTAGGATGTAAATGATATGACATGAAAATTATAGGTTGGATAGATAAGACATTGTGCCCCCAAGTGTAAGTGACATAGAATATCAACCTACACATGACGCCTGTTTTCCAGGTTTTCATCGTTGGACGAAGGGATTTCTCTTTACTTTTTTATTTTTGATTTTTTTGATTTTATTGTTTTTACTTTTTTGATTTTTTGAATAGGGTAAGAATAGGAGGGACTCAAGTGTCTAGTTCCATGAAAGGTGATAGTCCCACTAGAAATGGATGTCATTGCATGGACCATGTCAAATGTGCTCATAGATGTTGGTAAAGGATGACATGAAAGGGAGATGCAGTAAGTAGATGATGGATTATGATGTGGATTATGGAGGAAAATAGTGGATTATAATGTGGGTTATGTAGGGAAGATATAGGACTTATGCAAAAGATGAATGGGGAGGCTTAGCCAAAAGCATGGACCATAGGAAGGTGGTGGGGAAGATATGTAGGATAATGAGTGAAAGGTGAGGAGATGGAGGTATGTGGAATTGTTGTGAAATGGAAGGGAACCATGACCAATGGTTGCACACATTGTGATAAACATTGAAGCTTTTGATGTGGACAGGGTGTAGGAAGAAATGGAGATGTTTGCTTAGGAGGTGGTGGCTATAGTGCTTTAGGTACCCACATAGACTTAGTATTTTTATGATTTTTGTTTTGCTTGTGGGATGGAATATGAGATTCTTGAATAGAGTGGGAATGTGAGGTGAAAGTGGATGGTTGGGATTTTTGTGATGTAGATGCCTCATTTGACTTGCTTTCATTTTTCTTAGGGACCCAAACCAATTTATTTTTGGCCTTTACTTTTGGAGGTATGGGCTTATATAACTTTTTGACTGTATTTGGATTTGAAATTTTGTATTGATGTCCTAAGGCATGAGGGTCCTTAGGATTTTTTAATTTATAGGTAGAGGCATTGAAACTTTTTCTTTTAAATCCCATGGGTATGGGGGAATGAGTGGAAGCTTCTTGTTTAGACAATGTTTGCATTTGTTGGTCATGATTAGTAATGTTAAGGTATTTATGGATAAATGGATAAGAGGATTGGATGGTAGGGATATTAGGTGTTGGGAGTAATGGTGGTAAAGTGGATGGAGGGATATTAGGAGTTGGAAGTAATGGTGGAAAATTGGATGGTGGAAGGTGTACGGTCACATGCTTTTTACATTTGTAGGATGATGGAGGGATGGAAAAATTTGTTTTAGGTGTATGATAGGATTTATGATGGAAAGTGGACTTACGAGGCATAGAGGAAGTACCAACATCTTGAGATTGGTTTCCTTGGGGTGTGCAATGGACAATGGGACTAGGTGTAGGTGTAATACTAGACACGAGTTCCTTATTGGATGGAGAAAATGACGCAAGGGAAGACAATGGTTTTTGTTGTTCTAAGGAGGAACAT
The DNA here is from genome assembly GCA_007258455.2 of Sequoia sempervirens. Lineage (NCBI taxonomy): Eukaryota > Viridiplantae > Streptophyta > Pinopsida > Cupressales > Cupressaceae > Sequoia > Sequoia sempervirens. The sequence goes on from VDFB02047230.1 coordinate 274,386,144, forward strand.
TAATGAATGAGGGTGGAAAGACCAATAGGATATGATGGATGACTTGCAATGGGGTCAATAGTGGGTGATGGAGTATCATTAGGATCTTGATTAGCGTTGCGTTCACTTAGATCCAAGGTATTTGTTTGATCTTCTATGTGTGCTTGGGAGGCATATGTCTCATCAAGGGAAGTGGATATTGATGGATCATGGATAGGACTAGGTGGAGGTGAATTTGGAATATCTTGCTCATGGATGGGTATACGATCAAGTTGCTCATTGATAGGCTCTTCATCATTATGGATATCATCTTGATCATAGAAAAGATATAGATTATGGATAGGTTGGATGAAAAATATTTTATCTTGATTAGGACTAGGGCTTGATGTTTCCACATGCTTGGGAGTAGGCTCTTGACATACCTCTTGGGTTGCTTGAATGGAAGTGGAAGGGAATGACTCTCGAATGGGCTCAACATGTTCTAAATGGTCGACAACATAGGAGCATGATAGAGGGTGACTTGGAATTACGAGGGGAGACTCTTGAATTGGCTCAAGGGGTTGTGGATTACATGGTTGACTTGAAGGACTTGGCATGATGTTTGCGGACTATTTTGTGTGTTCAAGTATATGTGTTGAATGACATGGAGACAATTGATTCCTTGCTTGTAGACCTTGGGTCACATCCTTTATAGGTGGATTTAATGGATAATTAGATGATGGTGGGGGTACTGAAGAGTTTGATTGGTTAGACGGTGGAGAAGCCAATGAATTAGGACTAGGACATGGTGGCTTAGTGATAGGCATTTGATTGGATTGTGGTAAGGGTGCATGAACTAGATTGGTGTTCCCCTTGTCAAATGAAACATAAGAATTGAAGGGCTCTTGATTTTGTTTCCAAGGTGGACTTGGGGTCCTATGTTCTTGTTGTGATATGGGTGGATATGTTGATGTGGCATTGACATGATAAGTAGATAGGTTTGGTTGGCATGATGATGAAGGTGACACATAGGATTGTGGTTGAATGTGTTGAGGTTGGAATGGTGTTTGGACTTGTTGTGATATGATTTGTTGGTGTGATAATGATCGAGGGGTTGCATAGGATAATGGTTTTTGAGAGGTTGATTGGTATGGATAAAGGTTGACATTAGAAGAGGTTTGATAGGTTGATGAAGGGGTAACATGATATGTGGATGGATGAGGTTGATATGATGATATAGGTGACACATAGGATTGATGTAAAATTTGTTGATGTGGTGATTGGACTTGATGATGTTCTTGTTGGATTTTACAAGTAGCCATGAGGTATTGGATTTGTGCTATGAGTTGTTTCATTTGAGGTGATTGGCTTGTTTGAAGTGTTTGGATCATGTCATGGACTCTTTGAATGAATTGTTGGTTTAAAGGTGATTGACTTGCTTGAACTGCATGAAGCATGTGAACAAGCTCTTGTGCTATGTCTTCCAATGTTGGCATGGTGTAAAATGATGTTGATTAGATTAAAGAGATGATCATGATTAGGATATGATGTGGCAAGTGTTTATTGAAAGTTTGACTTGGGAAATATCAAACATAAGATCTCACATGTAAATGCATGAACACACACACCAAGCACAATGATAAATTTGTCTTTCAAGATTAAATGTTATGATTAAGAAAACACTTAAATACACAACAACAAGCCCTATGACTAGTCAAGTGTGGTATGGCCAATTAGGTCTCAAGCTACTTTGTACAAGGTTGACTAGGTATAATTTGGAAGAAAAATCCTACCAATAAGCTGGGAGAAAAGGGTAACCCACCCTTCACCTTCACTTCCCAAAGGTATAAAGTTCTTTGGGGCTTAGCCAAGAGTGATAAGATTTCAACTCCCAAAGGAGCGTGTCTTTGGATTCACACTCAATTGAGGTCGTCCCTTGCAGGGGTGTGTGCTCCTAGTAGGCCTCCTAAGAAGGGTATGAAAAAAGTGAACCAAGTGAGGTGTTTTGGAGGACACACACACTTGGTTCACACTTGCAGTGATTAATTTCCCTTTAAAAAATTGAAATGTGTGTAAAATAGTTCAAGCACTTGTTCTTTTTAACCCAAAGTCAAAATGTGTGATTGAAGACAATGGTTCTTTTTAAGCCTAATTTCAATGATGTGACAACAAACAAGATTTATTTTAGACCCCAAAATCTAAATGTGTGACAAACAAGATGTTCTTTTTAAGCCCCAAATTGAAGTGTGTTGACAAGCAATGATTAGAGATGAAAGATGGAATGTGTGCACCTAGAGTTTCTTTAGCTCCAAATATTTGTACACTTGATCCAATTTGTCTTTTTAAGTGTCTATTTTTCTGCACATTCACAAAACCAACAACAAAGCCAAAACCCTAACAAGATAATTGATCACTAATATTAAAGGGTAAGCTAGTAAAGAAAAATTTGATTTTTGGAAATATTTTTGATAGAAAAAATAAAAAATACATAGAACAAACCCTTACTAAAATTTCAAGAGATTTCCAAAAATGTAAAGGAATCCGAAAAATTTGCTATTTTGCACCTGAAATTAATTTTTTATGAAAAATCAGAAAAAAATTATAAAAAATTCAAAACAACTCCAAAAATTCTGATTTTTTGGACTAAAGACGCCTGACATCATCCAAAATCTTCCAAAAAAAATTTGTGACAAGATCTGCAACTTTTTGTGAGATATAAGCAAATCTTTGTAAAACCCAAATTTTTAAAGATCTATTTTTTGACTAAATATTTTGCATCCAAATTTAAAACATAAAGAATAGACCCCTATTGAAATTTAGAGAGCCTTCCATAAATGTAAAAGCATACAAAAAAATTGACAATTTTCTCTCAAAATTGATTTTTAATGAAAAATATCAAAAAACTTATAAAAAAATTAAAAACAGCTCCAAAAAATCTGATTTTTGGACTGAAATCTCTTGATATTGTCCCCAATATGTGGAATTTTTTTTCTGAGAAAATAAGCAACCATTTGAAAGTTATGGTTGAATCTTTGAAAACTAGGGTTTTGTCCCAAAATGATGCAAAACCTACAACAAAAAGCAAACAAAACCTGCAACAAAAAGAATTCAACTCCAAAATTTCTCAAAATTTCTCAAAATATGTTAGGTTCACCAATGTAACTAAGGGGAATTATCCTAGAGTTAGCAAATCAAATGCATAAACATAAAAACCCAAAGTAATAATGGAGTACAAAGGAGAAATAAGAAAAAAAATGAAAGATCTCACCAAATGTCTTCAATCTCCATGGCTGGCCTCCATTACACCTTCTCAACTTGCTGCAAATATGATATTTCCCTCAAATTTATGATGAGAAAACTAATGACAATGACAAGCCCTAAGAAAATGTTGAAGAATTTGAGATGATAACATGCAAATACTATAATAATATGCAATTAGTAAGCATGAAACTATGTATGCTATTATGTCTATAAAAAAATGACAATAATGCGAGTATGGAAGGATTGCAAAAGTATGACAAAGACAAGATTGCATGAACTCTATATAGCATGAGGTGAAAAAATGAGAACAAAATTTGCATTTTATAGAAAATAAAATTTTGGATGAATGGTCAAGATTAGAAGTTGACAAGTTCCCTAGAATCAATAGACAATATTCAATTTGACAACACACAATTAGGGTTAGGAAAACATTAGGGAAAATTCAAAATGAATGGACGAGATTGATTTTTAGAAAATCAAATCAAGGGTTGACAATGCATGTGACAAGAGATAAGACTGGCACAGAAAAAGAGGTGACTTGGAAAATCAAATAATAATAGACAATGAAGAACAAATGAGCATAAAGACATAAATCAAACCCTAATAAACAATGAAGCACAAATGAGCATAAAGACATAAAGCATAAAATAATATTACCTAATCTTCATGCTACCATTGACTCACCTCTATTGCTCTTCTCCATTTTCCTTGAATATGATAATTGCCCTCAGATTTGAGTGTGCAATAATAAGCCTATGACAAGTGACTAGAAAAATATTGAAGATTGTTATCTCACACTAGCATCATGTACTTGCATAATATGTGTGGATGATAGATAGATGATAATAGATAGAAATGGATGAAAACAAGAATGATTTTGACAGCATAAGGACACTTGAAGAATCAACCCCCCAAATGGCTTATGAGAGAGTTTATTTATAGGAAATGTCTGATTTGGATTGACGGTTGAGATTGGATGTCAATAAGATGTCTTAATCAATGGCCAAGATTGAATGTTGTAGTATGGACTAGGTTTAGGGAAAAATTAGGGCAATGACAAGAAATGAATGGCTAAGATTGAATTATAAAATAATTCAATCAAGGGTTGAAATTAAATAAGATGTCAAGAGATAAGATTTGATGTGGAAGATAAGATTGGCACGGACAAAGAGGTGATAGGAGAAATTAAATAATAAAAATTATTTAATTTAGGTGGTTAATGAATAATTAAATAATTAAAATAATTATTTAATTATAGTCGAAAGTGGACAAAAATTAAATAAATAAAAATTTATTTAATTTTAGAAAGAAGAGGACTTAATTAGTGGCATAATTAAATAAATAAAATTTATTTAATTAATCAAGGAGGAATAAAGATAAAAAATGAATTAATTAAATAATTAAAATTATTTAATTAATAGAAGAATTATGACATTAGGAAATAATTAAATAATTAAAAATTATTTAATTATGAAGAATAAAAGGGGAAATGATGGAGAATCTAAGAGTTAAAGGCTTAGGACAATTTTTAGTGTCTACAATACCAGAGCATGATAATCACTAAGTAATATAATTTGCAACTGAAAAGGAAGAAGAGTCTTAATAGGATTATAATTCTATTGTAACAGATCTAAAACATTGAATGCTCAAATTGGTTATGTTAGAATCCCAATTGTAACAAGGTTCCCCTCCTCCAGTATCTTTATTGGACATCATAATGATGCACAACCATCTTCATTAAGTGCTTCCATGTTGTAGTTGCTGCACTCCATTTATTTTTGAACTTCCCCTTCTTTTTTGTTCAGGAACTCCTTTGGCTACAGGTTTCACCTCGTCATTGCTACGAGCTACATTCTAGTTTCTCTAGCTGTAAGAGTTAGTTCACAAAAAATACACACAATACTAACAACCATAGATAAGCACATAAATAAATCACATTTCATACATATTCACACATAAATTATGCATTAACCATCACATCATAATCATATTTCCATATACTTTAAATTAGGTTCAAGGTTGCATAATAAGTATAAAAAGATAGCATAATTTATGAACATGTATAGGATAAATGTCTTGGTAATGTATATGAACTTGCATAAAACATTTGGAAACTAACTAATGTCTGGGCTCATCATTTCCCTCAACTACCCTTTTGCTTTACCTCAAGAAAATTAGCTAGGGTCGGAGGTTGTAGTGCAAGGTAATTTCTCTAAAGTCTACAACAATGTCCACTCCTTTGACCTGTTTCAAATAAAATCCTTTGTAACATGCAAATATTCTCATTTTGTTAATTTCATCCCTTTCACATTCCTCATGTTTGTCTCATGTCTAGTGTGGTATCGGATAAAATATTGGTGGCTAAAAAGTGAGTGGTACCCATTCAACTCATTTTCCCTGGGAAACATCCACATATTTGTGTATCATTTCAAGCATTGCTATAAAATTCTAGACTGAATGGGGCTCTTTTCTCTATAGCTCAAGCTTCAGACTATCCCATCTTTCATGTACATATCTGTAGCAATGATGAACAAGTCCAACCATTAATATCTGCATTCTTCTATAGTCTTGTTGTGACCTAATCACACATTTCCCCATCGCAAATGGGGACCCCCTCTTTAGTCTTGTCTAGTGCCTTAGTGTTAGAGTTGGTTCTAGCATTAGCTTTAGTTTCTTTGAGTCTCTTTCGAAGTAGAGATGGGTCGACACGTTCAAGGTTTGGGTTTGAGTTAAAAATTGTTAGGATTTGAGATGGCTGAGTAGGTCGGGTCAGTGCTTAGAGGGTCAAATGAAGTTTTGGATGCCACAGGAGTGCTCAAAAGGGTTGTTGCAGTAAAAAAGAATTTTCAATGGGCGAATTTGGACAACCTTGCTTTTTGTGCTTTTTGCTTTTTGCTTTTTCAAAAGTTCCATTTTTGGCATTTTAGGACCAATCGGGGATTTACAAGTTTTAGAAAATTTTCTTTTTTGCTTTTTTTTTATATTTTTAGTAATTTCTAATTTTAGAAAGTGCTAGGGTTAGGGTTTCAAAGGTATCAAGGCAGAAAATCTATAATTTTTTTCCCAGACATGAGGAAATCCTCCTCAAGCCATGAAGTTTTCCCATGATAAAAATCCAGTTGAAGTTCGCCCACCTCCAAGAGTAAAATCCAATTTGATGAGGTAAAATTCTAGTTGGGCGAATATGTCTAAAAGTAGAAATTAAACTCGAAGTAGATAAAATTGCTTAAGGAAAATGACAAAAAATCCAGTTAAAACCTCAAGAATTCCATGCTAAGGTTTTTAAAATAAAAAATGCCCCCTTAAGGTAAGAAATCCGCTTGAAATGATGAGAAATCTAGTTGGGGGCATATTTCCCAAGAAGAAGTGCACAAAATCGCCTAAGGCATGAAGTTTACTTGGAGAAGGAAGGAAAATCCAGTTCAAAATCAAAAGTTCCACATGAAGGTCAATTTTCCTAAGAAAGCTAAAGAAAAAATAACTTAGTTATTTTTATTATTTGAAAACTTCATAAGAAAGCAAGGATGGTGCCTAAGGAAAAATAAAAAAGGAGGATAAGCTTTTTTCATTTTTTTTTAATAAAGCAACCAATCATGAGGGGGGTCGAATTATTTGAATAAGGAAAGGTTTTGCTTATAAAAGGAGGTTATTCAAGTATCTTTTTCATTTCAACACAAGTTAAAACTTCTCTCAGCAAGCTGCATCATAGCCATAGGTGTCATTTTCAATTTTGCATGAGCTGCAAATTTGATCAGTCCAAGCATAAGAAGTCAAATACGTTCTCAAAATTCTAGGTTTCTCAAGCTTCTACAGGTTCACAAGCTAAGAATTTGGAGAAGAAAAAGAATTTAAATCTTAAGTTTGCAGATAAATTCCAGCTTTAGGCTCACAAATTCCAGTAAAATAATTAAATTTCTCTGAATATTCTTGAAAGAACAAGGGTTGGTAATAAGATTTTTATTTTATTTTTGCATTTATTGAGGCTAAATTTAGATTTTTTTTAATTTTCTAATCAACCCTTGCAATCAAGTTCTAAAATTTTGAATCAATTAATTAAAGCACTCAACTAGCCTTAAGATTTTAAGTATAACGCCATCTTTACAATTTATGCATGTTTTCTAACTTCAAGCTTCATACAAGCGCCATGTCTACATCAAAGAATGTGGGAGGGGGAGTTAGAAAGAATCAAGTTAGGGAGGTTCTTAAAGGATTTTATTTAGAATCCTAGCTATCATCTAAGTGGAAGAAAGTTGGAGACACCAACTTTGAGCAATTCAACATAATTTAGCACAAGAGAAGAATGTTTGACACCCAACATGAAATGCCTATGCCCATAGCAAAAAACATGATCAAATGCGGGCTTCATCAAGTAGCTGGTTTTCGTCTTGTAGTTCAATGTAGTGAGCTGATAGTTGAATTCACCAGAAGATATGATCCACAAGAACGATCCATCAAAGCATCTAATGGGATCACTTTGGCTTATTTTACTGAAGACTCAGTTAGAGAAGTGTTTGGCATTCCTCGTCACCACAAGATGTTGACCAGAAGTCAAGAGGAACCACAAGCAATGTTTGATCAAGCGAAGGATGCTTGTATGGATATGGTCAACACTAATTGGGTCAAGGAACCAAAGAAGCATCGCTCTAAGTTACCCAAGAGGTTGATTTGGACTGATTTCAAAGAAGAGTATAGTGATATGATCCATATGCCAAACAAAGTTATGGGTACTTCTCAAGGGGCATTCTTTGAGGCTTGGATGTTCCCATACATGGAAGAAGTTTTATTGGGAATGGAAATGATAAATTGGGCTAAACTGATAAGTGACAATATTGACATCCAGCTAAGAAATTGAGAGAAAACAAAGACCTTCTACATGAGTTCCTACGTAGTATACATCCTAGCCCGGTTTACAAAGTATAGAGGATTAATATGCAAAGGGGAAGTAGGGCCTCAGAGTAACCAATTCAAGGCATATGATTGTTACCCTTAGTTCTAGTTGCACCATAAAGACAATTACAAGATAACCAATGATGCATTTCTCATGTACATCACTCGACTACTTCAAGGAGGAATCCATAATAGGTTATCCAAGGAGGCTATGGTGTTGCTGGAAAATTTTGGATCATGGTTTATTCAATTTCTAACCTTCACATATTTGAGGATCAAAGGATTTGTAGAAGCTCCATACAAATTTCCACGGTACACAACAGATAAGGTGGTCATGCTTGAAGTTGCATGATAGTTGGTTCACTTGGATTCCATCTAGAAGAAAGAAAATGAGAAAGGAGTGCATTTTCCTATTGTGATAGGGAAGATGTTAGAAGTCTACCCTTTCTTGCAAGCAACCAAGACAACCAAATTAGAATTGCAATTCTATAAATTGGGCATGTATAAACCAAGGTCATATTTTGATCCGTACTTGAGAGTTCATGGAAAGAATTCATTTCATGTAATGCAAATAGAAGACTACTGGTCCAACTTAGTAGATGAGTATGGAGTAAGAAAGAAGATGTGGCCTAGAATTCCAGTAGATCTTGTGAAGAGGTGTGACTTGTTCCCTATTCCAGACTAGGTGAAGGACAATAGAGAGTATGTACATCCCCAATTTGAACAAGAAAAGAATAAGCCCATCATATTACCAAATTGGACATAGCCTGAGTTGGCATATTTGAGTATGTTAATGAAATATATTATAGCTATTTCCAAGGAATGGGTAGATCATGAAATTAGCAGATTGAGAAAAGAAGATATCTCCCTTACCTATGCCAAAATAAGTAGTGTAGGAATTCAGGGTGAAGCAACTGAATTTAGCAGAGGAGAGGAAGGTCTTAGTGAACTTCCAAGTTCAAGCAAAAGGAAAGTAATGACTGAAGATCTTCAAGCAAAGGAAAAAGAGATAGCAAGTAAAGAGTCATAACTCAAGAAGCAGAAGGTTAATGCAACTTCATCATCTTCAAGAACATCATCCATCAAGGTAATGGAAGAGGTGTCTATTGTTGAATGTGAATAAGATCATGAACAAGGAACTGAACTTCAAGAGGTAGAACAATTGGAACCTCTTTAGGAACAAATCTTTACAGATTACATGGAGGGAGAGGATACACTTATGATTGAAGACATGGAAGGTATTGAGATCCTAGAAACCAATGAAGAATTGGGCGATGAGAAAATTTTTTCCTTAAAGGGGATAAATGATGATATTCAATTGGAAGATGGGATGGAATTATCTACTATACTAGATTGGTTGACCGAAAACCTAATGAAGAAACCCAAGCCAATGAATGAAACTTAACCAATTGAAAGTATGAAAGACTTCTTGGAAAGGATTGGTAAAGCTAAGATACCAAAGAAACCTAAGAAGTATTCTCAAATCAATAGAGATGGTACATGATCTAGGATCTTATAGGTAGCAGTTCCAAAATTTGATAAGCCTAGGGATCAAATTACCCCTATGGATTATGAAGTTACAACACTTGAAATTGTACCAACCACAATAGAACGTGACTTTCATGAGCTCGCTGATACCTCGAGGGCTATTAAAGAAAAAATTGATAGAACAAAGGAGAAGAAAGAAAGATTGGAAGTGGAAAAATTGAGATTGATAGAATTTATCCAACAAATAATAGCCCCACTAAGGCAAGAGGATATGGATTTCACTCCACCATCTTCCCTTCCTCGATAATTTGTTGACAACCTTGAAGCCATGAGAGTTACAAGTCAAACAACTAGAAGATGGGTCAAAAATATCTCAAAGCAAGTGGAGCAATTCCTAGAGAGGTGTGTTCAAACTTATGATAAATCAGTTTTGCTTGTAACTAAAATTCGTCAAGTGGAAGAGAGTTGGGAGGATTTCCAAAACATAGAGGACAAGGTGATACCTCACCTAAAGGTGTTAAAGGAAATATCTCAGCAATTGTTGGTTCAAGAAGGTGTTATTGATAATGGATCTTCTTATGACTTCAACAGATGGTATTGTTCTTTTCTAGCGAAAAAGAAAATATATGATGAGATGAAAGAAGAATTTGCTGGTATGAAAAACTCTCTTGGAAAGACAAAGCTTAGGATCCTCACATCACTTGAAGGATTGATAGGATAGGAGGCCCATGATACAGATGGTTTGGATTTGGAAGGTTAAAAGGAAAATGTGACAAATGTTTATTTTAAAGAAATGGATATTATTAATGAAAATCAACTGGATGATATGTCATCCCTCTTGATCTTTATGGATAAGTTTCAGAGGTAAGAAGGTAAGTGGGAGAGAACTTTTTCTTGGTGCATAGAGGCCTTTGATGTAATAGGAGTGCAACTGGACACTTTACCAAACATATCAATGGAGGAACTCAATCTAGTGATGACAAGGTTCCTTGCATTCACAGCCACAGAGCAAGCAAAGGGGAATTATGTTTTGGAGTCTTGCTTACTTGATTAGCTTGTGAGGTGTCAATGTTTTCCATACTCCAAGTGGCTCATCTTCTTTGTTCCATGTGTCACGAAAATTAGTTATGCTTTTCTAGTTAGGGTTTCTGGAAATAATGTTGGTCGTTAATCTCAAATCAATCTAGGTCATTGATTTGTAATTGGGGTTCCTATATAAACCCTTTTCATTTCATTTTTTCAAGGAGACTTGTGAAATTTTTGCTAAGAGCACTATCAAAATAATAATTAGACTCATTGATGAGCATTTGTTAGTTTGAAAGCTTGCATGGTTTCATATTTCCTCAATAAAATAGATTTGTTTTCAGCAATTTTAAATGAATGGAAGATTGATAGTGTTGATAATGGTGAAATTAATTCATACCTTTTTTGGATTGAATGATATTAAATTTGGTGTGTAAGGTTGGTCTGAAATTTTAAATTACTAAACTTGAACTCTATTACTTATGTTCATTGTTTGAATTGATGATGATCTTGAGTAATAGGATATCATTCATAAATCCCTTTGAATATTGCACCATCTTTGTCTAGTTGTTGTAGTAATTGTACTTGGAAAAGCAAAGATAGGTTTGATTTTCGCCATCCAACACTTGTCTCTTGAGTTCATAGGAATATTTAGAATTAGTCTAGTCTCTAAAACCCTTATCCTTTTTTTTTTTTTTCAAAATTGACAGTAGTAATATCTCAACACTGATATACAATAGTATCCATATTCCAAAGTGTTGAAAAGTTGTTGCAAAATTCTTAAAGGGAAGAAGGATTGAACCAATAAATTGAGCGTAAGTCCCCCTTGCAATAACAACAAAACATAGCAAACCAACTAAGACTATCCTATATGCATCAAGAACCTTGGAGTCTACTTTGTGACTACTTAGCTTAGCACATTGGAAAAAAATTTCAAGAGAGAGTAGGATATTCCATTGGGTATTTTATTCTAGTGTTGGTTGAGGTCACAAAAACCACATCAACAAGTCCTTCATCCCAAAATCATAATCTTTTTTCCCACACTCTTGTGATCCAAAAGTTCTATCCATTCATCTATTATCACATCAAGTTTCTTGGATTCCTTCCTTATTGGAAGAGCAACTACTTTTCTCTCTGCATATTTTCTTCCATAAGTTCACCCCTAAATTTTCCATTTTTGAAATAGGATTTTAGTGCCCTCAACTATAAATCCATTATAAACATCAAGGGATTCCATTTTGTATCCTCTGACACTACATAACTATGCAAATAATACTCACATAATTGATCTTGTTCCTCTAGTGTGGAATTAGCAAAAATATTCTAGAAATCAAATTTCTTGCTCATGGAAATTGGTTGGTTACTTATCAGTCTACTAAACTAGAAACTTTTTTTTTTTTTTTTGTAAAAATAGAGCATAAGTTCTAGCTGGGGGTTTGTATCTGACAATCTGGGAAGATTTATCTACTACCTCTTCTACCTTCACTGCTAACCTTTTCAATTCCATTTTCATACCCTCCAGTATTCTATTATGTTCTGCAATTATGGCTTCTTTTTCTTTTTTCCAGTTCTCTCTCTATTCAGAAAACCCTTGAGTAACCTTCCATAATTGATATCCTAGGGACAAGGTTGTATGATAAGCTAGAGTTTGTACAGTAGTGGGCCTCCTAATTTTTTCTACAAGTTCTTTATTCCTTGCTTTGACTAGTTAATATGGAAGTTAATTATTCTTTAGTCCATGTTAATTATGGAAGTTAATATGCATACCTATCGAATGATGTGAATGTAACTTCATTGTGTGAAGTTTTTGGAAGAGTTTATGTAGCATGAGTGTGATTTGAAATTAGTTGATTGCAATTTGGTATGGAAATGAAAGGTTGGCATGAGAAAAGGCTATAGAATCTATGGTAGATGATTTATGAAATGAATTTTCAAGTGCACGAAAAATCATGATGGTGATGTGGAATGGAGTGACGAAGTTGTGTGCATTGATATGACAAATTAAGACTACATGTATGGGAAAATTGGAGTGAATGTGGAGTGTTTGCAATCAATTTGGAACAAATTTTTGAATTCTCTATTAGATAGTGGCTATGGGCACCTTCTTTAACAAGTCCCTAACGAAAGTGTTCCTTCATGATGTTACATCTCCCTACTGCATAGTAAATTGGTCTTCAAGAATATTGTTGATTGTGGCATCTATGTTGTGTGTGCACATGAAGTAAGATAACAAATTATACCTGAGTGACCACAAGAGGTGATTTTTGTAGCTCATCTGTCGAGGCACTATGAGAATTGGTAGTATTTGTTGTTGAATTGTTATCTTGTGATAGACTGTCTATATTTGAACCACTGTTTTGACCATATAGATGGATTAAAGAAAAAATAAAATCATCTTTCTAAGTTGGCTTCTTGTATATCTTCAATCTATGTCCATTCACCAATAATGTGAATCTAACTACATCTATAGTTTGTAACTTGACTAATCCATTGGGAAATACCTATTGAATTTCATAGGGTCCCAACCATCTAGATTATAATCACCTACAATGAATTCTTTGGCCTTTATAAACTGATTATGCTATTTAGTTCTCTATTTCTAAATTATCTCTATTTGATCTGTGGCCTCCATTCTAATTTCATCCAATCAATTCAAACTATGAGGCCTTTCTTTTTGTGCTTCTATAAAATCCATTGCTAGTCCACTACTATACTAGGTGTCTTACAAACTCAAACTCTATTGGCAGAACCTTTGTTTTCTCATATACTAGTTCATAATGTGTGAAACTTGTAGTTGTTTTCCATGTTGTGTTGTAGGCCCACATTGCTTCATATAATCGTGCTGCCCAGTCCTTCCTATGAATTTGCATTGTCTTGGTAAAGATATTCTAAATCTCTCTATTTGTAACCTCTACCTTCCTATTGGCTTGGGGATGATAAGGTGTTGATTTTATGTCTTATTCAATATTCTTTAACCAATTGATAAATCAGGTTAGAAGTAAGTAGGGGACCTTGATCAGTGAAAATTTCTCTAGCTACTCCATACCTAGTAAAGATGTCTTCATACAAGAACTTAGCTACATTCCCATCTCTTGCAAACTATAATGCCTTGACCTCAACCCATTTTATCAAATAGTTTGTACAAACCAAATATACTATTTGTTGTTAGAGGATGGTGAAATTGGGCCAATGAAGTCAAGCCCCCATTTTTCAAATGGTGCTAGTGTTATTTGTGGTTGTGTAGGAATTTCATCTATCCTTGTTGGTTTACCCATTCTCTGACATTTGTTACATCTCCTGGTGTACTTCACTAAATCCTTATGGAGAGTTGGCCAATAGTATCATGTTTTCAAGATCTTAAATGTTGTCTTTTTGGCTACAAAGTGACCCCCACAAGGCTCATCATGGCAAGATTTTAGAATGTCAAAGACCTCATCTTATCTTATACATATTCTCATGATATTATTTGGTAAGTAACCAGCTACCCAAGAATATGGAAATATTTTATGGACCAACTACCTCTTTTCTCTAGGAGAGAAATGTGATGATATCTACCCTACCACTCAGTAATTTTCAATATCAAAAAACCATGGTGTGTGTACAGTAAGAGAAATCAAATGCTCATCTAGAAAAGAGTCATCCACAGCACCTTCTTCTATTTGTGTAGGAAATCTAGACAAAAAATTTTCCACCACATTATCTTTCTATGGCTTATCCACTATTGGTATATCAAACTCTTGTAGTAGGAGCAAAAATCTAACTAGTCTCCCTCAACTACAGGTCTGCTCATTAAGTATCTTATGGTTGTATGATCTATATGGATAAATACCTGATATTCGGTGATATAATGCCTAAACTTGTTGATAGCATAAACAATTGCCAACATCTCTTTCTCTATGACTGTGTAGTTAAGTTCAACTCCTTGTAAATTTTTGTTGATATAGAAGATAGCATATTCCTTGTTACCTTATTTTTGTCCCAAAACTACTCCTATAGAAAAATATAAAGCATCAATGTGCATATGGAAAGGTAGTGTTCAATTTGGCCCTCTCAAGATAGGTGCTTGTGTCGAAGTTTTCTTAAGTGCTTTAAAGGAACATTGGCATTCTACAGTCCATTCAAATTCTATGTCTTTGGTGAATAAGACAAATAAGGGTGTTGCAATTTTACAGAAATCTTGGTTGAATCTCCTATAGTAGCTTGCATGTCCCAAAAATCTCCTAAAATCTTTTTTCTTGTGGCATAGAAGTGTGGAGATGATATCAATGTTATTGGGATCCACCTAAATTCCTTCACTTGAGATAAAGTGTCTTAGAACAATCCCTTGAGTCATCATCATGAAACATTTCTCATGACTCAATGATAGGTTATGTTCTTTACATATTTTCAAAACCTTTTCTAGATTGTTGAGTGCATCTTCATAGGTGTCTCCATATAAGGTAGTGAATTCATCCATGTAGATTTCCATGGAATCATGAGCATAGTCTGAAAAGATACTTAGCATTGCCCTCTAGAAAGTGGCCAGGGCATTACATATTCCAAAGGGAAGAACAAAATAGGCATAAGTACCCCAAGGGAATGTAAATGTAGTTTTATCCCAGTCCTCTGGAGCTATCTTTATCTAGTTATAGCCACTAAATCCATCTAGGAAATAAAAGTACTTTTTCCTGTTAAGGAATCAAGCACTTGGTCAATGAAAGGTAGGGGGAAGTGATATTTTCTAGTGGTTGTGTTCAGCTCCCTATAGTCCACACATACCCTCCATTTTCCTCCTTTCTTAGGAAGAATGAATAATGGTGACACCCGTTGGCTATCAAAAATGAGATAAATGAAGCTTGCATCAAGTAGCTTTTGCAACTCATTCTTAACCATTTCTCTTAAGGAAGGGTTCATTCTCCTTTGGGGCTA